>JABYQP010000001.1:1200000-1800000 GCA_022606235.1 Abortiporus biennis | reverse complement strand
TGAGCAGATTGGACTACATCGGCAATAACAGACAAGTTTCCGGTTGTGCTAACGAAGTTGGCGTTCAACGCGAACCATGTGGGATAATCGAGGACAGAGCTGAGACCCTCTGAAAGCAAACTGTCAGGATGAAAGGAGAAAAGAAGTGACAGAAACCTACTAGTGTAAGGAGCGACAAAAGTTGTTTCATTATGTAAGACTTCTCCGACGGTGTAGACACCAGCGGCTTTGGCGAAATCAGGCCAGAAGTCTTGTCGCACATGCTTGACGGTATCAATACGCAACCCGTCGATGGAGTATGTGCTGACGATGTTCGACACCCAACTGTTCCATGTACTGACAACACTGTCACTTTCTGTGTTCAGATCGGCCAACGGGACGTTGGTGTCACCGAGCCAACATTGTTCCACAGCAGTCTGATTGTTGTCGTAATCAGATGCCTGAATAAAGCACTCGTTATGGAAGTCGGTCTGGGTGTTGAATGGTTGATATGAAGCATAGTTCGGTGGGTTCGAGCCAGACGCCATATGGTTGATGACCACGTCAACCATGAGATACATGCTACGGTCATGGAGGGCTTTGGCGAGAGCCTTAAGGTCATCGGCTGAACCGAAATGACTGTTCAAGGAGTTGATGTCCTGAGACCAGTAACTGAAAAGTAGGTTTCAATATCAAGTTTCTCGCATTTCAAACTCGTAGGGCGAAAGGTATGATCACAATAGACAATGGCAAGAGAAAATCTCGCGCGATTCATGTGGTGTACGACATTCAAAACGAGCCGCGGATTTCATATTTTGAACATCAGAGAACATATCTTCAGATAACGAAACTCCGAAACTCAGTCTAGGGCGATATAAATTCCACCACGTCCCTGAAAAGGGGGTCTAGGGTGTCGGTCCTCGACTGACTCCCTACACGAGGTACAACGTACAATAAAGTACCTCGATGTACCTCGCTGAAGAAACACGAAAGTGGCGAGCGACGTGATGGCATATACTCTTGTGATGCGACACGGGGGGAACAAGAACGAAAGAAACGCAAATGTGCTTACCCGTGGAAAGCTTCTCCATAAGCAGTTGATCCCTCAATATTCGCAACAATGGGAGAAATCCAAACAGCATCAAAACCCATGTTTTGAATGTAGTCGAGTTTGTTGGTGATTCCTTTCCATGTACCACCACAGTACTTTCGGTCTCCAGTGTTACATGTAGGACTGGATCCATCTGGGGTTGCGAACCGATCCGTTATAAGCTGTAAAAACGTCAAATTTTCCCTTCCTTTAGCGTGAAAACTAAATATAGCAACTCACCTGGTAGATGGCTCTACTACGCCAGTCTTCAGGTGAAGCGCTGAAGGCTGGAAGAGCGAAGAGAGAAAGCAGAATAGTGCTAGCCAACATGGCAGCAAGTTGGAGGTGTTGTCGAAAGAGAAAGTCGTGAAAAGAGCGTGGAAGGTCTTGTACAAAGACCGTATCTATATGTACTGTCTGTCAACAACATGCCGAACAGTAAATCAAAAGGTGTGTCACTCACATACTGACTGATGGATACAGGCAGTTCAGAACTGGGGGGAAAAGGGTGCTGAACGTCTGGTGGTCGAGGGTGGTCGTGAGGGTACGAAAGAAAGATGTCCCGAGCCCGTTTGACGCTTTTGAACCCTCTCTACCCGGGGTCGACGGTCGACGACGGCATATCGAAGCCATGTCTATATCGCGCCGCCTGCTCGGCAAAACACGAACCATCATTCCATATTTGGAGGCCGATCGTCTCAAAAGGGAAATCCCTGTAGATGAAGCTTAGAGCATCCAGCGGCGGGCCGACAACTTTGAACGCTGCCGTACTGTATAGATAATCAACTCAGAGTAAAAAATCATTCAGTCTTTTCAAACATACTCGGCTAGTCTTCAATTATAATAAAAATAACATGCATATGATAGTTCCAAGTCATGAAAATCGGTATGATACAATATTGAATGCAGTCACCGTACTTTAGTCGCAACATCTCGGGTATCGGTGTGGAGTACATGTCTAGGGATACTACTGTACCAGTCAAAATAGATTTCCGAGTATAAAAGACGAAACAGAACAACGTTGCGGGTATACGAATGTACACGTGTGAGAGCTTAATGCTCAATAAGAAAACAACACTGTAATCAAGTACATACAAAGAGAGAATAAAAAGATGCGGTATTGTATAATATACACAATATTGTAATTGAGCACGATGAGTTTAGCATAGTCTGTTGAGTGGAAGTGATCTTTAGAATGTCAATGAACGAAAGGATAATGAGATATCAATCAATCATGTTAGAAATCGAATCCAAGTTTAACGTCGCCTCTTCTTAGGGGCATTAGCAGCATCAGCGGCTCGAACCCTTGCTCTCGTATTACGCTAAAGGGAATCAACGAGGTCATAAATTAGATCCTACTCAATCCAAAGAAGAAGGGGGTGCTTACCCGTGGTGGGGGTGGAGTCCTTACTGGAACAGGCTGTACGATCATCCTGGTCAACCAACCAAGTCAACGACGGTAAAAAGATGACAAACTCACTGCTGCATTAGGTGCATAGGCATAGGGATGATTCATCTGAGCTGCTGCCAGAGCCGCCTGTACCATTCATGATGCTTAACAAAAAAATTCTACTCAAGTGCAAGATGTCAATTTGTAACATACCTGATGCATATCTCTAATTCTAACGTAGTCCGCTTGAGCCTATGAATTCTTGGTCAGTCAGCGGTGTCTTTCCAAATCCAACCGTTCCTCACGTACCCTTCCGAAGTCCGCCATGGCTTGCTGCATTCGAGCTCCCTAATCAATCAAATGAAGAAGAATTAGGAGGATGAAATACCACAAACAGGAAAATCATTGTGCGTGGAACTAGACGTACAAATTCAGGAGGTCGAGGTAGAGCCACACCAGCACCAGCCCGACCGCGGATAGCAGGAGGTTCTTCATCTTCCCTTCTTTCAACTTGTCGATTCCTCAGTGCATAACGTCCAGCCATTTGCTGCGCCGGAGCTTGGGGTATCGGAGGTGGAGGAAGAACAAAAGGAACTGGATTAGGGTGATGATGATGAAAATGAATCTGAGCATCCCTCCCATCTACTTGAACTTGAACTTGAGGTAAATTCATCATGGGGCCAAATCCATGGTAAACGACGTGAGCTTGAGGTAAAATTCCTGGAACAGGGTTCTGTTGGAAGAGTCTATTCCCATTGCCGAACGCTGGAAGTGCTACAGGGAATGGGTTCGGGATCATCAAGTGAGGATTCCTGCCGCGAACTACTGCCTGTGCATTGGAAGGACCTGCGGTCGGTAGATCTATCTTGAGATCTTTCTCTTCAACCTCTGGATGTTCCCGTTTGTACTCTTCGATGGCCCTCTTTTGAGCTTCTGTCACCTAGAGTTCAATGAATAAAATTGGTCGTTGGATGAAACCATTCATGAAAAGTGAAAAGAAGGAATGTAGATACACAACTTACCTCATCGACATGTCGTTGTTCCACGGAATCCCAGAGAGGACATTTCTTGCTTTTCATGACAGATTGGGCATGGAGAGAGTTCTGAAGAATGTGGTATGGTCAGCTTCTCCCCTTCATCTTCTAGGCTTGCGAATCGCTAGAATATGACAAAGGGTTTATACCTGATGGAAGTGATCGTATCCGGTAACGATCTGTCTACAGACGTAGCAGGACAAAGTTCGACAATTTGGGCATGTCATTTTGTTGCACTGCACACAGATAAATAAGTATTCAAATTGAGACTCGCCGAGGTATAGTAATGATCGCTCGCATAAGGAGATAAGACAACTTACCCCAGATTCCTTCACAAATGCTGTACGATTTGGTCAGATTGTGACCAAATACAACGACACTCGAAAGAATGTACTCACCCTTCTGACACTTGGGACAATTTCGCATCAGAGCTTTAGCTGGATTGAGATAGGAGTCAGCTACACGGAACTTCACAAACCCGGAGGACACCAGGATCATGGTTCAGGACGTCAGACTTACTCATAGCCTCCTCGACTGCATGGATTGCGTCGAGTTTATTGTCGTCCACAACCTCTGCCTCAGCGGTTAGCTAAACAATCCTGCACAGCCATCATAACATGCCAAATACCTTTGCAACTTTTCGGTAGATGATCCTAAACATAATGCGGGGTTAGCGATCGTCGCACAAAGTGATAAATGAAAAACAGACGGCAAAAAAAAGAAGTAAAAGTTCGACTGACCAGTTTCTTACACGCTCGACAAGTCACAGCTCCGCATTCTGCATTTTCGCACCGAAAAAGCTTTTCTTGTTCGTTCTCAATGACATATTTGTATTCACAGAACGGGCACTCTTCCAGGTTTTCCAAACCTGCAGCTTCAATTTCTTTCCTCTGCTTAACGCGCTCGTATAACGCCAGAAGCTTTGGGTTCAAGAAACGGCGAAGCTCAGATTCAGGGAACGGCAGTTTGCATCCACTCTGATCCATGCATATGAGATTCGAATCATGAGACCCAAGTTGAGTCTCAGCGTATTTCGACATGCATGTTATGCAGAACAAGTGAGCTTCCGGACATTGAATCATCTCCTCCTGACGTTTACAGGTCAGTTTCGTATTCACGTTGTCTGCGAGCGATCAAAGAGGTAGCTTACGAAAGGATAATCTGCGAAGCAACATCCGCATTCAATACCAGCGCCCGCTTCGTCGTATTGTTGTTCGTTCAATTTCTCGGCAACTTGCTCGTCTCGAACTGAGATGTCCTCTTGTATCTTTTGCAAGATCCATTTCTTCTCTTTCTCAAGTTCTTCGTCATACCTTTCGACGGCTTTACCTTTACCTTTGCCTTTCTTTGACCTGGAATTCATGATAGGCTTGTAGGGAAGGTGGTCTTGCTTACGCTCTCGATCAAGCCGTAGGTAAGTCGGGGCATAGAAGCGGTTTTCCTGCTCAAGAGTCTTTCGAACATGTCCTCTAGGAATTGTAGGGAAATCTGCACAAAGTTGATCCTGAATCATACAGACAACCACATTGTGAGGTGACATTGACACAAATCAATTGAATTGACTTACCAAAGCCAGTTTCGAATAATACGTCCCACCATTCCACTTTCTATCCTTATTACCATAGTCAACTTGTACTTCGGTAGCACGTTTCTTGTGATCCACCGCCTCCAGTGAATCATCGCTCGCCTCTCGTTTACGTTTCCCCTTCTGCTTTTCCAACTTGGGATAGTCAGAATTCTCGAATAGGGAATGCAGAACGACCTCCATTGCGTTGTCTTTCTCGACTGCGTATTGCGCAGTGAGTTGACTACGCACATAGTCAGGGTCGACATCTGGTATTATCTCGACAATTCGAGCGAGATGTTCGTCGAGAGAGTTGTCGGGATGTGGGTTTGTTTGAGAAGACATTAGGTTGTCCAAGTCGATTTCCATGTCTTCGTCGTTGCGTGAAGGGCCGCTCGATGGTAATTCCTCAGCGTCTGGTAGAAACAATGGGGGACGATTTTGAGAATAAGTTGGCACTTCCCTTAGCACCTCAACCTCGTCGTCAGAGTCAAAAATTTCAATGATATCCTCTGAACCGGACATTGGGCGCTCCATTGAAGTTTACGTGAAGGTCGTGATGATGAGAATCAACCGAAAAGACGCGTTTTAGGAGCAATCACGTTCGTAAGATGTTTGAAGTCATGGGCCCCTAGAGATTCAATCCATTTCCGTTGAAGTTCAGATCAACAAAGAGCACTAACTTACCTGTCGCCCTATACTCTACAACAGGTCTCTGTCCTACAAATACTCCTCAATTGTGGCGTACGATGGCCAAGAAGGTGTCGACAGAGATTCCCGTTTAAATATCTCTGAATGAGAGCACAAAGACAAGGCGAGGTGATCGTGGAAGAGAATGAACAATAACGTGTTGAGTCAACAAGTTATTGTGCGGAACTTCCGCCTCGGATGCGCCTCCTGTCGCACGATCACATGCACGTGTATTCCGCCCTTTTTGTTTAGGCCACTTTCTTCATTGTAGACAAAGAAATTCCATTTCAGCTAGCTACATTAAGGAAAATAATGATGAATTGCTTCAATATGCACAGTTTGGATGAACTTTGCCAGGGATCACGATACTATCACGCGTACAGTTACTTTGGCGATCCCTATCATTTCTGGTACGCGTCAGACACGTGATTTACGTGACGAAGAGATTTCCGAATCTTATGTAATTTGAGTAAGTAGGCGCTTGTGCCGAACGAAAGTTCTATCGTTTATGCGTTTGTCTTGCCCACTACAGTCTACAACTACTAGTACAACATGCACCTCTTTATATTTGATATTCTGGTCTTAATTCTAATCATGACATTCTAACAGGAATATCTGCAACGATCAGAATATAACATTTTCAGCCATCAAACAAGGAGATATCATATATGGTTCAAGATTTTCCTCTTGTGCCAGTGTACTCGTACCAAGCATCTAATCCAAGTGCAAAGTCTCTGAGTCGGAGAGCATTGTTTCCTAAGCTCTTTCTCTCACCCATTGTCCACGGATGGCAACGATGATATCCCAACACGTTTGTACCTATCTTGCTGTGCTAATATCTCTGAATCGTGGTTACTGGTTTTGAATCGTTGTCGTCGTCGTATAGAGTCAAGGCGACAGATCCGACCTCCTTGAAAAGCCAAAAGAAGTGATCTGTAATTGCCGTCTTGCAAGAATCATAACAACTGCCCTGTATCCATCGGTGAGTACTAGGTGGCACCTAAGGTAAGTTTCAACTCCTGATCACGTCTTACGAAATTTACCCGAGGCTTTTTAGGTAACTTCTATTCTGTTGGTACAGTGCGTACTCATGTTTCATCGCAAATGAGAAGTCAAGACTTGCGATGCGACCTTCATTCTTTTCTTCTTGTTTCGTTGTTCTGAACAATCTGTTCACTCCGGCGGACATCGAGCTCGACGCCCTCAAGGAAAGTTTGTTCCCTCAAACTTTGCCATTAAGAAAGAAGATCATTCCAAGTACAACCCGAAGTATACCTCCAAATATGGCGTCACGATTGGATTTGTGCTAACAGTTCCAGATCGTATGAACCTTCGAACTTGGCGTTCATCTCATGAAACCGTGGAGGCCCGTCTCGGATTTTCTCAATGGCCTGTACTCATGATCCCCAAACACGAGGCCGATATGTCGTTGTTGTTCTCGCCCAACCAAATTGTGGAACTATAAACACATTCAGACATTTTCAGCGGATGTCGGGGAATCTATCTACCGAGACATTTGGTGGAAGCTTCATACTTGTTAACGAAACACGCGACATTCGACCTAGCGTGTAACTCGACAAGCGCACAAAAGGATCGTCTTCACCTATTTACCGGTATATCGGACTTTCTCTGTGAGCGCTTTTGTGCCATCTTCAACTCGACCTGTGACTGTACGAGAGGTCCCAGCAATCTTATGTTGACTTTCTCCATCTTTTCGGCTCTCAGATGTTTGTTCATTGGCACATATTCTTCTTGATCACCTCCTATTCATCAACATCCGACGAAGAGAACCAAGTTGGTTGCCTTGCGGCATAAAAACCAAATGTCAACACTACACATCCTCACGGAGTTCGACACACGGATCCAAAGAAAGCACACAGGTTTCAATGTTCTTGTTGATTTTATATGACCTGCATTAGCAACTTCTCAGCAATTGGTGTAATCCTGTCAACCTTCTGGAAACACATACCTGTGAACATAGTGGCGTTAAACTTGGCTAATCGAGGTGAATCAATTCAACCTATATCTTTCGTGGCAGAGAAGTAGGACCCCTGATCATTATATTTTAGAGGTTCTTTCATCATCCGGATATCTACGCCTTTGAGCCGGCGAATAATCCGGACATGACTGCTACATATGATGAAAACGAGGGTGACTCGGACCGTTGCAACAGAATCAATATATACTGGTACACCTTGTCTCTGTACTCCATCTTCTAACAACAAACAACCACGCTTTCAACAAAACGTTTGTGAGTCGTAAATGCTTCAGGGATCATGTTCGGGCCACTTTTCCAAAATCCGGACAATCTGACTCGGCCCGGAGATTTTTCTCAAAGCCTGCCGGATAAAAATGTCCAAATCCCAGAATTTTCTGCTACGGTTCATTGGTGTATTATCGGGGGTCCTAGAGAACTATAACTTTAATCCCGCGGCACCACCGCTTGCTACACTAAACTCAGTATGATCGCCCCCTACGGAACTGCAGAGATACCGAGTTGTGTTTTTCCAATTATATCTGATCACAATCGACAGGACAAAGTACATCTGTATAAACTGTCCTCGCTGTCCCTCTTAAACTGTACCTACCGTAGGACATCGTATTTAAAATACGCGTAAATATTATAGGACCGTGTTGGTCCCTCGCGCTCTCCAGTTATAGTAGTGCAAATTACGATTGGGAGGGTGATGATATTTTTGAGCACGATACACATGAAGTAGGTTCGGAGGAATCGTTGATAAGAGCTTCAAATGTATAAACCCTTTTATGAGCACAAGTAACTACCAGAACAATAAGATCGCAAGTCATTAGAACCAATGCATCATGATATAATCAATAAGAACACCTGTTTGCCAAGTCACTAAATACGTACCGTGGTTTTACACACAACTTTGGCGGTTGTTTACCGTTTGACGTACCTCGATCAACAATTCAATCTCGGAGATCTTCCGTCGCGATTCAAACTCACCGGAGAAGGACAATCCAATCCAAAAGTGGATGAATTCATTTCACATCGGTGAGATTGCACTCACGATTTGGAATCGGATACACGCGTGACGCACCAGGCTTTCATTAAGAACAAAGTTCGTAATTGTATTTTAGTAGGTCAAGGTTAAAGCCACCGTTGGGGATGGAACTTTCGAAAGTAAAGATGTCGAAGGAGATAAGACAAAAGAAACAAAAACTCGAAGTGAGAACAAGAGTGGGTAGGTTTGTGAAACAAGACCTATACAAGTTGTAATTACTATGAGTGACAAAATATTGCATAACTTACATAAAGTGTAGGGGAAATTACTATAGCGCGGGGACTAATTATACATAACCTTAGCCTAACCACAATCATGTCCATATAGGAAAGGGCTGGATGGATGATGGTGTAAAACGGTGATACAAAAAGAATTCGAAGGATGTTTTGGGGGGTTCAAAGCAATGCGACAAAACGATACAGATATGTGAAATGCAAATAGACATAGATCATGGTTCTTCAAAGATCCTAGAGCAACTGAAACGAATAAGACCAGTCAGAAACTAGGCGCTTGTGTGTTCACATAGCTACTCACGAAATCAGGAATAACGTTTCCATCAAATGAACGAGGAGCCATAGTGGTAGTAACGGGGAAATATCCATCACTGATATCCGAAGGAACATGGAACATATTGGCATTTTTTACGGTGGGGAATTGCCATGGTATGTGAGCGGGAATGAGAGAAACAGAATCTGTGGGACTGTCGGGATAGCTGTTATATCCATCCTCACCGTGGTGAATGAGGTCAGGGATATCGTTAACCATCCCGTGAGCGTTAGGGGCGAAATTCTCGTCCATAATCCCAAGCATGAGATAACTGTCCAGATCCGAAGCCAAGCTAGGCTGCCGCAATTATTCGTTAGCCACCAGTCTGTCGAACTAATGGAGACAATGATCACTTACACTGGGAGAAGCAGAGTTGTAGGATTGGTACTCTAGATCCGGGAAGCTATCATCGATAGACACAGATGTGGGTGAAAGAGACCGAGGTGAAAGCGATGTGACAGTGAAATGGTAGACCACTGAAGAGATGACATTCGACTGTGCACTGCTGGATGGTTCATCACTGATACGGAAAATTTCTTGAGAAATAGTAAAGGAAGAAAGATCTAGGTGTAGAGGAATGGTCAATACCATTCTTGTCAGTGGCCTGTTTCGTACTTATCAAACGCGCCACACAACTTACCTTCGCTTTCACATAGCTGCGACCAGAACGTAGGGACCAGTGTAGTTCGATACAGGAACGTGTTTGAGGACGAGATCGGTTGTTGAACTTCGGCGGTGCATTCTTCCATTGTAGTGATCTCAGAGTGAATTAAGATGTCGTTTTTCAGGACATGAAACGAAGAATAACAAGGGGTCCGGATGGATGATACGAAAGTCAAAGTGTTGTCGACATTGGCCAAAGGTCGCGGGCCTAATGCTCGAAAGTCGTCCATGGCTAGAGATGAACTAGGTTGATAACCTTGTTGCATGGAGTACGTATCAGATGCCCTTGGTGGTAGTGCTTCGATGTACACATGTGAAGGCGCTGGAGGTCCTGTGGCAGCTTGAAGGGAAGTAGAGTCGTCATCTACAGCGGACAACTGCGGAGGCTCTACGGCTCTCGCAGGACGCATCATTTCATAGTGACGATCGGAAAGAGCTTTCAGAACTGAGGGATGATTATCAGCACATGCGACATGGAGTGAGCGAGACAATAGGACTTACTTTGTTTTCCAGAGCTAGTATCCCTAAGTTGTTGGATACGACTACCAACTTGCTTGGGTGTCCTTCGCTTTCCAGTGGTCTCGAAAATGTAGTCGGAGATGAACTTGTTGCGCATGGGGAAGCGTCCCAAGGCTCGTGTAGACCGTGATTCGGTGGGTCTGTACTTCTCCAGACCTAGAGAAGGATATCTTGTCAGATGTATTCCGCATTAATCGACTTGTACAAACTTACCCTCGATGAGAGCAGCCTCGAGCTGAGGAGGCCACACTGCTTCATCTTTACCTTTCATGATCCGCCAGCATTTGCGCCCGGTGAGGATTGTCTGAACTGCAGACCCGGTTTCTATTGGCGATGTCGATGTCGATGATTGCGAGTGCGCATCACCATTGCGAAGAGTAGTGTCGTTGCTTTGAGGGTTCATCGGAGACCTTGATCAAGTGATGGCAACGAAGCTAGCAGTAGTGAAGTCCGGGTGTACTTGAGGGATGGTTTGCTCAACTCCATCTGGGACTTTCGACGGGGTATTTGTACGAGAAAGGTATGGAAGGATTTTGGACTGTCATGGTAAAATAAAACAAAGAATTACGCGGCGGCGCAATGACACCTCCGGCTTCAGAGGTTAGGACCCGAGTTGAAAGGCTCGAGTTCTGGGATCTGACAACAGTGTATCATCCTGAAAAGGAAGGTGCTATTAATGAGGAGAAAGGATCAATTCGTCCGGCGTGGTACCTTATTAATTGGCTTATCCAAAATTAACGCGATTAACGCATCGAGATATGGCGTTTGGGAGCCAGGCCTGTGGGATCACCATCCAAACCACAAGAATTGAGACGCAGACGCGCGGAGAAGGCGAATCTCAATGGTGGCCTGTAAAGCTGCAACTCCAACTCCGTTTGTGGTCACAGCTACAAACCATCACACCAACAGTCTTCTCAAATCACAGATTACTCGCGCGTTCATTTCTATCAAAGAAAGCTTCTGCAGCAGTATTATCAGTTTCAGTGTTCTGTCCGATTCGCACTGCTCCAAAATATCGCGAAGAAACGCGACGACGTCTGAGCCCCAGCCTTCTCCAACGATAGCCGGGATGCATGCAAAGAAGTGAAGCGTGATGGATGTTGAGGGATCAGTGAAGCAATCAACAATCCCAACCAGATACTTCCATACTCTCGTGAAAGTTGTACGTTTCAATTTTGACAAAATGTCCCTTTTCATCGTCCACTGTCTGTGTTCTGCCAAATCGGTGAAGAATGAAAACCCATGTCTAAGCTGCGACAGAGTCCTGGTGTCTCCCTCGGCTACGAAATCATTCCACCCTATTTTCTAAACTGCAGGTTTCGCACAGCAAAAAGGAAGAAATATCTAGTTGTACTCACCTCAACTTTCAAACAGCGTTCAAGTCGTGATCGGACGGATAAATTCGGCTGGTTGAAGTTACTTCTAGGACTTTACAGCCTACGGCTCCGTGGACGAGATACAAATTGAGACTGCCGATTTTGCTGAGCAGAATGACGATTATCGATCACCCCGGCTTGAGGTTTTTTACGTCTGAGCGCATGCCTCATGCACACTGCTATGCATCCGGTGTAGCTTTCGAAAAGTTGGAGATTCGAACCTCGATGTTGGAGAGCTTGAATCAATGTCGTCAGTACTCTATCAAGATTCACCTTGAACATCGAGTATCCGTCGGTGAATTGATTCTAATAGACACCCGTCAAGCCTAGCTACCAATAATCAGAAAATGTAGCAAGGAAGGACATCCTCGCCAGCACGAGTGACAGCAAGTAGCGTGTTACTGTAACTAGTACTAGTATTGTCACTCAATTTGGTCAAGTCTCCGGCGATAAAATCTCAGCGAAGATCGGTGAAAAGTCCAGCAGAAATGTGCGACTGATGAGAACCGTGTTCGAGCAGGCATTCGCCGATTATTGGTAAATGTGAGTCACGTGTAAGCAACGCTGCACAGATGTACGCGACTTCTTCGACTGTTTGCTCTCAATGACCACAATCCAATGCATTTAGATCACGCTAAACTCTAAGAAACACCTCCTTGTATTTTTCTGATGCTTTAAGCTGAGAAAACGCGAAAAAGGATCGATTTGGGAAGGGAACGGTCACGTGATACAATGTACAGGGAGTTTGCCGAAGGTTTGATCTCACCAAACCTTGAACCATTCGCGGGAGTGCTTCTTGAACTTTGCACCTATCAGGCTCTTCCACTTTAGACTTAAACCATTCTCCTCGACAGCTATTTGTGAATTCGGAATTAATACCTCCAGTTGTCATTCATCCTTCACTAACCCTCATTCTTCCGAGTATTTTATAGATGTCAAAATGAGTGTTGACGGCGATACTCCTTCGATTTCCTTGCGGCTATCGACCTTCGTTCCTCGATATTCGGTGCGTCATATTGAGATTATTCTTTGTTCTTGGTTTAGTTTCTGATATAGCAGTAAGGACTTCTTTGGCACGTCTCGAAAACGTAAGAGGCGCATTGGTTTTCATGCATCCGTCGCGAAATCATTCTTATCCATCAATCATACCCTAACATCTCCCCGCTCCGACTGCAGACATGGAGCCTTTGAGGAACTGTACAATTCTCCACAATTGATGAAGTAGAACTAAAATTACTCACCCACGTTCCCTCCGCACTGTCTGTCATTCTCGCTAATACAAGGATATATGTAAAATACAACAACTACATTTCTGTCTCTGTTCTAAATAGTCGTAGAAGTATGAGGGCAACGCTTCTAGGTAGATTCATCTCTTGATCTGCCTCGCTTGCTGATCGACATACGTGTTCAAGTTTGTCACTGAGCGCTAATAACAGGATGTGATTTTGCAAGTTGACTGTCATCACGTTGTAAGTACGACTTGGAAGGTATGAATTGACTTTGACTTGAAGCTTTTGTGATTGAGCAGACAAGTTTTTGACAGCTATACTTCGTCGACCCTTCACGGGAGAAGGCTTCTTTCAAATTTTCGCAGACGCTGCGATGGAGAGAATGCGAAAGCGTGGACACTAAACTCACGTATTCCCACCTCCTTTCGGAGTAATTATCAACAATTTATTCAGCTCTCTTTGTCCATCTTGGTAACCTATCATCTGCTTACCATGAATCATCAATTACTAAACTATTGAATACCGTGATATTAGATTTCCGGGCGCGACACCGCTATCGCTTTCCCCGGTTCAGAAAACATGTTTTCTCTTCTTTACTAAACCCCGCAAGTATTGTAAAGAAAAAGAAACATCACGACATTTTATTGCCATATGAAGTTATCGGTACCTTAGCGGAAAGTGATTGATTATTCAGCGGTTATACAACGAGGACATCAGCTAAACAATGAATACAGTGACTCCGAGCCAGTCAAGGTACATATAATCCTTAACTTACCTTTCGAGTTGTCCAGAAGGCCCCACTATTGGCCACTGTCTCGTCGTCGGAGTAGTTCGCAGTAAGTTACTGACGCTCATGGCAGCCTCTTTGCATCATGAATTGTCCGATGACAACAAAGGATTGGTCGAGGCTACCATTCAATGCATACCGAGCAAACAGGACATTCGAATGGACGAAGAGGTCCCAGCTTCGCGCTCAAATTATGAAAAGTCATCATCTACATCAGAATGGGAGGTTCCCGAAGGTGGTCTTCGAGCCTGGCTCGTCATTGCCGGCGCATTTCTTGATTTATTCTCCACCTTTGGTCTGGTGAACTCATACGTATGTATTCGAAATTTGACACAGTCTGAACTTCTGATGAATTTAACTGCTGTTCATCCTTTAGGGGGTATTCCAAACGCTTTATACATCTACAATCCTGGTTGTTGCCCTCCGGCCGTCATTGCTCTAATCGGATCCCTACAGCTGTTCTTGCTCTACTTTCTGTCTCCAATAGTTGGTAGAATCTTTGATATTTACGGATCTAAGGTCAGTAATTAGATATCCAAAAATTGAACTTAGACGTGATCTTATGAGTTTCCATTCCTTGGTGTAGGTCTTGCTACCTTTGGGAACATTACTTACGCCGGGGTCCATGATGCTACTGTCCATCTGCAAAGACGGAAGTGTGTACCAGTTTTTTCTGTGTCATGGTATCTTATTCGGAATTGGAAATGCCATCGTGTATGTGTCGCTCTGTTGCCACTGTTTTCCTCCATGCGTCTCAACCTGCTCAACTAACAACCGGACAGGTTTACCCCCGCGTTGGCCGTCGTTGGTCACTGGTTCAAACGGAAAAGAGCCTATTGCATCGGATTAGTTTCCTCAGGGAGTGCTCTCGGCGGAGTGATCTATCCACTAATGCTACAAAAATTAATTCCCAAAATCGGTTTCGGTTGGGCAGTAAGAATTGCAGCATTCCTTACTTTTTTTTGCCTATCAATTTCTTCCGTCACGATCCGTGCACGTTTGCCGGTTAAACCAAAAAAGAGGCTTACACTGAAAGAGTGCGTAGACCTCACTGGTTTCAGAGACTCGAGGTATTGTCTCTCCGCAGTTGGCGCCTTCCTGTGAGTCTCCATTGAACCTACGATTCCATCCGCACCGATCACTGAACGTGTAAGATGTTGATGCTTGATTTTTTTTTCAAACAGAAGCTTCTATGCATTGTTCATACCCTTCTTCTACATTCAGGAATACGCTGAGTTCGAGGGCGTATCGCCCAAGACTGCGAAATATCTGCTGTCAATAACCAACGCTCTTGGAATCCCTTCGAGGATATTGCCTGGAATCATTGCAGACAAATTTGGCTCGTAAGTCTGACAAACTCGTACTCCGAGTTTTCAATCTGATATCGCTACTGGTAATTGAAATTTATGCTTGTGTTTTTTCTTCTGCTTCTTTCGTTAGGCTTAATACATTGATCCCCTCGACTGTACTTACAAGTGTACTTGTGTTCGCGGTTTGGCTTCCATCTCGGGGATTCAGTTCAATCGCTGCGTTTTCTTCTCTCTACGGATTGTTCTCAGGTAAACCTCATATCCTCCAAGTACAACCTGCAGAAATTGATCGGATATTCATCTTCTATCAATTTCACAGGTGGTTTCATTTCGTTGCTTCCGGCTTATATCGCTACGATTAGCCCAACAGAAAAATTCGGTGGTAGACTAGGTAAGCACAGACAAAATATGTAGATCATGATTGATTGATTAAATGCTACGAAATTCCAAGGATCTATATACATGGTAGTTGGTGTTGCGAATCTTGTCGGAACACCAACAGCTGGTGCATTTTTACACGAGGTGAATCAGACAAACTTCAACGGTCTCATAGCGTTTTGTGGATGTATGATTTTTTCGACTGCATTTGCGTATGGTATCGCACGTTTCATTCACTCCAAACGAATCCTTGCTATCGTGTAGATAAGACTGTGGATTAGATATTTGTACAATGTTACTATACAATCTGATAAATGTGATAAATTTCTCTAGAATGTTTATGTACCCTACGACTAATAACGTCGCCGGGTGGTGGTAGCAATGTCATAGAAAGGTATAAAATCGTGCTGATCATGGCCGTTAATCGTGAATAGATGTTGAACAAGGGAATGCGAATGCGACTCGGAGTACTAGAGTCAGTTACCGTAGAATATTCTTTCACATACTGATAATTCTAGTTCCGAAGTCTCCGATAGGGTAAGGAAAGTTTGGTCCGGGGCAAGACATGAACATCAAGGTTGTTGGAATCTCGAGCGGGTGGGATAACGCAGCGACATTCGCTGGATTGAAGCGAGCATTAACCAGGACCTGTCAAGGATGTCGTGAGCCACCAAGTCACCTGCTACTTCAGTTCATCGAGGAAGCTCCAGGACTGAATAGACTCACGAGGTCAACTGTAATTTCTGGGAACGCTTCGTCCAGAACTAATAGTAGTTAACGCCAGAGAACAAGGGTAAGGACAAATGGAGAACGACGTACTCTTCCAATTAGCTTCCATTTCAGAGGGTATACCCTCTTCCTCATTATAGAAGTGGACTAACTTCATGCAAGAGGTTTCTTCGTTGTGACTGACATAGAGAAGCTTATGAAATAAACGGTTGATCTACGGAAGAGATTTTTTTTCACGTCAGTGAAGGTTGGACAAGAGATGATAATGGAAGAAAGAATCGTAGCTGACCTCATCCGTTTTGACCAACACACACACAGGCTGACGCCTCATCGCTCTGAGAAGGTTGTTTAGCTTTTCTCCCCAACCTTTACTCCACCAGTATCCGTGTAAGAAGGTTGTCTGATCGTAAATCCAGAACAGCCATCGAGTAATCGTTGCTTTTTTCATCGTAGCATAGAATATACCGGCGATGACGATGAGGTACGCTGCTGCATAGCTAAGCGTGAAAACATTCAGTTTTGACTGTGAGCATAACAAAAAAGGTTGCGGCTGTAGTACGCACCCGACAATGGCAGGGTTCAAAGCAATATTTCCACCTGTCACGGTGAAAGCGACCGCGAAAGTTAGAAATATGATCGATAGGGGTGTACGAGGACTTCGAGAAAGGCGGCCTCTATTGAATTTGAGAAGAAGAGCAGACAGCGGAAACAGTGTCATGACCATCAACCATACCAGAGTAAACCTAAGATTGTTTCAGAAACACACATTGCCCGCCAGTTCTCTCGTAAAAATAACTCACATATTGGATATCACCGAAAGCTGAAACCCGGAAGTAGCGTACAAGATGCACCCGAAGATGGTAAACCATACGATTGTCACCACAGGAGCTCGGGTAAGTGGGAGTGTGGTCAAAAAGATCTGAGGGAGGAGTCGATCTCGAGCCAGTTGTTCACAGAGTGCGGACGCGCCCAGGATCCCTGTATCATACTCAACGTTAACAAGAGACGTAGAGCGGTAGTGGAGACCATTTAAACATGCATACCTGTCAAAACGCCACCGCACAGAACGATGAAAGCATCGACAACTATCCATTGGCGCAACCATTTACCGGCTGCCTGTAAACCAGACTTTTCATCAGTAATGGACGGTACGAAATATTCGGACTTCTCACTATGTCGCCTAGTTCACTCAAAACGTTGGCACCGCCGAGGATAGTTTCCATAGGTAGGAGCGCGAATGAAAAGAGCATGGACAAGGAACTTAAAAATATGGCCGGAATATGCATATTGCGCAAAACCTTCGGAAAGTCTCCCCCTTTGATGTTCGAGACGTACGACGGTGTACCTTCAGTAGCATCTCTGATGAGTTCATCCTGGGAAAAGAATGATATAACGCCACGTACACTCAAATCCTGTCAAACCCAATACGCTGAGGCATAATCCGTTGAATATCTCTTGTGCAATACCGGACGGTGTTCGGTTTTCCGAGATCGTTGTATTCCAATTTTCTCGAATTTGAGCATTACCAGTGTGAGCCCATGCAATTATAGATGCAATGAACATTACGAGGATTGTTGCTATCTGCAAAATAAAAATAAATTGAGATGACAGCGCGGGTAATTTCGAAGCATGACGAACATGGAAACTGAGCACGACAAAGGCTATTCGGGCACTTTCACGTAGACCTGCGAGACTGATCAAGGCGAACACCACTAATACGATGATGGATCCTACAAAGACTGGAAATGGTAGATGCACTTCTCCAGCAAGATAAGACATGGCCGTCGCAGCCGAAACGACTGAAGTAGAGGCGAAATCTAGCAGAAGAAGTGCGGCTCCGAAGAGAGCTAATGGCTTTGAGGAGACGTTCAGGCTTGTGGAGGGTAGAAGACATCTTAATATATTTTGAGACCAAAATGCAGATCAAAGAAACATACAGATACGTGTATGGGGCTCCTCCAATCGGTAGGGCTGATGCGAGTTCCTCCATTATGGGTCTCCACAAGAATATGACCAAACTTGCGACGAACAAAGTCAACGGAGAACTGAAAATTGAGATTAAATATCTCTTTCATGGTGAACAATTGGAATGTGACCCACAACACGCTTGACACAACCACAACGGCAGGTAATGCATAGAAAACACTTCCAAGGACAGCATTACCAGCAAGTGCACTAGCGGTAAATTGGCCAAGTGTTCTCCGACGTCTGATATTCTGTAAGTCTTCTTCGCCCTTGGAAATCGTGGCGCTGTCGAATTTCGTTCGAGTAAGAGTTCCCCACCCGGAGAATTCAAATGTGTTGGTGAGATTAAGAAACCGAGAAGGAACAGGAGAAAACTTCATGCCTCCTCCATCTCGAGGACGTTGGTGCTGCCGCCTCAAGACAATGTCGTACTGCGCCGACTCAAAGGAGGGTGGAAGAAAACGATCTGTTTGTGAAAGGGTTAGGACTACGGTTGGCAAGGAATTCGTTGAAGGAACGACGAGCACCTATCCCTGATGCTTCACCTCTAAGGGAACGAGGACTTGGAGGTTCAATAGCAATGTAAGATGTGTCTTCGTGAGTAGGCTTCAGTTCTATAGCGTCCGGTGTCTTCTTGTCGCTTCGAGTGGCCATGTTGCGATAACAAAGTATCGCCCTCGAATGTTAAGCAGTGGCTCAAAGCTTTGAACAGAGAAAACCCGAGGAGACGCCACCGACGTACAGCACTGCAATGATCAACCGTCACGGTCGAAGATAAATGTGATTTATCTTCTCGAACTTCCAGTGATGGTAAAGTGGGTAAAAGAAATCGCGGATATTTGTAAAAGAGCATTGACATGTTGAAAAATATTCTGTAACCATAGAAATTCTGATACACCCCGCGAAAGCTACTTATGTAATTTTTTCCGCTCAGTGGAGAGTCACAGATAATACTTACTGTTATATGTCAGGAAACTAACATGTACCTTTATACGCGATTTCGATTCTATGGACAGGGCAACTTGAAGTCAAAATCCGGAGCGGAACGTTTTAGGTTTCCATTACGTAAGAAAGCTTTCAATCCCTCAGGAACCGCCCTAATATTTGATGGTACACCTCCTTCCTCTGTTCATTTCTTGTTCATCTCCCAATATTCTCCTCCTTAATATCAGGTTTTCCATACTTTTTTTGCAGATATGACAGTATCAGATCCCGACAAATGGATAGAACAACTAAAGGAATGTCAACATCTATCTGAACCAGACATGAAAGCTCTCTGCGACCGAGTGCGTTGTATTCTCATGGAGGAATCCAATATACAGCCAGTGTCAAGTCCTGTTACAATATGCGGGGACATTCATGGACAATTCTGGGATCTATTAGAGCTGCTGAGGAAAGGAGGAGATGTCCCAGAAACAAGTTATATCTTTATGGCACGTATGTTTGTTCTTGGAGTGAATTGATGAGGACGACTGAATCCTGAACTTCACTCTCGTAGGGTGATTTCGTAGACAGAGGTCATTACAGTCTGGAGACTGTATCATTATTGCTGGCTTTGAAAGCAAGGTGTGATATCATGTTTTCTGCCACATGCATGCCGTGCATATATCGTGTGCAAATAGATACCCAGACAAAGTTACGCTGCTGAGGGGGAACCATGAAAGTCGCCAGATTACTCAGGTGTATGGATTTTATGGTCAGTCTTCACACATGCTTTCGTTTTACTTGATATCAATGTTTCACTCCATCTAGATGAATGTCAACAAAAGTACGGAAGCGCTCTTGTTTGGAAAGCTTGCTGTAGTGTGTTTGACTATCTGAATCTTGCAGCTGTAAGCCACATTCTGGAGTTCTGTCTTTACCAAATGCATTTAACGTTCGGTGTTCCATTCTCCAGATCATAGACGGCGAAACGCTTTGTGTCCATGGCGGACTTTCACCGGACATTAGAACATTAGATCAAATTAGAGTGCTATCAAGAGCGCAGGAGATTCCTCATGAAGGAGCTTTTTGCGGTGTGTCCTTTCAAAACGATGCAAACTCCCTGTCTTACTTTGCGAAATAGATCTGATGTGGTCAGATCCTGATGAGGTAGAAAATTGGGCTGTAAGTCCTCGAGGGGCAGGTTGGTTGTTTGGTGGTAGCGTGACACGTGAAGTAAGTTTCGTCTCTCAGTGTGCATATGTTTAGTACTTATTTTTCTTCAGTTCAACCACGTCAATTCACTAAAGTTGATTGCTCGAGCACATCAACTTGTACAAGAAGGCTACAAATATATGTTCGATGAAAACCTTGTCACTGTATGGTCTGCACCAAATTATTGTTACCGTTGCGGTAATATGGCGAGTATCCTCACAGTGAAAGAGGATGGCAGTAGGGAGTTTACTGTGTACGAAGCCGCTGAAGAGAATGAACGAGATAAAGGATTGTTGAAGAATAGAAAAATGGTATGTTTATATCGACTACGGTCCAACGAGGTCCTAATTGAATTTCGCTGCAGGGTACTATGCCATATTTTGTATAATTTTGATCTTCTCACCGCTGTATTTTCATGTATAATTATTTCGATCGGACAGTTGCTTTTGTATTTGTTCCGGGTTTACGTTCATATTCTATTTTTTTTTTTCGTATCACGACAGTGGGAGACGATCGTATACGTCGTGTCGAGGAAACCTGGACAATCGTCGAGATTGTCAAGAAAAATTTCTTGACAGAAAAGTCATAAGTAGCAAGACAACTCAAGCTTTCGTACTCGGGCGAGCGGCGATGTTAATGGATTCATTTGATGTGGTGATAGTGTTAAAAGCAAGTTCAGTGCACGAACATGTTCATTCGCTGCTGTAATTTGGATGTATTCAATCTGTAACATTGACGATAATGCATAGATTTCGGAGGACGTACAATTGACAACGGCTGGAACGCAAAACAACATTGTATGAATTACATGTACATGAGCGGAGATGCATAACCTTGAGCGGTACTGCTAAAGCACACAAGCTTCCACCTGGTAGTAGAACCTAAAAGATTAAGTGTGACCCAAGATCTTCCTGGGTTGGTACGGCTCTTCGAGATACTTGATCTCTTCATCTGTCAATGATACATTGACTCCGTCTGAATATGTTTTTCAGCATCCATAAGACGAATAACTTGTCTTCAATGACCAACTTACCGAGAATATCCTCCAAGTTCTTAAGGCTAGTAGTTCCAACAATGGGTGCGGTGACACCTTCCTTGGATAAAACCCATGCAATCGCTACCTGGGCCATACTGATACCTTTCTTCTTAGACAGTTCTTCAACCCTATTCGAAGATTAATGTGATACACGAATAGATGATGAAAGATAGTATACTTACCGATCGATAATCGGTTCTGTCCCAAAGCCACGGTAGTTGCCAATAAACCTGTACAGAAATGTTGCTTGTAAATAAATGTGGTTCAGATACCTCCAATCGGATGTCTTACCAGTCAGTGTCACCTCGCTTGGACGAGTCCTTCACGGGTCGAGTGAGAAGACCGCGAGCAATAGGAGACCAAGGGATAGAGGCCACGCCAAACATCTGGTTGTAACGGAATGATAGATATCTGGTGAGAACCCTCAGACCGAATCTATATGAGAGAGAACTTACTTTCAATGTGGGGAACATCTCTCGTTCCTCTTCACGGTATACGAGGTTGTAGTGATTTTGCATTGAGATAAACGGCGTCAGGTGGTTGGTGATGGCATAATCTTCGAAGTTCGAGGTCAGGATATTGACCGATTTATGAGGGAAGACAATTAACACTCACTCTGCATAGCCTGGACTGCAATGCACCGAGAGATCAGCTTGGGAGACTATAGTATAGGAAGGTAGATACGTACACTGATAAGCGTAGCATGAACTCATGCCCAAATACCGAACATAGCCAGCTTTGACGACATCATGCAATGCTTGCATCTAATGATTTATCAGATCGTTTTCCGTGCATGAAAGAATGCAAATCACGTACCGTCTCCTCAATAGGGGTGTCATAATCAAAACGATGGCCTGTATTTCATCGAATCAGACCCATTGCAACAAGAAGTCAAACTTTAAAGTCGCACTTACATTGCAAGACATCGATATAATCGAGTTGCAAACGTTGAAGGCTTTGCTTTACAGAATCGAAGATATGCTAAATGAAAAGAAAATGAGGCGATGGGATATTCTCCAAGGATGAATTACTGACCTTTCTGTTCAGTCCCTTCTGATTGATGATACCAAACTCGATTGGGTCTTTGCCAATGGTGCTAGGGCCGTCTGGTTTTGCGACTGCTGAGAACAGCTGGAGAGTTTTCGAAACGACATCGATCCTCAGAAACTAAGAGCGGACAAAGATTCAAGGTTAATACATACCTTTGTCATTATGACAAGCTCCTCTCGAGGAAGTTGCAACTCCTTGATAGCCTTTCCGAGAATAATCTCGGAGACTCCGTTGGAGTAAACCTAGGAAACAATACAGGTCAGTAACTCTCGTGCGATCATCATGATGGCTTCGATATACTACTTACATTAGCAGTATCGAAAGTTTGAATACCACGGTCATATCTGCGTCGTCTCAACTTGAGCAAGAAATTGAGAAAAAAAGAACCACCGAAAATTCCTTACGCAAATTTGATGTGCTTGATTGCCTCCTCTTCTTCCAAAACCCACTCGGCCCATTTTTTGGTACCGTATTGCATCGTACCAAGGATAATCTTGGAGACTTTCAAACCCGAGTTTCCGAGGCGAACTGAGTAATTAAGTCATCGTGCATCAGCTCTGGCATGTTCGTACAGAAGGATGCGACCACCTACCGTATTGCATTTTCTTCTGATTGTCAGCCATTTCAACGAGATGTGGAATAATGGATGATGGGCGAAGCTTGAGGGTAGGTGTCTGACAAGTTGCTGTATTTATATCCTACGAACCGAGTCACCATACGCTCGCGGAACCGTTATCTCCTAGAAGAAGCTGAATGACGGTATCGATATGTCATGTTTCTACGGGTTCACAGGTGGGTCACAACGCTGGTTTATCCATGATGAAAACGCGACGGTTGGTAGCGATCTAGATGTCTGATTCCAAATCTGTGAGATTGGTCCCACACTGAAGCTGACTCAGACCGAGACTATTGGGTTACTAATTACAGTTAGAGAGAGAGGAGGAGAGCTGGAGAGGACTGAATTGTCAAGTTGCACCAAAACGCTCAGGCTGCGAATATCATCATCATGCGTTAGTCAGCGAGCTGCAGTCAAATTCATGATTTCAGCGTCCGAAAGTGTAGCTTTTTTATTTGAAAAGTACAAACCCGTTGCTGTGTAGAAGCATGTGCGCTGTTAAATTTAAGGTGTAAATTACTCACTATACAGCTTTTCAGACCTGGGCTAAGTACTGCCGCAGAACGATAAAGTTGAATGCAAAGCTTGTGGACAATGGTCACGTTACCGACTCACGGATGACTGACCGATGGTGACCTTACGTGCTATGCGCTTTATATTATTAGAATTGACCATCTATAGACACAGTAATTTTGCACAAAAATTTGCTCGATTAATAAAGAATTTGTGAAGGACGACGAGCTAAAGCTCGGGCTGAAATAAACTCAACTGATGCTGTGGAAAGAAATTCCAATTGTGGACATACACTCAGGCGGATCAATTTCCTAGCGCTCACAAGTTACACTGGCAACTCCGAGTGTATCTCACCACTTTTCTAACTTACGTTACCGTACGACTTGGAATACCTACAACTTCGACGACTTACAATTTGGAACCTCTGCGACACTTACAGGCCCACTGAGGTAAATGCGACGAAATAAAAACGATTACTCTGGAGCCACAGTAAGTATCATTTCACACTCAACAAACACCTCAGATGCTCAGACTGACTCGGAACTCCAAGTCGGCATAAGACTTGGAGAAGAACGAGTCAAGCTTCCTCAGCATTCTTGCATCAAAATATGCCATATTTCTACTTCCACTGGGGATATTCTAAAGAGTTGGTTACCTTCCCATGAGACAAATTTTCTTAAATTAGTACGTTTTGTTCCTCGCAGTTGGGTCTCATGATTGTTGGTACCAGTTTGGTTCTTGTTCATGGTAGGTGCGAGATTCAGACGTTAATTCAGTCGACACCACACTGACGAGTTCCCGTCTCACGCCCCTCTTCTCTGACTTAGCAGTCGGTACTACAGCGTTCAAGAAGTTGGCCGTCATATCACAGTCCACACGGGGCGGAAGATGGACAAAAATAAGACTCAGTATAAGAATCCAGGACTGACTCTCAAACTCTCCTAGCAAAGGATTCTATCTCCTTGCATCTCCACCTCTCCAGGTATCCACCTCTGTAACAACATTCACAATGTCAGCGGAGAACAAGAAAATGCCCTATGGTACGTCCAGTGTTTCTCCATAAGATCTCTTCAATGTTGATTCTTTTCATCGGATAGTACGATTGGGAAACTCTGGGCTGAAAGTTTCCAGGATTATCCTTGGATGTATGTCCTACGGAAGCAAGGGATGGCAGGCCTGGGTCTTAGAGGAGGATGAGGCAATTAAACACATCAAGTTTGCGTAGGTATTCTGACTGTCCAAATTTATCACAGTTCTAACTGCAAAATAGTTACGAGAACGGTATCCAGACCTTCGATACTGCTAACGTACGTTCAGTCTCTCCCGGTTTAGGTTTCCAGCATTCTGACATCATTCGTTTCAGGTGTATTCAAATGGGCTTTCTGAGATTATTCTCGGAAATGCGATCAAGAAGTTGGAGCTTCCTAGAGAGGAGATTGTCGTTATGACCAAGGTGGGCTATTATGCACCGTAGATGCGCTGAAACCAATTCCAACGGAAATTGGCAGCTTTTCGGGGCGGTCGCTCCAGAGTATGGCATAAACCTCATAACCAGGGATCCCGGAGAATATGGAATAATCAACCAGCGTGGTCTCAATCGCAAGGTACCAATTCAAATCCATGATCCCTAAATATATCGTTCTCATTCTCCTCCTTTTCGTAGCACATATTTGATTCTGTCAAGGCGAGTTTGAAACGTCTCCAACTGGACTATATCGATGTCTTGCAATGTGAGTCTTAGATTCATTCCGCTATTCACGATGTTTGATATTTCGTCAGGCCACCGATTCGATTATACCACTCCCATTGAAGAAACGGTAAGCCACGCATATTAGTGTTTCTTTCTGATGCTGAACGTTTAATGTAGATGCAAGCTCTCCATGATGTCGTCAAAGCCGGATATGTTCGTTACATCGGCATGAGTTCCTGTCATGCATATCAATGTGCGTATAATATGTATATTTATATTCTGACACTGTTTCAGCTCACACGTCGTGATCAGTTCATGCAATGCAGAGTGAGTCTCAAATCATTATGTATATCTGTAGAAACGCTCATCTCTAGCCCTTGATAGATTACGCCATCAATAACAAGCTCACGCCATTCATCTCCATGCAAAACCATCACAGTTTAATCTACCGAGAAGAAGAGCGTGAAATGTTCCCAACGCTGAAGGTATGTAGTTCATATAACGTGGCTTTTTTTTCATCAAAATCCTCAAATGGAATTTTTCCTAATAGCTGTTTGGTGTCGGGTCAATCCCGTGGTCCCCACTCGGTCGAGGGCTTCTTACACGCCCTCTTTCTGAACAGACTCTCCGTGGACAAACCGATCGCTTTACTTCCTCCTACAAAAATTCTGCAAATGATGCAATCGTCAACCGGTAAGCCAGCTCATGATTCGCTTTGCCAAAATGCTAACTATAATCCTTGGTAGTGTCGAAGAAATTGCGAAGAAGAAGGGAATTAGCATGGCTCAAGTTGCCTTAGCCTGGTCGTTGTCGAAGGACGGAGTCACTGCTCCTATCGTCGGTACCACAAACCTCGATAACCTGAAGGATCTCATCCAAGCAGTCAATGTCACTTTAACGGACGACGAAATCAAGTATTTGGAGGAACCGTACCAACCGCAGGCCATTATGGCCATTCTTAAGACCATTCGGTTCATGGAACTCTGGAAGTGCGTCAACTGTGTACTTATAATGCAGCTGTTTCTCAGAAATATAGTGCTCTGTGGACATCGTTCTTCTCTGAGTCCCAATCTCTGTCTCTTACCAAGGGTACTTCTACACTCCTATCGAGGCCTGATTCAGTCACTGGCATTGAACTTTTACACTTGCTATTTATTTTCAATATCTTAATCAACGATCTTGCAGCTTCGTGGCCTTCACACATCCCGATTCCTTCGATGTTTGCTGTTATATCAGCGTCTAACGGAATCCTCCTGTTGATCATACTGCAGATATTCAGAAGTGCTACACTTCTTTGTACCAGATACCCTAGGCTATAAACCTCTCTATCAGGATCTCATATTTCACTTGACTGCCTCAACCTGGGCAACAGGTCAGCCCTTCTCTTCAAGACATCATTTGAGTCATAGTTACATCCACTTATCCTAAATCCCTGTTAGGCCCAGGTAGTCTGTTGTGGCCTTATGCTGTGCGAGGCAATGTAACTGGACAGGTTAGTTCACTCATGTTTTCACACTAAGTTTGGTCGAGTCTTATTTAACTGCATAGGATCAACAACCTTTGGAAGTGGCACCATTGTCCAACATCATAGTAAGCAACTTCTTTTTCTCATGTATGGCTTTCCTCTGAAAATGAATAAATTGATCACTCAGTCTCAAACACTGTGTCTTGTCATCATGAGTCCTTAATATGATTTTTTTCTGTCATCCACTTTATGTTACAAAGTGCACGATTATCTTTTTCCTTTTTCTTTCTTTCCTTACATAATACGGAGTTATTGCGGACTATCTAGCATAAGGGGAATTCCGCGTAATAACAACATTGTACAAATAGCTAGTTTCTCCAGAGTTTCTCCTTTTATTCTCACATACTTTTCTCCTGTATTTCTCCTTAGTTTCTCTGATGTTTCTCTTTAACATTTCTCCATAGTTACTCCTTACATCTGGATGATACTCTCGCACTTATCAGACTGAGGTAGTTGTATAAATACCCATACTTTAGCTAAGGTTGAATCCTTAACTTTGACCTCTTGTATCCTTCTAGCTTAGCAATAGATTTGTTAAGTCTTCACAGTCTGTCTGAGTACTTTGAGTCTCAGCTCGATACTAAGCCTTGATTTGCAATCAAGTCTTAGTCATCTGAATTACTTAATCAAAGTCCATAGTCATAGTCACAGTAACAAGTCACGTTGAGCTCGAACCTTAACATTAGGTCGAAGTTAACAAACAGTGCCCACTTATCATTAGTGAAGGTGCCAACTTAATCAACCACGGATTCAAGAAACCAATCCGGTGGAAGCAGACGCTTCCGAGCACCAAGCAACTCTGATTCTGAATTAGAATACGGAGATTCTATTGAAGCCAAACCTACCGAATAGAATACTCCAGTAGCACCTGTACCCCAAGAAACACAAATACCAACCACAGTCCTTAGCATTAACGAGTGGTTAGCCCAAAACCCTATTGAAAGATCCCAGGGATACAGATTTGATCATTACAGAGATTACCTCTGATTAATTAATTTTACCCATCAAACTGGTTACGTAGGAGGGTTTGATCAACAAGTAGCTGACTACGAAAGAGCAAATCACATTCAGATTACCTATACTAGGCCTCCAAGCCCAGAACCACCGAATAACCCCGAAACTGCAATAGTGGTAGTACCACCACCTCCACCCCCACCAAGAAACAATCCAACCCCACTAGGAAATAATCCATCGTCTCTACCACCACCCATAGTAACTACACCAATGGCTTCACCAACACCCACTGTCAAGCTCGGTAAACCCGAAAAGTTTACTGGAAAATCTGAACAAGTTCGACATCACTTAGCACATTGCAACCTATACTATATGGTAAACACTGGATTAACTGAGGTCTAGAAAATCATATACTCTTTGTTGTTTATGGCCGAAGCTGGCACGACAGGAGAATGGGTAACAAGAGTCCACAACATTCTAGAAAAAGATGTAGAACTAGCTGCAGCTGACAGAGAAATGAATGAATGGAAGAAATACGTCACTGCCTTCAAGTCTCAGTTCGAACAAGAAGATATAAAACAGAAAGCAAGAGATGAAATCTATAATCTCAAACAAGGAAGAGTGTCAGCAGACAGCTATGCATTTAGATTCTTAGATGTGCTCAGCAGAACTGGAATAAATGAAGAACTCATGAAGATCGAACTGTTCAAATGAGGACTTGATCGGAGCTTGCTCTTGGTCTGCCTCAATACAGAAACTCTACCCACCACTCTGGTAGGGTGGATCAAGAGAACTTCAACCATCGATAACAATCGCTGAGCGGCATTTCACAGAGAAGGAAATACCTTCAGATTCTACAATAACAACTATGGATCAAACAATTCACAAGAACAATCTAGGCAAAGAGACCCTAATGCAATGGATGTTGATCGGGTCAACACAAGGGCACTGACCCAGGAGGAAAGAGACAAGCGAAGGAAAGAAGAAAGATGTTTCTATTGTGGAGACAAAAGGCATATGGCATGAGATTGCCAGAAGAAGAAGCAGAGTGAAAACGGGAACAATAATAAATAGGTTAGGGAAGTACAAGTGAAAGCAAGGATAGAGAAAGTTGCCAAAGAAACCCTGAAGCAAGAAGAGCCAAAGAAGGTACAAGACAAGTTGGCTGCGATAAGGGCCATCATTCAATCTATAGATGACAATGAGAAAGATTTGGTAGCAGACCTGTTTAATAATGCAGGATTCCATGTTGAAGACTTGGGTTTTTGAAGAAGCGACTACCACTGGTGTGTGGATCGCTTAGAATCTCGCTCTCCCCTGTAATAATAGCCAATACTGAATACCAATCATTTCGAATCCCTATTACATTGAGAGTGTAAGATAAAATCATCAGAACCCAAGCCCTAATTGACTCAGGAGCAGAAGGAATTTTTATTCATAAAGATTTCGCAAAGAAACATAATCTTCCATCAAGAACATTGAATAAGCCAATCTCAGTATTCAATGCTGATGGAACCAAAAATAATTAAGGAAGAATTACGGACTATACACTCTGCTCGCTTGATATCGACAACTCTCTTATTCCTCAGAAGTTGTTTCAAACTGGAATAGAAAAAGAATTGGTAATTATTGGACTTCCCTGGTTAAAACAATTTAATCCGATAATAGACTGGGAAAAAGGAAGAGTCCATTTGAATCAGGAATGGATAAAAGAAATACAAAATAGGAATCTCAGGTAATATGTCAAGGAACACGTTAAAAGGAACAAGCGAATCAGGTTAACACAAACATTGATGGAAAAGAAAGGAATGTCAATATTAGTCGATATAGCACTAGAAACAGATAATTTCCATCGGTATAATGAGTATTGGATTTCGGAAGATAAGAAAGAATTCAAACTCAGATCAGTCTGGATATGACTGAAGGTGAATCCGGCAATGAAAATGGCACAGGAACAGCAGGAGAAAGAAGTCAAGAAAAATCTAGAAGAAATGATCCCAGAGTTTCTTCAAGACTTTTTGGATATCTTTGAGAAGTTGACTTCGGAACGATTACCAGAATCTAGGCCTTATGATCATGCAATCGATCTAAAAGCAGATTTTATTTCAAAAGATTGTAAAGTATATCCAATGTCTCCCAAGGAACAGGAGGCATTAGATAAATTTTTAGAAGAAAATCTCAGAAAAGGCTACATTCGACCATCAAAATCACCACAAGCAGCGCCATTCTTTTTTGTAGGAAAGAAAGATGGCACGTTTAGACCCTGCCAAGACTATCAGTATATCAACAAATGGACAATCAAGAACTGCTACCCAATTCTACTTGTGTCAGAACTTTTGGACAAACTGCAAGGTATCACCATTTTTTCTAAAGAAGATATCCGATCAGGATACAATAATATCCTGATCAAAGATGGAGATCAATGGAAAGCAGCGTTCAAAACCAATCGAGAACTATTCGAACCTATGATAATGTTTTTCGGCCTGTGCAATTCCCCGGCAATGTTTCAAGCTATGATGAATGAAATCTTCAAAGACATGATAGATGAAGGTTAGCTAGTAATCTACATAGATGATTTCCTCATTTTCTCGAATGATATGAAAGTTCATTATGAAAGGACGAGAAGGGTATTACAAAGGTTATGAGAACAGGATCTATTCTTGAAACCTGAAAAATGCTTGTTCGATCAACCCAAGGTAGACTTTTTAGGAATAGTAATTGAAGCAGGAAAAGTGGAAATGGACCCAGTCAAACTCAACGGAATCAGAGATTGGGAAACACCAAAATCTGTTAAACAAGTTAGATCATTCATCAAATTTTGCAATTTCTATCGAAGATTTGTGTCACATTTCTCAAATATATCTTGACCACTTGTCAATCTAACCAAGAAGAACGAACCCTGGAAATAAACGGAAGAATGTCAGAAAGTGTTCGAAGAACTCAAACGGAGATTATTGACTCAACCGGTATTACAAATGCCTGACAAGAACAAACCATTTGTATTAGAAATGGATGCTTCATTAGTAGCTACAGGAGCAGTAATACGGCAACCAGATGGAAATGGCAACTGGCACCCATACAGATATATCTTACAATCATTCTCTCTCCCTGAAAAGAATTACGACATCTACGACCGAGAACTTCTAGGTATAGTAAGAGGACTGAAGATATGGAGACATTACCTCGAGGGATTCACATTTCCTACCACCATGTTAACTAATCACCTCAATTTAACCTACTTCAAAAGTCTGCAGCAACTAACAAGATGACAAGCACGATAGAGACTATTCCTGTCACAATTTGATTTGAAACTGGTTCACACTTCTGGAACCAAGATGACTCAAGCAGACTCATTAACCTGGTAACACTATCTGAATACCGAAGAAGAAAAGGAAAATGTGTTAACTTTACTCCCTGATAAGTTGTTTGTGTGAGAAATTGACATGAATTTAGTGGAAAGAATATGAAAAGCCACCAAACATGATACAGTAGTAATTGAGGCTTTGGCAGCAATTAAAGGAAAAGGACCATTTCCTATGAGGTCAACCCTTTTTGATTGGAAAACTATGAAAGAAGAAATATTCTACAAGAATCGATAATATATCCCACCAAACTCTTCTTTGAGAAGAGATATTATTAGTCGATTCCATGATACTCCACAAGTAGGCCATCTGGGAATTTTCAAAACTCATGCTACTATCATACAATACTATTGGTGGCCAGGACTACATGCTATGATTTCCAATTATGTCAAAGGATGTGCACCATGCCAACAAATAAAAACAAACACATACCCAACTATTCCCCCTCTGCAACCGATTTTACCCAATTCATCATCAGGACCCTTCGATGTCATTACATATGACTTTATCACTGACCTTCTGCCATCCCATGGATTTGACTCCTTATTGGTCATTGTGGACCATGACTGTATGAAGGGAGTAATTTTATCTCCTTACACTAAGACAATTGACACAATAGGAACTGCAAATTTACTTTATGATGGAGTATATCAATGATTTGGACTATGGAAAACTGCTATATCAGATCGAGGACTGCAATTCCATTCTCAAGTAATGAAAGAATTAGGGAAAATCTTTAAAATCGATACTCGATTCTCTACAGCCTATCATCCACAAACCGATAGACAAACAAAATGCACAAATCAGACAGTAGAAACTTATATCTGAATATTCTGTGCAAACAACCCAGATATCTGGAGTGATCTAATTACAGACATAGAAGTATCATTCAATTCACACCTACCTGATGGATGAAATGCCACCCTATTTTACCTAGCTACAGAAAAAGTACCCAATCTGATTCCAATATCATTCAAACTGACTAACCTCCCATCTCTGAACGAGTGAATGGAACTTCTGACCAAAGCAAGAAGAGAAGCAATAGCTGCAACTGAACTAGCCACAGCAAAAATGAAAGCACGAACTTTTAGTAAAGGGTTCAAACCATTCAAAGAAGGAGATCAGGTTTGGTTAGAAGTGAAGAATCTTAACTTAGGAGTGATCAACAAGAAGATCACCCCTAAAAGGCAAGAACCCTTCACTATCACCAAAGTTATCTCTGCATTCGCATACTGACTCAAGCTACCCGAGAAACGGAAAATCCACGACGTATTTCATGTATCTTTGCTATCTTCATATGTAGAAACCATGGAACATGGGCCAAATTACCTAAGACCTCCACCTGAGATCATCAATGAAGAAGAAGAATACAAGGTAAAAGGAATCATCAACCACAAGGTGATAAGGAGAAAATGCCATTACCTCATAAAATGGAAGAATTATCCTATGTCAGAAAATTCATGGATCACAGCTACTGAATTCTATGATGAAGATGATGGATATTTACCAATCTTCCTGGAATATCTTAGGAAACACAAGCTTCCAATTCCCACAGAAGTGAAAGTTTAAGAATAACTTCAGAGAAACCAATAACGTTTTCTCCAAGAAAAGTCTAAAGAATGTCCCTACACTAAGGTCGACACAAGATAAAAGCAACCTTTCATTGAACATCTCTTTCCCATCTCCTCATCAACTACTCTCAAATGCAACTTCCTTCGAAATCTCAAATTTGTCCAAGTATAGCTCGAGACATTTCAAGATCTACAAACTAATCCTTATCATCATCATCATGAAGCAAGCTACCTTCTCCTCATCTACTTCTACTTGTTCAACCCTTATACCCTTACCGAATGAGATCAATGAGTCCTCAACACCATTTGAACCTGGGAACATGGATTCCGAAATGAGATTCACTACACCATCGGTGGAGGACATCATGTCCTCAACACCATCAACTGATTCGAGACCATTCGGACTGGTAATCTTCAGATCAGTGACAAGCTCGCTGGCATCATAAAGGAATGCCAAAATCTCTCTACTGAGATCAATCAGTATCACCATCTCATTATAGAAGGTTAAGAGCAGCTGGCCAGACTACTAGTCGATCTTGGAGTCCGTGATCCCCAACAAGATTGTCTTGATAATCAAACTCCCACTCCATTTACCCTTAATGAACTTCTCAAGTACCCCGACCCAGAACTCACATTATCTCCTTCTCCTATCTCTATTCCTCCTCCCAACTTCATCAATAACCGACAAGATCCTATCTACGTACCATCATTACCCTCAGAAGCTGAAGCAATCAGGAACTGGGGATGAACTGAAGAGCTATTGGAAGAAATAGTGAGAGAAGCTGTCCAACAGTCCTTTCAGACTGCTTCACCCAGTGAAGCTCCAGAAAACCATTTCAGAGCTGAGCGCAGTACCTCTCTCGTCTGCAAGACCATCCCGCAAATACCTCTGCTAGAAAATCCTCGAGAAGTTGATTACGAGGTTACTAAGGACTTCGCTAAGCGAAACAGATGAGCCAATCGACGAATGCGAAACCAGGACACCAAAAGCAGAAAACTCATTCGAATGTCTCTGGATGACTTCAACTCTAGCATCCTTGATCTAGCTGCTATCCCAGTGGCTACCCCAGTGACTAATGAATCTCTTATGGGAAGCCGAAATCACCCATTTTCTATCGCCATCACTACCCACATGGATGAAATTGTCTTCAACAAGTACCGACATAACGTTCCTATCAGAACAAGTTCCAGAGCATTTGATGTCTGCAAATACTGTGGAAGATATGGACATTGGGCCCCTCATTGCAATCAACCTAGATGCGCTGCATGTGGAAATGTATGACATGTAAACTCCTCTCAGTATCAGTTCTGCAGTCAATGCCCTCCCTTCCGATTCCCTGTTCCTCCCGTCTGTTTTGTCGAAATCGACTTCTTCTAGATTCACTCCTATTCCAATAAACACCATTTCATTGACAGAGAGGGAAACTATCATGGTCGTCGAGAACCCTATGGTACAAGAACCACTTCTCCAGTATCTAGTGAACTGGAAGCTAGACAAGGACTTCATCACTTTTCTCGATGAACTCGCTCACACTACTCTTTTCGAAACCAGTCCAACAGTGGAGCAAGTTGGAGCAGTGGATCTGATGGAGAGCATAAAAGAGTTTTAGAAAAGTCGTTTGGAAAATTATTCATGGAACAGGTACCGAACTCCTTTTACCAAGAGCCTTATGACGACATCGACTACAGGTCAGCTGGGGAACACAACTTATCAGGGGAATGTTGAAGTAATCAATGATGGAATCATTGAGATAGTATTGGGGTAATGTTACAAAGCGCATGATTATCTTTTTCCTTTTTCTTTCTTTTCTTACATAATATAGAGTTATTGCGGACTATCTAGCATAAGGGGAATTCCCGTGTAATGACAACATTGTACAAATAGCTAGTTTCTCCAGAGTTTCTCCTTTTCATTCTCACATACTTTTCTCCTGTATTTCTCCTTAGTTTCTCTGATGTTTTTCTTTAATGTTTCTCCATAGTTACTCCTTACATCTGGATGATACTCTTGCACTTATCAGACTGAGGTAGTTGTATAAATACCCATACTTTAGCTAAGGTTGAATCCTTAACTTCAACCTCTTGTATCCTTCTAGCTTAGTAATAGATTTGTTAAGTCTTCACAGTCTGTCTGAGTACTTTGAGTCTCAGCTCGATACTAAGCCTTGATTTGCAATCAAGTCTTAGTCATCTGAATTACTTAATCAAAGTCCATAGTCATAGTCACAGTAACAAGTCACGTTGAGCTCGAACCTTAACAATTACTTCATATTGAAGTAGATTAGTGGTTGAGAGTGAGCTTGTTGAGTTGGTTTGTGAATGAGATGGAACTGGAGAAAAAGTGTTCGAGTTGAGAGTGTTTTTATCTGTTGTTCAACTTAGGGAGAAAAGATTTCTTGGATTATCCTCAGAGAAATAGGATCAGTTTTTTCAATGTTATTCCTAAATTCCCATATGTATGGGAATTGGAAGCTTATATTTTTAAAGATATTCCAGAAAAAGAGACAGATATCTATCATCTTTATCATAGAATTTTATAACTGTGATCCATGAGTTCTCAGATGTAGAATAATCCTTCCATTTCACTAGATAATATCACTTTCTTCTCATCACCTTGTAATCGATGATTCCTTCTACCTCATATTCTTCTTCCTTGTTGATAATTTCAGGTGGCAGTCTTACATAGTTTGGTTCATATTCTATAGTTTTCACATATAGAGAGAGCAATGATACATGAAATACATCATAAATCTTCTATTTTTCAGGTAATTTGAACTTGTAGGCAAATGAGAAAATAACTTTAGTAATAGTAAAGGGTTCTTGCCTCTTTGAAGTAATCTTCTTGTTAGTAACTCTAAGGTTGAGGTTCTTTACATCTAGCCAAACTTCATCTCCTTTTTTAATGGTTTAAATCCTTTACTAAATGTTTTAGCTTTTATTTTAGCTGCTGCTAGTTTAGTAGTGACTATAGCTTCTCTTCTTGCTTTAGTCAAGAGTTCTATTTGCTCATTCAGAGAGAGAAGGTTGGTTGGTTCGAAGGATATTGAAATAAGATTGGGTTCTTTTTCTATCACTAAGTAAAAGGGGGTAGCATTTCATCCATCGGGTAAGTATGAATTGAATGATACTTCCATATCTATGAGTAAGTCACTCCATATATCTGGGTCGTTTATGTAGAAGATTTAAATATATGTTTCTACTATTTGATTAGTTCATTTAGTCTATTCATTTATTTGCAGATGATAGGCAGTAGAGAATCGGATATCAATTTTAAAGATTTTCCCTAGTTCTTTCATTACTTATGAATAAAATTGTAGTCCATAGTCAGATATTGCAGTTTTCCATAGTCCAAATCACCGATATACTCCATCATAGAGTAACTTTGCAGTTCCAATTGTATCAATTATTTTGGTACAAGGAGATAAAATTACCCCCTTTGTACAGTTGTAGTCTACAATAACTAATAATGAATCGAATCCATTAGATGGTAGGAGGTTAGTGATGAAGTTATAAGTGATAACATCAAAAGATCTCAATGATGTGTTGAGTAGAATTAGTTGCAGTAGAGAGATTATTGAATATGTATTTGTTTTTATCTATTGACATGGTGCACATCCTTTGACATAGTTGGAAATCATAGCATGTAGTCCTAGCCACCAATAGTATTGTATAATAGATGCATGTATTTTGAAAATTCCTGGATGACTTACCTGTGAAGTGTCATAGAATTAACTAATAATATCTCTTCTCAGAGAAGAGTTTGGTAGAATGTATTATTAGTTCTTGTAAAAGATGCCTTCATTCATGACTTTTCAGTCAGAAAGTATTGACTACATAGAAAATAGACCTTTTTCCTTGATTGTAGCTAATGCTTCGTTTACTATTGTATTCTGTTTAGTAGCTTTCTTTATCTTCTCTACCAGTTTTATATCAATTTTTCTCACAAACAGTTCATTCAGAAGTAAGGTTAACATATTTTCTTTTCTTTCTTTAGTGTCAAGATAATGTTGTCAAGTCAGGGGGTCTGCTTAGGTCATCTTAGTTTCTGGGATGTATATCAATTTCAAATTGAATTGGGATAAGAATAGTCTCCATCGTGCTTATTGTCTGGTGAGTTGTTGTGGGCTTCAGAAATAGGTCAAATTGAGATGATCGGTTAATACAGTAGTAGAGAACGTAGATCCCTCAAGATAGTGCCTTTACATTTTTAACCCTCTTACTACTCCTAATAGCTCCCAATCATAGATGTCGTAATTTTTTTTAGAAGGAGAGAATGACTGTAAAATGTATCCACATGTATGTCAATTACCATTTTCATCCAGTTGTCGAAGTACCACTCTAGTGGCAACTAATGAGGCATCAGTTTCTAACACAAAGGATTTCATTTTGTCAGGTATTTGTAATACTAGTTGTGTCAGGAGTCTTTACTTGAGTTCTTTAAAGACTTTTTGGTATTCCTCTGTCTAGTTTCATGGTTTATTTTTCTTGGTTAAATTGATAAGTGGTTGAGATATGTTAGAAAAATGTGATACAAATCTTCGATAGAAGTTGCAAAATTCAATAAATGATCTAACTTATTTAACTAATTTTGGTGTTTTCCAATCTCTAATTCCATTGAGTTTGATCAGATTCATTTCTACTTTCTCAGATTTGATTACTATTTTAAGAAAGTTCACCTTTGGTTAGTCAAATAGACATTTTTTGGGTTTCAAAAATAGATCGTGATCTTGCAACCTTTGTAATACCCTTCTTGTTCTTTCATAGTAGACTTTCATGTCATTAGAGAAGATGAGGAAATCATTTATGTAGATTACTAGTCATCCTTTATTTATTATGTCTTTAAAGATATCATTCATTATTGCCTGAAATGTTGCCGGAGAGTTGCATAAATCAAAAAACATTACTATTGGTTTGAATAATTCATGATTGGTCTTGAATGCTACTTTTCATTAGTTTTCATCATGGATCAGAAGGTTATTATATCCTGACTAAATGTCTTCTTTAGAAAAGATAGTGGCTCCCTGTAGTTTATCTAAAAGCTCAGATACTAATAAAATCAGATAGTGGTTCTTGATTATTCATTTATTGATATACTAATAGTTTTGACATGATCTAAATGTGTCATTCTTCTTTCCTACAAAAAAGAATGAAGATACTTGTAGGAATTTTGATAGTCTGACATAGCCTTTTCTAAGATTTTCTTTTAAGAATTTATCTAATGCCTCTTATTCTTTTGGAGACATTAGATACACTTTGCAATCTTTTGAAATAAAATCTGCTTTCAGGTCAATTATGTGATCATAAGGTCAGGATTCTGGTAATCACTCCAAGGTTGACTTCTCGAAACTATCCGAGAAGTCTTGAAGAAATTCTGGAATCATTTCTTCTAGTTTTCTCTTAGGTTCCTTTTCCTATTATTTCTGTACCATTTTTATTGCTGAGTTTACTTTCAACTGTATCCAGACTGATCTGAGTTTGAACTCCTTTTTGTCTTCAGAAATTCAATATTCATTGTACTGATGAAAATTGTCTATTACTAATGCCATATCTATCAACATTGAGGTTCCTTTCTTTTCTATCAATGTTTGAGTTAACTGAATTCACTTATTTTATTCTATATATTCCTTGATGTATTGCTTGAGATTTTTATTCTAGATTTCTCTTATTCATTCCTGATTCAAATAAACTTCTTCTTTTTTTCCAATCTATTACTAGATTAAACTGTTTCGACTATGGAAGTCTAATGATTACTGATTCTTTTTCTATCCCAATTTGAAACAGTTTTTGAAGAATAAGTGAATTGTCAATGTCAAGTAAATATAGTGTATAGTCAGTAATTCTTCCTTGATTGTTTTCTATTCCATTAGCATTGAATACTGAGATAGGTTTGTTCAAGGTTCAAGATAGAAGATCATGTTTCTTTGCAAAGTCTTTATAAATAAAGATTCCTCCTACTCCAGAGTCGATTAGAGCTTGGGTTCTAATGATTTTATCTCATGCTCTCAATATAATAGAGATTCGAAATAATTGATATTTGGTATTTGCTAATATTATAGGAGAGAGTGAGATTCCAAGCAATCTACACACCAGTAATAGTCACTTTTTTAAAAACCCAAGTCTTCGATGTGAAATTCTGCATCATTGAACAGGTCTGCTGCTGATTCTTTCTCATTATTGTTCATGGTCTGAATTATGGCTCTTATTGCAGTCAGTTTGTCTTGCGTGTCCTTTGGTCTTTCTTGTTTCAGAGTTTCTTCTTGTTTTGGAGATTCATTGACTAATTCCTCTAATCTCACTTCTACTTGTACTTCTCTTACCTGTTGATTGTTATTTCTATTCTGTCTCTTCTTTTCATAATCTCATGTCATATGTCCTTTGTCTCTGTAGTAAAAGCACCTTCCTTTCTTTCTTCATTTATCCCTTTCTTCCTGAGTCAATGCTTTGGTATTGACTCAATCAATATCCATCACATTTGGGTCTTACTGTTGAGATTGTTGAGAAGAATTGGATGAGTAGTTATTATTGTAGAAGTGAAAGATATTTTCTTCTCTATAGAATACTGCTTGTTGATTGTTATCAATAGTAGATGTTCTCTTGATCTAACCTGTTAGGTTTGCAGGTAGGGTTTTCATATTGAGGCAAACTAGAAGTAAACTTTGATCAAGCCCTCTTTTGAAAAGCTCAATCTTTATTAACTCTTTAGTGATTCCTGTTCTACTTAGCATATCTAAGAACCTTGATGCATAGCTATCTACAAATGCTCTTTTCTGTTTGAGATTATAGATCTCATCTCTAGCCTTCTATTCTATGTCTCCTTGTTCAAATTAGAACTTGAATGTTGTAACATATTTTGTCCATATGTCTATCACCTTTGCATTTGCTGCTGCACCTTTGTCTTCTTTCAATATATTATGAATTCTTATTACCCATTCTCTGGTTGTACTAGCTTCAGTCATGAATAATAGAGAATAAATGATCTTTTGGATATCACTTAATCCAGTATTTATCATGTAGTATAGATTACAATGTACTAGATAGTGTTAGACTTGTTCTGATTTTCTAGTAAACTTCTCGGGCTTGCCGAGCTTGATAGTAGGAGTAGGTGTAGTAACTATTGATGCAGTTACTGTAGGAGACAGTGAAGATGGGGGGTTATTTTCTAGTGATGGGTTTCCTTGTGGAACTTGACTATTTGTTGGTACGGTTTCAATGGAGTCTGGTATAATTGGGCTAGAGGGTTTGGTATAAGGGATTCGAGTGAGATTTGATCTTTCATAATCAAGTATGGCTTGATTAAATGTGGCTAGATAGTTACTGTGACTGGTAAGGTCAATTACTCAAAGGTAATTTCAATATTGATTGAACTGGTGTCCTCGTAATCAATTGCTAGGGTTCTGGGCCCTCTACTCTTCAACAAAAAGAATGGTAGTTTATTCAGATGCTATTGTTGCTACTAGAGTTGCTTGTTTAGTTTCGACTAGGTCTATGTCAATAGAGTCACTATGTTCAGAGTCAGAGTTGCTTGGTGCTCGAAAGTGGCTGCTTCTACTTGGTTGGTTTCTAGGATCTATTGTGTTTCTTTATCAGTGCCTTCACTAATAATAAGTGGATGTAAATATTAACTTTAACCTAATGTTAAGGTATAAACTTAATGTGACTTGTTTTCATGACTGTGACTATAGACTTCGATTATATCAGTAAAAGATGCACGCACTTGTATGTGCATATAAGCCCTCATCAATCTCACCTGCGCATATAATGCTTGCAGGTCAGGTATACAGTTACAAGCTCTCATGAGGATTTAATTCCTATAAGACACAGCAAGGTAGGTGAGTGTCGCATAAGCCTTGCGAGGCCTTACAAGGTCTTACAACTAAATATAAGGATCTTCTGCTTATTTGTAATGCTAGAATGATTCTTCTCTTAAAAATTTATAAAAATTTATAGAAAAACACAATAAATCACAAAAAAAGTGTGTAAAATAGATATAAATATATTTATTATAGCTGAAAGTAAAATACATATATAAGAGACACTCTAGAGCTAGATAAAAGGATATAGGATCCATTTTAAGAGAAAGGAGATAGCTGATAATTAGCAAAACTAATATGAAGAAATGTGAGTGGTAGCCTGTAGTGAGACAATAGTACATCAGTTAACATGAAGAAAATAGAGGGTATAGTCAACATCCACTCACATGTAACACTAAGTAATAGACATGAGCCTGAGAGTAAACAAGGGGGAGTATCAGACAAGAATTTAATAAGATTTAATGATGATGTACTATGTACAACATAGTTGGAATCATCTTAGAACAATACGAAGCTGAGGTAATATGTCTAATCATTCTGAAACAGTGTGAACTTACTTACTTACAGTGACTAGAAAGTATAAGCTACTACTCCAAGGTAGTGGGTAAAGGTACAGAATGGGAAAGGAGGAGAAGAAGGATATGAGGAATAGAGTGTAAACATGTGCCCTTTTATATAGTGGAGACATTAGAAGAAGTAGAACATCGGATGTTCACAATGTATTCTATTCATTGGCTATTTCTCTAAGAATTGGTGAAATAGAATATCACCTGTCGAGATATCAGTGTTAGTATATCACATTGAGAATGTTCAGGCTCCAAAGAACACTCACCTCAGGTAAGTCTTAAACTTAAAATTCAGCAAGTTGAGTTACAAGTCACTGTTTCCTGTTGAATCGAACTAAGTAGAAAGTAGACTGAAGGAGGTACTAGAGGGATACGAACTGATTAAGAATGTTGAGGTAAAGATATTAAGATCTATTGTAAAATATAAAGTCATATATGTACCTATCTGTTTGTATCTGCTTGTATATGGTTACAAGATGTCCACAAGGCTTGCAACTACCTTGTAGGATCTTATAAGTGCATACAAGACTTCTACATGGCTGGTAGCATCTTGTAAACCTCACATGCTCTCACAAGTCTATGCATCTTTTGCTGATGCTAAGTAATCTTAATGACTAAAACTTAATTACTAGCAAGGCTTAGTATCAAGCTGAGACTAAGCACTCAGAAGACTGTGAGGATACTTAACAAGTCTATTGCTAAGATCAAAAGTATACAAGAGGTCGAAGTTAAAGACTCAACCTTAGCTAAAGTATATTCTTTCATACAACTATCTCAGTCTGATAAATGCAAGAGTATCGTCCAGATATGAGGAGTAATCATGGAGAAATAATGGAGAAACAATAGAGAAACTTAGGTAAAACTATGGGAAAAGTATGTGAGAAGATATAAGGAGAAACTCTAGAGAAACTAGCTATTTATACAATGTTGTCATTATGCAGGAATCCCCTGGTGCTAAATAGTCTACAATAACTCCATATTATGTAAGAAAGAAAAAGAAAAAGACAACTGCATACTTTGTAACAAGACCAATACTGAGATTCTAAATAAGACTTTAATAAGTTTAGATATTCCAAATGAAGTCTTAGCCAGACTCCAAATCAGATAGCACAAATAGTCAGCACTTACGACAAAAACAATAGGTCAGATACCTTTAAGTGATGTCAGTAAGTTAATTAAAATTTTAATAAAATTGATAATGACTATTACTAAATACTATAATCAAACCATGCAATTTCATTCCATACAAGTACAAAGAAACATCTTACTATTGTATTTTTTTGTCTTTTATATAGTAGAAAAGATCTGTTTTCTGAAAAACTGAGGTTATATAAAGTAAGAAAAATGTACTAACAACACAATATTACAGTATACTATTCAACTATTATACACTCTATCATGAATTAACTTTGCTCGGTTGTTGATATTCTGTGCTTCCTGTGTATCAGGAAATCCTATATCCCAGTACCCGGGTGGTGTCTCAGCTGGAACCCATTTATTCTGCTGCGGTAAATGAGTAGCCTTATGTTTACTCTTAGGCGGTACATAACCATTATTAGTTTGAGAATTCCACATAGGTGGTTGCAGTCTTTGTGGCAGAAGTTGAGGACCGCTGTATTGCTGATATCTTGTGAGTAATTCACAGAGTAATCTCAAAGTGTGTACTCACATCACTACGATTTGTAGCAGGAGGCAGAATTGATCCACCCGCCACATCATCCGAGTGGCGAGGACTTTAGTAGAACGTGTCAGGTTGTAATATCAATATGATTTTAGCATCAAACCAAACACACCTAGTTGCAGTCGCATCAACTAATGACATCTTGCTTAATCCTTGTACCGGAGTGACAGGAAAAGAATCGACGCTAGGGAGTTATGAGGATCTTGGAAGGGATGATGCTACGTAGAACGCACTTAGGATTATCCATAGTTGTATCTTCAGCGGAGTCAACGTCGGAGACTAGGTCTATACAACTGCCTTCATCTCGCAAACTCTCATGTATCGAACAATTCTCACCACGTTCCCTCTTCTGCTTTGAATCGCTACCAATCCGAGAACGTGCTCCCCTTTGACGTTTCTACATTGGTATCTGTCGTTAGCACAACGTTAATATTGCGTCCAATTAAATACATACATGATCTGTGAACCATCTTTTGAACTTTCGCCACTTCTGATAATCCTCTTTGTGACGAATTTCGGCCTCTTCCTTCTCGCGCTGGAGCTGGGAATACTGTATTCTCAATTCATTCAGTTCTGCTGTGACTTGATCTAGCTTGAGAGATGTGGCATCTCTCCCACTGATGAGAGTGGCAGCGTTTCTAGAGCCACAAAGACTAACAACATTCTAACATCACAACATGTAGGAAGAGTAGGAAGAGAAAACGTACGCGCATGCATCTCCTGAGTACTTCTCCTCTTGTGGTGTTGAGTTTTGTCCTTTTATCCTTCCTATCTCCACTTTCAAGCTTGCGATTTCGTTATGTGCTTGTTCCAACTCACCAAACGCGTTTTTCAACGCGTCCTGAGCAAGCTGGGCTAACTTGGTTTGATGGTCGAGCTGAATCTCCAGGATGCGGGACGCTTGAAACGCCATAACGGAATTCACGAAGAGGACGAGCTCAATAAAGATAGAAACGTACAGCTAGACATTGGGATAGGTATACGATGGGTATATATAGCTAGTAGGAAAGAGAAAGGCTCATTCACAAAGAGTCGACTGGAGGACCACGATCATGTGATCGCATTGGAGAATGTTGGACAGGGCGTCAACTTGGACCTACAATTGCAACTTATCGAATGCCTCAATCGTCGTCACTCACAAACCTCTGATAGTTACACACATGGCCCCTGCCTATTCCGAATCATCTCAAGTACGGAGACCGGACATAAAGCGCAAGCTGGTGGTGGTCGGCGATGGTGAGCGGTTTGTCTATTCGAGGATTGCCCGTCTTTCAACTCATCAACTCAAGGCGGTTGTGGAAAGACTTGTCTGTTAATAGTGTATGCGGAGAACAGGTTTCCAGAGGTACACTGTTCTCGCTTTGATTGACATTGAAATCTGTAAGTTGAGATTTTTACACAGGCATACGTTCCAACCGTGTTCGAGAACTACGTGACCCAGGTCCAATTCGAAGGAAAGACCGTTGAACTCGCTTTGTGGGATACTGCAGGGCAAGAAGAATATGATCGCCTGCGGCCCTTGAGTTATCCTGAAAGCAATGTGATCCTGATTGTATTTTCTGTTGACTACCCATCTAGTTTGGCGAATGTTCAAGATAAGGTAAGCCACACACTACCGACCATTACCCTTTTCCATTCAAGATCTCTCCGTTCACAGTGGTACCCTGAAGTTGCCCATTTCTGCGAAGGAACCCCGCTCATATTGGTAGCCACCAAGATTGACCTCCGAAGGGATGACCAGGCGATTCGCATGTTGACTGCTCAGGGCTCGAATCCAATCACTTATGACCAAGGTGCCCGTGTGGCACACGATATTGGTGCTAAATACGTGGAGTGCTCGGCAAAGACTGGGAAGGGCGTTCAAGAGGTCTTTACTCTCGCTCTGAGAGAGAGTATGAAAGGTCGGTGGGGAAAAATGGTGAAGCAACGGCGGTGTGTTATCTTATGATGGACTTTGTTTTGTATAGATATCTGGACCTTGCTCATTTCATTTTTTGCTTTCTTCCTGCTTATTATTACACTGGGTATCCATATATTCACTATGTTAGATAACATCACACTCTTGCTGGAGACGCCTTCTGCATTCGTTTGAATGCACGACAGTACGCTAGCAGGAGATAGAAAGCAGCAGATGCTACGAGAAGCGCAGTGAATAGTTCTACTTGAGTAATATCGTCGTGAAAGCCTACAGGAACTCGAATGTCCAAGCCTGTATGGTCACTATATTCAACTGCAAATGCTTGAGTGTGATGATCAATGCTCATTCGCGCACAAACACTCACCATGGTCTGGACATGTCCAAGTAGCGTGAGGTCCTGGTAGGTGAACAACTCGATGACCGGTGGTAGAAAGTCTCCCGTAACGCGCATGTAACGGAACAGAAACATTACGAACACCTGGCTGGATGTCTACCCTCAGTTCTGCACCACTCATTCCAGCGACCTCCACAGGCAACTCCAAGTCAAGATATTCATTGAGCTTGAAGTCGATGCCGATAGTTTCGAGTTCATACGGGTCGATATAAACATCTGGAGGCAGAGAGTACGAGACGTGGGCAGAACAATCGTCGGGAGGAGATTGATGCAGGTGAGTTGTGAGAATGAAATGAAAGCCCTGCGAGTGGTCGAGTGAAGAGGTCGAAGGTGCTGGGATGCGCATTGTTGGTGGTCGAGGATGGCCGCGGAAAAAGGAACTCCGGGAACATTATCATAGCTTTACTTTATGGGCGTCTAGATTTCCTACAGCTTACCATCGTCGACTCTCCCTACTTAGCTGCAGACTCTTCTTCACTGTCTCCGACCTCAGAGACAGCATAGCGATCATGTCTACCGATGGGACTTCCTCCGACCATCCGTCTCCCCGGTTGACTTCCAAGGATCTCGCCCATGTCGACAATGCACTCGAAGGCATCACGATCTCGATTTCTCAACCAGACGAAGAATCCTCCAATGTACCTCCCGCTGTTTTTGGCGCAGGTGGCCCAATGTTTGTGAATTTAATATACAATTTGCAAGTTGTTCAAGATCCTGATTTTATCGCGACTGCAGGCTGAAGCAGTTCGACCAGTCCGCTGCAATGAGTAGAATGAGCTCTGCAGCCGCAACCCCTCCAAGATCCGTCGTAGGTATCGGTAACAAAGGTATGAATATGTGCAATCAAAGAACAGTTGCAGACACTAAGTTTGATATTTGAAGTCGCAAAACCCGATTATTCGGAAGCAAAGATTGTCCTCGCAATGGTATGATGCTTTCCAACTCTTTCGAAACGGTATACTTAGCGTGGTTTCCTTCAGGTCGGGTTGCCTGCCCGTGGCAAGTCATATCTCAGTAATAAGCTCATGAGATACCTCAAAGTACGATCCATATACCCGTTTTGTTCCCACATCACTGACGGTACAACTTTTATAGTGGCTCGAATACGATGTCAAAGTTCGTCCCGGAGTATATCTCTATGTCAATGACCTTATATGTTTCATCTTCATAGGTGTTCAACGTAGGCCAACTTCGCCGATCTCGAGCGAGACAGAAGGCACAGCAGTACGATGAATGATTGAATATTTTCCATAGAACGAGATTGTTTACACATTCATGTAGAAGTGGACAACGTGAAGACCACACGGCATCTTACTTCAGCCATGACAACGTTGAAGCGACCAGACTGAGGGATCAATTGGCGACTGACAGTCTGGAAATGCTCATTCAGTGGTTGAAGGAAGGAGGCAATGTCGGCATCCACGGTATGTCACTTCAAGACTCATCATCAACATTCTAACGTGTCCTCCAAGATGCGACAAATAGCACGCGGAGTCGAAGGTACGCACTTAGGATCTTTTCACGTCGAATCTATACTCACTCCTTACAGAGCAAAGATTGTTGAAAGAGTAGCCAAAGAAAAAGGTCTCCAAGTCATTTTTCTCGAGTCAGTATGTGACGACCCATCCATCATCGCCGCCAATGTCGCTTTGAAAGTCACTTCTGGAGATCCTGATTATAAAGACATGTCTCGAGAGAAAGCCAAACTTGATTTCCTCCGTCGAATCAAAGAATACGAAGCAGTCTACGAGACAATAACTGAACCTCACCTATCTTACATGCGTATCACAAACGTTGGAAATCAAGTTACTCTTTGCCGTATCCACGGTTATTTACAAAGTCGAATCGCCTTCTACTTGATGAACCTTCATTTGAAACCTCGAAGTATCTTCTTTTCCAGGGTAGGCTTGTCTGTCTACTATGTATCTCGGGTTAATGATGATTGATCAATGTTTATCTAGCACGGCGAAAGTCAATTCAATGTAGAAGGCAAAATTGGTGGAGACGCACCATTGTCCTCACGTGGAATGCAATATGCCCAAGCCTTGCCAGCATTGATCACCGACAACATCGGAGATGCTCCTCTGACGGTACGTCCGTTGCTCGTCTCGTTGCAGGCTGAATACTTACCCCGGTGACTTGCACAGGTATGGACATCAACTTTGCAACGTACCATCCAAAGTGCACAATATCTTCCATACAACAAACTCACCTGGAAATCCCTCGACGAGTTGGATGCCGGTGTTTGCGATGGAATGACTTACGAAGAGATTGAACAAGCGTATCCTGAAGACTTTGCAAATCGCGACGAGGACAAGTTCAACTACAGATATCGAGGTGAGATTTATTTATGAACAGCAATACAGTCCCCAGCTTATCAGTGAGTAGGAGGAGAGTCTTACCGAGACGTTGTCACTCGTCTTGAACCGGTCATCATGGAGCTCGAGCGACAAGAAAACATCTTGATTATTGGCCACCAAGTATGTGCCGTCAACTTTACACATCACTTGCACTAACATCTTTATGACCAGGCTATCTTGCGCTGCTTGTTCGTTCATTTCTCGCACCATCCATTTACTGCTCACCTATGATTGACATTTTTTTCTAGGTATGCGTACTTCCACAACCTACCTCACGATGACCTGCCATACATCAAGATCCCTCTTCATACTGTTATCAAGCTGACACCAAAGGCCTATGGTTGTGACGAAGAAAGGTATGTGACCGTCAGATTCGTCTTACCACATCTGCTTACACTTTCGCAGGTACACACTACCGATTGGCGCAGTCGACACACACAGACCAAAGCCAGGTTCATCCCAACCTCATCTTCCATTCTCGACATCAAGTAGAGAATATTTCGCCGACACTGTCAAACAATAAGCTAAACAGTGGAGACTAGAGTAGAACTAGCTGTACATATAAACTTGTAATACAAATAAGAGAAGCGGAATTAAAAATGCAACTGTACTTTGTTATTAAGAAGGTTCTGTACTTGATTCGTCTAAGAATATGACATCCTGCACTGTCTCTATTGTCAGAATAGTATCATTTGTCGACGCTTGGTTCAACCAAAGCCATTTGTACCCGACGTGATAATTTAGGGTCGCAGACCATCTTTTTGCCAAACTATTGCTAGGATCAGACCAGCCCGACCATTCATAGTATCGGTCTACTCCGTCGAGACAGTTGCTGGCGTGAAGAAGGACTTCAGCCACGAACCGTCAAGAAAAGGGAAGAAATCACTCACAAGTGAACAAGTTTGGGCAAGATAGCTTGACCCTGATGGACCGTTTCCCAAGTGTGCAATTGAACAGCGATTTCATCTTGCTCTGTGGCATCATCGTTCCCGAGACCGGTCATATACATGTCCATCAAACAACTGGAAACCTCCCAGTCAAAGCTAAGGTGTTCGAAAATCTCCTTTCTGAAGCTCACGATAGCCCACCAATAACCTTGGTCACCCAATTTGACATCCTCATAATGACCGGTTGGACCAGGAGGTCCAAACATGTCACGAAAAGCTGGTGGGGACAGCGCTTCAGTTCCACCTGGATGATTTCGATAGTTGATGGAATCCATCAGCCGGAGTTTACGTAGCTTGTCAAGGTCGAGAAGCATGATACAAGAACAGATACGATTGGCGTTGTGCCACTCTGGAGCACTTTGCTCCATGTGAGTTGGCATGGAAATGGCGATGTTGGGATCAAGAGAATTGAAGTGATTCCAAAGGAGGCTTGGATCACTTATGAAGAAAGCGTCTGTATCGATGAATATGGATTTCTTGACGGAAGTCGGGAGAATTTCATGAATAAACAATTTCATGAGGCCAGCTGAGACAAGGAGTGTCATTTAAGATGGCTCAAGCAGAATGAAGAGTACTCACGAATACCGGCAGAGTGGTCAGTGGTAATGGCACCTTCGCGTTCGATGCGAGCAAGCATCTGGTGGAATTGAAGATTATAGAATCTAATGAGTACATTGTTGCGAGGGTGTTTGACGAGGGATATCCTCCTCTCCAAGTAAGTTCGAGCAGAGTCGTCACAAATTATATGGACCTCGACTGGGACGGATGTGTACATGAGAATGGACTAAATGGGCGCTTTTCTGTGAGACAGTGGTATTACGGGCAATGGGAGAAAGACCAAACTGACTTTGACAAGAATAGCTCCCTCCGCGGCAGAATTTTCAGAATACATGATGAGAGAAAAGGCGATAGGAGAGACTGGCACCTCCTTGGTGGTGTTGACCAAGGGAGATTCGGCTGGTGAGGGTAACGGAAGGGGAGTGTCCAATCTCTCCGGAGGTATCGATAGCGTGTTGAGGGTATCATTATTCGTTGTCGTAGGCACCCATCTGGCAGAGTCATAGATGGTGTTTGTTGAGTTGAGAAGGAGGAAGATGGGTACACAGAAGGCGAGAGAGGCGACAATGATAGCACACCGCTTTATGTTGGAGGAGCGTCTTGCTGCGATTTTTGCTTTTGTTCTCCAGGGGGAAGAGGGGGGCTCTGGGAGAGAAGGATCTTCGTCTTTGGGAGAGAGAAGCATGAGAGAGGAAAGACAGTGAGTGCCGGTGGGTATCGAGTTCGAGTAGAGACAGACTAGTGGCCGAGGCCAATGTTATTATTCAATTTGCGGGGGCGGTCACTGTCGCCGGGCCTGCGAGGGGAGATGAGGGGAGGAGGAGAAAAGCAATCTGACTTCTATTCTCAACGTTACATGAAATCGCGTGTCGGCATCACTTATGTTCTACAAAACATATCAGCCGAACCTTTGCCAAGCTCTGTCCAAATTCAGACTTTCTACTCAACGCCCATCCTGCTGCCACTTGTCCTCGCTGGCCAGGCCGCTCCCCGTTGTCGTGCATTCGCTAGCATGGCCTCAACCAGCAAAGGTGAGCTACTACACACATTCACCCACCCATCTCCTCGCAATTAACGCGTACCAGCGACCCACAAACGCCGCGCTACAGACACCAGCGATCCCCCCAAGAAGATTCCTAAACGTATGTCCGACGCGTAGATTCCCATTTATCGCGCCAGCTAATATATTTTATTCTAGTTTTTCCTATCTTCACCAAGCCTGCTCCGTCCCAGGATGACAATTCCAATTTCCGTTGGGAACCTCCTTTAGGTCCTGCAAAATCCTGTCTCCATGCCGTCAACCTCAAACCAGACCCATCTCCCAAAGTCGCAGCATTCGACTTGGATGGTTGTCTCATCGAGTCTTCCTTCGGAAAAGGAAAAGGAAAGGCCAAGTCATCCACCTCAACTCCATTCAAATGGTGGCGTCCTACGATACCCAAGAAATTAAAGGAAGTTCACGATCAAGGGTAAATTGCAATGTTGCCTATATTACCATACCATTCACAACAGCTCCATCAGGTTCTCTATCGTTATTGTGACTAACCAGGCTTTACGGGGAAAGGATGCAATACTCAATTGGAAGAAGAAGATTCCCTACATCGCTGCTGCAGTCAGTCCAGTTGTCAGATTGAACTGACCATATTCTCAACTTTCGTGCAGCTACCCGACCTCCCATTTCATCTCTTCGCAGCTACTGCAAAGGACGGTTTTCGAAAACCAATGCCTGGCATGTGGTACGAATTGGATCGCATATTTTCTGCGCAAGGTGTACAGATAGGTACAATTCATTCATGTTTTACATCATTTTCTACGATACTCAGAATTCACCTCAAGACAAGCAACAGTCCTTCTTTGTTGGAGATGCAGCAGGTCGCAAGAATGACCATGCTGCCACGGATCGGAAGTGGGCCCTCAATATTGACCTCAAATTCCTTACACCAGAGGTTGGTTGCTTCCCTGTCTAGCCTTGATGTCAAATGAGATGATGACATTCGTCATCAGGAATATTTCCTCAAACTGCCTTCCGCTCCTTATACCCTCACCGGCTTCAACCCTTCATCAATCCCAACGAACGGTAAATCTGGTACTTTCCGTTACATGGATCTTTCAAACTAATTCAGTGTGGAGCTCCAGCACCTCTCTATACCCCTTCGTCAACGCCTATCATTAACCCAGCCATACCAAAACCCGAAGTCGTACTTTTTGTGGGATTGCCAGCACTTGGCAAAACCAGCTTCTTCAAACGGTACTTTGAGCCTGAAGGCTATATTCATATCAATCAAGACACGTTAGGAAGTAGAGACAAATGCATCAAATTTGTTAAAGAAGCTCTTGTCAATGGTCAATGTTGCGTAGTCGGTGAGCTTCTCTTCTTTCCGATGGCTATTTTATTCTATTCTGTTGCTTAAATGGTATATAGATAATACGAATCGGAATGTCGTAACTAGGAAGTATTATGTTGATCTAGCCCAACGAATGAAGGCTTCGATCAGGTTCGCCAGGAATTTCCAGTCTTCTTTACAAAAACTCATCACACTTTGCTAGATGTTTCCACTTTACAGGATCAGTCGAACTCGCCTGGCATAATAATTTATATCGAGCGTACAACATGCCACCAAGCTCTTCCTCTGCACAGGTAAATACTCCAATCAAGCTTGCAGTCACTCACTTACATCGTCTCAACAGACCAAACGCGAAGTGTTACCATACACTGCACTACTTAACTTCCAGTCCATGTTCGAGGAACCAGGACTAGGCGAAGGCTTTTCGGAAATCAAGAAAATCAACTGGGTTTTTGAAGGAACAGAGGAAGAAAGGGCTAGATGGAACATGTGGCTCCAAATCGACGGAAAGTAAAAGTAAACCCAAGTTGATGATTCAGTGCTATTACATTCCATGACAGTCAATGCTTGCAAAACAGTGTCCTTATACTTATTACACGATACTCGATTCACCTTTCTTCTTTCTCTCTTCTTCTAGATTATTGATCCAAGTTAATCATCATTCTCCTTCCCTAATCCACTCAAATCTTTCAAACCGCCTCCACTGTATAAAGCGGGACATTGCTAAAACTGATCAAGCAAAAATCGGCAAAAAGATAGAAACCAAAAAGACTTACGAGAGAGGAGCACCAAAGATGTCGATAGCGTCAATCCTAGTTTCATCTTCGTCTCCCATATTCGACGCCACAAAAATCTAAAAGCAAATGATCGATGCAACTTCAATAATTTGATCGAAAAAATCTGTAAAAATACGCACATGAAGACTGTTCACAGCTTGAAATCTAACAAACCTCAAAGGAATTTTTTTGCCTTCCTTGACTTGCTCCGGAGTAAGTTCAAAAATTTGAGCAGCATCAGGTTCTACAGCATCTCCAGCTTCTTCAAAACCAATCGCAGGTCTATTGATAAACAACTTGATCGTTTTTGGTGCTTGCGATTCTACTGATGATTGGATTACAATCGAACGTATTTTGACTAGTTGATTGAACTAGAGAAACGTAAACGAGATTTCGCAAGAACCGAAAACGCAATTTTTGGTTAGCACCTAGAGAGATTATCTTTCAACGAGTCGAAGAATGTTAGCATACATGAAGATTGAGAATCAGCTCTTGATCCACATCGCTCAACAGATACGTAGACGGTGAAGTGTTCTTCTTCCTAGATGCTACTATCGAGCGTAGAGTGTGCTCGCCTGCTTCGTTCAGGCAATTGACTTGGGAGAGTTCAAGATGTTCAAGTGCAGATTTCTGAAAAATACGAAAATAAATGAGTAAAAGGTACACATAGCAAACGTAACCGTACCTCTTCTTCCATTGTTCGAGAATTGCGTCGATCGGTCTAGATATTCTAGTGGTTACAGTACAGTGGATGGAATCACAGATTACCTTCAAGCTATTAAGTCGCGCGCTTAGAACACGTGTGTCACGTGCCGCGTACACAAAGTCCTCTCGAAAAGATCCAAGAACGTTAGAAGAATAGGGTATATATGATTATGGTGTCCTAACAAAGCGATATATGTCTACATGATAACACACTCATCCTTTGCGTCTTGTCTCGTTGGACGAGCCGTATTCATCCGTTTATTTCCAGAACGCTTCATCTCCGTCAACCGATTCATCGCCCGTTTGTTGCCTTGGGCTAAGAAGTATTGGGAGAAGCGGATACAGTCAGAGAAAGCGAGAGACAAAAAAATGAAACAAACTAACCGGCAGCTCGCATATACCACCGCTTTGCAAACTCGATGTCTTGCTTCACACCAATTCCAACTTCGGCGTAGTACCCGACCGCATACTCCGCTTTACTCACACCCTTGTTCGCGGCCCTTCTAGCCCACAAGTACGCTTCAGAATCGCTCTGCTTGAGTACCCCTTCACTTCCAGTGAGATACCAACCACTGAGCGCAAGCTCAGCTTCCGAGTGGCCCTTCTCCGCAGCCCTCGTGTACCAAGCAATCGACCGTTTAGGGTCGACCTGACACGTTAATGTACCGTACTCGTAGCATTGCCCTAATTTGTACTGTGCGTGAGTGTATCCAAGATGCGCAGCTCGAGTGTAGAGATCCTTTGCATAAGCATGGTTGGGAGGCACGACACGACCACTCGGGTCCTCGTAAAGCAATGCGAGTTCGAAGAGCGCATGAGGATTCTCTTCATCAGCTTGTTCCGCAGCACGGTTAAGCCATCCAATCGCTTCCCTCGGATTAACTTGTTGACCCAGCAGACCACGAAGGAGGATGACCCCCAATTTGTACATCGCAGCTGTATCACCAAGAGAAGCAGCTTTGCGGTAAAATGCGGCAGCACGACCAGGTTCCTTTCTCGTCCCTGCTCCAATCTCGTTACACACTGCAACACGATATGATGCTGCTGCGTGATTCTGTTTTGCAGCCTGGAGGTAGAGATGGTAGGCACGTTCATGGTCAACTTGAAGCCCAAGCATACCAGTTCCGTGGCAGTTTGCAAGGAAGAACTGTGCTTCATCATAAGGTTCACCCTGAGTGGCCAAACGTCGGATAACCTTGAGTGACTCAGTAATGAGTGTATCACGATATTTCTTTACGGCACGTTGATCCTTCGCATCTGCACCAAATCTCTTCGCTGCTTCAATGAGGTACTTAGCATAGAGGAAATGTGCTTCTGGATCTGGATCGTCCTTGATTCTTATGCGATATTCGTCAATGTATTGTTTCGTGAAAGGTGGTGCACTCAAATCGATAGCTTTTGACTTGTGCGTGCGCAACGCTACTGATGCAGTTGTTCCAGACCTTTGTAGCGAAGGTCTTCTTTCAAATTCTTTCTCCTCCGAAGATGTCATACTGGGAGCAATGCTGGGTGGCGGTGGTGGACGCATAGATGCGGGAGAAGCTGGACCATAGGTACCAGGACTGATAGTTGGGGGACCATATCCTTGACCATATGGAACATTATAAGCGGATGAAGCTGAGGATGTAGTACTGTACTGCGAGGGAGCATAGCGCAGCTGACTTGGGCCTGCTTGAGGAGGATAAGCAGTGGGAATAGGAGGGGCCGAAGGAGCACGAGGGGGTCCCGACATGATCGATGGTGGAGGTCCCATACCTAGAACATCAGATGCGGCAGCTAGGAGGGGGTTGTACTCATTTTGTGGAGGTGCAGGTGTCCTGTATCTCTGTGGTTCCCATTGTTGTTGAGGTTGTTGATAACCACCAGGATAGTTGGCCTCTGGTGGACCATACTGATTGGGGTATGGATGATAACTTCGAGGGTCTGATGGTGAATACTGATCTTGGGGAAGTGATTCATGACTTGTGAGAGAGTTATAGACACTGTTCCCGCTAGTACCAGAAAATATGGAGGCATTATCTGGGTTGCGTGCACTCCCTCCGCTGTTGCCAGAGTAAATAGAAGCATTATCTTGGTTACGAGACCGGATCGGGGATTGAATGGAATCCTCGCGTATTGGAGTCCGGAATGACATTGCACTACTAGTACGAGGAGGAAGATCGTCTATTCGAAGGGTGGAAAGTTGGTCGACGACCTGCATGGATTGGTAGGGAGGGGGTGGAGGAGCATCTGGTTGAGCATCTTCACGGTAAAGCTCTGAGTTTTGATCGACTGTCATACGATCGTCCCTTTGAGTATAAGATTTAAAAAATAGTGGAATAAATGCATACTTTGGTCATGGTACTCTATAGGACCAGAACCAGGAGCACGATCCTGTTGTAAAGACCTGGAGGGAGAGAGAGAATTTGCAGGGGCTGCCGTTGCCATTCCCGAGGTCACTGATTCAAGACGAAGGTAAGATCGAGGTGAGTATCTGATTTAATTGATTAGAATTATACGAGTATGTTGAGAGAGTTTTGGAGAGAAATAAGCAAAAAAAGGAGGGATGGAAAATGCTGGCAACGAGTGAGCAGGATGGAAGTTGACAGTTGCGGAGAAACATGCAAGCACTGCTGCAGTGATAGCTTGTATAGGCGCTCATTACAACACGAGGCAACTGAACACCCATCATGCATCATAATTAAACATTACAGCGGATTCAAGTAATTAACAAAACAGAACAAAAACAGATTTTCATCCTGCTGCTGCATCCTGACTATTTACTTCCGACATAGCCGTATCTGGATCAGCAGCAGGTTTGGACAGGCCCTCCCATGCCCATGTCTCAACGACCCTCTCGATTTTATGGCGTTCCAATCCCTTCTCCGTCCGACGGACTTTGACCACTACCGTTCTCTGTCGCACCACAGTCGCCTCATCCTCACCCTCTTCCTCCTTGCATTCACTCCACGCATCTTCCCAATTTTCACACCCATCTATCCTCTTCACCTTTTCCGTCGAGGTTTCCGCCTCTTCCTTCCGAGTCACTTTATCCCATGGCTGAGGACGATAGTTGAGGAAAAGCGGCGTGGATTCTTCCGAATACCCAACCTCTTCTCTCTTTCTCTTATTACCTGTACCATTCACCGATTCCGCAGCTTTCCCCCTTCTCCGACTAGGACCTTCATCATCACTGGCGTACCCAGCAGCCTGTCTTACCCTCCATCGCAATTCTCTCGCAACAGCGGCAGCATCTTTAACTTTGTCGTGTGGTATCTGCTCCTTAGCCTCTCTTTTAGTCGCCTCGGTTCCTTTCTCCATCTTTCGCACTTGGTCCACCAAGAAATCCGCCAACGCTTCCACTGACTCCAGTACACGTGAAGAGAATTCTTCTTTTGCTTTCAAATCACGAAGATATTTCTCACCGACGTACCAACACAATCTGGAATAGAAAAAAAAAATCAGATTCCTCTGTCTGTAAAATGTGCTATTTCCGCGTACTTGACAAAGTAGGGAAACCTGAACTTCTTCGGCACATGCGTCGCAACTTCGATTTCTCTCACTCGTAATTCTGTTCAAAACATCAGTTCTAGACATCAATATAAAAGAAGAGCGGACGGACGAGTGGCAGCGTTATATGAATGCAAGAAATTTCCTCCGAATACCAGCGTATCAACAGGTGTATACTACCAATTGGTTTAGCGAGATTCCCAATACAGACAAGCCAAACATACATACCACAGCATGGATCCAGCCGGTGGGTATAATCATGGTATTGCCAGTGGAAAGATCAATTTTGAAAACTTCGTCTACCATATCGCCTAGCCATGCATGAGTCTGTATTTCCGTACCTGACCACTTCTCGTAAGCAGCCAAGTTTGCAGGAGTAGGTCGGATAAAATAAAACACCTGTAAGAAAGCTAGTAAATACTAGAGCAACTTAGATATTTCATCAACCCACCTTGGCACCATGAAGAATATGATAGTACACTGAGGAACCAGCAAAATCGATGTGCCAATCCTGAATGTCACAAGTTAGTTGCATACCGCAATAGAATAAAACATAATATCGAACAACATACCGTCCAAGCATCCTGTACACCCATTAAACAATACAGTTGAACCTTTGGATACAGATGCCCCTTCCCTTTCTTATTGGTTGGCCAAAATTTCTCTACCCAGTCCAATTCTCGTACAAATCGTGGTGGAAGGATTTTATCCGCAAGTTCTGTTCCGGACACTTCAAGAGATATGACGTTTCGAATTTTGTCTCTAGCACTTGGTTCTGTTTCATAATATTCGTTCCACTTCCCTAACGTCCATCCTGGAGAATTTGACTGGGATGCGACATCTAGTGAATGCATCAGGAAAGTGCATTTGAAGTTAATGAGATCGACGTGCTCACCGATGACTTCGACTGGTGTCTCAGGTCCCAAAGCCTCCGCAACGTCTCTAACCTGAAATTCCTTCGGAGGCATCTTCATACCTAATCCCTCAGGTGATTCAATCAGAACCGGTTCTCTCATAGCAGATTCATCATGCTCCAACCATTCCACAGTCAAGTCACTACCCTTCATCGACTTGAAGTTGTGTGGTTTGATATGTTTCCCTTGGAGCATCTTCATATACCTGACCAACCAAATAAAGCATCCGGTTCCGGTCAGATCAAAAAGCGGGGTAAATGAAGTACATACTTATGAGGATCCGATTCATTCCCAGAATTCATCCCAGTATAATCTCTGGTAACTCGTTTTCGAGTAGACTTTCGAGTTGGAGGTCTCATAGTTATAACTCTCTTCGCATCCTGGCCCATACAAGGCTGGCAATACCTGTGAACGTACAGACATGTCAAATGTGTCAAAGAGCAATTATACCAGACGCAATCACCATTTATCAATGGTATCCAAGTCCATCTCTGGATTTCCTGCACATCTCCAATGAAACCAGACTTTACAAGCATCACATCTAACCCAACTCTCTGGCTCCGTAGGTTTACTTTCCTGGTCCGCTACTTTATCGACGCATGCAGGACAAGTATCATCTGCCTTCCTAGCTGGCGGACCATGACTGCTGGGATCTTCTGGGGTAGACGTCGTGGCTTCATCTTCGACGGCTCCTTCTGGTGTCTCTGTGACATTATTATTGAGGCGACCGGACCGACGACGAGCGCGAGCCATTGCACAAAGTACGTGAAAGAATAAAGCACAGATACTCTTGGTCTACTGCAGTGTAAAGTATGTGTAATGATTGCGAAGAACGGAATAGATGATAGCTATACACAGCAGAACGGGTGAGAACAGGTTGTGTTCCGAATCGTACAGTTGTCTATGTTGATGACATAATCATTTATACAGTAAAGCGCGGTAGTAAGTTACATTCGTACAACATCTTTAACTTCTTTCACTTCTCTGTCTATCACGGTGCCCCCCAGAAGAATTAATATCTAGCAGTAGTTCTTTGAACACAGATCCGAATGAATAACCAGCGCGAAGAGAGGATATGAAGAGTGTCACCTCGAACCTACTTCTCACTGAGTTCAGCAACACCAGGAAGTGTCTATAGGTGAAGTGTCAGTACTCGTTATATTTGGTCCCTACTAGACAGAATCTTACCTTTCCTTCCAGAAGCTCAAGACTAGCACCTCCTCCTGTGCTGACATGGCTCAATTTGTCCTCGGCGTGATGTTGCGCGACAACGGTAGCAGTATCTCCTCCACCAATGATCACAGTAGCACCCTTTGAAGCAGCTTCAATTGTGGCGTTGAGAAGGGAGGTTGATCCCTCAGCAAATGCAGGGAACTCGAATACACCAGGAGGTCTGTCTCAGTGGTAAGCTAAGCAAACCTAGATAGGTGGGAGCACGTACCCATTCCAGAGAATAGTCTTAGCCTCAAGAACAGTCTGCTTGAAGAGCTCACGACTCTTGGGACCAGCATCCAGACCCAACCAACCGTCGGGAATACCCTCAGCATCAGTAGCCGTTCCAGTCTGTTGTAAGTAGGAGTAAATCTCTGTCCGGGAAATGGATAGGGTAATACGTCGGTACTGACCTTGGCGTCCTTGTCGAACTTGTCGGCAGTGACATAATCAACGGGGAAAACGACTTTGATATTGCGTGCCTTGGCTTTCTCAACCAAAGATGCAACCTTCTCGGATCCTGGGGCATCAAACAAGGAGCTTCCAATCTGCGTATTTGTCAGAAAAGGCGCATTAGGGTCGGGAGACTTGTCTACATACGGCAATGTTCTCCAATGTCTTCTTGAAGGTGAATGCCATTCCACCACAGATGATTAAAGAGTCGACCTAAACAAGAGTTAGCGACAAATCGATCTTGACAAACTGGACTATGTCACACCTTGTCCAACATGTTCTCGATCAATTGAATCTTGTCAGATACTTTCGCACCACCAAGAATAGCAAGGAATGGTCGTTCGGGGTGTTCGAGAGCTTTAGCGAAATATTCGAGCTCCTTCTTCATCAAGAATCCAGCAGCGCGTTGAGGGAGCTTAACGCCGACCATGGAAGAGTGTGCACGGTGGGCAGTTCCGAAGGCGTCGTTGACATAGACATCACCCAGCTTGGTCAAGCCTTCACGGAATTCAGCGACTTTAGCGGGGTCGGCTTTGACCTTCTTCCCGTCCTTATCCTTGGTGGAACCCTCTTCCTCGATGTGGAAACGGAGATTCTCAAGCAAAACGATAGCCCCCTCGGGAGCTTCGCTGACGGTCTTTTCGACTTCCGGACCAACAGATTCATGGACAAAGATGACGGGTTTTCCGATTTGCTTCTCAAGCTCTTTTGAAACTGGCTCGAGGGAATACTTGGCTACGACCTTGCCGTCCGGACGACCCAAGTGGGACATGAGAATGACGGTCTTTGCCCCTGATGAGAGGGTGGTTAGCACGGACAAGAACGGGACGTGAATATTCAGGATGTGCACCGTTGTCGAGAGCATACTTGATGGTTGGCAAAGCTGCTACGATACGCTAGATAGATGTGAGCGATGTAGGAGGATGAGAATTGGATGAGTGAATACATACTGCCGGGTTTGTGACCTTGCCGTCCTGCATGGGGACATTGAAGTCGACACGGATGAGGACGCGTTTGCCCTTGAGGTCGAGGTCGGTGATTGCGAGTTTCTTTGAGAGCGACATGGTGGTGGTGGTTGTAAGGAGAGATGGGGAATCGATAAATCGAGTTTAAATAATAAATAATTAGCGGAGGGCCATTCCAATCCTGATTGCTTTCACTTTCATCATAACTCGGCAAAATAAATCAAATCACACTCCCACTCAGACGCCGAACGCGATCGGCCTCGCCTCTTTCTGCTTCCTCCATCCATTCCAGCTTTTTGTTTCTTGCTACTCAACATCCAATGGCACAATCCTCGACTGAGCCAAACTCTCTCGGGCTCGACCTCCAAAGCCTCAAAATCAGCGACGAAACCCCTCCTGCACCTGCTGCAGTGGATACTACTACTTCTCCACCAAAGCCTGAGGAGAAACCGGAGCAGGCCCAGGATGTCCAGACACCAGTTTCTGCTCATGCCGAATCTCCAACCGAAGGGAAATCACCCATTCAAACCGATGCAAAAGGCAACGCGAAGAAGGAGAAGAAACAGCCATATGTCAACCCAGACCGTGTAAAGACTGGTGGCGCTCAGCGAGTGCGTTCAGTGTCTAGAATTCAAGACTAGATCCTGTAATGTAATCTGACCTCGTTGTCAGGACAAACTCACCGAAGAAGAATTGACTGAACGCATGGTTCGTATCAGGGAGCAGAATGAGAAGATCAAACAGAGGAGAGAGGTTAGTTTCCTCATCTCTCTCTCCCTCTGGCATCTACTCATTTTTGGATGTATCCAGGACGTGAAGAAAGACGAAGATGAATTCCGCAAAACGCAAGAGGCAGAACGTGTCAAGCAGGCAAAGAACAAGAAAGTGCAGGAGAGTATAAACCGCACTCGCGAACAGAATGCTCGTCGTAAATTGGACAAGGTAGATTTGACCGCATTTCATTCCTATACAGGAAACTAATGAAATGTTTAGATAGAGGCCAGAGAATGGGACTCGGGGAAAACACCAAGTCACTGGAAGGATTCGAAAGCCGCAAACCCCAATAACACTGAACGCATACCAACTGCACCGATTGGTATTCGGGGCGGCATTAGTGGTAATGCTGCTCGTGGTCGAGGTCGCGGTCGGGGAGGTGGTCCAGTTAAGACCGGCACATCTCCTGTAGAAGACGATAAAACCGAGAAACCTGTGCCTGCTGTTGAACCCACACCTGCGCCAGCAACGACAGAAGCCACTGCCAGTTCATGATAAAGGACGAAATAACTCTCTCAGCATTTGTTCGATAATTGTGTTTTTGCTTTGCTATTTCCATGACCTTGACTGATTTGTATAACCAATTCGATACCCATCCCTATCATATGTAGCTGCTCGAACTCTTCTGAATGTAATGGTGCTATGACAGAGCCTGAGTAGTTACTTTTCACGTTGTCTTTACCCGTACATTCATACGTACAAGTAATTACAAGAGTAAATTCTTCAATCAACATCTAATCTCTGCTTATGTAATCAAATTTTGAATCTGTTCTCTTGCGTTTGCAAACTTGATCTTTACCTTCCTACTGCCGTTTAAAAGACATTGCAAGAATGGGACGCGGCGTTCTGCTTACTTCAAATCTCCCTCAATTGCAAAACCTGATCAAACGTGACCCTACAGCATACCAAGAAGAGTTCCTGCAGCAATGGAATCATTATCAGAGTGTCCGCCAAATCTTCTTGAGCAACCCTGACGAAGAGGCCCAACATTTCAGAGAGCTGGTCTCTTTTATATCCCAAGTGCGTTCTTTGCCTTTCGGCTTCAATTCAATTCACTGACAGATTTTTTAATTAAAAAAAACGCAGGTCTCTCAATGTTACCCAAAACACACAAAAGATTTCCCCTCGCAAATATCTGCTTTGCTCCTCGAAAACTATGGCATGCTCTCTCCAGAAAGTCGTCGGACGCTAGTACAAAACCTAGTAATGCTGCGAAACAAAAACGTAATTTCTTCCATTGAGTGAGTACAACCGTTATATTTTCGGGAGAGTATCCAGTTTTCAACTTTTTTCAGGCTCCTCAAGACCTTGTTTCCTCTTCTCCCCCGAACAACTTCTTCTTCTCTACGTGCTTTCATTCGAAAGACAATCCTATCAGATATCCGTACTGCTAATCTTCGCACAAAAGATCACAAGCTTAATCGAGCTGTCCAAACAATGCTTTTCGGTATGGTGGAACGTGGGATGGACGGCGAAGTTGTTGGGAACAAGGGGAAAGCAAAAGCTCTCGCCAATAGTAAATGCGGCGCACATGAGGGTGAGGATGCTATGTGGGCTATAGTACTGACTCGAGAGTTATGGAAGAAGAGCGTGTGGTACGTATGCAAAGACTTGCAAAAACTACTCATATGGATCTGAATGGTTTTTTCGTAGGTCAGACGCCAAATCTGTCTCTGTTGTTGCATTAGGATGTTGTCATCCGGTTGTAAAGGTTCAAAGCGCATCTTTGCATTTCTTCCTTGGACTAGAAGAAGAACAAGAGGATAGTGATGAAGAGGAAGAGGTAAACCTTCATTCTATTTGAAGCTTCTATTGGTTGACATTATCGATATCTCAAGCTGCCTAATGTGAAAGCTCTTCAACACAAACGGGAGATCAACAAGAAAACCCGTAGTGGTGACAAGAAACTAATGAAAAAGGTCAAATCCGTGAAGATAGTACGTTTCGATCTTTAAAAAAAATCACAATCATCGAGCACCGCTCACCGTGAAGTCTTTTACAGAAACAAAAAAAGAGGGCCGAGATGGTAACAGCCAACTTTTCTGCGATCCAGCTCCTCAACGACCCTCAAGCATTTGCCGAGAAACTTTACGACAATCTCAACAAACATGACAAGCGTTATTCCCTCGACCACAAAATCCTAATCATGCAACTCCTATCCAGAGTGATGGGTGTACATAAACTCTGCGTTCTCAGTTTTTATACTTATATCATGAAATATCTCACATACCATCAACTTCGAATTCCTGCCATCCTTGTAGCTCTCGCTCAATCCGTTCACGAAATAACTCCACCCGACGATCTCCTCCCAACAATTAGGAAAATAGCCCAAGAATTTGTTCATCCTGGTGTCGGGTCCGAGGTGATCGCGGCTGGTATCAATTCAATACGAGAGATTTGTAGGAGACAACCTTGGGCTATGGAGGAGGACCTATTGGGTGACCTCATTGAATATCGAAAAAGTAGGGATAAAGCTGTGACAGCTGCAGCTCGTGGTTTGCTTCAACTTTTCCGTGATGTGAATCCTGGAATGCTCAAGAGACGGGAACGAGTACGTTTTTGACCTTTCATCTGTTTACGTTTGAATCACGTTATTCATTCATTCCTTCTACGAATAGGGAAAGGAAGCAAGTATGAATAAAGCAAAAGGGCCGTTACCATTTGGTCACAGCGTGGAGGCAGCAGCTGACATTGAGGGTCTAGTTGTAAGTACCACCTTTTTCCGATCACCATTCACATCCTCAAAAAAAGAACTGGAATCCTTGACAGCTCCTTGAAGATCATCTCCAAAAGCTTCGGGAAGAAGATGGAGTCGACATGGATAACCTGGATGAAGATGATGAAGGCGCATGGGATGGATGGGATGTTGAGTCTGATACTTCAGAAGAATCTGCCGATGGTTGGATAGATGTCGAATCTGACGGTGAAGATTTAGTTGTATCTGATAGTGATGATGAGGATAAGCCCAAGAAGGGTAAAGGGAAGCAAAAGGCGACAAATGATGATGACGACGACAACGACGAGGAAATGGCAGCTGAGTTGACAGAACCCGCCCGAATCTCATCTTTAGCTACAACCAAGGTATCTTATCGCTATAATATACCCAACGCCACTTCCAGTACTTACTGAATACTTTGTAGATCCTCACGCCAGCGGATTTCGCTCTCCTCAATGACCTTCGTATCAAGGCAGCCACTGAAGCAGTCGAACGAGGTGGAGGTTCAGCCACGAAACGTAAATTAGCCCAACTGGAAGCCAATCGAAAGACAATGGGACAATCCGGCAACGACGAAGAGAACTTCATTTCCGAGATGGATATCCTGGGTCCACGCAAGAAAGCCAAAGCGGATTATGCTGAACGTATGGCGTCTATAGAAAAGGGTAGAGAAGGTCGGGAGAAGTTTGGATCGTTGAAAGGAAAGAAGAAGGGTAACCCCAGCAGTTCAACGAACAGGGAGAAGGCGAGGAATAAACCCATCATGATGATTATCGCTAGTGGTGCGGTGAAGGGCAAGAAGAAAGCCTCGCTGAGGGAGAAGCAGCAGAAGCTGAGGGCACACATTGAGAGAGCGAAAAAGGCGTATCATTAGTGGTAGTGCAATGGTCGTCCGCTACAATTTATGGACGTGTCTATACAGTGCTCGAGCTGATTGCTATACAGGTTTACAATTCTCTATATGTCTTTCTGCAGCTTCTGAGCCATTTCATAGCCAGACGCAAAGTGACCTAGCTTTGCGTCAACCACAAATCCCTAGATTGTACAAAGTTAGCCAATGAAGTTGATTGTACGACACTTTGGTACCTTTTTTTCGTATTCTAATCCAGGAAGATATCTCAGCCATGCGGTCTTTAGAGGTAGGGGACGAAACACACCTTCCAGTTCTTTAACAAGACCATCAATGGGGACAACCCTCCTCACGATGAATTCGCCGGCGTCGAGTTTCTGTTCGTAAATTTGGAGTTCATCCTCGAAAGGGACATCAACAGTGACAAGCTTCATGTTCGCATTAGACATTCCTAGAACGAAAGACAAGTAGTAAAGTGAGTGAGACTTGCCGTTTCAGATTCGAATAGAAACCAACCAGGATCAGAGACATATAAAGGGGTAGACTGCAATACTTTCTTGGCTACATATCCGGTCTCTTCTTCTAGTTCTCGAAAAGCAGCTTGTTCAGGTGTTTCACCTTCATCTATAAGACCAGCAGGAAGTTCTACAGGTCGCTAGATGAACATTGTCGAATGTAAGACGGGGATAAGTTTGCTTACCAACGACGAATTTTCCGACAGGGGGACGGAACTGTTCGATGATGATGGTGGACGGAGGGAATTTACGGGATTGAGAGCGGAGGATGGCAAGGACAGCGACGGCTAAGCATAGGATATAACATTGTCAACGAAAGAAGTGGGTTTGGAGTGCTGACCATCTATGCCTCCCGAGGAGGTTGTGGTTCGTTCAGCACTTTCCCAAACTCTCTGTAAGGATAGGTATGAGTTCATCATCTGGACATAATAATATTATGACAGATAATTACCTGCTTTCCAGTGGGATCCTCCCAGTTGATCTTCTTCAGTTTGATCCACCTAGACACGATTCAGTTCCTGTTCGATGATGAGAGGAGGAATACCAACTTTGCTTCAGAACTGGGCAAGTCATGTTTTGCCAAAATCTTTGGTTGAGCAGACATTGTTCTAATCGTACGCAGCGCAGACAGTGGACGGTATCTGACCACAGCAAATCCCAGTCGCATTGCTCGCGAGATCGATCTAGGTTAAGCAGGTAACTTCAGCACGGTGGCTTTTAGGAAACCACGTCAGCAAATAGCATACTACTTTCTCCTAACCGCATTCTCCAGTCACCCAGCTTTTAGGCTAACTCATTCGGCAGTGCTATTTGTTCTAGGTTAAAATGGCTACATCCAAGGTCGTATTCCCGTACTGTCTGTGTGAAGAATTCAACGACGACATGTTCACATCTCTCTGGGCAAAATGGCCAGTCGTCGGCACTCATATCTTCAAAAACGAGGTTATCCACACCGACGAGCTCGATGTGCAGACTGTGGTTAGGATGGAAAACAGAATGCCGCTCGCAAATTATGCCGACATACCCTGGTTCAACATCGTGCCAACTTCAGTACTCATCTCGAATGAATATCGCCGTGTATTGTCCGATGTAATTGACATATCGATTGGAAAGAAAACCTCGTTCGACATCCCCTTTCCACCAGATTCTCATGAGGACCCCTTCACGAAAACAACACTCAGCGATATCGACAACACCTTCAATCCGTTTCTAGCACTCCGCGATGAGACCCCACTGTCTAGAATAGCAGTGGTGACCAGTCAGAGGAGTAGTGGTATGCAACTTTCATCTAAACCAAACACTCTTGAACTGACTCTATTTAGGGAAAACGCTTTGGTTGTATTTTGTCATCATCCTACGCATACTAGCAGGGCAGTCAACCATCCTAGAAACTGACAACACTGTCGTCGCATTTACCGCACAAGGCTTCTTCCGATTTGCACCAATGGATCCTATCCAGTTTTCTCAATTCTTTGCTCCCGGAACCTGGTATTGTTACGACACAAACGCAATAACGGGAAACAATCAACGGCCTTTGTACCACAGCTGCAAGAACTTCTTTTTTCTGCAAACAACTTCACCAGGTGAAGATCGCTGGAATAATTGGACATATACCTCTGGTCTCCCTTCCTTCATCTACTATATGCAGCCTTTGAGTATCTCCGAAATCGTGATCGCGTACGTTTTTCCAACGTCCACTCTTCAACGATCAAGGGCTAAGTAAGAGTTGCCAGCCAGTAATGCCTATCAACAACATACCAACACTATCAAAGAGATCCAAGCAAATTATCTCGTTGCAGGGCCAATTCCTACACAGCTCTACTTTCGTGACACTGTTGAGATCATACGCACTATAGATTACAAGTTCATATTAATGACGCTTGAAGAGCTGGCAGAGCTTTTCATCACTTATGATACGAAAGCTATATCTCCAGAGTTGCATCTCATTCTTCCTCACTCCAATAGACGTCGATACGAGGTCACATTCGTTAGCCAGTATGTATGGGACAAAGCGTTGAAACTTTTCCACTCAGAGACGGTAGATAACCAAACGAGGTTATGCGAACGGCTTAGGTTGTTTCCTTCGACGGAGAGAGTAGCTGAAAGATTCCTCGAGTCAATGCATGATAGTGGATAGCTCCTTACATTATTGTCTATATCAGAGTCAAATATGACATTTGAAAGAAGAATTGTAGTCAGACCGTTCGATGTTGTTTAATATAAATTATTCACAGTACGGCAATCCCTCTGGTCTGTAGTTCTATATATATGGCACAGATATCATACAGACAAACCCAGTCTCGAAATACAATCACAGAATCAATATCCCCTATCATCCCCACCCCTATTATGTGAAGCCATCTGTCTTCGTTGTGTATCCTCCAACTTGGGACAATTCGAGATCCCATGTCCAAGACCTAAAATTTTCTCAGTCAAAGAACGAAAAAAAGAACCACTTGACATACCTCCACAAACTGGACATCCTTTGAGCGATCCACCTTGTACTGCTCTTGGATCTTCAATGCTCTGTAAGAACGGCGGAACCCTATACAACAAACGTCAATTTACTTTACGAACAAATGCAAAATGAATATCCACATACTTTTGTCCAGCCTCCATCAAGAGATACTTGAGATCCAATAAAGTCTGTTCCGGCGTATTCATATTAACAAACGTTGTTGCAATACCCGTCTTTCCACTACGACCCGTTCGTCCAATTTGATGTACATAATCTTCAATCTCTTTAGGCATCGAAAAAATGATAACATGTTGAATATCATTAAAATCCAATCCTTTTGAGGCAACTCCAGATGCTACCATCACATCCTTTGCACCAGATTTGAAAGATTTGATTGCGTATTGACGTTCTTCTTGAGCTATAAAAGGAACCGAAAACAAATAAATCACATCAGCACCATCCTAACAAGTGAAAAAAAATAGTTGTGCATACTCTTGGATCCATGAATCGCAACAGCTTCGACACCTTTCAACAATAGATATTCTTGAATATCATCGACCTCATTCTTATTTTCGCTGAAAATAATCACGGGCGGAGGTGTCTTTTGAAGACATTCAAGAAGATAGACCATCTTCGCCTCTTGTTTCACGTATTCGACCACTTGTAGAACGTCCAGATTAGCAGCACCCGCACGACCCACATTGACCAGTATAGGCTTTACAAGAGATTGTTGTGCAAAATCTTGAATCTTCCTCGGCATCGTCGCAGAGAAAAGAAGGGTTTGTCGTTGACGCTAACAATAAAGCAGAATAATCAATCAGTAAAGCGATTTCGTATATTGTATATCAAGAGCGAATCAATGTACCTTGAAAAAACTCATGATATTCCTGACATCATCCTCGAATCCAAGATCAATCATCCTATCCGCCTCGTCCATACAAAGATATTTGCAGTTGTCAAAGGTGAACCGTTTCTTCTCCAACATATCAATCAACCTTCCGGGTGTAGCAACAACGATATGCAAGCCTTTACTCAACACATGACTTTGATCTCCCATAGAGATACCACCAATACACAAGAGCGTGTTGAGTTGAGGATATTTGCCTTCCTTTGATAGCGCAGCAGTCCATGTAAGCACGTTTTCATATGTTTGCGATGCAAGTTCTCGAGAAGGACATAGGATAACTCCTACGGGGCCTTCGCCTCGGATGAACGGAAGTTTTGCTTCTTCCTCTAGTGCAAGCATGATGATGGGTAGACAAAATGCTAGGGTCTTTCCGGAACCAGTGAATGCAATTCCTATCATATCTCGGCCGGAAAAGCTAATGGAAATATAAGAAATACTGATAGGATTATAGAAGTCTTGATAACTTACGCAGTAGGAATACCTTGCAACTGAATGGGAGTAGGTTTCGTGATCCTTTTCGATTTGAGGAATCTGACCAGAGGTTCCGGCACTTTCATATCCTATAACAAAATGATTGAGTAAACTGAACTGAAAAAATAGGGATAGGTAGGCAATCAACATACTGTAAAGTTCTCGATAGGTGGTGGAATATCTTCACCTTCAGCGATGATATGGTACTTTTCCCGGATTTTCTGGTGTTGTTCCGCCGACCTATCGCGTACAAACTTTGGAGGTCTCCATCTATATATGTACGAAAATCAGTGATTCTGGATTTTCATCATATTGCAATGAACAAGGGAAACTTACGAAGCTTTGAGAGGTTCAGTGTACTGCACTCCCTTTGCCAACTCCAAGTCTGAAGCAAGCTTTCGTCTACTAGCAATAGCGGCAAGGATCTCAGCATCAGCTTCTTCGGCCTTTTCTGCATCAGTCTTCTTTGCATCTATATAGCTCGGATTGTGAAGAGGTAAATCACTGAGTAAAGTAAAATCACGCACCTTCAGCAGCTTTCTTGGTATGCACTTCCTGTGCCTCCATTAACAACGTCCTCTCCTTTCTCGCCTTCTCTTTGCGTCTCTCTTCTTCCCTCTCCTCATCCTCTTTCTCCTCTTGCTCCTGCTTCAGCCTCTTTTCCTTGTCCTTGTTTGAGTTGGCACCCCATGAAGTGAGTTTGGCTAATTTGGCTTGTCTTCTTTGTGCAACGGGAATATAAGGTTGGAAGTTTTCACTCTCTTCATCAATGTTGTAGGTAGGAGATGGAGAGCGTTCGATTCTCCGCCTTTTGGGTGCTGATTCGACCATAGCTTTAGCAGGAATGTTAGTGGTAAGATGATGAGGCGTCGCGTTCAGCTTACAGCAGTCAGCGGGGAATCATTTCACTTTCTCCGTTACATAAGCCACTGACGGAGGCGGGCCGTATTTGCCGTTCTGAGGTCATTTTGTTTCTAAAAAGCAGATTTGTTCGTTGATCTCTGCGATGTTGCATATGCACTCACACCCAATTTCTCCACAGGCAGGGTATATAAACCTCCGACGAACAACATACCCTTTTAGCAGCAAACCCATGGCCCAATTCGACCCAACTTTGCACTCTCACCGCAGACGTACGTCCCATCCTCATCCCTGCAACTGAACAAAATTAATCTGCATCGCAAACAGTCAACCCTCTGACAAACGAACATGTCCTCGTATCTCCTCATCGTTCTCGCAGACCATGGCAAGGTCAAATAGAACAGCCTCAACCTACCGTACTTCCCAAGTACGACCCAGCTTGTTACCTCTGTCCCGGCAACACTCGCGCAGGTGGTCACATCAACCCCATCTACGATCATACATCTATCTTCGAGAATGACTACGCTGCCGTTCTTCCAGGACCTAGTCCTCAGCCCCCATCTTCCCCACATCCTCTGCTGACTACTTCACCTCTTCAAGGAGCTTGCGATGTTATAATCTTCCACCCTAGACATGATCTTACTCTTGCAAGACTCGAGATCCCCGATATCATGAAAGTCATAGACGAATGGTGCAGTGTATACACCAAACGAGGGAACCAGGAAGACATAAATTATGTTCAAATCTTCGAGGTCAGTCAATAACCTGGCTTTAGATTCATTCACTCTAGTTCTATCCTCACGCACCTGAATTTTTCAGAACAAGGGAATCATCATGGGTTGCTCCAATCCTCATCCACACGGTCAATCATGGTCATTATCCGAGATTCCAACTCTTCCCCATACAGAACTTACCAATCTCAAGAAATACGCTCACACCAATACTCCATCCGAGTTTGCTCCGAAGGGACACCAAGGCAAAGCTTGTCTTCTCTGCGAATACGTTCACTTCGAAGTGGGAGTCAAACAGGACGAAGGAAGAGTAGTAGTCAAGAACGACCATTGGGTCGCCCTCGTCCCTTGGTGGGCCGTTTGGCCGTTCGAAATTTTGCGTGAGCATACTTGTTTCTGCCTTTACCTCACAACCCCTTTCTGACCCACATCCTTCAGTACTACCGTATAAACGTCACATCGAATCCATCTTGGACCTAGATGGAGCGGAGAAGAGTGCTTTTGCAGACATTCTCTCCAAGGTCACCAAACGATACGATAATTTGTTTTCTTGCTCTTTTGCGTATTCAATGGGTATCCATCAACGTCCGACTCCAAAACCAGCAAGTCCTGAAAGCGACGAGATCAACGATTACGCACATCTGCACTTACACTTTGCACCTCCTCTGTTGAGAAGTGCCAGTATCAGGAAGTTTCTGGTTGGGTGAGTTTCTTGAAATCATCAATCGAACAACTGTCGAATTGACCCTCTTAGGTTCGAGCTCATGGCAGAGCCTCAGAGAGACCTCACGGCTGAACAGGCGGCTGAAAGACTGAGAGCTTGTTCCGAGGTTCACTATATGGACGCTGAAAGTACCTAGCGTGTAAGACTAGAATAGAAGCCTGATCAATGTTGTAATACGATGTTTCAACGATACCGGATGTGTAACGAGGTTCTTCTGACGTATTGATAAAAAGACACGATTAATACTGTACTGAGAAATGCGATACATTAGCCTCGGCATTGCGTTATAAGATCAACTGGAGGTTACGTACCATGGTCAAAGAACAATGAAATGATAAGAGCACAGGTTCCAAAGTCTGTCCATTGATCAGATTTCAACTTCTCTCACTCCATCCTTGTCAACCACTTTCACTTTGTATCGCCCTGGCGCGACAAGGAGACGCTTTGAGACCTCATCAATGCACCTCTTCAAAGTCGCAAGCCCCTCCTCAAGCGAAGCTTCGGGGTCGTGGTATCTATAAAATTAACAAGAAAGAATTTTCACAATCATGGTCAACAATATTGAATGTGGTACTAACCTATCCAACAAACTGAGAGCAAAGTAGCTGCCATATCCATGGGCACCGAAGGGTACCTCGGTGAGAGTTCCGAGGTAATCAATCCAATACAGATGGGGTGTATAAGTGGAAGTATCATAACCACCCAGAAGTAAGTTGACAGAGTAGGGTTTCCTCGAACGCAGGGAGTCAGCGAGAGCTCTACGAATCCAGGAAGCTGCAGAGGAAGGTCGAAGTGGGTATGTGTTTCGGATTTGGTAGAGACGAATGTTGCGCTCTATGTATTCTGCAAACTGTACAGTATCGCCTGGAGTATGTTAAGTTTAGCCTCCAGATACATGTAATCGTAATGCAGACACCAACCTGGTTCACCAGAGTAAGCCATGAGGAGATGAGGGGAGAGAGTCTTGATCTTGTCCTCGTCGAGCTTGACTTTGATGATTGAATGGGCGGCGGTTGTGTCTGCAGCGACGATAACGTAGCCTTTTCCTGTGATTGCGAACGAGCACTCCATTGTCGACGTCGAGGAAGAGTATGAGAGAGAGAGAAATGAGGTTGTGGTCGACGCGCGTCGAAGGTACGCGTTGTTCTGTTCGGAAATCGCCGACTATGTTTATTATGGGCGTCTGTTTGCATTGTAACTGCCAAACTGGTAAAACGCAAAAGTAGCTGGCTGTGGCCAAATTATTGACTCGGAATCTCTTCCTCCTCCTCCTCGCCAGGTGTATCGAACGGTGAGTCTCACTCGAACTCATTCCGGTGCTGAATTGATCTTCAACGGAATTTGTCAGATTGATGTATAACAACATGCAGATATTTCCTTGAATTGAAGTTCCGAGCCTCCTTTTTATTCCGACACACCCCCACGTCCATATCACGACCATGACCAGATTCCAAGCGATCGTCTCTTCTCCCACTCTCAAACTCTTGACCTCAAAGCGTGCCCTTGCAAGAATACTCTCTACTTTTTTATGCTCTCTCGCAGTCGTTATTCGTCCCTTCTCCGTTCTCGGAGGCAGATATGCTTTCTTGGTTGTCACCGTCAAAGAGCTTGTCTTTTCTGTGCAGACAAACTTGGCTCAACAGCTAGAACTGACCGTGCTTAATCTCCTCGGTGCATTTGCCGGTATCGGTTTCTCCACCATAGCAAAATACATAGCATCGCTTTATCCTATTGATGACCCCAGAGGCCGGGCGACATGTGCAACTACTCTAATATCAATCAGTTTCTTTGGTATGTGCTTTCTTCTCTCGGTATTTTATTGAACGCCTGACCCGTTCTTTTTTTTTACCCAGCTGGTCTTATAAAGAGCCGTCTTCCCCGTTTAACCCTCTCCATGCGAATATCATGTTTTATCTCCGTATGGCTGTTGACAGCAGACATCGGAGTTCACTCAGTACGACACTCCCAATTCATTGTATTCCCTCCCATTAACTCGCTGCCTTCATTTATAGCGTGTTCTCGCAGATTCGGGGAACTTTCTCTGGGTTGCTGTATCCGCCGCTACTATTTGCCTAATATCTCTACTCATAGTCATGATTCTTTTCCAATTCACGCCTACGTCATTCGAACGCGAAATCGCCCATACATTTTCCTTAATTCACCAGTCGCTCTCGCTAGCCCTCAACATGACTTTTCACGCCTATAACGAGCAATCAGCAAAAGATGAATACAAAAGGCTACACTCCGAAATATTGCAAAGATCCATTAGTCTTTCCGAGTCATATTCCCAAGCTGCTTTTGAATTGAAAGTTGGACATCTGAGCCGTACGGATCTGAAATTCTCCGTATTTTCGCTCAACTCATTATGAATCTATTTTATGTGCAGTCAAATCCATTCAACCCCTCATCAGTATAATCGAACATCTGCGCCGAGAGCTCGCGTGGGGGCTCTCTCCGACAAATTCTCTTACTAGCAATGCATCAGAAGAGCCTGATCTATCCCCAGAACAGAGGGATAGAGAGGTTGCATTTTCTCAGTCACTCATTCACCCGACTGTAGTCCTAGGAAAATCTCTCCTAGATTCTATGGCTGCAATCGAAGCCACTGTTCAACTGGTCTTTCATCCCAATCCTTCTTCCCACAAATTGACCGTTGTGGATAATGCCTCAGTTGCACCAGAAGAGACTGTTACCTTGGGCAGACAGTCGATACTGATTCGAGATGTCGAAAATCAGTTATTCGTTGCATCAGAGATTCTCAGGAAAACATTACAAGAAGCTACTCGCACAATGCGATTGGAGGAAAGCATGATAGTTGAATTCAATGATCACCGAAGAGATATCCTCGACGGTAGTCTAGCAGTAGTTTCCTTACTTCAAGTGAGGAAAGTTTCATTTTCCGCAGGGATTGTCATTATCTGACAGATTTATTTAATAAAGATGACTCACCAAACACGGCTCGCTCTCAAGATTGCTGAACATCTTATCACCGAATACAAAACGTCAAAGACTCGTCTCTGGTATCCCTCTGTTTCTCTCGCCTGGCTCGGTGTAGCCCCATGCCCATCTATATCCGACGACCCATCCACGTTTCTTGTTCCAAATACCCTTCAAGAGCAACTAGTTTCTGCTTCTGACTCTCCTTCCAACCCAGCACTAGCCTCAAGTTTCGAATCTACCAACCTCTCATCTTCTGAACGCCGTCAGGGATTAGCAGAACAAGCACTCCGACTCTCATCTTTCAAAACATATTCTTTGTCACAAGAAGGTGGTCATGTTTCCTTTTACACTCGGTTGGAAAATTCTATATCTATACTTTTGAGTTGGATATGGAACAACGATACTAGTTTGAAGCTGAGATTATGGTCGTGGAAGATTCATCGGAAAGTAAAACATTCGAGGCATCTGAGACATGCATTGAAAAATGCAATTGGGGTGGCACTTCTAACATTTCCAGCTTTCATGCCGATAGGGACAGGAGGTTAGTGAAATCAAAACACCTCGACGTACAAGATTTCTGACGGCCTATCTCCCACGCTAGGACGGGATTGGTACTCTAAATATCATGGGCAATGGATGACAATTAGGTATACAATTCCCCATATATTTTATGGAAAGCAATCTGACGTTTTCCTAGCTATCTTTGGGTCCTTGAGACCAACACAGGTGCAACATGGAGAACGGGGTACTTGCGAATTGTAAGCGATCCTCATGATATATGGTCAAGTTGACTGACTGTAATCCTAGCTTGGGACAATCTTGGGGGCATTGTATGCATATATTGTGGGTTCAGCCAATCTATTTTAATACCTCTCTGAGCATCTCATTTTAATCAGACATGGTTAATATGTCATACCAATCCCTATGGACTGGTCGTCATGGTCACTGTGGGTTTATATCTTGTTCTCAGAAACTCCGAGGCTGAAAAATGACATCAGTTTTTCGACGTTCCAGCAACATGGTTAATTCTCGCTGCAAATTTGGGACCGTTGGCTGTACCAGCGTAAGCACATTATTTTCAAAATCATCCTATGGTTCGTTCCTCTTATTTCTATTTCTGTAGGTCTATTGCCTTGCCTCCGATCGCATTTGCGCAATATATTTCCCCAGATCCCGCGCAGTCTGTCTTCAGTAAATATATAGCCATTATATTGTCCATATCTCTGCTAATGATACGTTATCCAGATCTTGCTTTGTTCAGGGCTATTATGATCACGCTTGGTATGGTCGCTGCCCTCCTAATGAACAGTCTCGTGTTCCCCAGGCATTGTAGAGTGAGCGGCTCACCCTCTCCTTTATCCATACCGCAGTTGTACTGACCAGTGTTATCGTAGGTTCTGTTTCTTTCTGACACAAGTCATACGCTTGAACTCTTAAGTAATCTCTATCAAACTTTGAGCGGGTATGTTTTTTACGTTGCTTCATTGTTACAAATGCTAATTCTCATGCTCCCAACAGAGATATGCTACTGAACAAGCAGCATGGCAAGGACGCGAGACTGCACAAACTGGAACTTGAACTCGATGCCCGAAATGCTCTTCATCGTCTTCTTGCACTGATAACTACGATGAGAAACGAACTAGGTCTACTTCCTGTAAGTATCTATCTTTGCTCTATTTGCCACTTTTCTCAAAAGGGATTTCTCATAAATCTTATCATTCAGAAACCGATACGGCATTATCGCAGTGTAGTCGCTGTCCTCCAAAGGTTACTGGATTTGTTGACTGGACTCCGTAAAGTTAGAGAAAATATTCCTCGAAAAGAAACCGTTTCGGATGTGTTCAAGGAACGTCAAGAGTTTGTGCGTAAACATATCTTGTGATCAATTCATGCGAGTCTATTGACGACTTTTGAAGATGTCCTGTGTCTGCATAGCTCTGTTTGCTTGTCAGCATGCCTTTCGCACTCGCGAACCTCTGCCGCAATTCCTACCTTCAGCACGACATGCTTTCTCGTCTCTCGAAAGACATTCTTACAAATCCATTCGACGTACCAGAGAAAATGATCCCAACGCACTTGGATTACATCTAATCTACGCCTTTGCAGAGCAAGAGATATTGAGGGACCTCGTTGACGTCCTCGAAGACCTATTATCATTAACCGGTAAACTCTTTGGTGCATCAGAATGGTTGATGCAGAACCATGCTTCTGCAGCTTCTCCGGACACTGCTAGTATGGATGCAAGAATGAGGCTTCGACGTCAGGACACACAAGGATGGTATACCACGTCAAAATGGGATGAAGTGTAGTAGTGTAGTTTGCGTAGTATAGGAAACAAATCCGAGCAAGAAATCTACAAAAACGAAAAGAAATAGAAGGATGATCTAGCATACAAATATACATAATCTATATGCAACAATAATGATATAACTTCGGATGCTGTATTGATGTTAGGAGAAACTATGATAGGATGCGAGAGCATACGACAGATTGAAGCAGAAACTCCAAAAGCATTCCTCGAAATCATGGTGGGAATACATGTTCAATGGCCAGAAGCGCGATAGCTATATTTGCCACGGAGTTCGCCAACAGAGGAAGCAGGTTTGAACCGACTGGACGGAGTAGTTTGACTCTGGGTACTGAAAAAAATAGTCAGTCGTTGAAGCGGGGATGTTGATAGATATATTGACACACAGTTGTTCATTTGCCATATAGTGCTTGACACAAACATTGACAAACCGTGCCCAAGTCTTGTCTTCAATTGTTCTCAAGGATTGCTGCGAGACTTCACGAACGATGCGTTTGAACTCCTTGACATCTGAAATAGAACGATCCATTATGTTATGAACAAATCACAGAATGTGCGGTGCGAAAATGAACGCTCACCACCAGGTAATTGGAAACTCAGAAATTGCAACGTCTCTCCGTCCAATATATCTGCCAGCTCCCCAATCCCCGTCTCACGTATGATCTTTCAAAAAGCTATCAGGCAACCATTGCATCGTGATGACCATAAACAATACGCACCTGGTCACGCAGTGTTTCCAAATCTTGATAACACATCTGATGTATTGTGAGAGGATCATCTGGAGAGATTGCTTGATTTGCAGAGGCACTCTTTGAGACGACAGCTGGAACATCTCGCATTTCTACAACCTCATCTTCATCATCAACATAGAAATGTTGCTGTTCGTCGACTGGGTCATCGTCAAAGTCATCTATATCTTCGAATGTATTGTCAAGAGCAGGGTTGACAGCTGGTGTTCCCGGCGCCGTCTGTGTACCAGTTTTCTTCTTTTTGGTTGATTGTTTGACCCTGAATTTAATCTTGAGTGTCGATTTATTCTTCAAGAAGGCGTCGGCCTTAGCTCCAACCTGAGAAAGGAACGAAGTTGGATCGCATCATTCTCAGCCGGACGAGGTGAGGAAGCCCCCAAGAAGATACTCACAACGATCTTGTTTGTGTTCCACCCTGCATTGTTGCTGTATGATTCAGTCTCGAAGATTCGCATCTCAACCAATTTTTCGTACAGTCTATTGACAATATCCTTGTTCAATTTGTGGTTTTGTGCCTTGAGGTTCTGAGACAACAGGTCGGTGTAGGCTGTCTTCGAGACCTGACTACTGGATACTCGTTCCAACAAGCGAATGGCAATCCTGGCTGCTTCAGTAAGATCCTCTTCAACCGTATCGAAAACCCCCAGGCAGTTGTCGCATCCCCCCTTGCAAACCTCTTTCTTGAAATCCTCGCCAAAGTAGCTCAGAACCTGGCTTCGACGGCAGTCGACATCATTCTGACAATAGGAGAATACTCGTTCGAGTTCTCCAAAGGCATGCTCGCGAGCTTCCGCACTAAGGGTTTCATCCTCACGGATTTGCCTTTGCAGTGATATGAAATCCCCATACGCAGAGTCTACACCACAATAATGAGAGATCTCCACACGAATTCAGAGTCGACGACTTACAACAAAGGCAATCAGCAGGTTCCCCGTCTCGACCGGCACGACCTGTTTCTTGGTAGTAACTATGATACGGTTCAGTCAATACAGAAATTCTATAGTTCCATACGCAGACGTACCCATCTAACCTCCGGGGCATGGTGTGGTGGATCACAAATCGCACTGTGTGACGAATACATGTCAGAATAGACCGTGCACAATGATTCAATATTCATACCATCTGCCTTGTCGATACCCATTCCAAACGCAATCTGGTAAGGGTACATTTGTGAGTAATGTAATATCCCACAGGATATGAAATAATAGACAAACCGTGGCCACGATAACCTTGCATTTGCCGCATTGCCATTCAGTTTGTACACGCTTCTTGTCTTCAGGATCCAGTTCAGCATGATAATGCTTGGCGGAGATCCCGTCTTTCCGTAACTTTGCAGCTACTTCTTCACACTGACGACGGGAATTACAGTAGATGACCCCAGTGTGAGTTGGATGCTTTTGTTGAATGTACTTGATGATATCGGCCACAACATCCTTCTTCTTGAGACGTACTTCATAAATCAAGTTTGGCCGATTGAACGACTGTGCGATACGGACACATCCTTCAATTCCCATGATCTTGATGATATCGTTCTCGCATAGCGGGCTCGCGGTTGCTGTGAGAGTCATGATAGGGACACCGGGATATTCTTGACGAAGTGAACCAAGTTTCTTGTACTAGCTTCGGTGTTAAAACGCAGCATACACAAATCACATCAGAAGTGAAACACGTACTGCGTCACGGAAGTTCCTACCCCAAACCGATATACAATGGGCCTCATCAATAACAAACCTGGCTAAGTTGCCTGTCTTGTGGAGGTGCTGTAGTACTCGTCTTGAGTGTTGGTTCTTATCCAGCTTCTCTGGAGTACAGTAAAGTAAACTTGGTTTTTCTTTGCTGTATAAGCGAGCAGTAGGGTCCTCATAATCTTCTGCACCGCTACTAGATCCTGAAAACGCAACCACATCGATGTTCTTCTCGTGAAGAGCACGCAGCTGGTCCGCCATCAAGGCTACTAATGGACATACAACGACAGTAACCCCTCGTGTTTTTCCAAGTTGACAAAGAGCAGCAGCTTGAAAACAGAGACTTTTCCCTCCTCCAGTTGGCATTAAAACAAATACGTCATGTCCGGTAAGTGCAGCTTCTATTGCCTCTCGCTGGTTTGGTCGGAACTCTTGAAGACGGAATTTGTTGCGCAAGATTAGTAACAAGTCCTTTCGGATCTCTCTAGCTTTATCCACACCCATAACGTCCAGATAACTAGGGGTTTTCCTGGAAGCTGATGATGCTTGTGTTAGAGCAGACGATGAAGCAATAATTTGAGATGTTCTTGTGCGAGATCCGTAAGAATCTAGAGCATCCAGGTTCGGTATCGTTCCGACCGCATTCCAATATTCATCCTCGTCTGTATCCACCTCGATCACGTCGTTCCGCGGTGATAAATTGTTCGCGTTGTTTGAAACAGTGGCCGACATTGTTGCACTCTGATTACATGTTGCTTGGAAAGCCATTTGGCCATCGGTATTTGAATATATCAACGACGATGGCCGTATCTCGCGGGAAACTGCTGGAGATACCAGTGGAGGTGGCGTTTGTCTTTGAGACGTTGCTAGAGTTGTCTTCGATGGAGGCGAAATCGAGGATTTATTCTTTCGTTGATTCACGGCCGCATTTGCAGCAGAAATGCGTCCACCGATGAGGTCACTGTACATTTACTGATCAGTGTTGTTCCTTGGACGAACCTATAGTCTTACTCGAGATGGCGAATTGCGGAGAGGACATAACTATTCTGAGAAGTTGCCCAATGGTTTTTCAGTTCAAGCAACTGGCTTCGAAATTCAAGAGTTGTTGCGCATTCCCCCAATAGGTCCTCAAGGGATTTCTAGAGCATTCTATCAGTAACAGCTTCTTGACGTTAACATCACAAGCCTTACAAGATCAAGGTCCGAATGATCTGATGGACAACCTGGCAAAGAAGACGATGTTTTACTTGCATTTGGCGGAGAGAGAACTTGGGGAGACGATTGGGAAGAGGGTTGTGGAGGTGTGGGTGGGGTTTGTCGGCCAACTACAGAAGATGGTATTGTTGTAGGAGGTGCACGCTCTTTACCCTTCAACGACGGCTTCGGTTGAAACACATCGTGGTTCTCTTTCCCAATCGATATGTCGACTTTCAACCGCTTTGGAGGTGAATTGGTGTTTGGAGGGTTTAAATATGCGCGCTTTACGGGAAGGACTTGTTTGGTCTCTGGCGAGTCAGAGGACTGAGAAGATGAAGCGACGGCATGCGACACATTGGGCACCGCACGGACAGGAGTGGTTACAAGGGGAGCAGGTTTAGTTTTCCCAAAGCCTGGCGTGGAATAGGTCGTAAAGGACCGTTGTGGTTTCAAGGCTGTGTGATGGTTCTGTAAGTGTGTCTTATAGCGAATAATACATCATTCTCACATTTCGATGTACACGAAGCTACGGAAGGAGTTGCGGGTTTGAATTTCGATTTCTCCAAGACCAAAGAGTTAGTACCACTGGAAGACCCAATAAAACATTACTCACTGGCTGAGGTGCCGATATACGAGGAGATAAATGCGCATGTACAGAAGAAGATGCCGCTGCTTTCTTTCTAAGTACATCTTCCAGATTGTTCTTGGGAGTGGACATAGTCACAGCCTTAACGGAAACTGGGTAGACGAAGCTATAAGGAGCGAGGTGGAGTGACGATGGGCATATGTTGTTTTTGTGGTAGATGCACTCGTGTTTGTTAGACTGAAAGTTGAAGAGGATGATGGCCACGATAGACACAGAGTGAACGGGTAATCAAAAGGTCGTTGAACTTGAAGAGCAGCGTCGATGTCTTTGGGCGCCTAGTCCCACATCGAGATTCGAGATCAAAAACGCGTGGTGTGCCTCACATGACCGTAATTACAGATCACGTGGTTTCGCGTTCAACAAACAAGTTCCAAGTCCATTGGGATGATTGACTCAGACCTCGACACCAAGTCTCGAAACAGTCGCAGTCTAAGGTAAAGCTTCTCTTTCTCGCACACCAGAATCCAACAACTCACAACTTTCAGATCCGAGTCCTCCAGTCATGAATAAGAAAACTACGGAGGTATATTGGTACCCCTCAATGTCAGTTTCGGAGGTGGTTGAAGCCCTAACAAGCTGGGGGTACTCCGTTAGTCCAGAACAGATAACACGGCCAGCTCCTGAATTCGTTCTTGAAGTCTATGCCGCATGTCTTGGACAAGTCTGCAGTATTACCACAGACGCGCTTCAAGCACCGCTCCAGAATGCTCTCGCGAACATCGACTCACCTGTATGCTATCTTTCGCAGAACATATTGTTATGTAGACTGATCATTTTTGAAACAGGATATGTACTCTCAGGCCCTATCGCACAATTTTTTGCTCATCCATATGCAAGTCGTCCTGTTCAACCTCTGTCATGGACATCACGAACTGACAATACCACACCAGCCAGAAACTTGCTGCTGCGGCACAAATCAAGAATTTCAGTGCAAAAGACATATCATTTCCAGAGCCGGAGCGAACGAGGTCCATTCTCTCCGCTTTCATCAATTTCGTCAAGTTTTCCGAGCAATGCGCGAACACTGTTCTTGGACTCCAAAACAAATCAGCAGCGGTTGCTGAAGAACGGGACAAAGTTGTCGTCGAGCTTGCCAATGCACAACGAGAAGTGGAAAATATAAAGTACTAGCGCACATCGATAACGATATAAAGCCACTAATTCAATTTATGTTTTAACAGTGCAGAACGGACGGCATTCGAACCACAATGCGAGGCTCTTGAAAAAGAAAACAATGCTATTACAGCATATCTTATATCTTGCCGTGAAAGGCAAGGGGTCTTACAGGAGGAGGTCAGAAACCTGAAACAAGAGAAAGCTGCTCTGATCCAGAAAAAGGTTCCCTTCTCTTTACGAGTTTGTTGGTTGCGAGAGATCAATCTGACATCTTTGCGTTGCATAGGAGACTCTGCAAGCTGAGGCCGAACAGTTCAACGACGGAATCAGTCGTGTTCGCTCTCGCATCGTTCAATCTCCTGAACGAATTAGACGAAATATCATCACAATGGGTTCAACTGCATCCGAAGACAAGAAAACCTTGAACATGCATGAGGCCAAGATCCGAGACCTTCAGACAAGGATGGCCGTGCTACAGAACATTGAAAAGGTATGCCTCATATCATGTTACGTTTACTCTCGATCTTTAAACGGTATCTCTTGTTCACAGGACGTAAGATCATGTATCGAGCAACTTCAAACGATCGAGAAGGAAGTCAGCTTACTGGAAGTATCGAAGAAGACTTTGGCAGACTTCAGGGATCAACTCAGTGAAAAGAAAGGGGAAGTCAGCGAACTCCTCTTGAAGCGTGAGGTAAACATCTTCACTTCTTTCATTCGCGATTCATTGATATATCACATCGTCTGGCACTGCGCAGCGTGTCAATAAACAACTGTCTAATGCCCAAGAGAAACTCGAACGGGCACAGCGACATGCAGAAGACAGGAGGATTGCAAGTCAGCAAACTGTTGAGAGATTGCAAAGAGAATATGAAGAGATGGCTGTAGAACGCCGAGACAATGACCGACAGGTTGAAGAAATGAGAGCTGAGGCCGATGACGTTGAACGAAAGGTTAGTCTCCTTACACCTCGATTTTCAAGATACTTGAAATGCTTAGACGTGATTATAGATGGCGGAACACATGAAAAAGAGCCAAGCAGAGCTGAACGAGCTTCTTACAGAGTACTGGAAATTGCGGCATGAGACCGGTGCGTACAATCTGCTTTCCGCGCAAATTTTACGTCACTGACAGTCATTCCTATTTCAGAGGTATACATGGAGACTCTTGCCAACAAGTTGGGTATGCAAGTGACGAGTACATGATTTGCAGACATCGCCAACTGCCAACTATTCTTCTCATATACCTTTCGCAGACTACATATTACATTATACTATTTTAATAGTTACATATACTGTACAAATCCTAATTATGACGAGATGCATAGGAATACAACCAACTTAAAGGAAACCAGACATCATCCTCTTCGTCTCTTTCGCTTAGTACCTGCTTTGCGCTGCCGTTTTTCGCCAATGTCTAATTCTTCAACAAGTTCTCCGCTTGCCGCTTTCATCTTGAGTGCTTTATCTGCTCTCCCATTCTTCAAGCAATCATTGCAGAACCAGAACCTTGTATCTGGTTCAGATTGCAGCCCGAGACAATCAAGATGAAACTGAAAGCGAAGAAAAGATTGTGAGATAGTAGCAAAGCCAAGCCATATCGCATACATACCCAAACGATCTCGCATCCTGCGTCTTCAGCATCACAAGCAACCATCTGCAACGCCATTAACGGATTTCGCTGTAAAAAATCGAATCAAAGGACATACCGATCCATGCGACACATTCCTGCAGTAGCAGTAAACTTCTTCATTTGCACCTGCTTGAGGTTCTTCCGTTTCTTCAGGCTGAGGCTCGGCGGGAGGCCTGAGGGTCAAAGTCAATTTCCTTGGTGCGACATTTTCCTCGTTACCAGCAGCCTGTTCCGTTTCGCCAGACGGGACTGCCTCTTGAATTTTTGGTTTGGGTGCCCTTGTCCACCTCCTCTTCTGTGGCCTCCTCTTGTGAACGGTCGGAGGTGGGTTCGGCAGCTCTTCTTCCGCTTCCTCAGTCCCAACTGTAACATCCACCAAAGATTCGGGTTGTTCTTCATTGGGCGGTTCAATATTCATTTCTTGATCTTCGTCTTCCGCTCCAGGACTTTGAGCTGGGCGAGTTACTCGTCCGGGAACAATAACAGGAGGTAGCATAATGGCTGCTGGATGTGTACCGGGTCGAAGACCAAGAGTAATCGAGGTTTCCAAATCCTTTATGGAACGATCTAATTCCCGAATATATCTGTCCACCTTGAGGTATGTTTAGTGACTCATACAGAGGCATCGAAATGGAATTGACTGACTAGATCACAGGTGAACTTGGCGACATTGACTTTCTCATTAGATGCCCTGACCGTACCCTCTGAAAGGCAAGCGATAGATGTCAGATATTTTCTCGTCGAGCTAAGCTTTCCTTCTTTCGATATTTCAGAGGTAGGTATAGATGCGGGAGAATCATGGTGAGCTGACTCTGCGACATCTGCTTCGCTGTTCCTTTGCACTGGAGTGGCACGATTGGTTGTTCATCTCGGTTCCATATAAATGAAACTTACCAGCTGGCGCGATCACCGATGGAATGCCGCGACGTGCTAATGACATTCGTTTCTTGCAATAGTTCTGTAGATCACACAATAGCTGTTTATGTTGAGCTAATGAGAGGTTAAAACACCAGAGCTTTCAAGTGTGTGAAAGTACATACAATCTGCTTGTTGATCTAATTCTAGCATCAGAGAGTAAGAACGGTGTATAGATAATGGTAATTGTTCGAGGACTGAAGGAAGAGTTTAGTGGGGTCAGTATTCACCACAGAAGCGACAAACGTACGTTCATAGTTCTCTTCTTTGAATGCATCCCATATTTCCCGCTTCTTCTCCACCAATGACGAGGTAGCTGCGTCCTCTTCATCCATGTTTTGGTCTGCGGGCAATTCTTGCTCATCCATCGTAAACCGCGTTTCTTGTTCTGCCTCGGCGGATTCTACTGCAACGGCTTGGGAAACGTCCTGGAATGCTTGGGTTCTGCGACGCTTATTACCCCGACGTGAAGACATTGAAAGAAAAGTTCCGACAAATACGTTGTAGTGTACCAGTTCGTGAAGCTTGAAGGAGAACAAGGGTCCTTGTGATTCTGACTAATTCGCGTCTGTTGGGACAATCATTGGGCGCCTGTTGACTTGACTTTCAACCAACATCGCGCTTTGCCAGGTTTTGCATTGTCAACATGTCCGTCTCCAAACCAACCGACTTTCTTATTCTGATTTTGCAGGTTATTCACGCACGAGAATGGCAACCGAATCCGCTGTAGCTGAGGAGAAAAGACGGCTCTGACACTGCCTCTTTACCTTGTACTAGCCTTGGCGCGTCTATCAATCCTATTAACACCTCTCCAGTATAAATGAGGATCTTCAGTGGCCTGTGCTCTGCACGAGGCTGAATCGCCCTTTCTCTTCTACTCTCTCTACCTGCTCTGTAAGAACTTGTGCTGTCTAGATCGCCGTCATGCCTGGAGTTACAGCAGGAGCAGTCGTGGGCACATTCGGCAGGATGGCCTTAGATGTTGCAGACACTATGGCTCAAGTGGCGAATCTTCCTGGTATGGCTGTGGCGACAGCTTTGCTGAAGGAGATACAACAGAACTGTGACAGAGTCACTGCGCATAAGGTTGTTTCCTTCTTTCCTAACTGTTTAGACTTTATTGACATGCTATACATCTCATAGACTGGATGCAAGAGGCTCGCAAAGACTGCCGCTGAACTTCATATGGCTATCGAGAATGAGAGTCAGAAGATAGACGACTCGGAATTACAGGACGCCATCGATGATATCCAACAGTAGGTTCACAGTCGTACTAATTCTCCACGATGGATCTGATATTGTGGCGTCGATAGTCTTCTAGAGAAGACTCATGCTCGTACAAGCCGCTGGGCACAATACAGCAGTTTTGTTGCATTCTGTGCGTGATTTTAAATTCGTCCTGTCATGTGTACTCATATCGAATCGCCAGTTAACACGAGCAAAATCGGAGACGGTTTACAGAATGCTCAGAATGAGCTTGATGCCGCTACCAGAATTTTCAGCGTATGTAGCATTTGAGACTTGATTCTCAATCTTCATTTTGTTGACATTGATCTTAGATGGCTGTATCTCTGAAGATTGCGCGCAACGTTAAGGAAGTGCTGAAAGAAACCCATGGGAACAGCGAACAGCTTAGAGAGATCACTTCCATTCTCCGTGATCCAAAGCAAGTTGCTATACTTGCAGAATATCATAAGAAGTCTGTGAGCTCAGGAGAGACAAACACATCTGCAGTTATGGTCATGAGTGAAGGATTTAGAGTACGTTACTCAGTCCTCTTACACGAATGGTGTTAACTCATTTTGTATCTAGGAAGTCAGTATGATGACGGAAAGTCTGAAAAGAGAAGATAAACGTCATCAGTCCGACGATGAAGATTATGCATACAGAATTGAACGGGGGTACCGAACTAAAGTCTTAGGCCAATATAAAGATGGTCTTGCTGAATTGCTCAAATTGACTGGTATTCCACCTACAGTCAAGAATCTGGACGGTCAAGTCACTCGCCACAGTTTTCTTCCTGTCTCTGGGGGTGTTTACACTGATGTGTTCAAAGGTACATGGCTTAAGGATTTTGTTGTGGCTGTGAAATCTATTCGCAATGTCAACCCTCGCAGTCTTAAAGTCCGCAATGTGCGTGGATTGAGTTCAATGTTCTTTTTATTATTATCAAAAGCTGACTTTTCGGCCCACAGAGGATTGAGCGTGAAGTTAATGTCTGGTCTCGTTTAAGCCATCCCAATGTTCTACGATTCCTAGGTATCGTGACAGACATTGGCCATTTCATTGCCCTGGTAAATGCTGTTACAATACCTCTGCTCCGCGTCTGCTGAGTTCTGTACATAGGTTGCCCCTTGGCAAGAGAACGGTAACATTTCTGAGTGAGTCCTCTTATATACTGTCTGAAGAGCAGATAATTGATCGAGTTCTACCCATAGGTTTATCCTCAGGCATGGTCCTGCTGTGATCGATCCATTGGAGATAGTGAGATTATATGCCAACTTTCCTAGTTTATCGGCTTACACCATCATCATAGATGATCAGTGCCGCAGAAGGTATGAAATACCTGCACAGCCAGAATGTTGTTCATGGAAATAGTAAGTGATCAGTCTCTGATGCCGTTGAATGCGCCTTGCTTACATCTTATCACAGTAAAATGCGTAGGTATTCTGTCATAATTTGTCATCTTCATCTGCTGAACATTTTGTAATCCTCTGTTTAGGCGAATATTCTTGTGAACGACAATGTAAATCGCTGTCATCATTTCTCTCTCTTTGATGCTAACAAGTTCGCTTTAGTTTCAAGCTCTTATTTCTGATTTTGGGATGTCCAAAATCATCGAAGACTGTACCTCCGAATCTGCCTCCCAGACTCTTACTCGTCAAGGTTCTTGCCGCTGGCTCTCCCCCGAACTAATCTTAGGCGAACAAAGTTCCCCAACTAAACCCTGCGATATTTGGGCATTCGCAATGACCATTCTCGAGGGTCTCTCTCATGAATGGCCATGGTGGCCAATCAAGCGCGATCCTCCCGTCATTCACCAAATAATGACCTACAAATCGACGCCTCAATATCCTAAAGAATCGATTGGGGCTAGGATTTGGTTGACTGAAGAAGTTTGGAGCTTTTTGAACGAATGTTGGTCTTACGATCCTGATAAAAGGCCAACATTCGAATATGTTCAATCGAGGTTGATACAAATCAGGTCGAACCCTCAAACCAAGATGACTGGGTTTGAGAAACCCCCCCAGAGGGATAAACGAGTTACTTGGCAAGCCGATGTCAGTTACCTGTGGGATGGCTACGATGAACAGGATGAGTGAGTCCACCTCATTGTCACCACACGGTCTTATATCATCTACAATTCGTATCGTGTCTTTCATACCCGATTTCTGTTTTTGTCTCTTTCTCGTTGTGTTTCCCAGCCGTTGTGTCTTCCTAAATGTTGTTATTGAATATAGCTTGTTTGTACAACCACCATTACCCAGTTTTCACTCGATATCGCCTTCCCCCTCTCTTCTAAGTTCTTGTATACCTCTGTACGCATAGCTTCGATTAACAGTCTTCCCAATGATTGTCAGTCCCATCGTTGCACATGTACAATTCCATTGCTCTGAGTCTAACTGATCGATTTTTGTCCCACTTGTCTGAATCAATATCATTATCGACTATCGACAAAATGGAATTCGGATGTTCGGGACAAACTATATGTCCTCCGCCCTCCTAGGCCCGTTTCATTTTCTGGCTCGAGTAAAATGAAAAACGCGGTGGTTACGCGGAGCTCTAAAGTATAACTTGTACTTCTGCAGTCAGCGAATGATGTATTCAAATTACACGGTATGAAAATCACTCTAATTCGAATTCGAGCTGGCATCCATGTTTCGGGGTGAAAATCTTACTGTTATCTAGTCTCCACTAGTGCAGATATCTATAAACGTTTTTTTGTAACTGTTATCCATGTATAAGTACCGCTGCCTGCACAATAGCTTGAGGCAACAAATTCAAATAGTTGTGTTCATGAAAGCCTTGAGGACCGAAATTGTTCAGATCACATTTGTCCGAGCAAGTTTAAACCTTGACTGTCGAAGCGAAACAACGTCGTGTTACAAGTCTGCATGTATGCACTCGTATTCTTGAAGCTCTCATCAACGATGCACCCAGAGACCCTTCTATGTTGTTGTGGTTGCAAAGTTTAATATGACAAGAACTGACACAAGCTATAGTTCATACACAACATAAACACACAATCAATTGCTCATTCAAAACCAAAAACCAAAACACATTCACAAAATACAGAAGCACAAGAGCGACAACAAGAGCAAGATCAACACGACAAGATAGGACACAAATAATGTACATAGAAAGATGAACATCCATAGCAGATAACAAAAAGATGGCATGGTTCTGAGACATGAGGCACAGTCAGGAATCATAGAAGTAAGGGATTGCATAAACACCTCCATACCAAAACAGAACTTTACTCAGGCATTCTTGCCATGTCCACCTCCCGGCATTACATCCCCCATACGCCCATTATCCATGCGCATGTCACGACGGGCATTGGGATCCATCATCTGGCCATTCATGTCACTGGCAATATCTCTCGATGTTGGTTGTTTGGGGACATATGGCTGTGGGTAGGGAGCATAATGGGGAGGAGGTGGCGGCATAGTTGGGACCTGCTGTCCATCAGGTCGAGGGGCAGGAACAACATATGGAGGGTACTGATAGGGTACGTATGCAGGATAGAAAGCCGGCTGGTATCCATTTGCCTCACCCTCTTGACCATTGTGAGCTCCTTGATACATCGGAGGGTAGTAGGGTAACATGATGGGGACTAGTTGAGTCTCACCCATCTTGCCATTGGTCGGAGGGGGATACTGACCAAAGTAGCCCGGTGGAGGGTAGGGCGCCACACTGTACGGCATTGGGGGAGTAGCACTAGTAGCGGCCACCGTAGCAGGCTGTATGGGAATACCAGACTGCACCGTCACGTCGATTTGCTGGTCGACGTTGGCGGCTACGCGATCCGTGTAGGAAGAAAAGGAAATGGTCATTCCACATGTCAATGTTTAGGGAAAGAATGATATGGAATACATGGAGGCGAAGAAGAACACTCACATTTTCCATCGCGCTTCTTGTAAGGCCCCCTCTTAATCCCTTTCTGTCGTTCCTTTCGCTGGGAATCGACGCATTCTTCAGCTATGCCGTACTTGACACATCGGAGGCAGGGGCGGGCATCGTCGCACTTCTTACATGCCTTCTGGCAGTTGGTGCAAGCGTTCTTGACTTGACGACGCTTCGTTCGAGGGGCTTGAGGGGGCATCAACCCCGGGGGGAAAGGATACATGTGCATGGTAGGCATGCCCGAGTATGAGATAGAATGAACGGGTGTCATGGCTGGTTGAGTTGGGTCGGTGGGGGACTGGGTGCCATTATTCTCGTCACCGTTCTCCGGATTGGAGGGATCCGCCATTGCGGGGAGGGAGATAGTTGAGGGGTACTGCAGGACGAAGGAGGATGCTGGGATGTACTAGAGAACGAGGGATGGTAGTTGTAAAGAAGAAGTAAATCAGGGAACGAGGAACCAAATGAGGCGTTTGACGCCAAACCTGAATTCGCCAGCACACGTGTTGGGAAGCCGATGTAGTGTGGGGAACGCTGCTGAAAGAACGACGAGCAGCGAGGGGCGACGTCGGGAGACATGGTGAGCTCGGTGGTGAGGAAGGGACGGTGAAGGAGTACTCACTGGAGGGGATGGCCGAGGTTCGCTGAGATCACCGGCGCTGGGCGGACTCCGACTCAAAAGTGGCGGGGCGGGCGGGGGACGAAAGCAAGGGGGTCAGGATTGAGCAGCGCGGAGCCACAATGTCTTCTTTATGTAACACTGAGCTTTAATCGGAGCTTCAATTATAATACCCACTACAATTTTTATTACCGTTCTTATTATCTTGTAACAACCATTAGTATCCGCTGCCACATCACAAACAAACACAAACAGCCCGCACGAGGCACTCACTTGTCCGCCAGTCCTGATTGTCAAACAACAGGACTGAATTCACCACATCCCAGTGGCTTTTCAATCCTCCAACATCGGCTCTCGCCTTCCTTCTCTCGTCAACATCCACGACGCCGTGCATCGTTCACGTCTCTCCTCGTCGCTTGCACATTGTCAGTGCAAGCTAATCACCGCCTCCAGCGCGGTGTCATTCTGTTATTGTCTCTCCGAGTTCTCATCTTCGTCTTCTGGAGTCCTATTATCCTCTATTTCTTACCTCCTACGCTCTTTTTCTCCTCTCGTTCGTTAATCGGAAGTCCGAATGTCTGCACCACCTTCCCCAACTCTTCTTCGTCCAGATCACGACAAAGGACGCGCAAAAAGGCGAGATAAACCTCCCGCACTAGAGTTCACTGACCCAAAGGCAGCTTCTGACGGAGATCTCGCCTATGTGCGCGATCGTGCTGCCGATGTACAACAGGTGTGTCTCTTTCCTCCTCAGCAGTCTTATGAGCTAACCCGTCTTTCTTCAGCCTCGTCTACACGTATCACACGCTGACAATCATCGACACGAATCTGGCTCTGACTTGCCTCGATCTCCCTCTGCTACATCCTCTCTCGATCCTTACTACTTCGGCGTCCACACGCCTTCAGAGTCTCCACCTGTACCTCCGCTCCCGTCTACGGGTCTCCTCCCAAGGACACCCGATTTGGCCCTCACCAACGATCCAATCACGCCCAATAAAGATCCAGCTCTGATCGACAGACGAGGTTTAGTGGGTGTTGGTGAGCTGGCTACTCCGCGATGGACGAGGAATGAGCGCAGACATGAGGTTGACGTAGAGGATCCTGTCGACGAGGTCCAGGAAGACGAAGGCTGGGTGGATACTGGTGTTGACATCGACAGAGAAAAGGATATGCCGGACAGCCCTTGGACAATTGAAGCAGTTGATGGCGAACAGGAGCCTGATGATACCGTCCAGGTATGTCTGCTCCCAGTCTTTCAAAATCAGTTGTATGTGTTACTCACATCGCTCTTACAGCTGGAGCCACTGGAACCTCCTCGCGCTCTCAGGTCTAGTCGATCCATGGCAGACGAAAGCGGGGGAGAAGAAATTCTTTACCCCCGGCATCCCCTCCCGGTTGCTTCGACTCCTCAATCACCAGTTGTTCCTCAAGATGCACATTCAACCGATAGCTCCCCAGGTGTCCCATCGTCGCAATCGGAAGCAAATCCTCCGGTATCACCTCCAAGTTCCTTCATCACTCCAACCCATCGTGCGCGTAAACGCACTTCAGAAGAATTTGAGCTCGACAACACTGGTTTACTGGTCTCAAAGCACGCATCACCAACTTCGTCCGTTGGATCAAAGGAGAAAGACAAGAGCGCTTCGGTTCGCAAGCACAGGAGTCTTGGTGTCGGTTTACCATCTTCTGCAACTCCAAAAGAAAGGCCGAAGGATCGCAGACGCGACACACTATCGGTCAATGTCAAGCATTCTCGCCAAACTTCGGGAAGTTCTTCGTCTTCTAGTCACGGGGAACCTCGTCATAGAGTGCATACGTCTGATTTTTTGAATTTACCACCTTCGCCCTCTTCTTCGTCTATCCAGCAATTCTTGCGTCATGGGAATACAGGCAGTGCTACTGGATTGAATGCTCATGGTTCCCCTAGAGATTCTCAACAACACGCCTCGCATGTGGCGCATTCACTTCTCAGAGGAACTCAGGAGGGGTGGTCCGATCTCGATGATCAAGCGACTGCAGAGGCCCTCCGAAAGCTTGACGGCCTTACTGGTAGAAGTGCTAGGGCGAGGTCGAGCATTGGCGGTCATAGTAGAGTTGGTAGCACCAGTAGGCCTACCACACCTGTCAAGAGTGGTAGTTCAAGTCATGGTGGCGACTCGCACAGGTCTAGTCGCCGGATGAGTGCTCATTCTTCTCTGTCGGGTAAGGATAAGGATAAGTTCAAAGAACATCGTGGTACCTTGGAGGCGGCATCAGAAGAGCAATCCAACATCGCGACCAGTAACGGAGAGGCACACTCCAGTTCGCCATCATTGGAGAAGTCAACCAAGAAAGCCGCACGTTCAAGTTTCACACCAAAGAGAAGTTCAGCCTCGTCGACTACATACACCAGCACTCCGACTACTAGCTCTCGTGACTCGGCTTCTTTGTCAAATGCTACTAGCGCTACCTCTGTGTCTGCAATATCCAGCCGACAATCTAACCCCAAAGTGCGAAGAAACAGTGCTGGAAGTGATGTCTCTAACTTTTCTGGAGACGTTGCTCAACGAGATCGTGTTGCATCAACAGGGGAGCACTTGGAAGACCATATTGTTCCTCCTGTTCCCCCTTTGCCCAAGGACATTCCGAACTACAAATCTGCGGCTCCGCAGCCTACCGTTGTGAGTATGTTCAGTAGTTCAGAAAGTGAGGACAGGGATAAGCCTAGGAAGAGTGACGTGGACAGTGACAGAAAGCCGTCGTTGGAAGTTCCGCCGTATCCACACACCCCGTCGAAACGCGCCTCAATTGCTGCTCGTAAAGCAACTTCGCCAACAACGACAAGTACTACCCATAAAACACCATCGAAGAAATGGAGTTTCAGCAATGCACTGGGGAAGTTGTCGAAGTCTCCATCGACCTCGTCAATGAATGATTCCAGCTCTCCACGATCGCCAGCAATTGTTAGTCCTCGCTCCTTGACCTTCGGGCAACAACTCAGGAAGTCCAATTCGAAGGATCGCACTATATCGTCGCCGAAGACCTCTATGGAAGAATGGGCAACGGTTAACACTGATGCTATGGCCTCGGCTTCGTCACTGGCTTCATTGTCTTCTATAGGATCGGTTCATCCTATGTCACCACCAGCATCAGCACCACCTCCGATCACTCATTCGAAGACTCCTGACCGCATGGTAGTTAGTCGCCCTGATACTGCCTCAAGCACCAATACCAACTTGACTGCTGCACCTCCGATTCCCAATTCAGCGCCTTTAAGTCCATCATCGTCTATTCGGCGGGGACCGTCGACTAAACGTCTCACACCCTCTTCTATCCCCTTCTTCCGTCGATCTTCATCTCAGTCGATGCAAATTCCTACTACCACTCTTCCTTCATCTGTTTCCCCAACGAATTCGACCTCCACGAACAGCACAGCTCATCTTCGTGCTCCAAATAACGTGTCGCCCACCAAGGATGGAAACTTGTCTACAGCGTCTTCCATTCCTAGTTCCACTCACAAGAAGTCATCGGTTCTCAGCCTTGGTTTACCATCCTTGCTTAAGGGATCTAGTTCTCGCCGAAGCTTACACTCGGATAAGGAGAAGGGTGATGCGAAGAGCCCTTCACAGGCCAAGAGCTCGGACAAAGAGAAATCCAAGAAGGATGAGAAAGATCGTAGTGAGAGTAGGATATCTGTGCTGATGGGAAGAAAACGTGGCAAGGTATGTTAATAATAGGCTTTCACTACGTAACCGATAACTGACCTTATAACAGACTTTGTCCTCTGCTCAGCCAAAGAAACCTGAACCTGCTGTTGCCATGCCTCCGATGCAGATGACAGCCTTACCACCCGCAACGGCTCAACGATTGGCCAACTTGAAATCGGCGTCTAACTCGTCTTTGTCTTCCACATCCAGTACACCGAAGTCTTCTCGTGTCACCGCGCAAACTGTCAGCTCAATGCAGAAACATTCTGATTCTTCTCTTCGCAGCCGCAACCAGTTGCCCACCATAGCTGGATCTCCTAGTGTAGGCTCTATCACTCATCACTCTACGAGAGAGCCTCCACCCTCGTCATCCTTGAATGCATCTTCTGGTTTATCGAAAGAGACACCAACCAAGATTCCTCGTATCTCAAGTCGATCGTCTGCTGCGAATTCGCCTACATTGAAGAGTAACGCAAGTCGAAGAACCAGCGTATTGATTGGTAGTACAGCGCCTACCTCACGCGGCCCTTCTCCTGGTGTGGCCAACGAATCTATCAATGAGTTCGGTGTTTTGGACAATGGTCAAACCCCCAAGAATGTTGCTTCTACTGCTCAACGACATGTCGCCAGGAACACATCTCCGTCCGTGTCTACTTCTAGAGTTCCCCGTCAAGTTTCTGCACCGTCATCAACCGTCAACGGCACGTCGCGTAAGAATAGGGAATCGTTGTCCTTCAGTGGTCTCCGAAAGTCTTCTACAGGATCTATTGCCTCCATTCAAGCTACAGTTGCACCGGAAACTCAAAGCCATCATCATCGATTTTCTGCATTGTCACCTTCCAAAGGCTTGAAGCTTCTTAGTCCGAAGGTTTCTTTATCCGCTGCGCGCACTGCGAACTCAGCATCTACCAGTCAAAGCATGGCTCAAGTTTTGGCATCCCCTTCGGGTAGCAGACAATCATTGTCAACACCATCACCAGCTCCAAGCTCAGTTGATGAAGAGGAAGTGATTGGTGATGAGGAAATGATGCAGTATATACGACGTCAGCAAGCTAAGAAACTCGCCGCCGGTGTCTCCCAACAGGAATTAGATGAGATGTTACGATTCCCGGAGCCTCTTCCTCCTGTTCCTGGAATGTCACCTAACGGTAAGTCATACATGACTGTGTATTTGTGTATGTGCTCACATTCTCTTCAGCTGTTTTGAGAAGCAACCAAGCACAATATTTGTCGGAATATGAACGATGCAAAGAGATACTGGACTACCAAGCCGTTTACTACATTGGAGCTCACAGCCAGAAGAATCCAGCGACACTCAACAATGATACCAATAACTGGGGCTATGACGATGATCGCGGGGACTACTTAGTGATCAACCATGATCATCTCGCATATCGGTACGAGATTATCGACACGTTGGGCAAAGGTTCCTTTGGACAGGTCTTACACTGTCGAGATCATTGCACAGGCGAATCTGTCGCAATTAAGATCATTCGGAATAAGAAGCGATTCCATCACCAGGCATTGGTGGAGATCAAGATTCTGGAGAGTTTGAAGAAATGGGTAAATTGATCCTGTAACTTATCAGAATGTCTTGTTCTTACCAGACTCAACAGGACCAAGAGGAAAAACATCACGTCATCAAGATGAACGAACATTTCTATTTCCGCAATCATTTGTGTATAGCCATGGAGCTCCTCAGCATCAACCTATACGAGTTAATCAAGGCCAACGGCTTTGTAGGATTTACGACCGGATTGATACGACGTTTCACAAGTCAAATGCTTCAGTCATTGGCTTTAATGCGACATCACAGGATTGTCCATTGCGACTTGAAGCCTGAGGTATGTTGCCCGTTTCATTTTTATTGACACTATGCTGAATATCACCCAGAATGTTCTCTTAAAACATCCCGCTAAAAGTGCAATCAAAGTAATAGATTTCGGGAGCAGCTGTTTTGAGCATGAAAAGAGTGAGTCTTTACTCGACATGTCGGTGATTCGTACTCATCTATTTCCAGTTTATACCTATATCCAAAGTCGATTCTATCGCTCCCCTGAAGTGATCCTTGGTATGAATTATCACATGGCCATAGACATGTGGAGTTTGGGTTGCATTTTAGCCGAACTTTACACTGGATTCCCTATATTCCCTGGCGAGAATGAACAGGAGCAGTTATCTTGTATTATGGAAGTTCTTGGTGTTCCAGAAAAAGATTTTATCAACCGTAGCTCAAGGAAACGGTTGTTCTTTGGTATGTCGGTCGATATTATCAGGTTCTCTGCTTCAGATGTCTTACTCCTTGTTTAGATACCACTGGTGCACCTCGACCTGTCGTGAACTCCAAGGGACGCCGAAGACGCGCAGGATCCAAGAGCTTACAACAGGTTCTACGCTGCGATGATGAAATGTTTGTTGATTTCATCTCCAAGTGTTTGGTCTGGGACCCGGAACGAAGGTTGAAACCTCAAGCTGCCCTTCGGCATCCTTTCGTTACTGCTGGTAAACGTACAAAAGTCACGAGCCCTTCTCCCTCGACTGCCAAAACCCTTTTGAGCTCCACGACTTCTACATTCACTGGTCGAAGCAAGGGGGTAACCGAGACACCAAAGAAGTCCTTGATCAGTGCACCTACCCCACTCACCGCCCGGACTTCCCGAGTGTCTACCGCCGGTGTTGTCCCAACTACACCTAGCAATTCAAATTCCATCCACGCGACTTTAGGATCGTCAAGGTCATACCGAACATCTCAAGCGCAGTCTGTATCATACCATTCAAGTCGCTCAATGGTGAGTCTATCCTTTACATCAACATACTGGATTTGTTACTCATTCATTCAACTCTGTAGCCCACCAAATAGTCTTATTATCACCTGCTAGACAGGGGTTATGCTGGCTATGATTGGAATCACGATATTTAATCTTACTTACTACATCTTTTATATTTGCACAAACTGGCTGGACGCCGTCAGTGGAACTTTTTATACATGTCGCATACCCTTTACTTTTTTGCTGTACTGTTCACAAAACCAAACTCATATTGTTGCTTGCGTCGTTCGCATGTTGTTGTTGTCTTCATTCAACTCCCATTATCTGCTTGTTTTCTCATTGCATTATTCACTTTTTTCGGTCGCAATCTCATTCTGGTTTCTCTGCACTTAATACACTTCAGTTCCCGGGCTTTACAACTACCAGAGTGTGGTCGAACTTGAATGAATTTCATAATGGTATGTCCTTCGCATCATCCAGACAGCGCAACTTCACAAATACGTCGCTTCCTGAAGTAAACAGGGTACAATTGTCAGAAAAATGCGTAGTACGAATAAGAAATTCAACTTACCCCAACCATCCAGTGAAACAAAGTCGAACGAGCCACCAAAATATCTCGCATAGAGTCGACTCAAAGGCAATCCGTATCCAAGTCCAGCTATTGTGCCCATCCCAGTCTGAACTCCTCTTCCTGTCATTTCACCAAACAAACCTACGGCTCCTTGATCACTATTCCCAATTGCAGCACTTCCGCCAATATGTTGAGCAGCATATGGTCCTCCACCTCCTCCGCTATCGTCCTCAAGAGATCCAGATGAGTTTCGTCCGGCGGTTGTGAAAGAGTATGAAAATATCCGAGCCATGTTTGCTTCTGACACTCCACCACCTTCATCACGTATACGCATAGCTAGAAAAGCAGGTCGAGGAGGATTTGGAAGCTGTAGTTTAGTATGTGGAGGTGGAGAAACGATTGTAATTGACACAGGTGGCATAGGATCTGAACTTGAATGTTTAAACCGTTGATATCTTTCAACGGTTGCTCTAAACGAGTTCTTCAACACTTCTGTGAGGATGTATTCTAGATGAACAGGTACATATCTATCAAAATGGTCACAATTCAGATCTCAAAAGGACTTGTTATGAAAGGGAACTCACGCAAAGGTAGCATCAACATCTCCACCAATCTCAATCTTAGGACTAGCTCCAAGAGAGGCTTCCGATAGCTCTTGGACAAACGATCCACACATGCGTATCATGTCCTTTGGTTTACAAGCGATATGAACGACTCCAATATGAGCTTTAGCAGCTTGTTCAGGATGCTGTAAAGCATGAGACAATGCAATATGTTGTTCTGCAATCAATCGCACAGTGATACGATTTCGAATAGCAGAATCAAGAAATTGAGTGATTTCTTCCGGAGTCATGTAACGAGAGCATTCCTGAAATCTTTCGAAATATCGTCAGTATGTCTTGAACTCACATATATGAATATACGCCAGGAAGACTCACCCCTTTGCCATCGTCGGGATATCATTAGCATGGGCTTGAACCAATGCTTCAAGTTGTGTTGTGAATCTAACATTCTCTTCCAAACTAGTCACAGGAGGATAAGTAGCAATGATCTTGAAAGCTCTCCTGTACCCTGCTAGGATCCTGGCAACGAATGGGTTCATACCAACGATGAACGGCAGGGCTTCTAGGCTGCGAACTCGCTGCCCAAACAAACGAGGGACTTCAGAAAGAACATAGTTGACCGAAGCAAGCAGAGATTCCTGAGTCAAAGGTTTTCCAAATGAGAGTAGCGTTGATAGTGTGAGTGGTTTGGGTGGATGACTGGCGAATTCGGCAAGTAGAGGTGCTATTTCTGCTGGAGACGGGTATTCTGGAGAACTTGGTATTCCAAACAATTGAGATGCTGGTCTCTTCAATGAGGTTGACGAGGAAAAAAGGCGGACATGGTGGTGAACATGTTTGTAGTTGACTCGTAAAACTCGGAGTTTGCTCATGATGGGAGAGACTCCGACCCGAAATATAAATCTACTCACGGCACACACTTGGGAAGTAGATTAAGCACAGTTAAGCACTCGCATTACAGCAGCAAAGGAATAAGGTAGTGAGGTATTAGTGACAGACGAAAGTTCAACAACAATTCTACTTTTTCTGCTGGAACTCTTGATTCTTGTATACCAATAATTGCTTCGAGAGCTCTCTCCATCTATCCTCAACTAGTGGCATCTTCTTCAAAGCCTCAGGAGACAAGTATCCTCGGTTCTTCCACTGAGTGTACCATACTGCAGATGCAAAGAAGTCAGCGAGCAACATGAAGAAGGGAGGAGAAAGCACGCACAAATATCTGTCCGTCTGGTTGGGGCAGCTTGTGTCCTATCTGTTCGTCCATCCACACAATCACGCAACGCAAGGTCATTGTAGTACTTGCAAAACACGGATCCTCCGAGTTTCTCTACAGCACGAATAGCAGACTTGGATGCTCGCGAAGGAGTTATATGGACGGGGGACTTGAGTTCACTTGCACCCTATGGTCCAACTTAGTAACTTGCCGCAGAAAAACATTGTGAAAGCACATACGTCTCCCAATAACTTGATACCGTCGTGGACGTTATGAATACATCCACTTTCGAAGAGCTCTTTAGCAGTAATTGGCTTGTCCGGTGAGGAAGTAAGCCGTCCCTGTTCAATCCAATGCTGAATCCTGTCTAGGTTGACGGGGGCATAAACCTTTTTGTTGCTGAAGACACGAATGAATAACACATAGTGAGAGAACAAGATGCAAAGGAACGCACGGATTGACGAAACCACGTTTTGGGAACAATTTGACGATGGGAGTCTGACCACCTTCGAACCCAAGTCTTGGCTTTCCATTGCCAGACCTTGCTTTCTGACCCTTGTGACCTTTACCAGACGTTCCACCACGTCCTGAACCTTGACCTCTACCTACACGCTTTTGCTGTAGTTGAAAAGATACCCGGTGAGTTGTCCGTTGTGATTATTAGAATAAGTCCAATATACACACAGCATGTTGGGAGTTTTGAGCAGGAGAAAGATTGAAAAGGTGAACTCTGCCTGAGGTTGCACGAAAGCGAGGGAGTGCCATTTGAGTTGGAAGTAAACGTCAGAAGCGCTCAACCATTCTGCAGACTTGACCATGGGCGCTTCTGTAAATCCTCCATGTCTTTCCGACCTCTCATCGCAATTTGTGGAACAACAGGCGTAGGAAAGTCAAAACTTGCGATTGAACTCGCTCTTTATCTTCAAAATGCGGCCAGCTCACAACATGGATATCATGGTGCACGGATTATCAACGCAGATGCCATGCAGGTCTACGCTGGAATGGATGTAATCACCAACAAGGTCCCTTTGAACGAGCAAGAAGGTGTCGAACACCTACTGATGGGTTTCAAGAAACCAGGAGAACAATACGTCGTAGGACAGTGGGTCAACGATGCCATTCGACTGGTACTTTGCTCTTCTTACTCACTCACTGAGATATATGTCTAATCATGCATAGATCGATGAAACACACCAAAGAAACCAAATTCCTATCGTCGTAGGTGGAACATCGTATTGGATGCAACATCTTATATTTCCAAACCGACTTGTGCAATCACCAAAAATAGTTGAAGAAAGCTCTTCGACAACTTCAACCTCTGCTCCACCGATTTCCGAGAAACTCTCCAATTCACTCTCACTGCTTTCTCCTCCACTGTTAGAGATTTTCACAAATCTTCCAGACGATCCTCCTTCTGCGAGTACAGACCCTGATGCTGCGTTCACTCTTCACTCCTTGTTATCCAAGCTGGATCCTGAAGTGGCTCAAAGGTGGCATTGGAAGGATACTCGTAAAGTTCTTCGAAGTTTAAACATTATCAAAGAAAGTGGCCGTCTATCCAGTGAAATCATCAGTGAACAATCCAACGAAGTAACGATGCCTAGGCGCGAATTCTTTCTTTTTCTGATATATCTTGTTACGAATGTATTTACACATAGCCTACAGATACAAAACATTATGTTTTTGGTTATATGCAAACCGAGATGTACTCGGCCCTCGGTTGGATGAACGAGTAGATGAAATGCTCGAGGTACACTGTCTGAATGTCAACAACAAATGCATTCGTATTGTTTATTCATGCCGTCTCGGTAGTAGCGAGGACTCTTAGCTGAAGTCGAAGACCTGAATAAAATAGCCACTACGCCTCTCGGAACGGAAGACCAACAACAACAATCTTCGAGCAGCAACGATTACACGTTAGGAATTTACCAATCTATTGGTAGGTTTGCGTTGTTTTTATCTCTCATTCTTGGCTGACTAGAACCTTCCTCTTGTAGGATACCGAGAGTTCAACGAATACCTTCGCAATCCGAGTCGATCTTCGAAAGAATACGAGGATGCTGTTGAACGTATGAAGATTTCCACGCGACAGTACGCTAAACGGCAGGTCTCGTGGATACGAAACAAGCTTCTTCCTCTCATCTATGCTTCCAATAACGAATCTAAATCGAAAGGAGGAACGAACTTGGTGGACGCCTATTTACTTGACGCTACAGGTTGATTTCTTCCTGCGAAATCTATGCAACTTAAATTCATTCATGAGCATGATTTACAGAATTAAGTAACGCTTGGGTAACTGGAGTTCAACAGAAAGGTATTGATATCATGAATGGTCAGTGTTCAGCCTTCCGCCTATACAAAGATCTCGCTCACTGAAACCTACCGAAAAGCTTTTCTGGAACAACGTGATCTTCCCGATCCTCTCTCCGTATCAGACACGGCTCGAATAATGCTCTCAGTAGTTGAGAAACCTACGGAGTAAGTTGACCCAACACTAATTCGTTTGATTCGACTAATCTACGTTTCACATCCTCTAGTCCAACCATGGTGCTTAATGCTAGACGCAAAATAATTTGTCCACTATGCACGACGAACAAGGATCGGCCAATGATGATTGAAGAAGGTAAAGAATGGAGCGCACATCAGAAAACTCGACTACATAGACGGATGTTACGCAGATCTGAGAAAGACAGTTCTCCAAATAGTCGAGGAGGTCAAGAATGCTCACAAATACAAGAACCGCAATCATCAGACGATCCTAGATCATAGTAATGAAATTGGAGATGTATTTACTTGTACAAAGATCATATTTATATTAGATAGAGTATTGATTGTTCAAAGGAAAGACTGGACAAGATCTTCTTTGTTCATACCTGCCCACTCCAACAACCAATCTTCCCAACCCGCCCACTCACCTTCCTCGTCTTCATGAGGGGGTCCGTGGGGAGAAGGCCCATGAGGGGGAGGTCCCGGTGGCCCGTGGGGAGGAGGTCCCGGTGGCCCATGGGGAGGAGGAGGAGGTCCTGGAGGTCCACGAGGGGGAGGGCCGTGCGGGTGATGAGGGTGATGTTTCTCATCATCATCCCCATGGTGGCTCTTCCTACGAGGGTTCAACAGACTGTCAACAACATGAATGACACCGTTGCGAGCAGGAGCGTCAGCAAGTGCTGCATGCTTCCCGTTAACGATGAGAGAAGTCGAATAAGATGGTTTGCGTCCTGGAAGAGGCAGCCGACTTTCAAACTGAGTGATGTGCACATGAAGGCTGTGATTGGTCAACAGTGTTGGCAGTGTCAAGTTGACTGAGTATACCGGAGCAGGACGAGGAATGTGAGGTGGCTGTAAAACTTCGACGTTTTCGACATAAGCACCATTCAAATCAGTCGCATTATGAGCCCAGTCTGTCAATAGATGAGATTGTCAGACAGATTATCACACAACAAAGAGATGAGAGGCTTACTTGTGTATAAGGCGAAATCAGGGACGATATGGAATTCCAAGAGTTTCTTCAACAACCTTGTGCCAAAAGGTGAGAACAAGAATACCTTGAGTTTGCGAGGTAATCTGTGGAATGCCTTATTGCTTGGTGCGAAAACAGTCACGGTTGGAGAACCTTCCAAAGTTCCTTTCTTCCCGTCTTCTCCGTGCACCCAATGCCAATCAATAGCATCCTTCAATCCTGTGCGTTGGATAGCAGATGTCTTTCGAAAAAGTATCAATACATGATGATGATAATAATGAAAACCGGAGCTGGAAATACTTACGAAAGTGGAGAAGAAGTCGGAAAACAAGAAGAGAGCTTGGAATGCAGATAAAGGTGGTAAGAGGGGCTTGTCAACAACATGGATAATACCTAGCGAAATTTTACCAATGTCAATATGAATAAAAGCTCCGAAGCACTTCACACATACCGTTCAAAGCTTTGATATCTGCCACGACGATGTTCGCGTAAAGGTTGATTAAAATGGATCCAGAGGGATTAATGAGCTTGGGAAGAGCAACCACTTTGATCCTCTGAGACTCTCCATCGAGCGAACCGTCATGTAGAATGAGTGAAGTAGGGAAGGTCGTATTCTTCGCCAAATCACCAGTGGTAAGAGGTGCAGGCAAGATATGATAAAGCAAAACAGCTTGAATGATTTTCTTGAATATTTCCTTCCTCTTCTCATCATCTTTATCATCGTTGGCCTGAAGGTCATTAGCATAACCTTCGAGGATTGAGATAGTCTCGAGATGATCTGAGGAAGAAGAAAGTTCCTGATAGATGGCGACATCCAAATCATCATGGTGGTGGTGATGTTTGTGATGTTTATGGTGCTTCTTAGGAGGACGGAGTGCGCGGTCCGGAGGTGCAAAGAAAGTGACACTGTGAAGCAAGTGGACAAGTCAATAGACCGGTCCATGATGCATGATGGCTACAAATTGAATACCTCGACTTAGTGTCATTCAGAGCAGCGGCAACAGATTCCGTCAAGTTCACAAGTTTGAAAATCCGGGTGAAGCTGCGAAACACTGAATCAGCGGGTGGAAAAGAGACAAATTCAAGGGAAAACTGACTGAGGATCATCACTGAGTGCCTGGTAGATAGTCTTATTATCCACCTTGGGCGGGGAATAATGTGGATGCGGAGGAGGTGGGGGAGGATGATGAGGTTCGTCAGGACCATGACCGGGTCCTCCAAGAGGAGTCTGCGTCAACAATGCATCTTCTGCGCCACTCAAAAGCGAGTCAACTCCGGAATACTGAGTAGCAAGACGACCACAAGGATCGGCCAAAGGAGCCAGGGCCAAAACCCTGCATAAAGTTGAAGTTATTCCCTGAAGCAACATGGCTAGCTGGGAAGGGAGTGGTCTTGAAAGAGCAGGGGTAACTTCGTTCTTATTTATGACGAACTCATGGTTGGCGTACGACGAAAGGCGTCATGATGACCTAGATTAACATTCCGCAGTATGAATCATAGTATGAATAGAGCGATCTAGCGCAGCTGGGGGGGAATCTGCCCAGTTTCTATTAGGGGCCGAATGTTCGCTCCGCACTTACTACAACTGAGGCCTGAGGATGGAGTCTCTAAGCCTGCCGAGATTGTTGACGCGTCTGGTGAAGTATACCCTGTCCGTTGAGCACAAACAGGACTGAGAATTGCCATTTGGCCATTGAATAAGTGGTGAACGCGCCAGAGGAGATGCATCATGCATCAGCGAGTGATCGGGACGCCTCAATGCTAGAATTGATTCCGTGCAAAACCACAAACCCTGAGCTTTGCATCGCTGCGCATGTCATTAACACTAACAACAGTTTGAATTGGTGCCTTTCGTGAGTGCTGATAGATCTATATCAGGCCGCTTGAAAGTATCATCAGAGGAAATCCATAAAATGTTATGAAAAATAGAATAAACCGCTGTCCGTGGAATCTACATATATCATCTCTGCAGATTAGGTATCTCATTCTACTAGCTGCCGGAACTTCTCTTGAATTTCGTTGTACAATACATCCATCTTCTCTTTCAAAGGCTCTTTGCCTTGAGATGGAGACTAGGAAACAATTATTCAATGACACCCCAAGCCTGCCATCAAGATGCGAACTCACCTCGAACTTCATCTGCGACAGCTTATACATGACGTCTGCAGCAGAGTCTTTGATCTTTGCAAATGTGATTTCGCCTTGACCGACCGCCTTCTGCGCAGCATCATGGAATGTGACAAAGTTGCGAAGCATCGCGCTGGTCTTGTAGAACGGACAGAACCTATCATATTCACTCATACCGTTCTGCTGCAAGAAATCATCCTTCAACATTCTTGCAACCTCGAGTGTAATCTTGTCGCTTTCTCCCAGTGCACTCTTTCCGACAAGCTGAACGATTTCAGCAAGATCTTCTTCTTTTTGAAGAATCTCCTTCGTCCGGGTACGAAGCTCGACGAAGCCTGGTTCTGTCGTTTCGTAATGGGGTTCCAGGACTTTGGTGTATTTAGAATATGAAACGTTCCAGTTGACAGATGGGAAATGTTTTCTTTGAGCAAGCTTCTTGTCTAAACCCCAGAACACTTGCACAATACCAAGTGTAGCAGCTGTAACGGGATCTGAGAAATCACCACCGGGAGGCGATACACTTATGCGAGTATCATATGAGTTAGCCTTTGTCTCAAACAGAACAGAATGAAGTTTCACTTACGCTCCGACAATCGACACAGTACCCTGTCTGACAGGGTTACCGAGACAAGTAACCTTACCAGCACGCTCGTAGAAGCTGGCCAGTTTAGTACTGAGGTAAGCAGGGTAACCCGAATCAGCTGGCATTTCAGCCAAACGACCTGAAATTTCACGCAATGCTTCGGCCCAACGCGATGTCGAATCCGCCATCATTGCGACGTTGTTACCCTGGTCACGGAAATATTCTGCAAGAGTGATACCGGTATAGATGGAGGCTTCTCGGGCGGCGACAGGCATGTTAGATGTATTGGCTACCAAAGTTGTACGTTTCATGATAGGTTCTTGTCGGTCACCGACCTCCATCGTAAGTTGTGGGAACTAGAAAAATCACTTCAATGTAGGAGGATTCCGATTACTTTTGTGTGTTGACTTACGTCCATTAAGACTTCAGCCATCTACGACCATAATTCAGCTAATCTGTAAGCGCTCCAAAAGATCAAAGATAACTGACCTCATTTCCACGTTCTCCGCATCCAACGTAAATCATAATATCACTGTTAGAGAATTTTGAGATTGCTTGCGAAATGACAGTCTTTCCACAACCGAAAGCCCCTGGAATGGCAGTTGTTCCTCCCTGTACACATCTGTAGTATGCTGACTTCAGACAGGAAAGTATAGCTTTCTGAAATCCACGTACGGGAACAATGCATCCAAAATTCTCTGACCAGTCAAAAGAGGGTAGTCTGCAGTATGTTTCTCGGCCACTGGACGAGGCGCACGGACAGGCCACACTTGCATCATAGTATGTTGGGTTGTTTTACCATCAAACTCCGTTTCGAGAACGATATCCTAAAAAAATACGGTAGGCTATAAGCAGGACTGAAAGGATGGTAACACTTACATCGACAGCATAACTGCCTTTCTCCGCAATTCGTGTAATAGTACCAAGAGCCCTAGGTGAAAGCATGACCTTATGGTTGTCCACTAACGAGTTCTCATAGACGCGACCGAAAATGTCACCACCAGCTATGTGATCACCGACCTAATTACAGAATTAGAGAATGTAAGCTAAAGCAACCTGCAGTCAAACCGCATACTTTGTAGTTGATTGGATTAAAGTCCCATTTGAGTGACCGGTCGAGAGCTTCAGTATTGATACCACGGGGAATGTAGATAGATTTGGAAAGCTCTTGAATAGACTGAGGCAATGTGAGATAAGAGCTGGGTTTTGGATAACGCAAAACATACTCGTAAAGGACGTTGAATACCATCAACAATGTTACTCATTAAACCTGTATTACATTTAATTCTGTTCTGATCGTGGATGCATGTTCGCAGCACTGACCGGGACCGAGTTCCACACTGAGGGGTTTCCCTGTTCTTAATACAGGATCACCGACAGTTACTCCGGAAGTCTCTTCATATACTTGGATGGTTGCCTTGTCGGCATCAATCCGGATAACCTCTGAGGAAAGGAATCGATTGACAATTTGAGCTTTGCAAGTATTTAGTATGCACATACCACCAACAAGCTCGTCGTGACCGACCCTAACAAGTTCGTACATAGCACATCCAGTCATGTTCTCTGCAATAACGACGGGACCTGATACACCAAAGACCTGCCCAAAACGAGATTCGCGGTCCTCATCACGAAGCTTTGGGAGATTCTGCTTTGCATTGGGTAGTGCGCCTGCCATGGTGAAAGTTGGAGGAGAGAAACGGCGGCAGGAGGACTCTGGAGGTAAATAACGAAATGCTCAGCCTTTGAGATGAGGACTCCCTCAAAGGCGTCACTGTCTCATTTGGGAGTACATCTAGGTACGAGTCTGGAGTGTTCAAATATGGAAAACATGCTTATGTGATGATCGCGTTCAAGCACTGACGCGTACGCTGACAATGAGAGAACTTGCGTAACTTGCTACTTTCCTTCAAACCACTATCCACACTTTTTATATTCATCCGCAATGCCTCCAAAATCGTGAGTCTCTCATTTCTTTGATGTGTCGTGTTAACTGACGAATTCTCACAGTGACTGGGAGAAATGTATGCATACATGGTCATGTCAATCTTGGGTGTTTCCACTTACTATGTTACTGCAGGGGAAAAGAAGGCTGATGACAAGGAGGAGAAAGAGATCAAAGGTATGTTTACAATATCTTCAGGTTCAAACCTATACTCATTAACCTCATTCAGCTCTTGACGAAAACGACATTCAAATTCTTAAGACCTATGTTAGTAGTATCTTTCGTTTTATCACGTCTGTGAATATAAATGAGAACTTTCCATCAGGGTCAAGGACCATATGCTGGTCGGTTAAAGAAGATTGAAAATGATATCAAGGAGGGTCAGAAGAGGATCAATGAGAAGCTTGGTGGGTGTAATATTTTCTCTGAGTTCGCTTCGATTATAACCCCAATATCAGGTGTCAAGGAGTCAGATACAGGTCTTGCTTCACCTAATCTCTGGGATCTTGCAGCAGACAGAATGCGCATGGGCGAGGAACACCCTCTCCAAGTCGCTCGTTGTACCAAGATTATTCCAATGGACTCTAAACTTGCTGCTGCTGCCCGTGCCGTCAACCCTGCAGGTGCTGCTCAAGGTCAAAAGGGTGCCGATGAGCAGGACAAATATGTCATTAACATCAAGCAGATCGCTAAGTTTGTTGTCGGATTAGGAGACCGGGTCGCCCCCACAGATATTGAGGAAGGCATGCGAGTAGGGTGAGTCCTGGTAAATGTTCAACAGAGAGTATCTGATCATAACAAATGGTTCAAATCTCAGTGTTGACCGGACCAAGTACCAAATCCAAATTCCATTACCTCCGAAGATTGACGCGTCAGTAACAATGATGCAAGTCGAAGAGAAACCAGACGTTACATATTCAGATATCGGTGGTTGTAAAGAACAGATTGAGAAACTTCGAGAAGTTGTCGAGACTCCTCTATTATCGGTATGTGCTGAATTCTCATATTATATGCCTTTGATAGTTAATGTTTGATTCCACCAGCCTGAACGATTCGTCAAACTCGGTATCGACCCGCCCAAAGGTGTGCTACTGTTCGGTCCTCCTGGTACTGGAAAGACACTCTGTGCTCGTGCAGTTGCCAACCGGACAGATGCTACTTTCATCCGTGTCATTGGATCAGAACTTGTTCAGAAGTATGTTGGTGAAGGTGCAAGAATGGTCAGAGAACTGTTCGAGATGGCACGTAGCAAGAAGGCATGCATTATCTTCTTTGATGAAGTCGACGCTATTGGTGGTGCTCGATTCGACGACGGTGCAGGTGGTGATAACGAAGTTCAACGAACGATGTTGGAGTTGATCAATCAGCTGGACGGTTTCGACCCTAGAGGAAACATTAAAGTTCTAATGGCAACAAACAGGTCAGTTTTATGATCGCTCCCGCGTATATCTGCTCATTCTCCTTTCCAGACCGGATACTCTTGATCCTGCTTTACTTCGTCCAGGTCGTTTGGATAGAAGAGTTGAGTTCTCACTACCAGATAATGAGGGACGAGCGCACATTCTCCGTATCCATGCTAGAAGGTGGGTCATTTCTCTTTTTCATGTAGTGGATTCAGCTAATGTTGCCACTATTAGTATGAGTGTCGAACGAGACATCCGGTTCGATCTCATCGCTCGATTATGTCCCAATACTACTGGTGCCGAGTTGCGATCGGTTGCCACTGAAGTAAGCATCTCATAACAATGTAACTACTTCGACAACAACTTACAATCTTAATCTCGTTATGTAGGCTGGTATGTTTGCTATCCGTGCTCGACGGAAAGTGGCAACAGAGAGAGACTTCCTCGATGCCGTAGAGAAGGTTGTGCGGCAAGGTACCAAGTTCTCTAGCACGTAAGTGTCTTGACCTGTTGTGTGTATTGTGCGATACTCATTGTGTTTCACAGACCACTATACCAAGTGTACAACTAGATCTGTGACGTTGGAGTCTATGTATTATTGTCTTTCTTCTGTGTATCTATCGGACTTTACGAGTTTTCTTAATTCCTTTTAAGCATCACATCCCGCATTGAACAAATCCATAAGTGCTGGCGGTGATAGTATTACAAGGTGAATGATAATGTACATGGTAACCGGGTGGCTTCTGTTATAGCCTTTTGAGTTGCAGTTATGGCTGGGTATCCATACGGTCAGGAGAGATACTGCGACTTCTGGACCTGAAACGACCGTTGCTTCCTCGATCTGGTGATATACTTCTGCACCGTGAACGGTAAGGGGACTTGGATCCACTTCGCGATCCTGACCGCGACCGCGAGACATAGCGAGAACCAGCTTGTGATACTGACCTTGAGCGACTTGGAGTGCGACTTTCTGAACGACCGCGTTCTTTGTCACCGTTGAGTCTGTGAGGGCTGATACTTCTTCTGCCTGGACTCCTGCTTCTGCTCCTGCTCGGACTCCTACTGCGACTTCTATCACTGCCCTTCTCACTTCTGCCCTCCATAGCATCCAGTAGCCTGCTCTTTCTTGGACCAATCTCGCCGTTGTCTTCAAGTACGTCTCTCTTAGTAAGGCGAGGTAAAATGATGTCGCAAACTCGTTCTTCGTTGAGAAGTTGGTCAACGAATTCGTCCATGAATGTAAGTTCATAACCAGCTGTTTGTGGCGTAAGGGAATAAGATATGGGGAAATCGATGAGAGGGGAAGATGCTCACCAGAATTCCTGTACCGAATCTTCCTGTAATCTTTCAACAGTGGTTCCAGAATCTCATACACTTCCACGGAACGGAAGGTCATCCGGATATACATCACGGCCAAAGCCCGCAGATATCTTTTTTGTTGTATTAGTGCAAATGAGCGGAGTTTCGAAATACAAAAAGGCAAGGAACTCACTTGAACTCATCCGCTTGTAGATATTCCACAAGGATCTCTTTCTCCGGCTGTATTTGTAATAACTTCAGGAGAAGACAAAGAAACTCGGTGGGCTTGTTGTTACCATAGACACCTCCGATCGCCTTTAACTCAATGGCCTTGTCGATAATCGTCTCGGCTATAAACAAATAACCCATGGGGAGTCAACAAGCCGAAGCTACGCATTGACCAGCGAAAGATATACCTGTGAGAGCGAAGCAATGTTCCTTCCAAAACGGAGCTTCATAGATACGATTTCGGATGACGGTTTCGACCAAGTGCTAACAAGAGACGATGAGATGATATGAGGATAGAATAGGGAGTGGCGTACCTGTGGATTCTGGCCGTGGATTGCTTGTGCGCCTCTGACTGTTGTGTTGGCCATGATGGAAGGGACGTAGGACCTTGTTTGTGTTTGTTAGGATCACAAGTCTTAGCCTCATTTAGAAAAACAAAGGACAATTGTCCACAAGGCGCCCACGTTGCTGTGCCGAGACCACAAGCGCCTTTGTCCTTGGCTTCTTGATAATTGCTGTGGTCACACGAAACCCAATTTGGGTGTCTAGTCTCCCAGTCATGCTTCCTTATATGGCAAGCCTCGTGGTCTAATCAGCCATCGTGACAAATTCGTAATATCGGCTATCACGAAACGCGTGCAAACGCGTACAAGCGCGTCCGCGGTTTCAGTCAGTCGCGTTCTTTGGCACAGCAAGGACCCTCTTCTCTCCTTGGGATTTGCCGGTGTCCTCAGCTATATAACACCCCCCAACTCTCCTCTTCCTCCCTCACCGCCTTCTCCTCTTACCACCACCACCCACCTACTCTACTGTGCTCAGGTTCTGACTTGTACTCGGGTACTCTTGCTTGTCCTAGTGTCTCACCTCTTGCTACTGTGGCGTTGTGGCGTCGTTCGTTTGCTACTTGGGTCGTCTTGTCTACTGGGTCTCACTCGCTTTTGGACCGTTCAATACAAATCATGGTGTGTGTTTTTGGTTCAGGGCCCCGAGGAAAATGTTATGGGATGAGTGCCGGCTCGGGGCCACCCAGCTTCGTCAAGAGCTCGTTAGCTGGGTCCGGTGGCGATGGGCGAGCAGCGATCTCCACGCCTCCCCTAGACTCTAATGAGTCGCGTATGCCAAAAGACGAAAAAGTAGGACTCGCCGCCTACAAGTAGTCTGGCTTTGCGCAAACCGCATACCGTGTGATGTGTGCTGGTAAGTGTCCTTGTTGATATCTACGCCACAACTCTTACTCATTCTCATCTTCGCGCAGTGTGCTTCAAAACAATGATCAAGTTGATGTGTGCTTCAGTGATCGTTCGCAATTGCTATTGCGGTAAGGAATACTTCAAGATTCAACGTTTGAACTGAAGTGCTCGACGTGTGAAACGGCACACGACATGTGCTTCTTAAGTGAGTTCTCTCTTCAATTTCTAGGCATCGGTGCTAATGTTCTCCTTTTCTAAGGACATCTGTACATTGTTTGAACCGATACATCATCCCATGGACATATAGGGTTCTGGGGAAGGGTTGCATCCGCGACAGAACCCCATGGGTCGAGAGTCGAATACTGGTGCAGGTTTCCTGCCATGTACGTCTTCTATTGCCCTTCATCTTTCACTCACAGCTGATCAACCTTTTCAGTGTCACGTTACTAACCATCTGCAGTGTCATGGTCTTTTGAAGACCAAGTTACATGGATCCATCTCATCCGAGATGTTTATGCTACGTGACACGCCTCTCTCTTAATGATGATGTGCTGACTTCTTACCGGGCGTGTACTGCCCGGTGAGTTGTTTTTCTCTTACGCGCATCGTTCATACGCTAATATCCTTCCGTCATCTGGCAGTATCTACTGCGACAGGGGGGCGGGCCGACTGCCCCCCCGCTGTTAGTGTTTTGGATCCTGCTTTTCTCTCTCTTTCTTCCTTCATTACTCTGTTGTGTACTGTTCTTTTATTTATGCAATCATGCTGCTGCTACATCTCAAAACTACTTGTGTGAATCAAGCATGACCAGGTTTGTCCGGTAATTGAGTTTTGCCAAAGATTGGATGAAGTCGAGATTGAATGGGTGCAGCAACTTGTATGGGAGCATCATAGTCAACAGCGAACACGCTGACCGCAGTCTTGCATCCAGCACTGGTTGGTGTTTCACCTATCATTGATATTAGGATGAAAGCTTCGTGTACTGAATCATACGGAACATACCAGGAAGTTTTGTGAGACCGTTAAGAGGTGTGTTCAAACCCGGTGCTACCCTAGCTTCGAAGTTAGTTAATGAACTCGTCAACCTATATGAGAAAGACGAACAAGTCTGTAGAGATAGGAAAACCAGTTGCGGGATTGATAGACACTTTATCAACAGTTGCACCACCAGTCATACGAGTAAGTGTGAACGGAGGCTAGAATAATGACAAGTAAGGTCAGTCAGCTAACCAATTCATTTTATCGTTCGTCTTCGACTTACGGCAGAGCAATTACTTCCTGGTCCAAAAGTGGGGAAATTAATTCTTGGTGAGCCATTGAAAGTCAGAATGACGAAAGAAAATGTGATAAGGGAAGGAAACGGACCCAATTCCAACACCAAGAGGAAGTAGACGGTCTTTCTTTGTGTTGATACCATGAGCAAGGGCAACGACGAAATTCGCAGTCAACTAAGTTAGATTAAAGACCACCGTATTAGATTATTAATATCATGATTCAAAAATCGTAGCAAGAGACTCACGCGGCCAGCAATATTAGCAGGATCGTCAGCCTTTCCAGTATTAGTAGTAAAGGATCTATGAGTGCTATTCCCAGCTGAGAGCGCAATAGCGGGAATCTAGTAGAGAAACATGATCATCATATCATGAGTACTGCTCGCTTGATATGTAAGAAGAACCAAGTTCATACTCCTCTTTCAACGGAAGCATAAGCAGCGCCAATTGTACCGCTCAAAGTGTACAAGAAAGGACCGTTATTTTGACCTTCGTTTGGACCAGAGACCTAAAGGAATCATACTGAATATAGCTCAACCGGCCATGAGAAGAAAGTAATGTATCACATACCACAAGGTCTACGGATTCCTTTCCAAAATGCATAGGAACAACAATGTCCAAGCCAAAAATTGCCTGGAGACAAAAAGGACGACTTTTCAGCCGTATAGAAAATGCTCAATAAAAAACAAGTTGTACCGTAGCAGCTGGAGTACCGTTGAAATAAACTGGGAGAATATGTGATCTTAGCACTCTATTACAACTTGCGACTAACACGGCACTCACAAATATTGGGGTCATTGACATCGTTACCGAAGAATGGTGCACCTACAGGAATACTTCCAAATTCCCCACCAGGAGCTGTGATGTTGGTTGTCGGAAGAACAAAAGTACCACCTTTGCCTGACTGTTGAACGGCTGGCCTGCCAGTGGGGGAAGTCATAGCATGAATAAACCTAGCAGTTGGTCACCCAATGCAGTATAAACATACCCTACGAGAAGAACATCATGTCCATCTGCTTTTAATGCAGAATAAGTAGCGCTGTAGTTCAACATGGTATCAGCGTAAGGCAATTCGTTCTGGTGGATAATAAAATGCATACCGAATGTTAGCAGAAGCCCAACTATCGTCATTGGTGAGAAGGATGTTCAGAGCCAAAGTTGAAGTAAGAAGCACTGCGAGGGAAAGAAGTCGCAGGGAAAACATCATTACTCGATGATAGAACACTGTTGGACTGTCAGGGCTCGACGTTCGACAGGTGTCCCTCGAGAAACAGTCCAGTTCACGTATTTATATCAGAACACAGGCGGCAATATGTGGTCATTACTGAGCGAGTGTCCTCTTAGAAGCGGACTAGTTTCCAAGAGATGGCCGCGTATCATGTTGTAAGTAAAATCTGAGTTAAAGCAACAACGAATAAGATATCCTTGACCAACGCACGTTTCGTAGTTGTGAGAGACTAGTATCGACAGGATGTTGAGGTCATTCTGATTTCAAGCTTAATTCGGGCTCAAACTCGCACCAGGATCAGGAATAGCACAATGATATCCGTTGTCGGAGCCAATTGATGCCCGTGAACATGTCCAGTGATAGTTACTCGAGTGTACTGGACTGATGGGACTGGAACTGGGTAGCAGGAACAATGTGAATATAACAAAATTCCCAAGTCAATCTCGGAAGATTCATACAACATACCTGACGAGTTTCTATGCCATGTACTAGTCTCCAGCTTCATTTTAAAAGCGGCGCAGAACGTGGTTTTCTCAGTGAGCAGGCAAACGTGCCATCCGCCGAGAGTCAATAAGAAAACGAGAGGGCTGCATAATATTTTGAGAAGACGAGAGGAATATTCAATTGGACATCATGATAGAACAGTTGAACTCGAAAGGCATGCCACCCAACTATCACAGTTACCTTTTGGGGCACTCACTCTCTGACGTAAGCAAATTATTGGATTTTGAACTTGGCCCTTTCACGAGTTGCTGCAACATTTTCCAAAAGTAAGTTCCTATCCCAACTAACTTCAAGCTTTCATTCTGATAGAATTCACTTATAGGCGTGTGTTAATAGCATAAACAATATCACTCGTTTCAATGCGGAAAGGACCTAAGTTGCGGCGGACAATACCCAAATTTTGCTCGTAGCATGCAAGTGGTAGAGATGGACCGCAGAGACACAAGTTTTTAACGGGGTTTTCTGCTCAAGAAAGAGGTGATGCACGATCTGTACAATGAACTGAAAGACAATCATTTGTTTAGGATACCGTTCCTTTGAGTCTTGCTCCTGCCGCTCGTATATTCCTGGCGAATCCCATTCCGGACCCATTCGACGGCACTCAGCTTCGCAAGGGTTTTGAGATGACTCTTTTGAACTGCGCCTACACGAATGTCATCTTTTACCCTCCCGCGCCAGGTTTAGTGTCAATATACCCAAATTTTTTGTCATAGCAGCGGACCTTTTTGCCGTTGGAACCCGAAGGTATTCCCAACTCCACAACAGAGCTGGAAGCATTTCTAATGCATAACATACACAATAATAATCGTACGTCTTGTCTTTTTATATGCATTATAGGTGTGGGTAATAAAATGTCGTGCAGGTAATAAAATGTCGTGCAGGTCACATCCTCTTGGCAGTCGGTGGACACCCATGCGCTTCCCCCTTTCTCTGGCGATGAATGAAAGTAGAGCCCCGGAATGCTTGGTGCAACACTTACAAGCACGAACATGAAAGGCTGAACTCCACTGCAGAGAACTGGAGTTACTGAAGCGCAAGGGAATCGGAAGATTCCTCCGATAGTCTATCGCCGGATGTTAATCCAATCAGCTTTCTCCCTTTTTTTCTGAGCAATTCCTAGTTTACTGTGCCCTTGTCGATTGCTTGCAGATGTATATAGCTAGTAGCAGAAAATATACAGTTTATGTGTTGCAATAGGTTGCTATTGTATACTTTGAGCGATCAAGCTAAATGAGATTTGCAACTTACTCCCGACGTTGACGCACGGCCGTTTTGCAGGAATCCCTTTGACCATCCACTCAACACTGAGGAGTCAATAATTCTTGGATATGGCCTCCGTTGAAGGCCTCCCAGCCTGCCTTTTGGCTTCCGTACCAGTTATGCAGCCCCCGCACCTGGAAGGGGACGCAAGTCTTGCTACAGAGATCCTCCCTGGCCCACCTCCTTTACTCTCACTTCAACAAACGGGACAGTCCCGCAAGGACCACAAGAAAACTGCCCCTGCGTTTTCTTATCTTCCCGTCTCTGACCCTGGTACCACATATACAGGTCATATGGTAGCTCCCGTGGTCACTACTGCTGCCCCCACCCTGAATGAGGTGGATGGCCCCCGCCGGAAAAGAGCTCGAGTAGACAAAGGGTGAGTACTCTCATTCTTTTACCAAGCTTCACAGCACACTCATGCTGCTCGTACTATCATCCTCGTCGAATTATGGTCATGGCATTGTTTTTTTCTATGGCGTTACTATGCTCGGTCAATTTGCTCTCCACCCGGGCGACATCAGCTCTGCAAGCGGCCGCGCACAACGTGCTTCCGCGCGAAACCTGACGGCGATGGGCACATCAAACCCACCTACCGATACCCCTGCTTCATCGTCTCATATCATCCCCGACATCGAGGTCAACAACATCGATTCAGACGACCCGATGTTGTCCCGCTCCAACTCAGTTACTGTCGAAGACCAGCCCCCTGCCCCCGTCATTAAGCTGCCTCGAAGAGACAAAGTGAAAGGGAAAGAGAAGGAGTCTGTTCGAATCAAAGAGGAGCCAATGCTAACGACTTTGAATGGCAATGATTCGGGCCCAACGCTGGTGAGTATTGTCGTCGTCTTTTTCTTTTCCGCTGGTCTCAAACGTCGAGCCACACGTAGCCCAACGAGGACCATTGCTCTGCATGTAATTCTTTTGGCTCTCTGGTGTACTGCGATGGATGTCCACGAGCCTTCCATCTCTGGTGCCTCAACCCCCCTATGGAGGCAAGCGATTTGCAAGGTGATGCCAGATGGTACTGCCCTTCATGCATGCTCCGTCAGGTCAGTCTTTCTTTCCCCCCATTTTCAACTACGATCTCATCAGCGTCTTTCAGAAACCTCCTTCAAAAGTTCCTGCTTTCTTCAAATTTATGGCACCTCTCATTGAGCAAATCCAACATACCGTCCCCGTCGAATATCAACTTCCTCAGGAGATTAGGACACATTTTAAGGATGGTAAGCAAAAATTTCTACGACTACTCTGCTTGAATATTCATTGTATGCTAGTGGCTACATCCACCAGAGGTTCCTATGTCGACAGTTCAGAGATCAAACAACCTCGTCTTAAGTACGTCCATGCGATATTCACGATGTTTTGAGGCTGACTATCACCCAGTCGCCATGGACAGTTGGAGGATCGAGACCCCTATCGATTGAAAGATCGAAATGGCGATCCAGTACTCTGCTTCCGATGCGGTACCTCCGCCCTTCCTGCAGGTGTGGCGGCCTCCGCGCCAGCTGCCAAACGGCCAAGAAGGGCAGCCAGTATCCGAAACACCTCTGAAAGTGGAAGGGGAATCGTATCATGCGACTACTGCCACCTACACTGGCATCTGGATTGCTTAGATCCTCCGTTGTCTTTTGTTCCACCTATGGGAAAGAAGTGGAAATGTCCGAACCATGCTGACAATGTTACAGTAAGTACAACCGATAAGATGTACTATCTTCTAGTGTAATTCTGACAATCTATTTTAGCATCCCAAACGTCGCATTCCCCGACATAATCCCACTGTTATTGATATCACAAAACCTGGTCAGTTTAATAATGGGAACATCGACATTATTCAACCGGAGGCTTTCGTAACTGCGACCCCACCGAAGGTTGCGGTTGAAGAGGTCCTGATCAATGGACGACGATACAGAGTACCTGAGAGGATCGTGACTATGGATTTCTGGAACAAGACTCGAAAGAAATCTGGCCATGAAGCGCAGTAAGTTGAAATCTTAGACTTGAACAGCTTGCCTTTTCCTGACATGACGATCGAAGGGAAATGAGCAGCGGATTATCTTCGCCTCTCACGGAATTAAGTTCTCTCGAGGATATGGACGATGCACCCGAAGGAAAACCGCAATCGGGATTGTTCAACGTTGAGGAACTGAAAGCTGCATTAGTAAGTTTCAGTTATCTGTTAGTTTCTCAGATCGTGCTCAACAATCATGCAGCTACTATGTGGGCTTCACGATCAGGCACAACAAACGGCCGTTCATCCACTGACCCGTGGAGATGTCGCCCTTGGTAGAGAGAGAGCAGTACAGACAGAGCTCGCTTGGGCCTTTACGAGTGTGGGAGAGTCCAGCTCGTCTCTCCTGAAGATTGATGACTCAAAGGTAAACTTTTTGCCTGATCGTACCTTGGTTGATACTGACCTCAAAACAGATCTCGAATCCAAAGAACTCAAAGAAACAGAACCCACCTCGCCCAGTCAGAGCAGCTTCATCACGACCTCTTAGATCTGCCATCCTCCTTCCTCGTCTTAGCGAAGCATCTTCTTCAATAGCTCAGACGAGTTCTGCCCAACCATCTATTAACGGGAAACAGGATTCGGGTGCAGATTTAGCTGATAATGAGGCAGACACTGTCTCGTCAAGATTAAGGCGGACTCGACAATCCACCCGAAAGCGGTTACCACCAATTCCAACCACCGCTACCAGTCGGCTTCGTAGCACGGATAGTATCACTGATATTGAGAGCGAAGACGAAGATGATGATGCAGGTACCACAGCTGTGGCAACCATTGGGCCTCCAAGTGCAAAGACTACACCGTCGACAGCTAAGACCTTGAACGGTTCAATTAGCGCAAAACCTGTTACTCCTGTACCCAAGGCAGGAGCGATAACGCATGATCCTTCTGCTACCCCTACCACGACACTTAAAATCCGATTACCAGGCAGAGCTGCCCTGCACTCTCCAATTTCCGCCCCACCTACTGCTGCTCAGCAAATCGACGCGAGCTTGTCTCCTACACGTGGAAAAGGGAAGGGAACAAATCATACCCGTCCTCGACGGTCGAATAGGCAAGCATCATCAGCGACGCCTGTCAACGAAACTCCTGCATGATCTTTAGGTGTTTTGTGATGATGACCGAGACATATACTGCGAGATTGACGTCTGTTGGCTTGTTAACTTATAGAATGCATCTGCGTCGTCTTGTTACATAAGTGTAGTGTCCTGTAATACCGAAAGAATCCATCGTACTCTGTATCTTAGTGTGACTACAGTGTAACTGTTTAAGTGAATTGAGATGTTATACGTTTACGTGATTTTTTAAATTCTGGCTGGTTGGTAGGATCACAATCTAGATCGACTTTAACTTGATTATTCTTATCAGGAAATGCGAACGGCGACTGTTCTTGAATCTATCTCTTTCCGACGTTCCTCGATTATAGTACTAGTGGCTAGTAAGTGAAATTCTAAGCTTCTTGTTTCAAGTCCTCTGACACACATGTAGGTATTAAACATGGCTACTACACTCGATACCCTTGTAGAAGAATGGTTGCGACTTGATCAGGTATTCCGTGAATCAATCAGTCAACTTTGTACACAAATTAACGACTTGTGTAGAACCCAACCACTAGAAATGAAATAGAACAACTCGTCTCCTCTGGAAACACCGCAGAGCTTGAGAAACGCATGAGGTACGCGGTATTATTTCGACTGGACAATTAACGAATAATCACCTTTCGTCTGTAGAACTCGAATTGAATTCGGGACAGCTGGTATGTATAAGATCAACCATTAACCACGATGGAAACGAAAAGTTGACTGGAACCCTGCAGGCCTCCGGGGAAAAATGGAGGCAGGTTGGTCGAGAATGAATGATCTCATCATCATTCAGGCTTCACAGGTTTTTTTTCTGATAATCTATTCAGTTATGCCTACTGAGTAGTACTCACCATCCGCCAATGTTGTCTAGGGTCTATGTGCGTACGTTCTAGAGAAGGTTCCAGACGCAGCAAACAAGGGTATTGTCATCGGCCATGACCATCGACATAATTCTGAGCGATGGGCGAAACTCACCGCTGGTGTTTTTCTATCCAACAACGTCAAAGTATACCTTTTGAGAGGTTTGGTACACACACCACTGTATGTCATGAACACAGGTGCGAAGTGTAGTAACTGATGAAATTTTTATCAGAGTGCCATTCAGTGTCAAGGAGCTACATGCTGCTTGTGGAGTCATGATCACTGGTGGGTTCATCCTGAGCTGCATAGGTTCATCGCTGATCCAGACTATCCTTCATAGCAAGCCATAACCCTAAGGTCTGCTTCATCGTTGCATTTCCAAATCATATATGCTAATCGTTGAATATATAGCAAGATAATGGCTACAAGGTAGACAGCTCTATCTGCTCTCTGTTTCACTCAAATTAATAATCTTTCATACAGGTGTACTGGGAGAACGCTGTCCAAGTAAGCAGATCAAGAATTCCTAGTGTAAAATCCTCACTGATGTGATTAAATGACAGATAATATCTCCTCACGATGCTGGTATCTCCGAAGCAATCAAAGCAAATCTTGAGCCTCGCACTTGGGATCTCGCAGCCGCGGATAAATCTGCTCTTTGTATCGACCGAACAGACCAAATGAAGGATGCGTACTTCAATACTTTATCAAAGCTCTGTGATTCAAAGTCAGACATGCTTTTCTGTTTCTTGATGTTCTTCTCAGATGTATCTCTAGGTCTCTGAATTCTCGCACTCCGCTGAAATTTGTAAACACCTCGATGCATGGTGTAAGCGACAAATTCGTGCAGAGAGCCTTTGATCTCTTCGGATTCCATCCCTTCATCCCCGTACTAGAGCAACAAATCCCAGATCCTGAATTCCCCACAGTAAAATTCCCCAACCCGGAAGAGAAAGGTTCACTCTTCACCGTTTATGTATTCTCGTGCTATTCTCACTCGAATTTCAGGTGCATTGGTATGCCCTATCGACGTTCGTATCTGCATGGCGAAGGTGGTAGACTAATCGCGATGCTATCTAGAACTTAGCCATCGCAACAGCTGAAAAAGAACACGCAAATTATGTTCTTGCTCAAGACCCTGACTCTGATAGATTCTCTGCAGCAGAGAGAAGGTCAGTAGCTTTGTCTTCTTCCATACATATCATGTTAAGTCTTACGATATCCATGATGATAGACCTTCTGGAGAGTGGGTAAATTTCACTGGCGATCAACTAGGTGTTCTCTTCGCTAGCGCGGTATTGGAAAAGTATAAGGCGAGTGGACAGCCGCTAGGTCAGTCCACTGTGTCGTATCTCGAATTTTGAAAAGAAAAGTACTGACTATGGCTAGACAAGCTTGCGATGGTTGCATCCGCCGTAAGCTCCAAGATGGTGGAGGCTATGGCGATTAAAGAAGGTTTCAAATTCTCTGAGTGTTTAACCGGTAAAATCTCACAGTAAGGCCGCATACAACTTTCACTGATAGAGTACAACCCAGGGTTCAAGTATATTGGAAACACAGGACTCGATTTAGAAGCTCAAGGATACCATGTACCTTTCGGTTATGAAGAAGCAATTGGGTTCATGTTTGGTACACATATTCGGGACAAGGATGGAGTTGCCGCTAGTGTAAGTTTTTGGCGGGTTAGAGGATTGCATGCATATGTTTGACACTACATTATGTTGCAGATGATGTTTGCAGAATTGGTCGCTGCACTTCATGAAAAGGGCGAAACGGCTTGGTCGCATTTACAACACTTGTATGAAACGTGAGTAATGGAGATCTCAAGGGTGTTATCTGGGTATTGATTTTTCTTCGGTAGATACGGATATTTCCAGGTATTTTTCGTTCCTCTTTCTATCAGGCTAGGACGGTGCTAACTTCTCAAAGACGAGCAATAGTTACTTCATTTGTGATGATCCAGTTAAAACTGACAGAATTTTCTCCAGACTGCGAGACCACGACGGAAAGGTTCAGTAGCCTAATCCGACAACAGTATCGATACCATTCTCCCATTCTGATCAAGTTTTCTAGAGCTCCAATCATCCAAGCTATCCAACATGTATCGCCGGTTTAACTGTCAATCGAGTCGTTGATCTCACCGTTGGCTACGACTCTGCGAACGCACCATCGTTCAAGCCATCACTTCCCTTGTCAAGTGGACACATGATTCAGTTCAGGGCGGAATCGTTGCAAGACGGCACAAGGATAACACTCAATATTCGGTTCGTTCGCGATATGCCTTTCATTTTTGTCAATCACTCATCTGGCTGTTTCTAGGACGAGTGGGACTGAACCAAAGGTGGGTAGGATCTCTAAAAAGTCAATGAATACTATTACATTCATAATTTTTTACAGATCAAGTATTATCTTGAGGGAAGCGGGAAGAACGCAGCAATCGTGGGTCCCCTTCTGAAAAGGGTTGTCGACGAATTAGCCGGTGAATGGATGCAGGCTAAGCAGAACGGTTTAGGACAACCATGAATGGTGATAGTATTGTCCCCGAGTGAATTTGTTCTAATATATTATCAAGTCGACCGCAACCGCCGCCTCTCATCCAAAGACTTTGCTTTATTCCATAAGTCAGCAGTTAGATTTTCTTGGTGCATGGACAATGCGTATAACCTGATCCAACTATGTTAACAAGAGGTAAGTAGCATAGAACGGGGAAAGGGCAAACTTTGCAATAGTCATTCTTCGCATCAAGTCGTCGGAGGTCACGGATGGATCTTCTTTCCTGTCGTTCACAAAGTCTTGTTGGATGAACTAGAGAAAGATGCGTCAGATAATTTCTTTCTCCTATAATGAGAGATCCTGAAAGAATACCTTGGACACATCCTCGGTTATCTGTATCTTGCCTGATCGAGCACCAACAATCCAGTCTCTGAAAGCAGCGAGTTCTTCAGGTGGAGGAAGATTGATCTCTTCCGTAGATTTATACAAATTTGACGGTTCAGTCGATTGAGGTTTTAGGGGAACTATTATATCAGTCTGAGAGAAATTAGAGGAGTCTAATGCAGAACTAATTAGAGTGTGACGTACCTTGAAAAAGGTGCTTTTCGCTCCTTGACATAGAACAATGCAGGATATGTCAGTGGGGAAAGTGAATCTGCTGAATGGAAATGCATAAGCTAGGGTCTGGGAGGACATGACCTCCTGGAGTGCTTGGATGTTCATCAGCCCTGAGAGAAGATTTCGTTCAGTATATTCCAGGGTAGTAATATTGATCCTACAAACCTTTCTCCAACACCTTTCCTTCTTGTAGGCCGGTTTCTGCTACCACCAGGACCGTTCCCTTGGGTAATTGTAACTCCCCCGAATGCAAATCTTCATCCTTACTTTCCGGGTTGAACTTTCTGGAATTTAGATAATCGACTGTGATAGGTAGCGTATGTGCTAGGGTCAACACAAGAGATAAAGCCAAGGAAAGTGTCGGTTGTGATGATGAGCCAGATGGAGGGGGAGGGAAGTGGGAGATGGTCAACGATGGCGGATAAATCGGAGGATGCCTTGTCTGACTTAGTTAAAGAGTAAGTTACTATGTGCAGATTGTAGATGATTCAAAATGCATACGTTCGCGCGATAGCCGTTAACAAAACCCACTCGGCCGCATCCAAGTCACCTGAGAGGGCTTCCTGGGCAAGCCAGCGGAGTAGAGACAATCTGACTGTCTCTGAGGTGTAACTGGTACCTGATACAGGGAAAGGTCGAGATACTTCGGTACACCTCTTTGTAGTGAAGAGGACGTGTAAGGTTGGAACCTCATGTTGCTCTTCCGCCTCACTGCTGCTCAAGCTGTATATGCTGAATGAGAGAGATGCGGACTAGATAAAGCTACAGAGTTGGCTCACTGTTCAGAGGTCAATATTCCTACGAATGTTGCAATGTCAGTTGACTTAAGAGACTCGTTTTGAGACCCGCTATACAGCTGAATTTGAGAATTATGATTACATTCAGCCATCAGTTGAGAAATTGATGCCCTTGTTCACTTGCCTTCAATTGAACACCGATATGGTCTCGTCCAGCTTCAGGATACTTGTGTGGCCGTGTTGATACCTGAATTTTTGAATCGTTTGCTTTCAAGCATAGCACAATGAGCATGAATTATTCGTAGATCATCTCAATGACAACCTCACAGGTGGATTCTCCGTCCAATTCTTGAGTGGCCCATTGTGTTTCTCCCGGGACGTTAACGGCCCAATGGACATTACATTCTCTGAGGTTCGAATAATCGATTTCGTCGTTTGTTGTGGCATCAGGATGTTCGATACCCCATCCACCTAACTTGCCATTAGGTAACTTAAGAAGATACATCTCTGTGGATGTAGAAGGGTCCTGTATCATCCCTCGGAAACGGACCAGGCCCCTTGGAGGATGTGCACCTGAAGGGTTCTGAAGGTTAAGAACTGGGATCTTGAACCACGCGAGCTCGAATCAGCTCTACAAGTACACAGATTGTACGAGAATTTTTCTACCTGCTGAAATTTTGTGGCTTCAAAGAATGCTTCAGAGAAGTGTTGTTCAACAGTTTCTGCAAAGTCAGTGAGATCAGTCTGATTTTCAAACAGTTCCTCTAGTGATTTCGTTGGGTTCACGATCTCCTCCATGCGAATGATAGAAGGCATATTGACTTTGATAGGCCTAGGGACCCTCTCAAAGACTGTAATTGTACTCAGTGGCAATGTTCAGGTTGAAGACACCTATTACAGTCAATGTTCTGAAAACTCACCGACTGAGTAGGCAGTAGGAGCTAGTAGCCACTGAATAGAGTACTGTTATGTTCTAATGCAAGTTTAGAGATGGACAGTTTTTCGAATGATGTCGAACGGGCGCTCAATTCTTTCTTCCTGATATTCTATACATTGAAAGAGTGTAGTGATAGGTACGTATACATAATTTAATCCAACATAACAGGATATAGTAATGGAATGAATGTATTGGGTATTTATGTTCAAGGAGTGTGTATCATTACCGCAACAACAAGCAAGCTTCTTTCGAGCACAATCACCTGCGCAAAGTTTGACCCAGCTATAATCAATAGATTCGGTCAACAAGAGGTAGGCAGCGATATGTTTTTGGAGGACTTACATTTTTGCGTTGTTGGCCGAGCCAAGCTGTATTCGTAGGGCGGGTTTGTTGAGAACCAAGATGATCGCGAGCTCTTTGCATCCCAGTATTCCATATGGCACTGAGCATTAGTGTCTGCTCCCTTCGATAACGCAGATCCATTTCCTGCATCAATCGCTGGTAAAGTAAAGTAAACCCGCGATGTCATGAGTAGTATCGAATACAAGGGGCATACCTTGCGTCTCGCTAATTCTTCCTCCAGAATCTTGATTTGGGATCGGTAGCTGCCTTCTGCCTCTTCGAAAACGCCCTAAAACCCAGATAAATTGGAAGCAAAAGATGTAGTCAACAGCCAACATACTGATGGAAGACCGAGTCCTTTCTTAGCCTGTTCTTCTTTAAATAACTTGTCTTGTTGCTTGATGAACTAAAAAGCAGTTAGCATGTCAGTCGAAGAACATACGACATAATCATATTATACATACAGCCCGAGCTTTGCTGAGTTTCTCCTGGGCTGTCTTGTATTGTTCTTGTAGCTGAACGTGATCCTCGTGCATTCTGAGCATCCGTGCCTTGATGTCTTCTGGAACATCCTTTCCTGACAGTGATGCACGAAGGTCACTGGAAAAACATGAGTTCGATGCCTGATGCAAGCGGTCAAAGAACATACCCAATATCACGTTCACGCTGAAGCATACGATCTCGTTGATCAAGACCTTCACTCTGCATGTTGACCTTCTCAAGCAACAGCCCATTAATTTGCTCGAGTTGCATCTTGTTTTTGTCCGACAGTTCCTTGATTTGGTCGAGCAGTCGAGTGACCTCACTTTCAAGACCAGCTTTATCTTCGTTGACCGATTCTCGGAGTGATGCCAGGATCTCTAGTTGATCTTTGTTCACCAAATTGACTACCGAAATTTCATCAGCAACGGATGAGTTCTAGAAAAGAACAAAACCCCTTACGATCCGATTTCGCAATGGTAAGCTCTTTGTTCAAAGCGTCGAACTTGACTTCAAGTTCGGCGTGGTCTTTTCGCAACGCGTCGAGCTGGTCGACTGTCTCGTTCAGACGTTGTCGTAGAGCGATAGCGGCTTCAGCTCTGCATTTCCGTCAGGCATACACAACGGTTAAAATAGAAAATTCGCTCACCCGTCGCCCATCGACTTGCCGCTTCTGATTTCCTCCAGGTCATTCTGAAGGACTAGCTTCTCACGATGAGCAGCCAAGTAATCAGCTTCGTACCGAGCTTTCATACGATTGGCATCCTCAAGCAGATTTTCCAGCACCAGAGTTCGACTCGCGTCTGCTTCGTTCCTCTTCACAGCCTCTAGTTCTCGTTGAAGTTTCCTGACTTGGAGTTTCAAATCGGTCATCGTGGTGCCTGCAAGTGCGGTATCCAATTCTTCCCCGAGGCCCTGGATGTCACCGTCATCATCATCTTCCGGTAGTGGGACATGTGCTTCTCCCGACAGTTCCGCCTCTGTGAATTCACTTGTGTCTCCAGCTGGAATCTCGTTAGATACAACTCTAGGACGAGGTGTTGCGGCGGGGCGGTGCGACATTAATTCTAACTCGCGAACTCTTTCTTGATACAGTTCGAGCGTTTCTGAATCTTTGGCCCGTTCTTCAGTCGCGATCTTCAGCTTGGTCTTCGTTTGATCCAATTCGAACCGTAGTGCGTCAACCTCCTTCGTCCGCGAGGAAGATTTGGTTTCCAACTCGGCAATTTGATTCTTGTACGATTCCATGAGAGGTTTGAACGCAGCCACTTTTCGGTATTCCTCTTCTAACGAGGCATTCTTGTCCACAAGTTCGGAATTCTGCTTTTCAAAGGCCTGGGAGATTGGAGTTAGTGAATAGGCCCAACTTCCTTGTAATAGGAAGGGAACACACTCGAAGTTGTTGACGGAGATCTGCACCTTCTTGCAGTTTCTTCTTGTATTTCTCCATCACATTCTCGGTTTTCTGTAACTTGTCCGCTGCATGACGATACCTGAATACGAGAGTCAACTCCAAGCTTTTGAGGTGCGAAAGCAAAACTCACTCATCAACTTGATCTTTCAATCGAGCTGCTTCGTCTGCTTTGACTAGCAATTCGTCCACTTTGTGTGTGAGATCGGTAACAAGTGCAGTTTGCTTGTCAAGTTCAGATTCCGCCATGGCCAAATTATCTTCGCTTTTCTGCCTGAACTAGAGTGTCAGGCGAGCATTCATGGGTGAGAGCCGGATAAATCACGTACAGTTCTGTCCTTAACCTTTCTATTTCCCCCCTCATCATAGTTTCACCTCTGTTGTCTGGTTTCCGCGTTTCGGCATCTCGATGAGCTTGCCGCAGTTGTGAGCTTAGATCCTCCTTTTCTGAGACCAAATCATCGAAGTTAGTTTGCAAACTTCTGTGCTCTTCTAGCAGTGTTTGATAAACTTTCTCCAGAGTCTCCTTCTCGGTGAGAATACGACTTCTCTCTGACTGAATGTGGTAGTAATGGTCATCTCTATGAGCAGCGTTTAGACTAATGTTATACATGTAGCAAATCCATACACTCACTCTGTCATATCGGCGTCATGTTTGTCACCAGAAGCTTTGACTTTTGCCATGACCTGAGGTGTTGCTATCACAATTATTGACTTATTGACTATAAAAAACCACTCACCTGTTCAATTGCACGCATGAGTGAATGCTGCTCTGTTTCTGTCAAGCCCTGGATCTTCCCAATTATATCTTTGTTACGTTCACATTGTACAGCGATTGCAATGGTCAGCCTGCACAGGATGAGAATAGCTGTAATATTATGATCTTTCGCAATCGCTTGTAAGTCGGGAACGTCTAAGGCACCAGTGGGTTGGTGAAGATTCTCAGAGAAATACTGTGTCATGAGTCTGTAGATTCGTTTCAAAGCACTAAACCGCAGGACCCAATTCTCCGATGGTTGGGCAGACGGTCGCGAGGGTTGGCGAAAGTACTCAGCATCTCTAATAGAGGGTCATTATCAGATGCTGTCGCAGGGTCTATACACAGAGAATACATACATGAATGTTAGGACCTCAAACAGAGCAGCTCCATCGCAAAGGTCGGCGGCAGTTGTAACTAGACGAGTGAGGTCGAATGTCGCGAAGAAGGAGAAGAATGCATTTAGCTCCTTCCTCTGAGCATCCGACATGGTGAAATATCCAAGAATATGAGTAGACCGAGCTCAAAGGGTTTCCTTGTAGAAGCGTACAGTCGAACGAGTTTGTTGAAAGCCTTGAAGGAAGAAAAGTGTCGTACTCACCGACGCGACCTGCAACGCAACGGCGAATGAGGATGTTCGACAGGCGCCCATAACACTTCAATTTCTTGACATGACCACTTCACAATCAGACGCTTCTCAACTTGCTCTCGCCCACCACCACCACCACCACTGTTATCGTCGACGCAATTGGGTCTGCCCAGTCTAACGGTCACTCAAATGTCGGCCACTATAGACATAGATGGAAGCATGCTAGAAGGCGGGGGTCAACTTGTCCGCAACGCAGTCGCATATGCTGCTTTATTGTCCAAGTCTATCAAGATATACAACATCAGGGACAATAGAAAACCGAAAGGGCTCAAATGGCAGCATGCAGCTGGCGAGTTCACTGCCAATGTATGCACAGAATCGTGTTCTCAGTCTACTGATTACCCTCAGGTGTTCGTCTCGCGGGTCAAATCTCAAATGCCACACTTCAAGGTTGTTCTGTCGGGTCCCGAGAGATTCTCTTCTCTCCCGGAGAGATCAATACTTCGCGACATTATCTCGCTGATCCAACAACAGCCGGTTCCATAACACTTCTGCTACAGATCGCTTTACCGTGTCTGATATTCTCTAGGGCCTCATCATCACCCAGTTGCAATGTTACCCTTAGAGGTGGAACCAATGTACCTCATTCACCTCCAATTGATTATACCCAACGTATCTTTCTACCCTTCATACATCGACATTTTGGAATCGACCCAGTACTACAAATTCACAAACGAGGTTTCGCCCCGAAAGGTGGAGGTGAAGTCCATTATTCGATGTCCCCTACGCACGGTCCCCTTCCCCCTCTCACTCTATTAGAACGGGGTGACGTTGTCGTCGTCCAAGGATTCGCTTATGTTGCTGGTATTAGACGTAGTTTGGCTGAGACTATGGCTGGTATAGCCAAAGCAACGCTGATTTCTGGTGGAATCGATCCAAACATTATCAATGTAGATGTTTTCGAGGAGCCCCGACAAAACTGCCCTGCTGGAATTTGTTCTGGTGTCTTTCTAACGGCCACAACTACTGGCGGGTGTACTCTAGCCGGTAGTGCATATGGTAAGGGTGCAGAGATTGTTGTTGCTGCTGCTGCAAATGAGCTGCTTCAGAATCTTGATCATGGTGGTTGTGTCGATGAATACCTTCAGGTACAATTTCAATTTCTTATCTGTATTGAAGGCGTATTGAGCAGAAGAAAATATAGGACCAAATGATTATCTTCCTGGCTCTTGCGAAAGGTCGTTCTGCAGTACGTTACGGACCATTATCCCTTCATACCAAGTGCGTGTATCTCCCCAATTCCTCGCTCTGTAAACGCGTAATTTGCTATTTCACAGAACTGCTATCTGGATAGCAGAAACATTGTCTGATGCTAAATTTACTGTTGAAATCGACGGGAAAATTACAACCATCAGCTGCGATGGAATAGGATACACTGGATTCTCCTCCGATGACAATGCAGTAAACTGAGAAGATCCATTGTGCGTAGTAAAAAGTTACAACAAGTTGCGGTCCTATGATGACATAGTGAGTTTGTATATCAGGAGGATTATGTGTATTAGTGAGCCAGGTGCAGTCATGGTACAAGATAAAGAAATAAATATCCATCAAAGGCGAGAACTGAGAAACTAGTTGCGATTCCAAGATAAGAGCGACATATCTCCCAGTTTCCTGCAATGACTTGGTGAGCTTCAAAAATAGGTGAAGCAATGAACATGCGCACCTTGGCTTTATCATATGACGGATAGTTCCAAGAATTGCTAAAGCAACGAAAAGGGAAGCAGTACCAACATACGCCCATCCCAAAAATGGATTCTTCCCACCAATCCATGAGACCGTTGAGATGACAATAGCTTTATGACCATTATACGAAAGTACAGGGAAGTCTGCAAAAAAAAAATCAGTTGCGTCGGTTGAAACATTGTTGAAGATGCGTACTTAAGTTCACGATAATCTGGTAACTGCCTTTGAGCAACTTGTCGTTATCATTCCTTCCCCACAATTTCGTGAATGTAGGAAGACCAGCTGTTCGCATCCAATTCTGGAAATGTTCATCTTCGGCAAGATTGGGAGGTGGATTGTCAGTTGTATAGTTATTGGGATACTGCAACATCCAATTAGGAGGAGGGACAATTTCATCAAGGTTGTAACCAGGTGTGGCCGAGTACTTCTTGGCCTCACCGGGCCAAGCAATTCCACTTTCAGAAAAGGTGTAGTTCGTGCTGGGATCAGAGGGCATTGTCAAGGGGGAGAATGTGTCTGACGAGAAACATATTAGATTACGCAAGGTTTTGGTATGAAATGTACCTACCATTGAACCTCGAGTTGGCGATGAGACCACAAGGATAGATAATTTTGCTGTCACTGGTAGTAGCAAGAGGTTTGCAGTCTCCATTCTTGATATCGCTCAAGCTGACAAACTTGCCCTTCAATTGATCGGTGTTGTAGCTCTTTACATATCGACGATGGTTTTGATAGAAGTTCGTGAGTTTGTAATAGAGGAAAACCGAGGGATCCAAGTCAATTGGGACATCAAAGCGAACGTAACACTGGCGTTGTTGTGTCACATTCACGGTATTGTCAGCAGAGCGGTCTAAGAAGGCGTATTTGGGAGTAGTGAATGGAGCATTCGTTTGACCTGCTTTCAAGCGATAGCTGAAATCCTTCGTGCTCATGTCCGTGAATTGCAAGTTGGCTTCTGAGTTTGCGGATGGTAACGTTTCGCAATTCGTATAATCAAACGTCATTTCGCTGACCTGATAAAATAGTCTATACCAAAAAATGACAATAAGAACGAGCAATGCGTACCAGTCCACTTCCCCATATCAGGAGAGCTCCAATGGGGGCAAAGATGATGCCAATAATGAAGAAAGTAGGGAGTACGGTTTTAGGTGTGAAGATAGGTTGCCAAGCTTTCAACCGTTGTTGTTTGAAGGCGGTATCTTTTCGAAATAAGGAGGTTAAGAAAATGCCTGCACATAATGATGCTAAACTTACTAGCTGGTCTCCTCCAACTGCCCTTCTCCTTCTTCTTGCTCGCATCTTCTCCTACATCAGGGCTATCATTTTCCTGTCGGTTTCGCCTGAACAACCCCATGCCACAATAAAGCGAATACCTAAATGAATAAAGATCTCAATCTATGAGTCGGTAAAGAGGAAGAAGTATGAGGAGAAGGAGGGAGAGGGTAAGGTAGAGATGAAGGTCGCCGTCGGGAAGAAGTCGCAGCAAGGGTCGGAATCATCGCCGCTCTTACTTGTCATACTCTGCCACCATGTATTACGTAATCAACAATACAATCACTATTGGGTAAGCATTTATATTAGAAGCTACAGTACAGTAAGCAATATCTCATCCCCTGTAAACACGAAGAAGAACAAACGTGCAGAAAGCTAATAAACCCGCGAATACGTAGAATACTCGTCCCTCCTTCGTCGCATCCCCATGGGCCAAAATATTTCTTAACGGCAAGAAGACTAACCCAACGAGGAAGTTCGATATCCCTGTAAGAATTTAGAAATTAGCTAAAGATGTAAATAGGCATGGTGCTAAACAACTTACAGTTGAGTGATAGTGCTACGGAGGAAAGAGCAGACACAGCGTGAGGGGGAGATACTTCCGGAATCATCACGAAAGGCACAGGTCCCACTCCGACGGCGAACGAACTATGAAGATAGGTCAGTTGCGAAACAAATGATGAGAATATAGATGTCTTACGCTATGAACGCGATGATACTGAATGAAGCTAATCCAATGAGCTCTGAATCCAATCCCAAGCCGACACCAACCAGGGCAAGGAATGCTCCTGTGGCAGACAATGTGAGTAATTGCTTCCTTCCAATTCGCTGGACGGAAAGTTTAGTGGACTTTCGGGCGGACTACAAGTGAGAATATACCTCAATAAGGAAGATTGGAGGGAATGTCATGATCACATTCACGATGGTGATTCCGAGCGATACGAATGGTCCTAGGTCAGGTAATGCTTTCGAGAGAATATCATTGCTGTAATAAAGTACTGCATAGAGACAATCATTTAATTTTGTCTCAATGTGCTCAAAGAAGGTGTAATTTACCTGCATTAACCCCTGGAATGTAGAAAAAGAAAGCGTTCAGCATCAAAGTTCGGAATAGGCAATTCTGCAAATTACGCTTACCCGAAAGCTGCTGGCATAACATGGAGAAACAGACAATAGTCAAAGGTCTCCGTACGGCTCTGGAAGTCAATGCCTGCGGAACGGTCAGAGCTGCGACGTGGCTGTCATGAGAGTCATCTTCGTTCAACGTGTTCCTTTCGGGATCTTGAAGGAGGGGATCAGCGCTCTCAACATTCAGGTCTTCTGCAAGGGATGCTTTAGGACCCCATAATATTCTCGCAACTTTAAGCTTCTGCTCCGCGCTACCATGTCTCGCAATCCAGACGGGAGATTCCACAATTAAGGGACTCCACGCTAATTGGAAGATACCCAACAAGGCTGAGAAAACCAGCACTATTCTCCATTGGTGTGGAGTCGCGAGTTGTAGTCCCAGTGTTTGAGTGATCATGATCCCACAAACAATGGCAAACTGTGTAAGGACACCTATATGTATTGATAGATATTGTTTAGAAGAAGATCATCACAAGAAGTTGCATAAGACAGACCCACGGTGCCCTTGATATTCGGTGGTGCGATTTCAGAGAGGAATATCGGACCTACGCAAAGGCCTAAACCTGCAGCAGCACCAACCAATGTTCTTAAAGAGGATCGTATACATGGAGCAGAAAGAGAATAACGAGTATGCCCACCTTCCAAGGATCAGCAGGGTCAACGAAGATGCCATTGCCATCAGCCCAGCACCGACGACTCCTACCACCGCGCTAGCCTTGACAGCACCTTTCCTTCCCCACTTGTCCATTACTACATTTGCGCCAGAGCTTCCCAAAAGACCGCCAACAGTATACACAGCGGTGACTACTGAGAACGTGGCATCTGACATTGGAATGCAAGTTGGTAGTACAGATTGAAGAGGTATCTCAGTTTCCGTCTTCCGGCAGGTAAGAACAGCCTGAATCTGATTCAAAGCGGATATGTGGTATCCATACTAAATAAAAACGATAGGGCCTGTGAGGTTTACGTTGAGAAGAAGCAGAAAGTCTGGACATACCTGAAAAGATACAACGAGAATCCATAAACATACTCCCCAGCCACGGACGGTGAATGAACGCGAATCGTTCATGAGTTGTTGCTGTATCCAGCAGTCGACAGTGTAATCAGAGAAATGAGAAAACGAATGTTGTGTGATCTATTCAAAGACTGCTGTAAAGATGCGGCAATTAATGGCGTGTTCTGGCCGCGGCCACTGTTCGTCTTTTGGAGCGCTTGCCTGGTAGTATGACAGCCCGTGTGATCGCGCTGCGTGGGAAGCGTTGTGGGTCCATGTGGCACCACGGAGAATAACCACAACAACCATAAGCATAGGCTAGTTTCGCAGCATTGCACCAAAAATCAACTAGTATAAAATATAGAACAATTCGCTACAAAAATATTTGTCTCAAGAATTTTCACTTCTAATATAATACTCTGCGCGTGCAATAGCAGACATAATTCCCCAAGCTTGCCCTTCTGTTGCAGTACCCGGTTGGTCGAAGTTCGGACTTCCACAAACACCTTGGACAAAACCGTATGAATCGGTCTGCTTCAAAGCCGCTTGATACATGACAGCGGCTTTTGATTCGAATTCCTTGATTGTAGCTTCATCCAAACATGATACATGGAGCAACTCCATCACGCGAGAAGACGTCGACGAGTAAGCAATTTGGAAAGACAGTAGACGGTAGATAGTGTAGAAAAGTTGTTGTGATAAATTTGTCTCGACGAAGGATGTCGTATCATCAAGAATATCGTGGTATAATCCATCAGGTCGCATGTGCTTGAAACATGCACTCAGTGTTTTCAAGAGTATATCATAGCATGCTTCAAGCCATTCATCAATACCTTCTTCTATGAATGCTGACACCAATGGGTGATCATCGGTGACTTCGTCGATAGCAGCAGCAAAAATTCGGAACATGCGAATGATACCACAACACACCCATCCATTCCCTACTCCCCAAAATGCCTTTCGTTTGAACCTCTTGGATTCCAGATTGTAAATGTGCGACCATTCGCCTGTTTGTGACTGAAGAATGTCTGCGGGAAGTACGACTTGATGGAGACACATACGGAGAAGTCGCATGGGATCTGCGTGTGTATCAGGGTGGTGAAGGTAGTATACGAATGACGAAGCCAGAAAAGGAGGATGCATGTAGAGAGTGTCTGACCAGATCTCGACTCCGTCGGTACGATGAGAAAGAATGATTCGCGAGTCGTCACTCGAATATGAGCACCCAATGGTATACTCAGCCCGCGGACAAATTTCGAGGGTATATCGCAGCATCCGGTCGATGGAAGAATGTAGTCGCTGCCCATGAGTGGGATTCTTCATATCCAGTGTCCTGCTTAGTAAATAATAAAAACATTCACCGATACAGGCTGGATCTGCTGCTCCGTGGTCGGAATTCCCATCTCCGTTCAGACAAACTGCAAGCCTCCCATTGGAGCTTTGCCTCACTATAGCATCGTGTACGAGGGAGTAAATACATTGCAAGCGGATGTCTGGATTGTCTGATAGGAATGACGGCTGGCAAATGAACAATTGATGGGTTTCTAGAAGAGCCTGTGCAGCAATTCCTTGCTCCCAAGAAGAGCGTTGAGTACAAAGAAGAGGAGGGAAAAGCTTTTGGTAAAGCTCATGAGCATCGTAGATGTGGTTTGATATGGTAGCCATCTCGATATGTGGTAGAATTGATCTGCGAAAACGGCCCAGGTCTGGAAAGAGCACCTGTCAACTTCAGGCTGCGAAGGCTGATTGTTGCGTGATCTTTTGGCGTGCTTTCCAAAGAGAATGATGAAAAACGGGGAATCACCTTGAACGACCTGGAGACCTACTACCACTGGGCCGAGTAAGTTCTTACGTTCGAAACAAGAATCGAAGGGAGATTTGAAGACCTGCAATGATATCGAAGTCTATACCATAACAGCTAGATTTTTTCAGTTTTGACTGAGACCATCAGCAGTGAGAGTCGATGCAAGGCAGTAGTACAAGCTTGGTGCCAATGAAGCATCTTCAATCATCATTGATGGCCATCACTGGCAGATGTCCGTGACATGTCACACGGAGGTATTTGTAGTAGGTTGAGCTTGGGTTCGACTTTGAAGTTTGAAGTTGAATTGTCAACTCGATTCCACATCCACATTCGTGTTCTCACTACGATTACCCATAGATCGATCTATACCTCCAGTCATCATAAGTGTACACATCGATGGCTCGTTTGTTGTTTTTGCAGTTCGGACTTACCCTTTGTCTCGTAGTAGTAGCAATGCTTGAAGTTGGAACCGCACTAGACAATTCTCAAACAACCTTTGGGACCTCCAGAAGTCCCTCTTGGACGGTATCCATATCAGATACATGGGATGTAAGTCGCTGAAATTATAGCATCATCGTTGTATTCCTGAATCGATACTCAGGTGTTAGGACCCTTCCCGATCCAAGCACGAGAACAGCAATACCTGTCTCCATCCTATCCAATTGATGGTTGGTCATTGTCAAAATCCTGATATTAGGGTCATGTTATAATTCTGATGACTCTCCAGCATCTCAACCCATAGATTTTCACAAGAGCTGGCCATCTTCATTAGCAGATAATGGCGCTGTGACATGGAGAAGGGCTCAGTCAAATTCTGGGCATCTCACTCTGACTTACCCGGACATAAGGTGATCGAAACAACAGATGAAGGTGTATTTTATATCTCTGACCCTCATCATGCTATCAAATATTAGATGGTCTGCTCTTCGTTCGACGGAAGGTTGGGCTGCACTGCAACACCATTCAGTTCTTCGGACAACTATCACGCTGTATCCTGGACCTACGATCGACACGCAGAAAGAATATGCACCTTCACTTCTTATTGAGTTGTCTCAAGGCTCCTTCTTCACGATTCTTCCCCAGACAGAAGGTCACAATATAGTACCTGCATGGCACAGCGGGAACATTTACGCTGTGAACTCTTCGCCTCAGTCATCCATCCAGTTACCAAGCAAGCCATCACTGCTCAGTCCCACAACATATGACTTGTTTATTAGTGGGGACTATGAGGTGCCAAATCCTTTACCTCTCATGATCAATGGCTTACTGAGAACTAAAACTTTGGCTCAGATTAGATTGTTTGGCGATCCTTTAGTCTCGAATAGCACGGTACCTAAACTACAACTTGACATTTCCGTGGCACTGCAAGACTCAACAGAATCGCTCAAGGTCATCGATTCTCACAGCATTGTCCCAGACTTCGTTGACGGTTGGGCATTTGGTGGTGTCATTGGTATTGAAATACAAGCCCTCGATGACTGGTGGGAAATAACAAGTGGTCGAAGCGAAGAAGATGTGGGTTCCTTCTAATATGAGTGGTACATCGACTGAACAAAATTTTTCGACAGAATTTGGAGCTTGTACTTCCACCATCTTTCCTCCATCCTCTGGTAATTGCCCCATCTCAAACCAGAATAATCCCTTTGAGAATCCGTCAAAGTAAACCAATAAGCAAGACCACAAGGACAATCAGTGTCAAACTCAATGCCAGTGGTTCGTCTGGTAGCATTGAAATTTCAACTTCATTGGATATCAGACATAATGATCACTGGCATTCACGAAATACTCAAAGCCTCATAGCCACCTACGTTCACGCAAATTTCATGGCTACAGCATTTGCTGTGAAACCCCCTACCGATACCAAATCCACAGGCACCAACAGCACCGTGCCTCCCATTCTTGCCTTGCGTATGTTACTTCAACATTATTTGAAAGTGAAGTCCTGACAGTGGTATAGATGGCGCTGGAGTCGAAATTTTTGACAATAACTTCTGGATTGATGCATTGCCTTCTCAGAAATACAGCTGGACGATTGTTCCTAGTGGACGCACGAGCTGGGTGTGTACAATCAATTTCACTGCTTAACATCTATTGCACTATTAATGACTTCGTGAACAGGGCTTGGATTGGCACGGTCCTAGCGCAATTGATGCATGGGAATGTCTAGAGGCTTTCTCAGAGATTTTACAGTTTCAAACCGAATGGCATCCTTATAGTTATCACAAGGGTTCCCGTGTAATCTTAGTTGGACACTCTAACGGCGGACAGGGTGCTTGGTACATAGCATCTCGGTATCCGGATCGAGTTCTCGCAGGTTTGCATCTGTTTCGTCAAAACTTCCAACGACCTGTTTATGAACAATCATTATGTCTTTTCAGTCATACCAGCAGCAGGATATATAAAATCTCAGTCATATGTGCCGCTGACTATGTCAAGGTAGTGAAAGTAAAGTATTTTTTCTTTGAAACGTCCACTAATATGATACTTTCAGAGGTGCCCATTTTGTAGATCCTACCCTCCGGGCTATCCTCGAATCTTCGTTGACCGCAGACGATAATGATTTATTTGTCCGCAATCTTGTTGATACACCTATATTGGCCATTCACGGGTAAGAAACTTGTTTTACTTGTGTTTTTTCTGAAGTGTTCACAATCCTTTTTAGAGGTAATGATGAGAACGTTCCTGTTTGGCACACTCGAGAACTGGTCAGTGTCTTGAAATCCTGGCGGCCCGACGCAAATATCACGTAGGTTTCTCAACACTTGATGTCTCTACATCCATACTGAATCCATCGTTAAAAGCTATCAAGAAGATGCCGGACAGCCGCATTGGTACTCAAATCTATTTGACAACAACATCGTCCAGTCATTCATTGAGAAGTATCTCCAAGACGAACGGCCCAGTTTGGCAGGCCATTCGTTTACACTCACCGTTGTTTCACCTTCTGAAGCTGGGTCAATGCACGGATTCAAGATTGTGAATACTTTGAAACCTGGAAGGTAGTATGAACTGTTTACTCCGTGTTTGCGGTAAATAACTAACCCTCAATTCTGTCAGACTTGCTCGTCTCACCGTTCAGCAAAAATCAACTTCCGTCGAGATCACGACAACCAACGTACTACATTTTTCTGTAGAAAGATCGTCTCCGTTTTGGCCATCGCAAGGCGTCTTTATCGTCGATGACACTCAACTCATTACTGAAGGACTCCCTGACAGTATCTTATTTTCTATAAATGATAAGAAATGGGAGGTCAGTAGTGCTCTTCAAATCACAATTTAAATATCAACCAACTTGACTGCTAACACAACTGTAGATCATAAAACAACCGTGGACTGTCCCAATCAGACCATCTGGAAGGATGTCTGCGATTCTATCCTCATCTGCTCCTCTCAATATCGTGATATCCAACAAAACAAATACACGGGAACTCAGTATTGCTCTTCGCATCGCACACGACCTTTATCTTTATCACAAGCTTGACTCTCGTATCCTAGAAGCTCATACCTCATCGAAGGAAATAGAACAATCGACTCTCCAGGGCAACTTGATAGTTATTGGGACCGGTGTCAACAATCTTTTGGTAAAAAACCTGTTGGAGAAACAGCAAACACCGTTCGATTTGCGTGACAATAGGCTTTTTCTCAATGACGACCAGATTTCCGACCATCATACCGCTATTTTCCTGCATCCTCATCCACTTCGTCCGACAGGCCTATCCCTAATCATCTATCCCGGTTCGCATGACTTAGATGCTAACTTAGAGAGGGGCCGGAAGTTGTTCCCCATCAGAACAGGGGTCCCAATACCCGACTGGGTGATTTTGGATGAAACGGTTGACAGCATTTCGCTCGGAGGGATTCGAGGAGCAGGGTAAGTTGAATCATTTTTTCTCAATAAAAAGGTCATCTTGTAACGTTACGGATGTAAATACAGGGTGTGGGGTAACAATTGGACATGGAACGAAGCCATGTCATATTTCTAGATTATGACAAGAGGTATTATGTGTAATACATTGGATATACAGAACACATGTAGGATAAGCAGTAGTGTGGATGCGCATAGCGAACCCCGACCATAAGCAAAAGTTCGAGGAGCTATGTTTACCTTTTGTAACATGAATGCGGGGTCCTAGTACAATACAATTGCGACGGAGAACAAATCCCAGAAAAGACGATAATAAGTGGAACAGATAGCGACGGTGACAAGAGTGAATTCTAAGGCTGGAAGATAGACTTTGCGACCTAAAACGACAGTATGTAAGCAACAATACATTAGGGAGAAGGCTTAATACTAACGTTTTCAAGAAGAAGGGTCACTTCTGGGGCAATGCCAATGAACTCCTGGTTCCAGAAGTCGTACTTTGGATTACGCAACAACTCTATGAAGGTAACCAAAGCACCCCAAGGATGAGGGCGGTGGACCAAAAAGCGCTCCAAAAGGACCTTGGTCATAACTTCTCTAAATCGATCAATGTTCACTTCAAGGAAGAGGTGAAGCATGAGAGAGCTGAACCAATGAGTGTGTGCATTCGGGTAACGCAAATGAAGTACCATGGCGCTCAACAAATGGTGTTGACCTGTTAAACTAATGAGCTCAAAATCAATATTAACAGCCAAAATTCTTACCCTCAACATCGAGGTTTGTAGCCAAGTATTGCAAGGCTACAGCACCAGGATCGGTCGGGACAAACAAGGAGTTTCCACTTCGAGCCTTAGCTTGAGCGACAGATGAAACTCCGATGTACATCACAAGTGAGTTGATCAACGATAAATTGTACGTGTCGGAGTTATCGCCGGTATTTGGAAGCATTAAACGGTCTTTCAGAGAGGGCAAGAAGGAGGAAGTGCCTCTGTTCAACAAGTATTGATCAAGGTAAACCCGGAGGTCCCCGGATTTGAGGATGGATGAAAAGTCGGATAAGATGGGGGGGATCGGACCCATCTCGGGAATGGCCTCGAAATTGAGGTTACGCAAATGAGGATCTGGAAGAACAACGCTGGGGGGGAATGCGCTTAGGACAATGTTACGGAGCTGGATGCATCGTTGGGGGATGACGTCGCAAAGAGTGAAGTAGTATTCACTCAAAAATTCGGGGAAATCATGAAGGAGGACAAGAAGGAGTCGGAGTGAACCTCGGTACAGATCACGAGAGGCGGGTTGCAAATCAGCATTCTTCAAGAATGGTGACAAGAACTTGAACAACGCCAGGAGAAGCCTGTGGAAGGCCGACCAACCCTAAACAGATAAAGAAGGGTGAACACCGGACGTTATGAGCTAGTACGAAGGGACTTACTTCGCGATTCTCGGATAGCAAGAGCTTGGGCATGAATAACCTATGCGATATCAAGCTCATCCAGGAGAAAGCAAAGCCAGGGAAGTACGTTGGTTGAAGCGAGCTGAAAGTATCCCTGAAATGCAAGTTAGTAACAAGTATGTTGATAGTATACTGATAACTTACCCGACAGCGAGTAAAAGCTGGAAGTAGACTGTGCCCAAACTACTCTCGATGGCATGAAGGTCACTCAACAGTGAAGAAAAGAACCTGAAAAATGGTTTCTGCTGGAAATCAGGTCCCTGTTCTTCATGCATGTTTGCCAAGACAAGCACGATGATGGACAGAATCTTGGTCAAGTAGTGTACTTTGGCTTGATCGTTGTTGACACCAGATGCATCACCATGGTACTTGATAATGTAAACGATAAGACGAGACATGGCATCCAATGCTTGGAATGAATATGTATACTCTCCGGCGTTGACGCATTTGATGTAACTGTTCACGCTAGTCTCGGCACACACCCGGAAAAAGAACGAAGAAGAATCCTCCATCTTCAATATGCCTTGTTTGGTCAAGGAGTTGATGAACGGGACGAAAGACTTCTCTGGAGAGTGTGACCTTTGGAAGATGTTGACCCATTGCTGGAACCAGATGAAGAGTTTTTCTCTTTGTTGCTCCGTCTCGGGTTTGACGACTGGTTGCTTGCCAACAAGAGCTTCCTGAACGGTCGTTCTGCGTATGCCACGTAACTCTTCCAAAAGTCGATGAACCCTATGCGAATCGTCAGGATCACGTGGCCAAGTCATAATGGTAAAACTCACTCCTCGTTCGATTTGCCCGTCTGTGTAAGTTGATTCAACACCTCCAGAGTGTACGGGAATTGACTCTGTGAAGCAATGGGTGGGTTGCTAGACAGACACTCTCTGATGAGTCCAGCCGAAAAGTTAAGAAGCGTTGGGCGGGGATCAGTGTAGAGGAACTTCGCCAACTGTTGATCCTCTTGCAAAATATCGACGAGTCCGCTGCGCAGCAACGTGACAGTCACTGGGATATTGAATTTACGCTAAGGTGGGATTAGTGTGACGCTCCAAATATAATGCAGCAGTACTTACTTCATCTTCAGCGTAAATTAACCAAGTAATAGCTTCCTTCGCCACATCTTCGAATGAGTGGCACAATTGATCCAACAAAGCTACGTATATCTCGCGGCCCAAAGGAGACGGCGTCTTGTAGAGCAATTGCACAATCTTCTGGGACATCAAGAGCGGGGTCCTGTGCCTGTCGACTGATTCTGCTGCGAGGAATATAATTTGACGCACAAGACCACGAATCTCATGGGTGGGAGTGAGGGCGGCGAGTGACTGCATAGGGAGTTGGATGAGAATCGCCTCAAGATCCTTTATGATCGCCTATGGGATTTTTTGTCAACCAATCTGTCCATAGCCATGATAGAAAAAGCCTACATTGAAACGATCCATAGCGTCTTGATGACTCAGATAACCCGCGGTTGAAACAATTTGTTCCCCTGAGACCGTAGAACCATACACAGATGATGCAGGAATCTCTCCCCGATTATACGAAACAGTAGAGGCCGGGCGACTGACATTATGCCTTCTCTTAGAATCTAACGGTATCGTCGTGATCAACTAAACCCGCCTCAAATATCACTGAAATAGCTTGCTCACCGAAATCTTCATAGACAGCAAATTGGATGGGTTGGACTCCGCTCGGTTTGAGCCGCAAGGGTTCAGGTAAGGAACTCGCGAACAGAGTGTGCGGGACGTTGGGATCCCAAAACGCCTGTCCTGGTCGTTGCTGTTCCTATGCATTAGCACATGACAAGGCTATCGAAGACTGACCACATACCTCGCGGTGACGTTGACGAGCGTCGAAAGCGGTTGCGAACGCATCGTCGACATCCAGAGCGGCACGCTCCATTGCAGCCTGTTCAATTGCTTGACAAGCAATGTCCAGATTATCTTGTACCAGAATGTTGTAAACCTGATCCGGGATTTGTTGCTACGGGTAACATTCAGTAAATATTGTCATGTTTTCTCCATGTATGACATACCTCATTAAATCCAAGTTCCGCCAAATAGTGTCGAATGTGGCCACCGAGGTTGCTTTTCAGAGGCTCTTTGCAAGTGACAAGCGCTAGGCTACCGGCCAATTTCTGAGCCATGAGATGACCTGCCTTCCTCATTTTCTCCTCGCTCGGGTCAGCAGCAAAATCCTTTGCCACTAGTTCTCGAGTAGAAATACCAGCGATAGTTGCAGACCTCTCCACAACTGGAAGGATGATCTGGATATGACGATTAATACAGTTCATGAAAATTCATGTCTGTTGAACATACCTCACGAACAGCCCTGTCGACAGCCTGTTGAACAGCTCGCTTGAACGTTTGATTGTTATTGAAAGGAGCCAATTGAGGATTGATTGTGACCAATGGCAGCAAGTTCCTCAGAATAGCCTCGACTTGAGCGGAATTTTCACGTTGAGACTCAACAGGACTCTGAGCTCCGATTTGCAAGACTTGAGAATCATTGTGGAGTTGACTCGGGTCATAGCCCCCAATTGGTAGAGCATCGATGTTGGTGACGTAATCAGGTAGAGGACCATGCAAACTATCGGTGAGAGGACGATTGCGGAGAATGGTGGTTGCCTGAACAATGTCAAGGTCAATCTGAAGAGCTTTGCACAGAAGCTCGATTTCGAATTTGAGATTCAGTTTGAGCTCGGCGAAATGATACAGCTCGGCAAGGAGGCTGATAACGGCCATTAGCCAAGGGTTCGGTGGCCTGAATACGATTGAACGTGCGCAAGGCTCTAAAGTTTTGCACACGAAGGAAATAGCAACGATCAACCGGTTGATCTCATATCCTTCAACGAGTAGATCCTTGAACGACAGGTTTTTGTGCTTGATAGGTTGGTCCCTCGCAAGTGTGATGGTGCCCAACCAAGACCCAACATTCTTGAGGACATTACGTTCTGAGCCCGATTGAACAGTCTTTTCGGAATTGAGCAGTATCGACGCTTTGACAAGGGTCTCGTGCAGAACGTAGTGGAACAGAATCCTGACATTCAGTCCATCCAAAAACCGGACGTACAGGTGATGGTTGTTGGGTTCGGTGCTGACACGCTGATCAACCAAGTAGTTGGCAAACCATCGAGAGTATCGTTCCTCAAAATGCTCCTTCATCTCCGACAATTTCGTGTCAAAGTTTGAAGGTGCAAGATTGTTCACGATGAACAAGATCTTGTCCGATACTTCCTCTGGTGGTCTCTCCGGTTCCCCCTCGATCGTGTCTGGTTGGATGGCATTGAAGACGTGTGGCGGTTCTGCAGGCGGTCCAACAGTCAAGGTCCTCAAATCGATGTTGCTACTGTTTTCTCCAGCATTGGCAATTGCGCGATTCAGAGTCTTAGAAAGTTCAGGAAGCGCTTCAAGCAAATGCGGGATTTTGAGCAATGCTTGACACAGGGGCTGCCATTCCGACAGACGCGATTCGAACCTTGCAAGTGCTTGAAGACCAAATTTGAAGAGGTTGGTCTCAGGCGGGCAATTGAGGGCATCGAGTACGTAGCGGATAGCGATGCCCAGTGGGATGTAGTCAACGAGTTGATACTGAATCAGTGAGCCAAAGAGGTAACCAGTCATGGCAAGTTCGCGTGGGGGATAGAAGGATTGGAAGAACTTGTATTCGTCAAAGAGGAAGTGCAACATGCATGAGAATATTTCGTGATCGCGAGGGTTGGTAGAGTTCTTGTTGCGTTGTAGAAGGGCTATAACTTCGTCAATGGTGATGTGTTCATCATACATCTGCTTGTAGATAGCATCCACTTCAGCTTCGATCTCTGCTGAATAACTGACGACCTGGAATCCTGGTTCGGCATCAGTGCCCGGAACCAAGTTCATTAAACGAGGATGAATCTGCAAGCAAGCATTTCGAACTTCGATGCAGTAGTCAACGTCGCTCGCATGCATGTTACCGGCGCTAGATAAGATGTGTCAATTATGTTTCTGTTTAACATGAGCAGTAAGACATACTTATTGCGTAAGACTCTTAGGAAGATGGTAATAGTCTGTGGATTCAATGGCATTGTGCGGGGTTCAACGGCAGGATCTGAAAGTCGAGTAGTCTTTTCGCTTTCCATTTTGAGATCCAAAAATGCAATGACGGCGTGAAGGAAATCTGCCCCGTGAGCGGTAACATTGTCGGCAAGCCACTTATCCAAATTGAGGTATTCCCGACGAGAGGCGAGAGCGGCGACATCTAACGCGAACGTGAAAGGTCGAACTTCGAGGAGCGAATCCAAAATCTAGCATACAGGATCAACACCAGGTTTCCATATATTGTGGTCATCGAGACATACCTTCAGATCTTGTGCGACATCCAATATCCTTGTAATATTCAATGGACTCTCCTCGTAGAAATCACGGAAGGCATTTGTCAGGTATGTGGGCTCGATCTGCCAGATCCTCATAAACACAAGCTGATGATTAGGATGTCCAGCAAGGAACATGGCCAACAGCCGTTGCGTGTACTCCAGACGTATCTCGTTCCAAGGAAGATGCTACATTTGTTTGAAACGTGTCAAAAAGGTGGCCCCTGAGAAGACAACGACCCATTACTCACAGGCACTTGCAAAAGACCCATATGAACCAACTCTGCACTGATTTTGACGGCCTTGTCAAGCATTTCACGAACAAAGTTCCTCACGTCAGAAGATTCAGAATCGGCAGCCCGCACCAAAACTTCGAAAAGTTCCAACGAATTCCATGTATGTCCTTGCACGTTAGCAGCGAGTGACTTGATAGTGGGGCTTGCGTTCGCAACATCATCAACGGTAACAATTCGCCTTCCTGGTAAGCTCACAAAGTTGAAGGTGTCGGCGGGAAGGGATAGGAGAGCGTCCAAGAGACGAAGTTGGTATAGGAGGTTGGTCCACAACTTCCAAAAACCGGTGACTGCATGATTCTCCGCATCTCTGGGACAGTTGATAAGGATTGCGATCAATAGCTTCAATGTTGCGGTGTCAACACCTTGTCGGTCTGCACGGTCGAATGTAGTGATGACAGAAGCCCAATTCAAGTTGGCATTCTGGAAGAAACGGCATGAAATTATATAATCTCACAATCTTGAGATAACTTACCAAGCTGGACAATGCCCTTACAAGCGCACCGACATCACATAGAACACCACCTTCAGCAGCAATCCGAGCCAAAGAGGAGAATATTTCCACGATTTGCTCGTCACGAACACCTGTGGATTCTGTAATGTCGAATCTTGCTAATAGTGCTCGACAGATATCGACGTCGGTGGTAATGTCAGGACCAAATTGAATCAAAGCATCAACCAAAGTGGTATCCGAGGGAAGACTGAATGACAATGTACGTCAAATTGACAACTCGGGTATAAAAAGACGCGAAAAAAACAACCAACCTCATGGTAGGCAGGATGCGCTGCAAGATGGGTGAAATGATTTCAGTGCCGTATTTAGCTTGGGCTGCTGCAATGAGAGCTTGTCTTTGAGTGGCATCGAGAATCGGACTATCAACGTTTGTGTCACAAAGGAGGTTTGACAAGAGTTTGGCCACTTGATTTGGCGAAAGATCAGCTTGTTCAAAAGACGGATGTTGACACAACGCCAAAACCGCATCCTCAAACTGCACCTTGATAACACTCGCTGCTTGACTTGCCAATTCCTTTCGAGTAGGGACCGCAACGATGGAAGAAGCCAAGATCAGCCTTTCCAATGGTTGCAAGTTAACTTTATCCGCGAAACGAGTGAGGTCGAAGTTACGAAAAGCATCTCCTGGTCCTTCATCAATGCCATCACGAAAGCGGTCGGCTAGGAAAGGATCGCGTGCAAGTCTCTGAATCTCTTGAACTAACAGGCGGAACGTCAAGGAGTTCGAAGTATCGAATCCAGATGGGGAGTTCGCAGATGCGACTCTGCCGTTGGAATGTACGATTAAACGTCGGATAAAGTGAAGGTAAGTTTCCAAGCCGTGCTGTTCAGATAGCTGTGAACCGAGAGGACGACCGAACCAGCAACAGCGACATGCCTGGTCATCATATTGTTGAAACTGCAAAATTAGACATTACTCACAGAACGTATCTCCATCTGATTCCTCTCGAAGTTTTCCTCGGTGAGGGTTGACAGCAGGAAGACGATTTGCGCCTTCACTATTGTATGAATATTTGGGTTGGTGGTACCCTCCATTGCTGGAGTACGAGACCGGGTCGAAGCCTCCGTCATGCGTCGACCGACGCCGCCACCTCCGGAAGCCGTTTTGACAAAAGAAAAGGGGACGTTGAGAAGAGCAGAGGTGGGAGCTGAGAGCAGCACACACGTAGGACGTCTTCAACGACGAGCAACAAGGATTGCCTCAGCTTCCAAACGCGGAGTATATTTAATTTCACACTCCGACTTAATTGCCATCAGCACTTCCCACGTTTTCAGGTATTTGACTTCAACACGCGATTAATAATACTGGTCAAGTTTGTTACTGATTCGAAGTATTGTTGGTTGGTATTAAGAACTACTAATTGTACACAGATCATAGCCAAAATTAGTGAAGGGGACAAGTGAGAAACACCATCATTAAAACGATCAGATACACCCCAAAATACACACTGATGAGACCATCAATCATACATGCACGGATGTAGCGATTAAACCAAGAATGAGGAAAACGAAGTAGAGACCACACGTGAAGAAGGAAGGTTGCTTGCGGTCGACGAATGCTGCAGAGGCGAGTTGTCCCTTGGTTTGTTGCTCGGGTTGGGCTTGTACACTGCCACAAATACCAGAGTTCTGGAGCAAGTTCGTAGGTATGAGAACCTTAGCTTGGCCACCCTTGCTGTATTCAACGCTGATAGTGCCGTTACTGCCGACGACATATTGAGAACAACTCAGGATCCTGAAAGAGCATCAGTACAAATCAATGGAAAATTATATGCGATGCTTACTCTGTCATAGTGGTGCTGGTAGGGAAGGGAGAATAAACTGCCATACTGACATTCTGGGGCTATGATCATGGAAATGAGCCCAAGAGCGATACTGGAATTATGATAGGACGTACCGGTGAGCCAATGTTGGTCAAAATGGAGATAACATCGCCTTTCTGAATAGCAATACCAACGTCAGATGTCGTCAAAACATCTGTGCGAGATTGCAACCAGTCAGAAGTGGAATTGATCAGGAAATTTCGGAACTGAAATGAAGATATCAGCGCAATTCAGGTCATAATGTTCACGGCAAGGACTTACTTGGTTGAGACTGGCGATCATCTCGTATGCAGAGCTATTAGTGTAGTTGGAAGTCCAAAGGGGTTCACGGTTCCACTACAGAAAAATGAACATGAACAAGGAGGAAAAAAACAAGGACGATGTGGTTGCATACAGGATCCGCAGAGCCATGGAACCCTTGCTCTTGACCGTAGTAAACAATAGGAATACTATAACCGCAAGTTAATGAAAGAAACATAGCGGTAGTGATAATGCACGCACCCATCGGACATAAAATTGAAAGCCATAGCATTGTACATGCTCTGAGGGTCAACAGACATGTTCGCCCATCGAGGAAGATCTTGATTTTCGAGGAAATTTCCGAGCAAGCCAGGGTCCTAAAACTCAATTCATTAAATAGCACAGCGTCACAAGCCGGAATTCACTACCTTGAACTTGGTTTTGTAAAGCTCCAAGGTGTTGGTGATTGCCGAAGAGTTCAAAGCACCTGGGATCCAGAATGCTTGAGTCAAGGCAGTGTACATCGGATAGTTCAGAATAGAGTCCAATTCGTTCGGTGCTTGATAGCTAGCAGCTTCGCTGAAAAAGGGCATTTGTCAGAATGATTGAATAGACTACGAAGTATAAACAACTGACTTGATATCATCACCAAAGACTTCACCGATACAGAAGACTCCGGCGGCTTCACAGAAGACATTCCAAAATCCGGGTTGGACATGTCTAAGCAGAGAATTGAGGAAATAAGTAATATTTAATGTTTGCACGACTCACTTAGCAGCTAGGATAGTGATGTCAGGAGTGAGACAAACAGATAATCAAGATGAGCATGACATACCATCAATACGGAGTCCATCAATGTTGAATTCAGTGACAAGATCCTTGATCCAACTGCTATATCCCGAGACCACGGTAGGGTCCTGAGTGTTGAGATCTGGAAGAGGGACCTTGGTGTCACCCAACCAGCAATTCTGTTCACTGGTTACATTGCCCCATTGGATAGGGCAATACGGATGATATTGAGACTAGATCAGATAGGGTAAATGGCGAGTTCCCGGTGATGAACACGAAGTAGACTTACAGGATTCTTGAACATATACTTGGAGTAATCAGGCGTGACAGAAGTAGACATAACGTTATTAACGACGACATCAATCATAAGGTACCTTTGAATAGTAAGTTGTTGAGCCCTTTAGTATATCAAATAACGGCAATGTAACATACATTCCGCGTTTATGAAGGTCGTCAGACAAAGCTTTCAGATCGTCTGCTGTGCCGAAGCGATCGTTGAGCTTGGAGGCATCCGCAATCCAGTAACCGTGATAGGCATCTCCGTAGGCACTCCTTGGTCCCTCATAATTCTGCGAGACGGGACTGATCCAGACTGAGGGGAAGATGGGATGAGGGGGATTATGATTATACTGAAACTGCACTCACTAGCAGTGAAACCAGCATTCTGAATATAGTCGAGATTCTCGCGGATGGTAGCCCAAGTCCCACCACACCAAGTTTGCTTACCAGGATCACAAGCATTGATGTCCGCACCTTGAGGCAATGCGAAACGATCTGTGATGATTCTAAAAGGGAAGATGGGTCAACGGGAAAAATCAAAGGTTGGTTGGCAAGTATGCATACTGGTAAATAGAGCGACTTCTCCACTGGTCAGCGGTAGCACCGGCTACGGCGCGAAGGAGGGAAAGAGAAAAGAAAAGAGCGAGGAGAGAAGACATTCTCTCCAATCCAAGGGACAATGGGTATGTATGCCGTGGCAACGGCGAGTAGGAAATGAGCGGGGGGGTGAAAAGAGGGTGGGGGTATCAGGCAAAGAGCTGAGAAGTGTTGAGCTGAATGCCAGAAAGAACAGGAAACCTGTCAACAGGAAGAATTATAAGTAAGTGTGGACATTGAGGAGGAATTGAAAAAACAGACCTGCTGTAGAGTCGGGTTACAGTAACATGAACTGATGGGAGGAGGAGGAGAAAGGTCGAGGTTAAGTTGAGGACCTGTGACCAGCCGGACGGAAGCTGAACTTTGTCACAAGCGTGGCAGCATTGTCTCTCCGCCCGAAGAACAATCCGGGGAGATGTCCCTGGTGGACCCAAACGGACATAGATGGCTATTATCGAGGTCTGGCAACATCAGCCCAGATGTGAATCTGTTTCATGACAAAATCTTCCTGGTTACAAATTTGAACCGTTCACGATGGGAGGAAGGAGGACCGGGCGCCTGTCTTTAAGCACCTCGACAATGGTTAAAGAACATGATCGAGCCGGAGCGCCAGCTACCCCGCGCTGGGTGTCAATCCTGTCCACTCTTAAAGCTGGCTCTCTCTTATTTCCCCGCGTCGACGAATGCGCCCTCTTGCACCCACAACCAGCTCCTCAACCTCAGAGAAGAATAAAAAATAAGCAGAGATTCTGCTCTTCTGGTCCATCAATTTTACCCGATCATTTGTTGCGAGACTGAGAGACGGTCAATTCATTTCATCCACATGTGATCTCCCTTCTCATCCAGACTGACTTCGGGCGTTTACGGATTCCCCACTCGAAGCTGCCTTTGCCTGTTGAGAGAACGCCTTCGTTTGTGCTTCCTGAATGGATGTCAACAGTTGTGTGTCTCTCTCACCGATTTTCTGGCATTTTCAGCAACCTTAAAGCCTCAAAATACTCGGAAGGTCGAGCATGCTTCCCATGTGCTTCCCCAGTTTGGAGTCGGGCTTTAGTGGCCGGTGTCGGTTGCTCGCTTTTCTGTTTTGCAGCCGATGTGCCTTTGAATAATCGCCGACTAATTTTATTTCAGCTCCGCGAGGATCCTGCCGAATTGTACCACGTGATGGAACTTGCCAAGCTCGGAGCAAGGAACAGCTTGCCATCAATCTGCTCTCTGTTCTATTACTTACAAGTTACTGCTGCGAGTCTCTCTACCAATCTAATTGTATATTATCTCCACAACTCTTCTACAATGGCCAGCAGACAAGGTGGAAAACTCAAGCCCTTGAAGGTCACTTTGATCTCGTCAGTGTAATGTGCATATACTGAGACATCGTTCGTTCCCCAATCAAGGCTCCCAAGAAGGACAAGAAGGATCTTGATGAGGAGGATCTTGCTTTTCAGGAGAGGAAGAAACAAGAACAGGCTGCTCTGAAAGCTGCAAAGGAAAAAGGTTCGTTTGTTCTACCACTGTGCACATTTCAATTACTGATAAATCAAACCTCTTGCAGCATTGAAAGGTTAGTATCGTTAGTTTCATCGAGATTATCCTGGCTTATTGAGAAACATTGTATAAAAAGGTGGAGCTCCTGGAGGCGGAATCAAGAAGTAAGTAGCTATCCTACCCTAAGATATCCTCATCATTGCTCACCATGTGGATAGATCTGGCAAGAAGTAACCATGTTCTTCAACGTCCATTTCTACCAGATCTGATTGGCACGCCACCACAATGATGTTTCAAACCCATGTTATAACCCTTCAGCATGTGTATATCATCAGCGACCTATAGACTAAACTTGGCTTTTCTCCATCCTCAATCTCAGTTGACGTCTGTGTATTCACTACCATCTTTGACACTCAGAATCTCATTATGATGATGAAAAATTCACTGCCAACTGATATCATTCTGTGAAAAAGCGAGACAACAATCCAATAAACTATCACATCAACCAAAAATCCACCAATCCATCCTCGACAACTCCACAGGTAACGACATCATTGATAAGCAGGGATGCAAACAACAGCAGGAGTAGGTGGCTTCAACACGGATGCAACATCAAAAGGTACTCGAAGACCAGACGAATGATTCCAAGGAGCTCGCATTTTTGTTATTGGAGCAGCATTATCAAGAGATGACCTTCTCTCACTAACCGCTCCCGCTCCCGCTCCAGCAGATTGTGCATAAGATTCTGATGGCATCGTTACTATCGGCTGAACCCCATAGTGACCAAATGCCGCCGGTTGAGTATACGGTACGTGCTGGACAGGTTTTACACGGCGACGAGGTATAGGTCCCTGTCTTTCATGCGCTTTAGGATCGAAAGCAGGTCGAGGGATTGAAGGTAAAGTATGTTTTGGTTTACTTCGAGGTGGAAGTGGACCCGTGTAAAGTCGAAGAGCGGTTGGAGGAGAACGTCTTTGAGCCACAACTACCGCCTCGAATTTCGACGAGAAAGCAGGGGGAGAAGGGGAACGACTAGGAGGTTGCGAGGAGGTGGACATTCTTGAAATTGAATGTTTCTGCTATAAATTGGACTTTCGTATTTTTTTGACAGTTGACAGATGAGCTTGAGATGTAATGGAATCATAAGCCTCACTAACGTTTCTTTTGAAAGTGCGAAATACAATTACTACTCACCCTTGGAAGTGATTCACAGAATGATATTGCCTGAAACCTGCAGACAACTAAAGGACTATTGAGAGTGAATATAAAGGCCAAGCCCGGATCAACCGACAGCTGGTGAAGAACGAAGGGTAAGTTTGAAAGTGGGTAAAGTAACCAAAGCAAACGGACTTCGACTTGGGCTTGCTTATAAGCGAGGTCATGCTTGCTGATGTAAGCGAAGCTGTCCCTTGGGCTGTACTCTTGCTTCAAGTCCATCATTGATTCAATTGTTCAATGAGTTGTTATTGAACTCCCAAGCTTTCAGTCATCATAAAAAACCGGTATCAATGAGAGACAAGAGCGCAGGATAGAGAAGTGGAAAGTCACAGAGAAAGTCCCGAAGGCGCTCACGAGGAATTCTGAAGTTGACATATGCTGTCAACGAACGATTCAATCATTCAACGACTCCGATTCTGAAAGCTTAAAACCCAGTGAAAGTAGTATTTCCAATGTACAAGATGATATACAGGTGACGAGAGACACGTCTAGTAGATGCTTGAACCAGTATCTCCACGGTGTGAAGTCCGACAGCAAATTACATGTAATAATGCAGGATGTAAAGGATACTAATGCTTGAGCGCATTTGCACCAAGCCAAGTACAGTGCGGCGTACATACATATTTACGCATTGCCGCCATCAACACGTCGATAATGTTTCATAACTTGCGACTTGAAATCTGCAAATGATGTGACGTCAATCGCGCTATAACTTGGCGTTACAGTGAGTAATAACATACCTTCTGGCTTATCCCACAGGTTCGCGGCGTCTGGGTTAAGAGGTGATGCGTTGTTGGGTTCTGGATGATTGATTTAGTCATCGGCGAGGCAGCTTCGAATTCAATAACACTTACCTCCAAGCAATGATTGAAGTGAGAGCAGGATTGTCTGTACGCTATAAACAGCTGACCATTTGTCCTAATATTATATCAGAGTGAGCAATATCCCAAATTACGAGTCCGTGGTGGCATACCTGCAGGATATCGAGACAGATTGCACCCCCAACGATGTCAACGTTGGGGTGGTAGCAAGGAGAGTCGAATTTAATGGTTGGTGCTGCATATGGATAATTAGATGGGAAATTGATGGATATCTTGAACGAAAGGCCCGAGTAAACCTAGCGGGAAATATGTTCAATTGGATGAATATTAGATAGCCGTATTATGTACGTACGGTTCCCGCAGGACCCTCAATAGTTCCCGCCCATTCGAACAGGTTTGCATCAGATTTTGGGAATGCGGACTAGATAGCGATCAGTACGAAGGAACGAGATAGAGAGTGGAAGGTACTGACAATGCCAGGGGAAGAAGACATCTTAGATGTATGCACTGCGTAAGCCAAGTACCAATACGTTGGTTCTATAGCCACTCACCATCAAGGTCATGAGCTCACTGCTCAATCTAAAATATCCATAGTTAGCTGAAGGATACAGTGCTAAAACGAGTGGGATACGTACCTTTTGGTAACGCTACCTGCAGCTTCACTCTGAGAACCAGCCACAGTTGCTTTGGGTGCGCCACGGGGAGCAGCTACGGTCGTAGTAAGTTGTTCCATCAAGTCTATGAATTATTAGTGCAAGGTGGGTATCAAAAGGAAACTGGAGAGTAGTTGGCTCGAGAACTGAACTGTCTGCTGCCGTGGTGGTTGGGAGAGAACATTTTGAACACGCCTGACCGCGTTCTCGAATAGAGAGCACGTGCTTCTAGTGACATAAGCAATTGATGGGACCTTCTCGCAGTCGGCGTCGGACGCAAGCAAACGACAACTCTGGGACGCCAAAGGGTTGATTACTTTCCTTCCTACTTCATCCCGCCTTTACGCTGGCAAATTACTCTAAACCCGCCTCATAGCAGGCCATGTCTAAATTCTCCCCTACGGCCGCGGAGGTCGCCTTGGTTAATCAGATTTTTGCGCAGGCAGACCCACAGAAGCTTGGTGTAGTTACTGGAGATGCTGCCGTCAAGATATTCGCAGGTTCCAAACTTTCGCCTACTATTTTGGCCGAAATTTGGACTGTTGCAGATGAAGACAACAATGGTGTCCTGACGCGTAAAGGCGTCGCTATTGCTGTTCGTCTGCTTGGTCATGCTCAACGGGGCGAACAGATTTCGGAGGCTTTGGTTCTCAAGAGTTTGTCATCTTCACATTGTCCTAATCTTCTTACTGACATCATCTCTAGATGGTCCCGTTCCTATGATTGAAGGATTGAATGCGCCTATCGCATCACAGTCTACAGGAGTTCCCTTGTCTAAATCTCCTCCGCCGAGATTACCACCTCTTAGTCCCCAAGACAAGGCCAAATTCATCAAACTCTTCCTGGGTTGTGGTCCAGTGAACGGTATTCTGAGTGGTATGTTCAATTCATATGAAAGTGTGAATCAATACTCAAAGTGTCATCAGGTGATAAGGCTAGAGATGTTTTCGTGAAGTCTAAGTTGCCAGTAGACAAACTCTCTGCGATCTGGTATGTTACAAGCATTCTTGAAGTATCATAACAACTAACATTTGTTCAGGAATCTTGCCGATACTAAGAACCGTGGTGCTTTGGATGTGGTTGACTTCACCGTTGCCATGTATCTTATTCAAGCTTCTATGTCTGGGCAGCTTCCCGCCATTCCCTCCGTTTTACCACCATATGTCTACGAACAAGCGGGTGCAAAGGTGGAGTCCCACATGACTGGTGATAGTGGAAGTTTCAGTCCCACTGGCCTGAATTTCCCTGGACGCCCTGTCAGTACTCTTCAGCCGCAATACACCGGTCAATCACAGGGGATACCGGTTCAGATGACGGGGCAAGGGCTGAGAGCGCATGCAATATCTCCACCTATTCCAGGACGACCTAGTGTGGCTGGAATTCCTGCATTCCCCACTTCAACTCCTCAGTGGGATGTCACACCTGCAGAGAAGGCGAATTCGGATCGTCTTTTTGATGGCCTTGACAAGAATAAGAGGGGTTATATTGAGGGCGATGTTGCCGTCCCGTTCATGGTTCAGTCAAAGTTGTCAGAGGACACCCTTGCGCAGATATGGTTAGCTATTTGTTTGACAATCCGTAAATGCAGTACTAACCTGACGTATTAAGGGATCTTGCTGACTTGAACAATGACGGAAAGTTGACCAGAGATGGATTTGCAGTAGCAATGCATTTGATTCAAGCCAAGATGGCTGGTAAAGAAGTTCCAACGACCCTTCCTACGACATTAATGCCTCCTCATATGAGGTCAAGCCCAGCGGCAGCGTCCATTCCTGAGCCAATACGCGATTTACTTTGGGATGATACTCCCGTTACCACTACAACCCCACAAGCACCAACGATGCCTGTGCAGTCACAAATGACTGGTACGTTGTCCCCTCAACACACATCGGCCGGTCTTACGGGTAACCGATCGACGGTGTTTGGGAACTCCGATCCGTTTGCGTCTACATTCACATCTTCTCCGGCTCCCATTTTTACATCTTCACCAGCGCCTGCACCAGGTAAGGATCTGAATCAACTCATGACAATATTGTACTGACCGGCTTTGGTGATTAGTTGTCCATCGCGATTTACTTGGAGATGACGATGATGAAGTTTCGCCATCCCCTCCTCTGCAAGATAAATCTGCTGAAATTGGAAACGTGCAAAACCAGCTTAACTCTACCAATCGTTCATTGGATAACACTAAGAATGATCGTGCTAACGTCGAAAGGGTCCTTGCGGAGCAGGCTGCTCAATTGTCAGCTTTGCAGACTCAACTGTCTTCTGCCAAAGCTGCTTACGAAACGGAAACTCGTTTGTTGAGTACTCTTCGTGAGCGTCATGCCACTCAAACCGCAGAAATCCAGAAAACGAGGGAAGAATTAATTCATGCTGAAAGTGATTTGAGCGCCGTTCGTGTCGAAAAGGCCGAGATTGAAGGATCTGTGTTGAGGGACAAGGAGGAGGTCAGAGGTTTGCAGAAGAAGATGCAAGAGACTGGCATTGAAATCGAAGGAATCAAGGCAGACCTGGAGAAGTTGAGGAAGGAGGCAAAGCAACAGAAAGGATTGTTGGCAATTGCGAAGAAGCAGTTGTTGTCTCGCGAGTCTGAAAGGGCGAAAGTGGAGAAGGAGGCAGAAGAAGCGCGTGCGGAGCTTGAAGCAGCAAGCAAGGAAAAGGAGGAAGTTGAGGCAGAACTTGCCCGCGAACCTACCCCTGCACCGGCCAATGGAGATGCAGTCTCAGCCCCTTCTCCTGATAGTGTCTCTATTGCTGCTGGTTTCCCTCTTCCGGCCAGCCCTCCAGAGCCTGTTGCTTCCATTGCGTCGGGACCTTCCAGTCCCTCGTCAAAGAGCACTAATCCCTTTGAACGGTTGGCTATGGCCTCTACGCCCCGTTCTCAATCTCCATTCTTGCCATTTGCCAATTCTGTTGCACTCCCTACACCCACAGTTCCGGCTGCTCCTATTCAGATTGAGGCCCCGGCGACGACTGCTGCTACTTCAGATGATCCTTTCGGGTTTTCAGAGGCATTCAGTGATTCCGCAACACATGAGACGAAGCCGGAAGGTGAATCTCAATTGGCGTATGCTAACGAACCATCGACATCCCTCAGTGCTCACACAGACACGACCGATCCACTGTCTCCTTCGGGGACAGACTTGTTCATGACCCCACCAACTAGTGCAACTTTCCCACCTGCATCCTCAGAAGATATTTCGGAAGCCGCTGCATCTCATTTCCCTGCATTAGATGCCGTTGTCTCTCAAACTGTAGTGGACTCGTCGAAACCTGCTGAAAATATACCCAAGGCTGGAGAGCATGAAGAGGAGACTACTCTTGATACCCAATTGAAGGAGATTGAAGTTGAGGAATCGGACAGTGACGACGATGAACCCCTCACGAACGTCAAAGCCAAGTTGCGAGAGAGTTTGAGTCCTTCTGCTTCAGTTGCTGAAACGCGTGCAGATCGCTCTGCTTCTGCGTTTGATGATTCGTTCGGTATCTCATCACCTCCAGCTCAGTCCACGGATGCTGCGAAGCCAAGTTCCCCGGAACACCCGATTATTCCTGAGGTCAAGCAAACTCTCACCGGCTCGCTACCACCAGTCAAGGAAGCTGTAACCTCTCCGTTTGGTGAAGATACAGTGAAACCTTCCAGCCCTGCGGTCGCTCTTGCGGAGTCTAGCAATCAGAACGGAACAGACCAAAGCGAAGCTACTGTCAGCGATTTCGATGAAGCCTTCGGAAAAGTTCCCGAGAGTAGTGGCGCTCCGTCTCAGTTTTCACAGTTCACCTTCGACTCTGCTTTTGATGATAACTTTGACTTCGCGGCAGCGACAGCCTCAGCCAGCGAGAAAAGCCACCCTCCCGCAACAAACGGCACTAATGGTGTTCCAACTCCTGGTTTGCCTAAGACTGATAATTTCGACTCAGTCTTCCTACCAACCGGTGGTGCGGAACAACCCAAACCCGCCGTTACTGCTCCATCAATCCCTACACCTTCTACATCTGCGGTTGTTATGAAACCTGAGGAATCTCGGCCATTCTCCTTCGACGACGCGTTTGGCGCTGCTACTCCTCAACCAAATACACTCCCTTCTGTCAAGCCTACTCAGACCAATGGTTCGACAAATATCTCTTTTGATGATGCCTTCGGTGGACATGCGAATGAGGCACTGGCTTTAGATAACTCGTTCACCAGTTCCGTCTATCAGCCTCCACCGGGGCCACCTCCCCAACGTACTGCATCAATCACCCCTTTCCCCACTAGCTCTCAGCCTTCCTCTCCATCACGGGATCGGGATGGAGGTTCTTCACAGTATGATGCTAGAAGATCTATCTCCCCGCCTCCACGACATGCAACGCCTCCTCCTCGACATTCATCACCCAAGCCGCGACCCTCAACTGGGTCATCGGAGAAGGAGAAACCTACGAGGCATTCAAAGCTCAGCGTAAGTATTTGTTGAATTCATGTCAATTCATCCGTTACTAATATGATTCCTTGTCCCAGATCCGGTTACCATTTGGAAGGAAGAAAAAACATGAAGCCCAGCCACCCGTTCCTAGTGCCCTCTCCCACCAACCTCTTGTAGAGAATACCACGCCGGCTGCTGAGGATGACATTGACGCTGTAAAGCAACTGTGCAGCATGGGCTTCAGCCGAACTCAGGCTATCATGTCGCTAGAGGAGCACGGCTATGATGTCCAAAGAGCTCTCAATAGTTTACTTGGTGAGTCAAATCCTACTCTCGTGTATGAGTAATGAGCTGACTGGCAATGTTTAGGTTCTGCTTAATTACAATAAACTCCATCTTCGTGGAATATGTGATGGTCATCCTTGCCTTCTCTTCTGTTTCTTTTTCTTGCTTCTGAAATAACCGCACGCTCCTTTGGATAGCATTATGCCGTTCCTTATCATTTTTCCGTTTTTCTCTTTGTCTATCTACTCGCGCTAAGGACAGTCCTACACCCGTAATTGTACGCTCCTAACAAGAATTCGATATTATTCCTTCGTTCCGTCAACAAAGTCACTGGAGGTCGTGAGAGTCAGTTGAAACGTGGTGTTACGTTGTGTGCAGCTGGGCAGGCGTCGATCATGTCCTTGTCAAACTCAGCGTTGTGAGAGTCTTACGAATCAGACTGTGTCGTCCTTTTGTCTGCACATACCTCACTTTGCATTGCACAGCCGTGTTCATTGAACAGGATGGCGTCGGGAGGACAATGGTCTCCTGACAGTCGCTGACTTACAACTATAACTTACCCACAGCGTCCACAGCATTTTTGACTCACCTTTCAACTGCTTCGAGCTCGGTTTGTTCGTCCTTTCCCGCTCTGTTAATTTTAGGAACAATCGTACATTCCTGCTACTTTCATGTTATTCGCATTGCCTCGAGCATTGTCGTCCACTCTGTCTTCACGAAATATTCTATAAGTAATCTGCTATAATCCTTTCGTCCATCACCCAGCTTCGACCGAATTTATTCCATAACTCATTCGTTCCATGATTGCATTTGATATCATTGTTCTTGGTTGTGGTGAGCACCTTCCATTTTCCTCAATGCTGATCTGTGTGTCGTAACCTCGTTGTTCATAACTACAGGTGGTGGGCCTAGCGAGTATAATTTATCAAGGTGGGCATCACAGATCTTTTCACTTTGGTACATCATGCCCTTATACTGCATCGAATACCCAGCTATCTATTGAAGCCTTGCGATCTTCCCTGGAGCGATGGTATTATAGGTCTGGAAGCTGGTAAGCATGTTCCTTAGCCATGGCTTGGGGAGACCATTCTCTGACAATGACATCGTACACTCAGGATCAGGGCTTGGTGCATTAACGCACCTGTTGGTGAAGAACCCTGACTTATTTGGTTCTCGAAACCCGGAAGATCAGATTGGACATTGGAAGCCTTATTCTACTGCCGAGATTTTTTCATGGATACAGTGAGCCAATCGCATATAAAAACCTCTTCTTGAAGTATTTAATCATGCATTCAATTATGATGTTTTCCAGATGTTATCTTATAACCCATGCTCACTTGGACCATGTAAACAGTCTAGTTTTAGCGGCAGGATCACTGGGAGGTCCCTCAAGGAAAGTTTACGCATCTCGTCAGACACTACAAGATATCGAGAGCATTTTCTCCGACCGATTATGGCCAAATCTTGGATCCTGGGATGACAACGACGAAAACGCAGCCCTCATATATACCGAGTGAGTACGCAGTATATCACTGTATGAAAAGGGACTCATTTTGAAATTTATCTAGGTTGCATTCAAACAATCAATATCGGCCTATTACTGCAGAAGTTTCAGTTCTCACCATGCCTGTCAGCCATGGCAAAGATCAACGTAATAGATCTTATGACAGTACTGCATTTTTCATTAAGCATGAAAAATCTAGCCAAGAATTCCTATTCTTTGGTGACGTCGAACCTGACAGCATTGCTATCAAACCGAGAACCTTGGATGTATGGCGGTTAGCAGCACGGAAAATCCCTCATGCATTGTCCAATATCTTCATCGAGTGTTCATGGCCTATCGGACGACCTGACGACCTCCTATATGGACATCTTAACCCGGAGCATTTGTCCGAGGAACTCTCCATCTTAGCCACAGAAGTAGTCAAGATTCAACAGGGCGATTTAAAGGAAGGCATTGAGTCCAATGGTGCTCGTATCCGCAAGAAGCAGAGGTTGGATCCTTTGACTACACTGAAAGGCGCATTGTCCAATGTCAAAGTGTATATCACTCATTGCAAAGAGGATCTCCGTGGAGAGTATGATTGTCCCGTCAGTCAGATTATTGCTGCTCAAGTACAGACCTTAGCAGATGGATTAGGTCTCGGAGTAGAAATCATTGCAGTTGACCAAGGGATGCATATACGTGTCTAAACGAACATTTTTCATCCTTTTCATTGGACCATGATTCCCATTCGTTTTCAGCATCGTCCATCCATCTTCGAGACTCCTCTCTTTCATGTTTCGCATGAACCTTGTATACCTAGTCTATGTAGCGATATTATCTATGTATGTTGTTAATGTACTAGTGTTTCAACAACACATTCTTCACACAATCGTAAACAAACGTGCAAAGAAGTCGCGTGGGTGGATTAACATTAACTCCAAGGGAAACGTATATCATTTAGTCGTAACAGAGGTATATATAAAAGAAACGAATGTATACTACAGAAGAACATCCGTCCGCGAGGTCATACAATAATGAAGAATCTACGGTCAGAAGAGCAATGTAAGAACACATTTCCACAAATCATCACAAAGAAAGCAAACACATCAAAAAACCAAATCGAAACTACGAAGATGCATATAGTTTCACAACTCCGTCAGCTCCAGCGCTCGCCATTATGGGTAACGAGGGATGGAATTCGACTGCCAATACACCCTCGCGTGCCTTCTCGCGATGACTTGTTATCTCCTGAACACATGCCCGTGAACCGAGGATATCCCAGAAACGAACGGAACAATCATGACTTCCAGAGACCAAAGAGAAACCAGCAGCATCGATGGACAGCGAAATAACAGCGTCAAGGTGTGCCAACATTGAATGAGTACATTGACCTGAACGCATACGATAAGCATTGTAAAATGAGGAGGTTGCATTGTTATCTTACCGGTGACGATATCGTAGATGCGGATGTATTTATCCTCGTGTCCAGTTATCAACAAAGGTATAGTTGGGTGAGAAACAATGCTGTTAGCCTGGGCTTCGGATGTGCCTACTACAAAACAACACCATGAGTCAGGGCGTAACAACATGAAGAAGCAAGCTCAAATATACCTTCTCCTTGTAAACGTGAAAGTTCCTTTCCAGTTTCGATATCGAATATCTTAATCACAGCATTCTGATATGCAACTGCGACTTTCTTAAGGTCCGTTTTGATAGCTTCAACAGCAGTTGCTCCAGGAAGGTCAGTAGATTCCTCATCAACATCCGACGCATCCACTCCACTATACGTCCACGAGAGTTTTAGCGAACCTCCGCCAGAAGGTCCACTCACATCCCATACTTTGACTGCACCTTCCGCACCACAACTGATCAAGGTACTCTCATCTCGCACTAATGCGAGATCCCATACTGCGTCCGTGTGCCCAATAAGCTCTCCTCTAATCCTAGTTGGATCGTAGGCTGCATAAGTCGTATGTGATGGGGATGGAAGCGCCCATATCCGGATTGAAGAATCCATTGAGGCAGAATATAATAGTCCCTTTGACGGTGCGTGTACCAGCCTCGTGATGGGTGCAGAATGACCACGAAGTGTCAGTTGCGGTTCAATATCCGTGGTTGGCCGGGCGCTTTTAATACATTTTCAGTGAGAGTGAGCTCCCTCTTTGTTCAAGACGAGATTCGTATTAAACTCACGAGGAAGAAGCTAGTCCCGCTACATCGAGTCTCCAAATTTTGACAGTGCTATCGTCACCACCGGTGGCGAGGCATAATTCGGTTGGATGGAACGCTACTGCTCGGACAGCATCAAGGTGACTGTGAAAATAGTTAGCGAAATTATTCCGAAGTTAAGATAAATAGTGATCCAAGATAAAAAGGGGGAGGGGCATATCCACGAGAGACAATAAAAAATTAGACTGGCGAAACTGACTTCCGAAGAGTTCTTTTGGCTTTCCAGACTTTCGCATTGGTGCCTTCACCTATTTCCGAAGCCTCTTCTTCCTCCGCTTCTACATCTTCCTCTTTAGTGTCTTCGTCTTCATCCCCAGCACGACGCTCCCATGCAGCAACACCACTAAGAACAGCCGAAGATTGGCCTGCACGCGCACTCGATGCTTCCTGTGCAAGTCTCAGCTTCTCTTTCCACTCTCCAGCATCGTCGGGACGGAAGATGGCTGTGAGTTGTGTAGGTTCATCTACTTCTTTCTTATCATCGAGAATTTGAGATGACAACTGCGGGGGTTGGGGTAACTGTCCAAGCTGGGGTAGAGGCTGTTGAGCTGGTTGGCCTTGTGGACCAGCATTGGCTTGATTCAGTTGGGACGGGATAATTCCGGTGGGCATCATGTTGCCTCGATCTAGTTGCCCTTGAGAGGGTCCTGCAGACCCTGGCATCATGTTCATGCCATTCAGAATAGGGAAATCCTTTCCAATATCAGGCATGAGTTTTCTCGGACGACCATTAAAAGGGACCTGTTCGAAAGATGGAACGTTGGGTAAAGCGACGGGCAGAGATGAATTATTAAGCAGTGGGCGACTAGGAAGTGGATTCATAGCTTGTGGAGACGTTAAATAGGTGATCTCTTGAAGACATCTAGCGAATTGCATTGAGTGAGATCAAGAACATTCAACGAAAATGAATAACGCACTGTTTCAAATAATCTCTGCTTCTGGCCCTACTCTTTGGATCACGTCCCGGTGGAGGTTTTCCAAGTGTGCCAGCGATAGGCGCATTTGCAGCCGAGAATCCGGTTGACCATGTTTGTGGTCGTGTGGCGGGTCCCGAACCTACTGTACCATTCTGAACAGGTCCCATAGACAAACGGTTGTCAGGAGGCAGTGGTGAATCTATGCAGAGAATAGGAAGATAAATGAATGAATTTCTTGTTTAACGAAAAGTTCAAGATTGGGCTATACCTTCACTCCTAGGTGAACTTCCACTACTACCCTCTTTATGACTAAAACCATCTTCTTTCTGTGATGCTAATCCACTTTGTGACTGAATGGTAGCCAATTTTGCTGGGGGAACAGATTGAGTTGTGGTATGTGTCAACTGCTTAGAACTATTGCGATGCCGACACGTCAATCAAAAGGCGAACATATGCGCAACAGAATACTGACCGCTCCACCCTAAGAGCATATTCAAGCATTTTAATGCGACGCATAAGGTCGAGCTTGACATTGTCGAATGAACGTCTTTCACCCTCTAGCAACGCTATCCGAGCCTTGAAAGTAAACGCAACCGAATTATGAATACAAAGGAAGAAACAACAGTTAGCATAGAAACATACCCGCATTTCAGCACGCTCGATCTCCCATTCATTTCTGTCGCGTTCGTATCTTCTCCATTCTGTCTGGAGAAAATGAAGGACACTTGAAAGAGTGAAGTCCTGACCGCTTTGTGGTGGTAGAGGAATTTCGGATTGTTGGGGACCTTGCTGTTGCTGAGGGCCTGGCTGTTGTTGATTCTGAGATATTTTGTTGGGCTGTAGCTGCAAATTAGGGCCTAACATGGGTATCTGGATTTGCTGTTGTCGTAGAGGGAGAGGGTAGAGGTTTTGAGCAGAGGGAGGCAGGTCAGAAGTGGTGATTCGCGAAGCCGTGTTGGGCAACATTGTTTGGGTCAGTCCCACTATGGCAGCTCTTTCTTTCTCCAGTGGGCGTTTCCCACTCAATCCCCCTGTTGCAACAGTCTCAAGTCAAACGATCACACAACCTGCTCTTAAAACTACTGCTGGCTCTGAAAAATAAAGAAAACGTGTTCTGATGATGAAACATCTCTTAAACATTGGTAACATAGAAAACGATTATTTACGTAAATCTACAGCACAGGATAAACAGAATTCGTCCTTCGAAGCGTTACAGGGTCTCGCTGACTAGTATTTAATTCGTAGCATTCCATACACCCTTGGCTAACAGGTCTACACCTGTCAAAGGTACCTGGATATCCTCTGCACCATAAACGGTGTAGGTCTTTTGGGACGAGACTGCTAAAGTAGCAGTTGGCGTGGTCGTAGGTGCGGTCAATACCAGACATTGAGCACTCGCTGTTGGTGTAGATGTAGGCTTTTGATCTAACTGAGCCTGAGTCCGGTTTGCACCTGAAGGGAACGCAAAGCCATAGTATCCAGGACAATTATCTGTGGGGAAACGGAATGCGCTACACCCATTGTCATCACAATTGTTCGAGGCACTGCGTTTCACCGTGAAGGAGGACTTACAGATATACGCTCCGTAAAAATGGCAATCCAAGAACGGTATCTGGCTTACCAGGTACACTGTTTGAGGTGATGCCAACATTGCAAGCTCCCTTCGGAGCAAAGATTGTATTGGGACGGACCAGGTTATTGGCAGAGTCGATCATATACGTGACTCCATTAATTGATACAGAGAAATCGGCATAGGCAGGGGGGACCGTCTGTCCGGGGAAAAGATTTGAGTTGATACACGGATAGGCCATCTGCCCAGTAGATGGGTCAAACACGCTCGTGTTATTGTAGATGGGACCTGAATAACCATCTTGGAGAAAATATGTGAAGTTATCTGGTATTGCAATGTTCTTGAATGCTATCGTAATAAATCATGTTAGGGAAAAAAGCAGCATACAACGGGTCAAGTGTACTAACTAGAATCCATTCCTGCCAACATACTTCCGAATGGAAGGAAGGAACCGTTGCGTCCCTTCACACCATCGATTTGGATGAGATTATATTGCGTATAATCTGGTTGGTTTTCTTCTATTTGCACCCAGTTTATCATTCCTTGATAGTCATTAGGATCCAAGGCTCCAATCGTCATTCTTGGTCTGAGAGGATCCAGACGCAAACCAACAACAGGGTTGAGTAACTGCCCGCTCTTGTATAATTCGGTGAAAATATGGTTGATAGGCTTAGCACGGAGAGACGTTGTCAAAAAGCCAAACAAGCCGTTGGGAAATCTCCATCCAGTTATATTAGTGGACATTTTCTCCACCATCACTGTGAATTCAATCATTTGAACCGAGAAGACGTCAGTGGACGGGGTCTACTCACCTAGGTCAATGTTAGGACTTGAGAGTATTCCTCCAAACCCAACGGTATCAGTGATCCAAGAGCCTGCCAGTTGAGCAGTTGTGCCATTTGCTGTATGGTTGAACTGGTCGATGGGTGAGTGGGATGAAAGTGCACCGGAAATGACAGGGAAGACGACTTACGAGGTAGGTCGACGATTTTTTGGAGTCGAAAAAAGTATCCCCTGAGCAAAATGGACAGTCTGAGGAGTAAATTGTGCCTGTAAGGTCAGACTGAAGGTCTATCGGAAGGGGTATTCGTTGTGGAGGTGTTCCAATGAGCAAGTCAACGGAGTTGACGTTTAAATCCACATCAGTCAAAGACGGCAGGGTACTGAGATTCAGACTGATCCATGCTAGATATATCGATGACACGGTAAGCAAGAGCCTCAGATGAGAGTAAAATTGACACGAACTTGGGTCGCTAGCAGCAGCAGCGATAAACTGGCCCAACAGTACCGAGAGCGTTGTGAGTACGAACATGGGGCGATTGGGGCCATGCCACTGTATGCAAACTGGTAGAAATTAGAGCAAGCGTCGAGTGCAGTTAGCGCGGTCTTGGCATGTCAAGGTTGTCCCAATTTTTCGAGTTTTGTCTGGAGTTATTCGACATTCGTGTGTATGGATCAGATCGGTCGCCGAGGAAGAAATTAATGAGAGAGAGGGTCTAGCAAGACGAACTGATTCGGCTAACATTCATACTTACCAAATTGGGGTTCCTACTTATAGCTGTGCCTGAGGGATCAGCGTATCCTTCTGTCGCACAGGCAACGACTTGACAAACCGAGCCTGGAAAACATATCCTTTCTTGCCATCAATTTGTAGGAATGTCACTTTTAGCCCAATCACCATACGGATCTTCCTTTTATCCTGCCAACATACCTGCAACGTGAATTGTGCGCTGTACGTCGTATCCGACTTGTGACCCTCCCTGCCTCGAACTAAAACATATATATCTCTTGGACAGTGCTTCCCTAATATCCGTTCCATACGGCAATTACTCACAGAAAAACCTTGTATGTTATACCAACACCGCCGCAGAATGACATCTGGGAACAGTGCGGCTCCGAGAATGACCATGAACCTGGGGTTGTATGTAGTACTTTGTAGTCAAGCGACCCAAATTCGCCACAACTAACGTTCCTCGACAGCTTTGACTGATGGCAGAACAGTTGGATCACAGGCCACTAAAGTCTAATCGATCATGGAACCCACTTATCACAAATTTAAAGCCCTCGGGACTCGAGTTAAAGGATAGTGGCCGCGAAACCCCTTCGAACACACACCCCCGAGCGAGTTCTTGTCCACAGGATGGCTCTGCACTCTCAACAGACATACGAACTCGACAATGTGACCCAATCCTCTCCTTCTTTCAATGAAGATCCCAAAGCACCTTCCAAGGACGTCCTTCTGCCCAAGACTAGCACTCACGAAGCTTCTCAACCAAGAGTGGCAGTGAAGAAACGGAGTACACAAGACCTGTTGCCTCTCTTGAGGTCCTTGCTTTTGCCCATGGTCGCAATTGCATTCCTTACATTCTGTTATGTCGTTCATTACCACATTGTACAAGTACGAACTGGAGTTTTCGATAACTCTCCAAAAAATATCAGTGAGTTTCTACTCGTTGTCTAGCAAATAAAATAAAATGAACTAAGCTGAGAATTAACGTCTTCATATCGCAGATTCTATCAAATCTGGAGTCACGTCAATCAGCATCCTCATTATTACTCTTGGATTATACCCAGTCTACTCCCTGATATCAGACCTTAAAAGTGAAGAATTCTTCCGCACAATCCGCAATGCTCGTGCTGGTGCATCACTTGCTGCTGTAAACGGGATATCCAACCCATCCTTTGGCTTGGTTGAATCTTTGCTTGTATTAGTGCAACGACGAGCCTCTCCTTTGTTTCTGACGGCGGTTATTTCCGCTTTCATTGCTTTCTCAACATCTACCGTCGCGCCCGCAGCACGTGAGTAGTTCAAATAATGTTGTCGACCTGTTGACACTCAAACTTCGTCCAGTTTCCGTATCAACCGCCCTATTCGATTCAGATATCATGGCATTCACCGTAGGTGCTATCCTACGAGACGATATCCAAAAGTGTGTACTACGGCGAAACACCTTCTATACCAATTTAACACTATTAATAGTTCCACAGCTCAGATTATTGACCAACCGACAAAGACTTCCCAACTTTTTGACAGAGCTGCGAGCGTTGCATGGGTTGAAACGGCACTCCAAGTCCCTTACTCCTTCAAAGTTGCTTCGAACATGATCGTACCTCTCCCGCTAATTCTCCCCTTGAACGTTTCTGCCCGATGGCTCTCTGACGTCGTCGTGACTAATCCCTCTTGCACCTGGCCCAATCCCCGTTTGACGATGGTGCCCGTTACCGATACTTTGGTCAATGATATCAATATCGCTTTTCCCGACTTGGGACTTGATATGCCTATGAGATCCTCATCTTTTAGTAGGCTTTTAAACGTTTCCGCTGACACAAAATATCCACAGTTGACATCAATATATTACAGGTCTTCAAACCAATACGATTAGCGTGTATTCCTCGCTGTTACGCAACAGTAGTGATTTTGGCTTACCTATCACTGGCCCCAGCTTATGGGCAGTCTCTCGTTGTGCTTCAGGTTGCACGACATTCTCCACCGACGGTATCGATTTCAACTTCCAAAGCATCCCAACCGTTCTATTTAACGACAGGAGTCTAAACCAAACCATCGAACTCGGCTTCCTAATCTGTCAACCCAACGCAAACATTCAAACTCGCGAAATCCGTAACAACGGCAAGGGCGAAATCACCGTTCTTGACACAGTCTATGACACACCTCAAGGAAATCTCCATCCCGGACAAACTCAACTACTCTTCCAAAATGTTCTCAATAGTATCGCGAGTAATGCTGGTCCTCCAGCTAAAACTCCAGCACTAGGTTCTGAAGCTCAAGTTGATTTCATATTCGGTGTTGGAGCTTCAAACATTACTGCCAACAGTTTCGATCTCACTACTACAGTATTTACTCCTCAATCCCTTGCAAACATCACATCAGTTTATGGTGTAATGATTCAATCGGCTTCCAAAGTCTTAATTTCAGGTTCCATTTCTAAAGCCTATGTTCCCGGAAGATTAACTACAGAAAAAATCGTTTTCAGTTCTTCACTTTCTCAAGTTATAGCCTCCACTATCTTATTCATATTCTTGATCATCATTATTATTCTCAGTCATTTCAGAAGCACTGTACCCAAATTTACATTTTTCTCTGTCGCTTCTTCTTTGGACGGTTCTGAGATTCCTTCTATGTTTGCTCGGTTGAAGGGTGATGGAAATTATGGCGTGAAGGAGAGTGATTTGGTGGCTGCTTTAGGTGGTAGAACGGTGACTTTGGTTGATGATGAAGTGCTTCGTATACGTTAGCTGCTATACTAGGAACGTAGTTATAACCACAATACTATCGATATCATACGCAACATTTATCCTTATACCTAGACTGCTACGCACATAGTTAGTATTATACAATACATGCATCTATAGCTACCCAAGAGTCCAACGGTTGTTACTATTACACATATTCAACCATAAAGCAAGATTGCTTTAATTCAATATCATTGTCCCCAACAAGTAAATCCCCACATTATAAATTACGGTCCATAGCCGACATCTTATTCAGCAGCTTCTTGCATCTCCGTATATGGTGGTGGTGGTGTTGATATTCTTGGTGGCAATGGAGGAGGAACCACACGAACCTCAGGAGGTTGTTGTTGACGAGGTTCAGCAGAGTGAAGAGAAGGAAGTTCTTCAGTTTCCTCCTCTTCAACCGACTCTGTCACCCTCGAATGCAAAAAACCACCAGGCCGAGTAGACGGAGGTGTTAGACTCGTAGGTAAAGTTTCGGGTAAGTCCTTCCCTGCCAATTTCTCTTTAACAAGATGCATCGCAATAGCAAAATCTTCTTTCGAAAGTCGTCCGTCAGAATCAGCATCAGCCAAATCCCTAGATAAAACACAAAATTAAGATTAAATGTGGTCAACTATCACCCACAGATGAATTCAATCATCCTTGTACTCACCAAATTTTCTCCAATACGCCGACCTCCAATTTAGATTTCGAGAGGAAAGGAACAGCAGCTTCTCCTTCAATATATCCGTTTTTCCATGGATCAAGCATATCAAAGAACCTATCCGCTCTAGCTTTCTCCTTTGGTGTAACATCCCAGTTCCAATCAGAAGGAATCGTCGAAGGCAAAGCATCTCCAGAAGCATTCATTTGTCTTGAAGAAGAACTAGCCAACGGGACTGAAGCAGGACGAGGGGACGTAGGAGAGGCGGCTTCGTCGGAAAATGGGTCACCATATGAATTAGAATCGATACGATGGACCGGGATAGGTTGCATAGGGTTATCTGAATCTAGCAAAGATCTAGATCTTGTAGGTAGTGAAATCATGATATTGTTACTGCGCGTCGGGGAGACTGGTGTGCTGCGAACTGGAGATGTAAGACTTTGTGGAGGCGCATTGTTGAAGTCAATAAGTTGTAAGAGTTCCTGGAAGGGCGGAATAAATATGTATGTGAGATTTCAAAAGTGAAACAATAGGTAGTTTTGTCATCCTTACCATATCACTTGCTTGTTGCTGTGAAGCTGGTCTTGATGAAGGAGGTATCAACGTTCTAGGCATACTAGATGGAAGCGGTCGGCCACTCTCTGATAACTGAGCCAGATACAAAACTACAGCAAACTCGTCTTGACTTAAATTTCCGTCCTTATTCATATCTGCTAAACTCCTTCACAATACGGAACAGTGTCAATTGAGTCCAACATATTAATCAAAGAAAACGTTGACGTACCATATCTGAGCCACAGCAGCTTTACTTAATCCGATTTGTGACAAATGTGCACGAGTGGATTTCTCGTCAAGATAACCATGTTTGTGCTCATCAAGAAGGTCGAAAAACTCGTCAGCATTTCTCTTCAATTCAGGGCTCACATCCCAGACTACCGAGGTCGATGAACTTGCAATCGCGGAGCTTCCGGATGAACCAGCTACGGGACTTAACGGTGCATAGGAGGGTTTAGGTGGGGGAGGGGGTGGAATATCTGGAGCTAATGAAGCTTGAAGGTATATAGATGGCGGTAAACGGCTAGGAATGGAGGGTATGGTGCCCGACATGACGCCCTGAATCAGATACATTGCAACAACGAAACTTGTTGCATCGAGGGCCCCTCGATGTTGAGTGTCGGCAAGTTCCCTAAGAAAAACAGTAAACATGAATCATTTTTGCGGAAACAGGATTTACGAAGGTACGAACCAAATTTGAGCCAACTGTGCCATCGGTAATCTTGACTTCATCATTACACCTCTGGCACGTTCACCTATCCAAGTTCCAATTGATCGAGAACGAACAGTGAAGACAGATTGGACGTACCACTCAAGACACCGTTTTCAGGATTACTTGAGTTGTATATCTTGAGGAACTTGTAGCAGTCCTCTTTCGTTAGAGGGGGTAGCGAGGAAGAAGGTCCTGCTCCGCTGGAGTCGTTAATTACTGGATCAAGACCTTCTATATGTGCCAGAGGTCCAGCTGAATGTGAGGGCAACAATCAATCCTTCGAGCTTACTTTGCTGAAGATGAGCAACCCACCTTTCAGCACGTAGCTCTCATCTACTGGTTGGCGTAGCAGCTGTGCATGGCCAATTAATCTCAAAGCTACACCCACACACTGCTTCGACAAGACTTCACTCTCTTCCACATTGGCTATCTCCCAAATTCCGGCAAGTACGGTTGGAGGTAACCTGGACCCAGAAAATATCTTAGCTGCGGCGTGACCAGTGATTGATCCTTTCCGTTGAGTATCTGCAATACCAAAGATTTGATCGACCAAAGTGGTCTCTGCGGCAGTCGGTTGGAATTCGGTTATAACAGTGAAAGCCTTCAACTGTAGCCAATTAATCTCAGTAACGACATATATAGCCTATGAATAGAAGGAACATACCTTGCGTTCAAACGCTTTACGATCCCTTTCTTCCTGATCTTTGCCAATGCGTTCAAGATCATGGTACATCTTGATCGCCTCCAAAAGCTCTTCATTTGCGTCAAGTAAAGATGCTAACAGGTTCTCTTCTCTAGTCTCTGGAGCCTTTGGTGCTATAGAACGCCTTGACCGTTCGGCCTCCGTACTAGCCCAAGCAATCTGAGAGCATATCAGCTCTTGAGATTTGTGGCATCTGGTTAGAAACTCCTACATGAAACATGGGGAATTAATCACGGAGGCGAGGGACTCAATCGTTAACCACTGTACCTCTATCAGCCCCTTCTCCTTCAAATCCTCAGGTTTGGCAAAAACGACGGCTTCGTGTAGCAAGGATGCATTCCCCTTACCAGTTTCACACAAAGTGAATAGCCGTTTGAACTCATCCTCTTTGGAAATCACTTGGCTGGGGGATGATGTACCCGGAGGTCCCCCTAAGTTTGTCGGCCGCAGTTCGGATACAGAAGTTTGTGAATTTGGAGGTGGACTGGTTGGTGGAATAGAATAATAAGAATTGGTTGACTGAAATTGCTGCTGAGGGTTGTAATTATACTGAGGTTGTGGAGGAGATTGGTATTGAGTCTGAGAAGAGTGCATGTAAATCTGTGGTTGAGGATACTGAGTGTAACCTGGAGTAGGTTGTGGCGGCTGCGCATAGACCTGCGGCACGACCTGGGTATAGCCGGCTTGGGGTACAAAAGGAGCGGATGGAGAACGCTGCTGAGGGACTCTAGTGGAGAAATAACCCGACTGTGGTCGGTTTACGCTGCAAGATGTTGGTCGTTGGTCTGAAATACTGACTGTAAATTCTGTAGGAGATGTTTGAGATTAGATTTACTTACGGCCACAAGTTGAAGGTGTCCTCATAATCGAGACGGCAGATTCAGAAGTTGACCTGGACTTTTTGGACAGAAGCTTACGCCCATTGTTCTGAGGACGTTGGGTGCTCGACTTTTCAAGGACAGACATACAGAAAGAGCAGCTTCAAGGGCTGCGAAAGACCGCTAGACAGACATATAGATTACTGCGGGCTTTTAGCGGTACCTGGTGCCGGAGCGTGTATCGCCTCGTGGGCTCAATTATCGATGTTCGTAACTGGGTGAGAAAGTAACAAGACGTGTAGGGATGATGGAAAAGTAAAGTAGATTCAATTGCATGTACTCGTACAAGAACATAAAACAGTGTGAACACAATCTAGTGCTGCTCGCATCAAAACGAGGACAGTATGCTGGAGGCTACAAACGGCTTGTGAGTTGAGCCGAGTGTAGCTTGTCGGTCAATATCCGCAGTACCGGTCTGCTCCGGGTCCCTGGTCGTTGCTGGCAGTGTCGAGGACGTTGTTAACGATGATGGACGATGAGAAAAGATACAAGTAAAACATACGAAGATAGAGAGTGAGGAAAATGAGTGAGCGGGTGATGTGGAAAGGCAGTGGCCGATTGTGGCAGTCGCCGTTTGGCGAACAAGAAAGAATCTTTGCCGCTGATTCCATCCTTCTCTTCATCTCTCTCCTCCCCCGAGTGCTTTCAACCGCAAACGACTCATCTTCTCGACGGTATTTTTCAGTCTAGTACATCTTTTTCGACCATCTTTCTTCCGTTTTACATCACGAGTCAAATCTCACGAAATAAACACACAGCCAATCTCTCCACCTTCGCATTCAGCTTTCCTCTCCCCATCTTCCTAGGTCTCAATGGCAACCTCGTCCACGCCGGATATCGCTTCCCTGTCGCTCTCTTCAACGGCCTCACAGCAACGTCTTCATGACACTTACGATTACGAAGGCACCACTAGCGGCAATGGCAGGAACCCCTACCACTACTCTACTTCTCCTCCTATTCCTGCTCAGTCTCAGTATAATCCTCTCTCTCTCAGCCAGTCCCCACTCAAGAACAAACCTCTTCGTAGTGGTCTCCCTTCTGTATGTCTTTTTTTCACCATCTGATCTATCCTCATGCCAGCAATTTCTCACATCCACTTGATAGCAATGGCTCGAGAATACTGCCAGCATTCCTGACAACCGTTCCCTTTCTCCACCTAACAATTCAGACCTCTCGTCTTCTGGAGGGTCCCCCACTATGGGACACATGCTAACACCAGGCCTTGCCCCAGGCACCCCCGGTGCAGACGATGAGATTATACCCACTGCCATTGTCATCAAGAACATACCTTTTAATGTCAAACGCGAGACTCTTTTGGATATCATTGTAAGCTAGCCTGATCTGTCAGATGATGACACGATGTCGCTGAAGCACTTTCCTAGGCATCCCTCTCGATCCCCACCCCCTACGCGTTCAACTACCACCTTGATCAATCTGGCCAGTTCCGAGGTCTCGCTTTTGCAAACTTCCGTCAATCTGCAGACGCTGATGCTGTCGTCGCTGCTCTGAACGGTTTCGATGTCCAGGGCCGTAAGTTGCGCGTCGAGTATAAGAAAGTTCTTCAAGCAGGCGAAAAAGAACGCATTGAGCGTGAAAAGGCCCTTCGTCGCATGCGCTCCATGCAACTTGAAAAGGAGCAACAGGCGATGGTTTCTCAACAACAGTCGCCTTATGACGAGTTTGGAACTCTCGTCTCTACCCCATTCACACCTTCTCGATCCTTTTCTGGAACCTCTCCGTTCCCCGGACAGCAATATTCTCCGCCACAAGTACAAGTACCGCCGATGCCAACTCCTCAACCATATCTTACCACATCCTCCCCCTTGCCACCAGCAACCCCAAAGACACCCTCAAACGAATTGGATTTGAATGATCCATCGACGCTGGAGATCTACTCTCGTATCCTTCTTTTCAAAGATGATCACATGCGTGATGAGCTTGCTTTCTCTAGGACCCTCTCACCGAAACAAAGACGGGTCGTTCATCTCGTAGCACAGAAGTTGGGTGTCTATCACTATTCGATTGGTGAGGGCGAGGAGAGATATGCCGTTGTTACCCGCATCGACCCAGCCACGGTATGTTTTCAAGTCGTAGATCGTCAGGCTGTGTTCTCGGAAGACTGATCTCTACCATCATCAGCACCAGCAACCTCCCGTGAGCGCCGGCCCTCGCCACACCTTGTCCCGAGCACCCTCCGCCTACCTGTCTCCTACTTCGCCTTCACAAGCCCATTCTCTTCGCGTTAAGAAGTCGATGCCCGACATGAAGACTCTCCAAGCTCAAGCTCCTCGACTGGCAACCCGAGCATCAAATGGTAACATCCGTGAGGGATTCGCTACCATCGCATCTCCTTCTCGTCGCTCCCCCGGTGGCTTCGCAGCCTTGTTCGGGAATGGTGGGGCTTTTGGAGGTAGTGCAAGTCCAGGCGGTATTCCTCCTGTGCCAAGCTTGCCATCCGGCCTCAACGGTGGTTTGGATAGTCCTGGCGGCGTTGTTCGTCAGCCTCGTGGGCCTGGCGTAGTGGGCTTTGAAAGTCGACGAGAACGAAAAGAAAGCCAGACTGCCAGAAGTGGATTCGAGGCTAGATCTCATGAACCGTTGGAACTCTGAATGACATGACCGTGTCGTGTGCAAATATGGGTAATGGTCATGTTTGATGCCTATTGCTGCTTTCCCCTTGCTGCGTCTTGGGTGTGCCTTGCATGTAAGCTATTCATCCACATCTTTGTTGATTGTAAGGAGTTGCTCTGTTTGTAGGGATGGATTTTCCCTTGTTTGGCATCGCATTTTTTGGCATCAGTTCTAACTATCTGCTCATTGCTCTCGACTCTCATTAACATGTTTCCTCACGATGTTTCGTCTCGTGTCAAAATATTGATATTCTTCATATTTTGTTTACCAGTTTGTTTTTCTTTTCTCCATCTACGCTCTTGCCACTACGATCATCCACCTCTTTATAATACGCCGTTACCCGAAGTCGATTACGGTTCCCCCCATTGCAGCGCATTGAAAACCACGCTCCCTCATTTATGCCCTTCCTCATATTATAGTCTAACAATCTGTCTGTCTCCACTTTTCTTCTATCATCATTCGGTACTTATCTGACTTGAATGCAGTTGTTTTCTACTGCTTTTCTGATCCAACCACCCTTCCCATCCATATATCATAGTCTCCGCACCTGCTTTTGCATGTTTTCAAGTCTCGAAATATTTCTCTTATATCACCCTCTCTGGTGAGAGCATCCCTTCTCTTATATTCCTTTGGTTGTATGATGCTTGCACCCCAATTACATAGAATAAAGTGGAATCTTGCAAACTGGACATTGTTAGCTTGGATACAAATTTAAAAGTACCTTTTGTGTGGCCCATGTTGTTTGATGTATTCCGTTGCAATTTCGGATTTCAATTTGAGGACAATTTTGACGATCTCTATATGGGCGCCAACACGACGCGTCCCGGCTGCTTTGCACCTTCCAACTGAAGCCTTTGTCCCCTCCAGCAATTATTGGCACAGTAATTCCTTGCCTTGACACTTTTTCGATATGCCAAGCTCCTCTGTACTGCATGCTGCATTCTTCGCTGTTGGTGCCATTGTTGGTGGTGGTGTAGTTACCGCTGTAGGTGCAAGCCAGCGAAAACCCATCCCACCACCACCGTCTAGTTCAAGTGTCCCAACTCAAGCCATCCCTCAACAACCCATTGTGAAAGTTGAAAAGGGGGTAACAAGCATTTCTGCTCCAGGTCAAATAACCCAGATTGACCTTCCAGCTTTGAAGTACGGAAATCCTGGTATGATTCGTACATCTGTTATACTGACAGTTCATACTCACTTATTCCGTCTTTTAATAAAAGGTCCTATCAGCGACACGTTGGTTCGTAAAGCCTATATTGCTGGATATGATAGGAGACTAAGACACCCTGCATGGGTATGTTTATATCTTGTGACATTCCATAACGCGAGACTAATCTGAGCTTAGACAGCAGAACATTTGACTCTTGCTTCACTTGGAAAATCATCCATAGAAGGTCCCCCTTCTTCAGAGGAATCTGGAGATAGATCTAAGTCAAGCTTCATCGAAGATGAATCTATCCCTGCCATGTTCCGTGCAAAATTATCGGATTACTTCCGCAGTGGTTATGACCGTGGACACATGTATGAATAGCATTGGAATTTACACTGCTACTGGATTCTGACATTCTTCTCATTAACAAGGGTCCCTGCTGCTGATGCAAAAATTTCACAGGTAGGTCGTGAAATTGTGAGGGCAATAATATCATACTTATAAGGACAATTCTAGGATGCCATGAACGAGACTTTCCTCTTGACTAACATTGCACCTCAAGTCGGCGTTGGTTTCAATCGTCACTGTAGGTTCATTTGATAATCCAGGAAATTAGTTGTACTGAACCCATTGTTAGATTGGGCATACACAGAAGATTGGTGTCGTAGACTCACAAAAACCTTCGAAGACGTTTATGTCTTCACAATCCCATTGTATCTCCCAAAACTTGATTCAGATGGCAAATGGAGAGTAGTAAGTTTGCTTCTCCCACTTGAATGACTTGATTCATCTTACAAGCAATGAACATATTTTAGACTCACGAAGTTATTGGTTCACCTCCCAACGTTTCTGTACCAACCCACTTTGCTAAAGTGGTCTTGACTTCGAGACCATCTTCACCGTCTACCCCACATATCCCTGACATCTCTACAGGTGCGTTTGTGCTTCCAAACGCTGAGATTCCAGACCAAGCACCTCTGGAGAGCTTTGTTGTTCCTGGTATGTTCATTCACGCTTTGGCAGAGATTGAAGTAATTCTGAACATCTTTCGGCAACGTAGTGGATGCTGTTGAACGAGCAGCTGGTCTCACCCTCTTCTCTGACGCTGTCAAATCATCGTCAAAGCATATCTGCAAAACCGCAAAGTGTGAGGTGATTGTCCGAAGATTCGACGACGCACAAAAGCGACCTGAAGTTCGTAAAGCAATCTCAGGTCATCGCCGTTAGGTACTTGAGTGGTAGTGTTTGTTTTCTCCATGATCGTTACGTGGCAGAGGGGTATTAAACAGATAATAGATCTATTATAGATGGATAATTAATATATTAGAAGTCTGACAACATATCCTTGACCCCGTGCCAATAGTCCTGGTCAACTTTAGGCTTAATTTCTTCCTTGGTGAGCCAAGCAAAATCTGCCACGCTTTTGTTGTCCGGTTTGGCCTGTCCGGCAAGGATGTGACCCTTGTAGAAGAAGGTGTATGACTAGCAGAAAGCAGAAGATAATGAGGACCTTGGGATATGAAACAATGGTAAAGAACGTACCTGTGATGCCTTAGGTGACTGGTAGACACCAACAGGTTGTCGGCTAACTATCCAAGTGTCCATTCCACTTCCACACTCCGCTTCAAGGTCGCGTGATGCCGCCTGGGACAAAACAGTTAGTGATAATGACATTGAGTATATGTTTCAACGCACTTCATGCAACAACTCTCCAGTTTCCACGGGACCTTGAGGGAATCTCCAGACTTGTTTCCCTGACGCATCCTTGCCCAACAGTAGAAGATACAAATTTCTCTCCATCTTCCTCTCCAAGCTTTTCACGTCACCAGTCTTGTCGGCTTCTGATACCCTAGGCATAGGTTGTACATCCTCCTCTTCTCCTAAAATGTCGGGAGACTGTTGTTGCGCAGGTGAACTTTCGTTCTTCTCCTCTGCTTGCACTTTTGACGATGAAGGCCTCAGTGACCCAAATGCTTCTCTTTCTCGTTCTTCCTCCTCCTTGTTAAACTTCCCCTCAAGAAGTGAACCCTGCTTGAAGTAAAATTCTACCGGGAAAGGAGTATGAAGTGCTCTCTTGATGCGAGATTGGTATGCATAATAAGCTCGTTCGAAGGGAGTTGGGGTTCGTGTAATGATTGGTGAACGGTTCAGAATGACAGCAGTGTTGAGTATAGGAGCCCCAGCCTTTGTTTCCGTGGTCGTAGTTTTTGTCCGTGAAGGTGGAGGAGCCTGGCTAGACGTTGAGGTGGAAGCTTCAGCAACGGTCGCTAGTGACCTGGAGATGTGCATACATGGCACTGAAGCAAAACAACATAAGACAATCCGAGAGTTGTAATAGTTATATAGCTACACTGACCTTTTTTCGGTGCACGACACCATGACAGAGCGGTCCTTGAGAACATGGCCGAGTTCATCCTGCTCGGAGTACAGACAACTTCAGAATCACTAGCAAACGACAAACCAGAAGGAATTATGCCACGTGAGGCGTGAGAGCAAAATGCCTAGTATGGACAGTTCTCCTGGCGCTTCGCGGGAAGATCATTCATGGCGTCCATCAAACAAGATAAGATCACGGTGATGTGCAGGTAAACGCTCAAAGTGTGTAAAGGGCAAACAGAAAGTTGTGAATCCCATTCCTTGTTTCTCATCCCCCTCTTCTCCGTCGTGCACTCCCTTTTCCTCAATATCTCCGGAGACTTGGACGAAACGGAATATACTGGCGTTATGTCTGCATTGAAACTTGCATCTGCTCTCGGTGATCTACTCGCCCAATTACCTCTCAATCAACCCAACCAATGGTCCGTTATCGAAACCACAGCTCAATCCCTCGCAAATGATCTCCGGACTAGAGATGGTGGGTGTGTTCCATTGACATATCGTATCTATCTTCTCAAAGTAATTTATTCCATTAGTTGAACAGCAGACTGCACTTGGAAAGACTCTCCTACCACAAACTCTGACCGCTTTGCTTAAAAGTGCAACCGAAGATGGCTCTATAACACAGTTGGACCGGAAACTAGCTACTTACGAAATCTTGCGAGTAGGTGCTAACTTATGCATGGATCATGGTAAGTAAGGCCCCGCTCCTTGTGTATTGTCAAAATACGCTGACGCCTCCTAGACGAGAACCGTAGTTCCCTATTAGAAGCTGGCTTTCCGCAAACTGTGCTCTCCATCCTAGAGAGATACGCTGATAATATCACTCCCTCTGTTGACGATCCGTTACCATTGTCAGTCCCTGATATCAAAATTGTCAAGACTGCAATCGGTGTCCTCTTGAATCTCAGTGTTGGATATGGTACGCTCGTAACTGCAACATCGGTGCCAGTTCTGAGTACTCATTCAACCCAACCCTAACCAAATAGCGCCCGTTAAAGCCAGGCTGATATCTTTGGAGGCCGCCATGACTATTCTCAAACTTTCCATGACCATATACCCACCAGGGTCTTGGCTAAAAGACCCGAATACCCTGTCAAATTCCTTTGCAACGGAGCCAACTGAATCAGAAATACTCGAATCTTGGACGTTACGATCTGGGCTGTCATTGTGGGCATGGATGGTGATATCAGAATTGCGAGATGGAGAGGAAGATACCAGTAGGATTTTTTACTGTTCACAACCATCAAATTCAGCGCTGACTAAAATCTCAATTGAAAGCCCGTCAGCTGTTTACGCCGGATATCCTAGCCTTTATAGTCCGGCCACTTCGAATCTTCATCCCACCTTACCCGGTACCACCTCCGTCATTTTCAAGTCCTGCATCGCGTCGTGCCCTAGTACAGGCAGATTTTCAAGCACTGGAAGAATGCTGTGGTTTACTCGAAGCGTTGGCTCTTGACGATGAAGATATCCGACTCTCTCTTGCTCGAGGACTGTCATTCCCCGATGAACATAGCGGAGTTGCTTGCCTTTCTGAAATTCTGGATTTCATTGATCGTGGCGATTATTCCCCTTATTGGTCATCCTCCACATCTGCTCCCTCAACATCATCGTCAACTCCCGCTGACCCAGAAAAAGCATCCAAAGAAAAGGCATTTGACATCTGCAAAGCGGCAATAATCAAAGCTGTCATTGAAGTAGCAGGTGAAGAGAAGAACATTGACGTTCTGTGGGATGACTCGGATATCGCGGAAGGAAAACCTGGCGGAGAATTTGTGGAACGAATGATAAAATGGATTAGAGAACACAAAGCTCTGGAACATACACGCCGAGAAGATCTGTTAATCTGTGCTTCAATCAGCTTGGGCAATCTTGTTCGACGAGGTTGGCCGATTTACTCTTCTATTTCCAGTCATGACTAATGATAGCATCGGTTAGATGCTCACGCAACGGCAATAGTCAACGCTCCTGTTTCGCTAGGTAACGATTTGTCTGATATCCTTCAGCCAGATACAGATATCAAAGTCAAGCACGGAGTCATTGGTCTGTTAAAACACCTTGCACAAACGGCTGCAAATCGAGCACCTTTGGGTCAAGCAGGTGTAATACAGAATTTAGCATCATGTGGAATTTGGGAACCAAAAGCTGACGTTGTTGAGACTGTTCAAGTGTCAGCGATTAGTGTCGCGAAACATTTGTGTAATGGGAACGGTTAGTTATCTATTTTTCATGGTCTTTCAATCGCTGATCACGTTTGATTTGTTACACCTAGTCGACAATACGTTTGCTCTCATCTTACCATCTGAATCACAACTTCCCGAAACAACAGCATTGCAACGAATCTTGGCACTCGTCAAACGATCGGATTCAATAGCTATCAAGAGCGAGGGTACTCGAGTTCTCGTCAACGCTGTCAAATCTTTATGGGCTTCAGACGCTTCTTCACCCGATGAATCCTTCATGCGAAAACGTCAAGATGCAATGAAAACTGTTGTCACACCAACATGTGCTGCAGCTCTCGCACAATTAATCGGAAGAAGCAGGAAATATCCTCTCTTAATCAACGAAGGAGTCATAGCTTTATCGCTATTAAGTACGCATGCCGCAGGAGGTATGGTTTCCCAAAATTCAACATTCGGGAAAAATAAATTGGCCCGCTCGCATTATTCTCTGACTGACGAACAAATTTTTGTTGTATCTTATAGGAACACTTGTACTAGATGCTCTCCTAAATCCCTTACCTCTCGAATCCACATCTCGTCAAAACTCTCTCAACAACCCTATCTCAGCTGGAGGCGTAATCCCAACTCCAGGTGTGATGGGAGGTGGGGGAGAAGGATCGCCAATAGTCGGACCACGACGAGCACTCGATATGTTAACTAGTGTCTTACGAGGAAGTTCTTCAATACCTACTACACCATCGACAACGACGCCAATGGAAGTACGTTCAAATATTTGTGCCCTTGTTGGACATTTGGGTAGGAAAGGTGTCGTCAGTTCTGATCGTGAGAGAGATGTTGAGACGATGAAGGAGAGTTTGAGGGATTTGTTGGAGTGTGCTGCAAAGGATAATAATAATGGAGTGACGGATACTCCGAAAGGGTTCGGGGCGTCAGCGAAGAGAGCTTTGGAAGTTTGGTCCATGTAGTGTAATTTAGAAATGTACATGTAAAGCAAGAGTATGATAGTCATAGGTTGCTCTCATTGTTATGTACTTTATTCAACTACAATTTTCCTACTTGTTTTGATCCTTACACTATCTTCGGAATGCGAGGGAGGAAAATCTTCAAGCATCAAGCAATATATCGTTCAATGGAATCGATAATGTATGAAGTAGTATACACGTAATGATTAAACTCTGAATCATTCGCAAGATAATTCTACAATATGTACGAGTACAAGTATGATAATCAAAGGTAGAAAAATATTAGTGAGAGATAAAGGGACTGGCAGATAATGTTTTGCTAAGTGCGACAAATGAAACCAGATTGCAGTATCGAAAGCGGCAAGACAATGTGCAACCATACACCTTTTTAAACGTTCCCAGTTTGAGGAACAGGCATCGTAGGACCTGTACCGACACCAGTTGTGGCACCGGTACCCGTTCCAGTTCCGGGACCGACTCCTGTACTAGCTCCTGTGGCACCTGTACCCGCTCCGGTACTGGACATAGCGGGAGCTCCTGCAGACTTGTTTCCAATTCCACCAGTTCCAGTTCCAGGACCATCTGCGAATTTTCCGGATTGGAAACCGAAAGAATTGAAATCGACGGAATGCAACGAGAAAAGATAGTAGTAGACGAAGACTGGACCGAGGAGGAGATCGAGGATACCATACCAAACCATTTCGCGGGTTGGTGAGATGACGTTACCACCCTCGCTACATCCCCAGGTGATTGGGTAAAGCATGGTGATGAAGCAGATGTATCCTGCACCACGGACATATCCTGTGCGAACATTTGGTCCAGCGTTGAAAGTGCTACGGGGGCCAGTTCCGAGAAGTATAGCCCTAATACAAATGAGTTAGTAAGTGATCGCAGATAAATGCATATTTGACGAACCAGATGTAGAACAAGGCGACCACACCCATAGTGAAATAACCCCACTTGTAGGTGCTAGCAACGAGAGCGCCGACCAAACCAGATACGACAACGAACCATGCGAAGAAGCAAGTAGTCAAGATGTCGGATAGAGAAAGACCAGATGGGAACAGCACGAGGAGAAGGAGAAGAGGGAAAGTGATGAACCACTGGATGTACCTAACATACTGCGAAAATTGAGCATGTCAGATTGTTATCAATGCGAGTAAAAAAGACTGTGTACGTACCCATATTTGACGAGTTCCGGGGTGTCCATGGGCGAATTCAGCGCGGATAGGAGTTGCTCCAAGATCTGAGGCCATGGAAAAGTAGGCGAGCGATGCAGTGGCGAGAATGATAAGAGCGATATTATGGAAGAAACGAGTTCCTCGAGGTCGCTGGAAGAAAGCATTAGGATGTGAAGGAATATATATATGTATATAAACGGCTGACTACTCACCGTAAACGTCCAAACAATCATACCAAGAGTGCTAACGAGCATGAGCGCAAAGACGGTCCACAGCCAATCAGTTCCACCAGCCGTAATATTGCGGTCGGCGGTGGGAGGGTTGTGGTCAAGACTGGAGCCCATGTTGAGGAGATATTATTGGTAAGGTGATGGTTGAGATTCAAACTGTGTAGGATGAGTGGGAAACTTGCGAAAAATCAGAAAGGGGTTTATAAAGGTGCTCGGAATCGACATTAGAGGAGGCCGGCGATTAGAAGGACGGATGAGCTCATTCGTGGTGCGAGGATCTGGACAGAGCGGATGACCAGAAATTGAGTGCTTTGCGTAGTGGAATGGGCGTATTAGTGTTGCGCCTGTCCCTGAGCCGCGCGAACTACAGGACCTTGCCATATTGGGAACGAGGCTTCCATCAAAGACGTTCGTATCATCCTGGCCGCAAACACCGCCAACAAAACAAAAATCTAGAGAGCTGCAAAGTTCAAAATCGGTTGGCAGAGCACTTGAACCGTTCCAAGCTTTGAAGCTTTGAAACTTGAAGGTGGCCAAGTCACAGCAGTAATGTTTATCGAATTGAAGGAGCCAAGATAGGGCTTAGATGACACCGCGGGATTCTCGAACATCTTGACTGCATCATCTGAGGGAAATTCAAACACGTTAGTCGTGCAGGGTACTATAAGCAGACTTGGCTACTCACTCCAGAAGGAAGTGTGCCAAACTACCACCGCCGCGAGGTCACGGTATTGCTGAGCCGTGCAATGAGATGATGTATTTCGGCGTTTACCGCTTTCGGATGTTCGCCGACGGTCACGTTAGATTAGTAGTGCTATGAGACTCAGCACTGTACTTCATACATACATTCTACCTCCTCTCCTTCTTCTTCTCGTATCCTAGGCCAACATGGGCTCGCAAGGACAGGATGCAAAGTTCTTTCAGCGCGGAAAAATACAGGTATGTTGCTCACATAATCCCAACAGCAACAACCTACCAATGATACTACTGCTCAGGAATTTAGAGCCGAGCTGCTCGCTGCAGAATCCAAGGATAAGAAGTACACTAAACGGAAAACGGTTCTGAAGAAGATTGTAGCTAACATCACTATGGGAAATGATAGTCCGTGCGCCTTTATATTGCTCTCAATTCCAAGGATGTCACTAAGCCTGCCTGAATCGTTGCAGTGTCACCACTATTCCCAGACGTCGTTCAATGCTTGGGTATACCGTTACTGGAAATCAAAAAGAGCAAGTAAATCATACTCTCACAAACTCAGCCTGTTGACCTCGTATTACAGTGGTCTACCTTTTCCTCATATACTATGGACGTTCCAAGTCTGAACAGATCAATCTTGTTATCCCAAGTTTCCTCCAAGTGCGTCTAGTTTGAAACATGGTTCATCCAAGTACTCACCGACGACTCATCAAGGACTGTAACGACCGAAATCCCCTCATCCGAGCCCTTGCCATTCGCACCATGTCATACATCCCAACCCCAGTCGTCATTGATGCCCTCACAGAACAACTACGGCACTGTTTGAAAGATCGGGACCCTTATGTCCGAAAAACAGCAGCTATCTGCGTAGCCAAGTTATACACTGCAGATCCTCGGAAAGCAGAGAAAGGTGGATTTGTGGAGATGCTGCGGGACTTGTTGGTTGATTCCAATGCTACTGTGGTGTCCAATGCTGTTGCTGCCCTCTCAGAAATTGGCGATCGACAGGACGGAGTAATCTTCAAATTGAACCTGACAATTGCCAATAAACTTCTCTCAGCTTTGGGCGAAAGTTCCGAGTAAGCACCTCCCCAACACATTCTATCACATACTCAACAATAAGTATACTTGCAGATGGGGTCAAATTTACATCCTAGACTCTTTATTGCGTTACGTTCCAGAGCGACACAAAGACGCAGAAATTATGGCCGAACGTGTTCTTATCCAATTATCACACGCGAATTCTGCCGTCGTCCTCACAGCGATCAAAATTCTTCTTTATCTCATGAATTATATGGAGGACCGAAAGCTAATGGAACATATCTGTAAGAAAATGGGACCTCCGCTTGGTGAGTAGCTCCCTCTAAATATGCACTCATATTCACCTGTTTACCAACATCTCTTAGTGACACTTTTGTCCTCTGGTCCGGAGGTGCAATATGTTGCTCTTCGTAACATTCTTCTTATCATTCAACGACGGCCTTCTGTGCTGAAGAACGACGTCAAAGTCTTCTTCTGCAAATACAATGACCCTATTTACGTCAAATTGGCCAAGCTCGAAATCATGTACAGACTTGCCCGTGACGAAAATGCCAGAGAAGTACTGGCGGAACTACAAGAGTAAGTTATCTATCTTGCCCAGGTTACAATCAATGATTTCATTGCAATCTCTTCAGATACGCCTCTGAAGTAGATGTCGATTTTGTTCGTAAAGCCGTTCGCTCTATAGGTCGATTAGCCATCAAAGTATCAACCGCTGCAGATAGCTGCATACAAGCTTTACTCGATCTTATCGACACCAAAGTCACATATGTAGTCCAGGAAGCTGTTATCGTCATAAAAGATGTCTTCCGAAGATTCCCAGGACGGTATGAGGGTATTATTCCCAAATTATGCGAGAACCTGGATTTATTGGATGAGCCTGAGTCAAAAGCAGCGATGATTTGGATCGTTGGACAATTCGCGGACAAAATTGACAATGCGGATGAGTTGATGGATGATCTGACTTTTAACTTCTTGGACGAACCAGTCGAGGTAAGTTTCATCTTCGCAACATCACATACCATTCTTCGTTTTAACCGTGCATACTCATGAAACAACGAACAGGTCCAATTAGCCCTATTGACAGCCTCCGTCAAGTTATTCATTTACAAGGCTCAATCTGAAACTGCCAAAGCCTTAGTACATCGTGTCCTCAAAAGTGCCACCGAGGACATAGACAATCCTGATCTTCGAGATCGTGGATTCATGTATTGGCGTTTATTAGCTATCAACCCAACGGTAGCTGGTGAAATCGTTCTTGCTGAAAAACCAGCTATCACCACAGATTCCGATCGAATGGATAGAGGTGCTCTTGATCAACTTCTGTTACATACCGGAACATTAGGTAGTATCTACCATAAGAACCCTGAAGTGAGTTTCTCCAAGTACTGTACACTTTAGTCTTGATCTCAAACATACTGACTCCTATGTAGACATTCATTCGAAACGCTGCAGGAAAAGCACTCACGGATAGTCCAGCACTCAATCCACTTTCACGACAAGTCTTAGTTCCAATCGCACGACCTAATCTTCCTCCTCCTGCGGTACGTGTTCCAGGACCAGGACCTGTTGAACCTTCCGCACAAACTGCACTCGTCGAACCAGTAACAACATCGAAGCCATCTCCACCTGTCCTTCCAGGACAACCAGCAGAAGCTTCGGGATCAGGTGTAGACCTTATAGAAACTGCTTCCACTAATGGAGGACATGACGAAGACGGTGATGGTGAAGGAGATGATGACTATGCCACATCACCATCTGCACCTATAACTTCTGACCCTTACGCAAACCTTGATAGTGCTTTTGGCGCTTATATGGCAGATGAACCGAAACCTCACGGGAATGAACAAATGAATCGTCTGTTCTAATGCTTTTAGAAAAGGTCTTTGAATTTGCCCTCCGTAATTGATCATTGTAGTTCATGTATTATACAATGTAATGGAATACTTCCTGTTTTTATCTATCTACCTGCTACATTGGTATGAAAATGAGAAGATTAATGAGAATGGATATAGAATGGCATAAGTAAAAGCGAACGATAAAATGACTACTAGGGATGTAAAAGTGACTTCAACCCGTTTGTGAAACTATTGTACGACTTTGGTCGCAGAGAATTATAATGCTAAGAAAGATAAAAACAAAAGTCAGTCAGTCTTTCAACGAGGCCAAAACAAGCAAAGAACACACCTCTCCTAACCCATACATCCTCCTATGGTAACTAATCCAAACTATCCGACCATCCTTATGTTCAGAAGGAGCTTCGGATGGATCATGTCTAACAATATTCGGAGTCCCGCTCTGAACAACATAAATCGGAACACCGTAAGCTCTACTCAAAGCCAAAATTTCAGGTTCTCCGCCCCAGGCACCCGTATTCCGAATAGTTGCACAATATTTTTCAAACCCTGCAAGACTCATTATGCCAGCATCTAAAGACCCTACACCATCTTCTCCAGATGAAGAAGGTAAGAAAGGTAGGAAATCATCCGGATGCGATTGAATGTAATCTGCTGCCGCTCTACGGACTGTGATATAAGTAGCAGCGGATTGTGGAAGTATCCCAAGGACTAGAAGTTGGTCTGCTATGGCGGAGAAAAGACAGTGTCCGTCTGGTATGATCTATTTTGATTGATTATCCATAGAGAAGAAGGGAAAAGACGTTAAGCCCAGACGAACAAGATCAACAAAGCGGAGAGAACTTGGCAGAAGCACACCTCATGAAGAACTAAATTCTGTTGTTCACATATCCGGGTTAAAATTGTTTTCTCTTCTTCCGCTTCTTTCTGTATACGAGCATCCGACTCAGCATCGTCCGGCGCGAACTTCTCAGCTAAAGCAGCAGCTTTTCGAGCCTAGAAAACGGGGTTCGTAAGGGAGAGAGGGAGAGAGGGAGAGAGGGAGAGAGGGAGAGAGGGAGAGAGGGAGAGAGGGAGAGAGGGAGAGAGGGAGAGAGGGAGAGAGGGAGGTAGGATAGTCTAGTGTATATGATATGAATAAAGTAAAACCAATAATATAATTTACCTGACGAGCTTTATGTCTTGCTTTACTATCGGTCTTTTTTGAACGTTCCGTACCCTGTTGTACATCCTGTACATGAATCTCCTTCAATACATTAGCAGATTCTTTCTGTACTGATTGGTCTTGAGAGTCTAAGTGAGCGAAGAGGTCGTCCATAAGTTCATCATCGTTGGAAGCGGAATCCATTGGAGGAGGAGGGGGAGAGGAAGGAGACAACATCTTTTTGAGCTTCTGTCGTTTCGAGCCGGCCATGTTATAGTTGGAAAGATGTGGAGTGGGTAAGGCGTGTAACGACTTTTCAGTAGGAGGAACGATGGAGCGGATTGATTGGGATCTGGGATGACTAGTTTGCTTTGTGGGCTGGAGATGAAGGAGTTTATTGCAGACAAATCAAGCGCTCATTTGGTCATAGTCGCAGTAGCGCTCCATTGACAAGTCTCGACACTTGAAAATAGGTCACATACATTCGTGAAACATGTAATAAGGTGGGCTATAAATTCCAGCCGTTCTCTTTGTTAGTCTATGTTTGAAAAGACACTGACCTCCAACTTATCCCAGCCGAAATAATCCTGTTTGAATACACAGATACAGCCTGAGATCGGGATCAAAATCTGTCTATTCACAATTTGTTGGAGGTATGCATTGTACGCCTGCAGCTTCAACTTGAACTCATTGAACTTCATCCAATATTCCTACCAAACGCAGCCAGTTCAATGAGAAAACAAGAAACTGATACTCTGCCTATTCAGAGGTCTCTTCTGCCAAAAACCACCCATCCCACCGTCGATTCCGTCCTCAAAGACCTTAAAATATGCACTCGGAGATTGCAAGCCACAATGAACCTGTTACAAACCGAGTATCAGTTACTAGAACGGTTATACTACAAAGGAAACAACCAACATCGTAGCGCACTATTCTGGAGACGTATCGTCGAGATGAGAAGATACGGTAACCGACTTGCCAGACTGGATATTTCTTCTACCATGGATTGCTTTCGGTCCTCATTTTGGGGCGATACTACCGCTAAACAGTTCGTTTTCACTCATTTCGTACTACTTGCTCATTTTATTCTGATATGTCAATTAGGTCTGTATACAAAGGTGCATGGACTCATATTCCGAGCAGTAAGATGACAAAAGATGCTCTTCAAAAAACGAAGATATGTGCAACATTGTTGGATAGTGTATGCCTCGCATGATATTAATAATATCTATGTCATCTCACCCTCTTGTGCTTTCAGATGAATCAATCCTTGGTACGAACATACGAGTGAGTCACATCCGACTTCACATCGTATTTAATTCTTACTCGTATGATGCACTAGGCAGCTCCACTTAAACATGCAAACCGGAGCATTTCTTCAATTAATTCTCACTCTTTCCGCAATCACATCTCGCATCTCAGCTCTAGTATTGGAGCTACGTCCTATATTAAATGATTTTTTGTCGTTGTGTTGCAGAACACTTGATGTAGTCAATGTAAGCTATTTATTCCTTCTCTTTTCTCTTTCTCGCATACAGTGACGCAAATTTGCAGGCACCAACTGCTTCCTCTCCAGAGGCTCCACAGTCCCTCGATAACATCTCAACCGCAGTGATCAGTGAAGGAAGGGTTGATGAAGACCAACCAATACGAGACCTAACTGCAACACCTGCTCTTCCCAATGGAAGATTAGGCTCACCTGATCATGTGGTTACTTGTGAAACTAATGATCTTGGGTTCAATGTGAAGAATAGTACTACCGGTACGCTACGCAAGATACAACCAAGTGAGCAAAAAAAAAAGCTGATGACATCGCATTTGACTTGCAGCAGAATCTACAGCCGGTATTAAAGCGCAGAAGGAGTCACTTCCACCGAAGAAAATGCTCAAGAAAGACGCAGCTGGGAAGGATGTGATTAAAAGCAAACAGAAAGCTCGCAGCAGTGGAAAATCGAAGAAGAAAAAGAGGGATGAGATTGATGATATATTTGGCTTTTGAACGTCGATTTGAATTTCAGAGATGTATTTCTCTTTTAACGGTTTTTTGTGTGTCTGAACACCTTAAAATTCGTGAATGATCTCATGATGCTCTTTGAATAATCAGTCCCAGCCAGTTTGGGGCCACTAGATGGCTTACCATCGTTTCCCAGTCTATCCCTTTGATTTTAAGCGTCTCATCTCATGCTCGCGGAGATCAAAATGACGATCATCCTCTTTCTTAGATTCTTAGTCATTCATTCAAGTTCTCAACAAACCTCAGTGTCCACACTTTGAATCCACCAAGGATCCCACATCTAGGTACAGATCAAGTCAGGTGAATACTTCCCGAGGTGAGAACATGGTCTTCCCATCTAACCAAACGCATTGGTTAGAACTTACTAGTAGCTTGATCCAGAGGCTTTAACTTATTCCTTAATAGCAGCTCGAGATTACCATCCCTCTAAGCCTGCTACATCTAACTGACAGCGGCGCAGCATCATTAAAGCATACAAACATCAATGACCAAATCTTTCAAAATCTCACCTAACGAAGATGATCTGAGCAAGTTCAGAGATGAATTTTATATTCCTACCAACAAATCTATGAAAGCATCACAAGTATCTTCGGAACGAGGTATAGTAGTAATTCATCTCATTGGATGCGGTCACCAGAATTTATAATCCACCATCGGTTCAATTCAGAAAATGAGCCATCTACTTATCTTTGCGGAAACTCCTTAGGTTTGTTACCAAAGCGTTCGAGAAAACTCGTTGAAGAAGAACTAGATGTATGGGGAACCCGGTAAGTATCAACAGTGAATCTAATAGCATCGAGGTCCGAATTTTGAATTTCTCTAACACCTTTCAAGTGCGGTAGAAGCGCATTTTGATCATCCTCTAGGTCGAGATTGGATGTATATCGCAGACTTTGTTCATCCACTCTATGCTGAAATCGTCGGTAAGGCCGGCTCTTCTATATCACAGAAAAGCATATGCTTAGCATCAGAGCATCAGGTGCAAAGGAATCCGAAGTTGCTTGTATGGGAACGTTGACTGCAAACCTTCATCTGATGATCAGCAGTTTCTACAAACCTACCAAGGAGAGATACAAAATACTTTGTGAAGCTCACGCTTTCCCATCCGATCAGGTGAAACATTTGAATATCTATATCTCTGTTTATGTTATAATGCAACTTACACCGCCCCTTCTTCCCAGTATGCTTTTGCGTCTCAAATCGAATCGCACGGGTATGAACCATCAGATGCTATAATCGAGATATCTCCTCGAAAAGGAGAGTTTAACCTTCGACCAGAAGATATATTATCAGCAATTGCAGAGCATGGGTCAACCGTCGCACTCGTCCTCTTCAGTGGTGTACAATACTATACAGGGCAATTTTTCCCTATGGAACTGATCACCAAGGCAGCACACGATCAGGTAATTCTCTCACAACGATATCTTCTCTCAGTTCTGCATTCATCTAGAAACGTATCAGGGTTGCATATGTGGTTGGGATCTTGCTCACGCCGCAGGAAACGTTCCACTTTCTCTCCATGATTGGAACGTCGACTTTGCAGTATGGTGTACTTACAAGTACCTGAACTCAGGTCCCGGCGGTATCGCAGGACTTTTCGTACACGAAAAATGGGAGAATAAACGAATTCGGTAAACTAATTCAATCCTTCACTACGAAATTCTAAAACAACGTGGATTTAACCATATTCTTTGGATCTAGAAATGCAGGCTGGTGGGGCCACGACCCGTCTACTCGATTTTCAATGCCTGATCGGTTCAGTGCCATCCCTGGAGCGCAAGGTTATCAAATGTCTAATCCTAGCGTCTTGGCGACAGTCTCTCTTCTCGGATCTTTACAAGTATTCCACGATGCAGGAGGGATGAAACCCCTTCGCGCTCGGTCAATCAGATTGACTGGATATTTGGAATCATTGTTACAAAGCAGTAGATGGTTCATTCCGCCGAATGACGCATCTACGGTGGCAGATGGACAAGACATTAATAAGAAGAAAGTCGGATTTACGATCATAACTCCTCAGGATATCGAATCTCGAGGTTCCCAACTATCGTTGTTGTTTTTACCCATGGACGGGAAAGTGATGCCTGAAGTTATGAGCGGATTAGCTGCGAAAGGCGTGATTGGAGATTCACGAAAACCTGACGTTATACGCCTCGCACCTTGTGCATTGTACAACACTTTCGAAGAGGTGGAAAGAGCGGTGAAAGTATTAGATGATGTATTAGAAGTTGTAGCTGCGAAGGTGTAAAATAAGTCACTCTGATCGTATGTAATCTATGTCAAACGCTCCTGTGCGTTCTTCCTCAAGTCACTCTCAAGGCCTTGTCACTTGTGTGTGAGCTGCCGACACCGCCTTCGAGCTCAACGTTCACTTCTCTAGACCGTTCTATATCCTCCATCTCAACAAAAGACTCAGTACTCATGTCTTTCTCCGAATTGTGACGCTATCTGGCGCAAAGTCTTGAGTAAACTATCCAGAATGTACTCGGACCGGCCTCGATTCCAAAATGCAATGTGATAACAGGGCGTATCGCCGCTCCCACAGGTCGGAGTCGCACTAAACCTGCTGTAGCCTGTAGCCTGTTGGCCTGACATATGACTCATGGTAACCCTTTCACAATATCCGTTTGAAAAAAAAATCAGAGGAAACGCTTCAAAAGGGGAGTAATATCTTTTCTTACCTCTTCCACTTACCTTCCCTCAACCTTCTCCTACCTCCTACTAAAGTCCAACCATATTTACCACCATGTCCTGTTCAAATTCATCCCGCACATTATTACAACCGCTCTACAAATCCCTCCCCCTTCGAACCTCAACAATTGTCAAACCTCTCAAAGCCAAACTACCCCTACCTCAAGCTACTCGAAGGACTTATGCAATGCCAATGTCTACCTTGACAATGCAAGATAATTGGTCCCGTTCGGATTTCTACCACAATTCATTCTTGGTCCCTCAAGAAGAAATTTTCGACAACGCAAAGAAGACAACTGATAATAGTGGATTACCTACTTTTGCTGCTGTTAGCACCAGCCAAGGCAAATTTTTGAACCTCATCGCAAAGTCTGTGAATGCGAAACGGATTTTAGAAGTGGGGACTTTGGGAGGGTAAGTCATCTCTTCGATGATGATAATTGGGGTGTATTGTTTTGGGGGTTCTCTGACGCTCTATCTCGTCCATTTTCAATAGATATTCTACCATTTGGCTCGCCCGTGCCCTCCCCGAAGACGGTTTACTCGTCAGTACCGAACTTCACCAAAAGCATGCTGATGTACGTCCTAGTCTTAGTCCCCATCTCCTATCCTTATCACCCTTCCCCCTTTTCTTTCTTCCCAACTTGTCGTTGACTCAAGATATTCATTTATCTCATATTCATATATTTAGGTCGCAAAACGAAACTTGACCCACGCAGGTGTTTCCCAAAAAGTTCAAATAGTAGTCGGACCAGCAGAAGAAACTCTCAAAAACATGAAACCTGAAGAAAATGAACTTTTCGATCTAGTTTTCATAGATGCGGACACTCCAAATGATTTAACTTATTTCTTGGAAGCTCAAAGGATGACAAGGAAGGGTGGTGTTATCGTACGTTACATTTATCATCCATACATTCGTTTTAATAACTAATGACCCTTCCATTCCCATTTTTTACGAATAGATCGTAGACAATGTCATCCAAAAAGGAGTCGTTGCAGATCCAACAGTAATCGACCCAAACAGTGAAGGAATTCGTAAACTCCTTCGACATATCAAAGTAGACCCTACCGTCGAAGCAACCACTATTTCAACTGTCGGTGAAAAGGGCTATGATGGGTTCTTATACGCCGTCGTTCAGTAAACTCAACAGCGGCATTACTTTCGTTACAAAAATCATGGGGATACGTAGAACTCAGTAGAACCGAAGGCTACCATCTACTCACTAGAATTATATCAGGAGAGGGTTTCGAAAGAAGTTTACGAGATTGGGGAGCTGTGATAGTATTGTTGTTGTATAAAAATGGATTGTAAGGAATTGGTTTGGGTTCGTTGGTTGGACTGGATATATCCATCACGATCTACTCTACGTTGTATGTATTTTATCTTTGGCTTTGCCATAATGTATGTATGTATGTATCTCTTGCATGTTTTTCATGTCTTCTATGCTTTCTCATGTCTTATACCTCATACTGAGCTTCTCAGTGCACCCTAGAGCCCCTGGTCCATCCATAAATGCCTTCTTCGACACGATTCTCTCAATGTTTAGCACATGAAATGATGCACGATGCAAGTGCACCAAAACGTATTCACACAATGCCAATATGGTGTTCAAACAGAATGTATTCAATCCGAAAGACACCAAATAAGACAGCCTTTACATCGTAAAGGTTCTGCCTTCCCTCGCATGCGAGTTGAGTACGAGTACGTACTACGAAAAGAAAAACAAAAGAAAGGTAGTGAGATCATACCAAGCATGATCAAACAAAAAGAAAGTAAGTTGCGTAAAGAAGAAAAAAAGGTTCGGGATCACAAACAGGAATAGTTGACCTAGATGTGTTGACAGAGAGACAGGGTTCGTATGCAAAATTACTAAACAGCAGAACGAAAAAAATAGTCCGATGATATCGAAAAGGAGGAGAGAGGAAAAACTTGAGGGTTGAGGTTGAAAGTGTCCAAAAGCTGAAAAGGGGGAATTGCAAATCAAAGGTGATGGTATGAGGAGGAGAGGTTATGCACAATCTCTACAAAGGAAAAAACAAATCTTGATAATGATACTTCTTAACCCCGAAAGTAGTGTAAGAGAGATGGGGAAAACATAGTTGGCGCAGATTGGAATTATAACCACGCGACATGATAGTTCAGATGAACGATCCTATATCCCAACGACGATTTAAGTCATCCAGCAAAGGAAGATGTTTAGAGAGCGAGCAAAGACGCCGCAATAACAGCGACGGCGATGACACCACTCTGTGCAACTGTCCTACCAGCACCGCTCGTTTGGTTGGCAGAGCCGGTGGAGGCAGGAGCAGCTGACGCAGCGTTGTTAGAAACGTCTGTAGCTGTAGGGGTCGCTGAAGCCGGCGCGGCCGAGCTTGAGCCAGCGGCTGCGTTGTTGCTAGGAGACAAATCGTTAGGGAAGGCCAACGGAGCATTAACGTTCATGTTGATGGAACCGTCAGTGTTGATCACATCAGGGTTGGAACCCATGAAGGCACGGTTGTAACTGGATAGTAGACAGATGATCAGAATGGAATGAAGGGGACAAGCGTGATATTGGCACTTACAGGACGTTTTCAGCGATCAAAGAGTGAGACCAATCTGGAAGGGAAGCCAAGTCAATGTTACCGCCCCAGTTGTTGGCTACTTGTGATGAACCAGCTTTGCTGTTAGTGTAAGCAGCCATTGCAGACATGTCAGGGTTGGCAGCCATGATTGAGGACATCATGTTGGCCATCGAGGTGTTGGTGTCAGGAGTGGCAGCAGAGGGAGGGTTGATGATACCGAACATTCCCTTTTGACAGTGACCGGGGGTACCACAGTAGAAGAAGACAGGGTTGGTGTCGTTTACGACCTGGTCGAATGTGAAGTCCTTGTCATGAGTACCAGAAGCGAAGGGAGCATCGGAGGTCTTGTTGCAAATCTCGAGTTGGGAGGACTTGGTAACGGTGTGGTTGTTGGCGTTCCAAACGAAGTGGACAGTGTCACCGACAGAGGCGTTGACAGCGAAAGGAACGTAACGCAAAACACCTTGAGTAGGTGCAACAATGACGGTGTGGGTAACACCGGATCCAGATGAACCCGAGCCGGAGGAGCTTCCAGAGGTAGCCGAGGGAGTGTACATGGCAGGAGGTGCACCGAACGAAGCAACACATTCTGTAGATTAACTGTTAGCAAAACAGCGATTTGTACAGCATTGGCACTGGAACTTACGTTGGACACAATCATCATAGCTTCCCCAGTTGGAGCTTCCTGAACCGTAAGTCATGGAAGCATAGGCGGCAGATGATGTAGCAGATGCATATGAAGTGTCATAAGCAGCAGATGTGATAACAGCTGGTGCAGCAGTGGTCATGGCAGCAGAACCATAGCCAGCATTGTATCCAGTAGCAGCTGCAGCGGCAGTAGTAGCAAGTTGGCTAGATGGCAATCAACGGACAATTCAATTTCGAGATCCAGAATAATAAATCAATTGCACTCACGAAGCAAGTTCGGCTGTGTCTGAGAGAGGGATTCCGTTAGGAGCAGAAACGGCAACCTCACCACCAATGGCACTATCTGGCCTGGGGAGAGCGGCAGCAAAGCCGGCGAAAAGAGTAGCAGCACCGAAGAGGGGAGTGAAGAACATCTTGATTTATAGTAAAGAAAGTACGTTGAAATGAAGGTAAGACCGTTGATTTGTCGATGTCGTCGGACTGAAGCGAGCTCTGCGCTGAATATACCTCCCTGAGGTTAAAATTGCTATTGAACCCTATCAAAGAGTGTGATCTGCATGGAATGCGTTAGCAATTGCTGTGAGAGGTAGAGGAAAGTGTACACACCCCGATAGAACGAAAGTCGAGAGGTCAACCCGACAGATAGAGAAGAACGAAAGCAAAAGGGAGGGAAGGGAAAGGATGAGAAACATTTTCGAGTTGAGCGCAGGGTTTAAATAGCCTTGGCAGTGAGCCTGCAGAAAAACCACACCGACCTTCAATTTTGCCATGGATACCGATCCTTCTGAAAACTTCTGATCCATCCAATCACAACGCTTTGCTCTCATTGGCCGTCCAAATAAGGGAATCTTTCTTTCTTACCATGGGCTATTTTTGCGCTCCGTCTGTTTGGTAAATTGCTACATCCTCGCAACGCCTCCGAGACCCCCATTCCTCGATAACAACCTCCCTCGCTCATATCCAACAACATATTATTTCCATGTTATTTCCAGATTTTTATCCTCAACACCGGCAATGATCACACTTCGCCAATCGCTGGCCATCATATCAGTCAACTAGGGAATGCTAACTGTTCTGTGCACTGGCCAACTCCCGTCTGCCTTGATGCTTGTTGCACCATCATCCAATCACTTTATGCTCCAAGATACAATTTGCCGCGGTCTTCCTGTCATTCTTTGCCACCGTTTGACGTCCAATATCATCTACTATCATCATTGTAAATGGCAAATGATGATGTTTCTCTCACAGCCGATTTCAGCAGCGGGCGTTGACGTTTGCATTGTACCAGTCGTATTTGAAGAGGGTAGTCATAATTTGTTTAGACTTCACTATATATATAGAAGACCCTTTCACGTTCAAGCATCGTTGCCAACGGGCAGATCCCCGTCTGAATACACCTGATATTAACGGCATGAGAGCTTGTGCTCCATTTGTGCTCGACAAGGCACATTCGTGATTCAGCACCGAGTCCATGTCACTGGTTCCTCTTGGGTGGCCCAATGCACGAATGAGATCAAAAGTTACATAGAAGAGCAACTATTGGACGGACAACCATCAATACAAATAGTAGGTAGTCAAGTATAGTAAAAGTTGCGCAGTGACAACAACAGCCAGTCCCCGAACTTGAATGACAACCATAATACAACAATCTACATGTCCATGTATTTACGGGTTGAAATCCCCCGAGCTTCTTCAGACATACACCCTCATCGTCAACTCTAAAAATAAAAAAAGTCCATCAAATAAATCTAAATTTACACTCTGATTTGAGGACGAACACCAGAAGGTAACCCTCTCGCGGATGGTCTTCGTCCTCGCACATCAACCGTTGGAGGCTTCATCTTTGGGGCACTGTCTTTACTACCAACAGTTGGGAAGCGTACTCCAGCGATACCCAACTCCCTGTTAGTGACGGGTATAGGAGGAACTCGGGGAGGAGGCATGGTCTCCTTGCTAGCAGCTTCTCGCAAGGCGGAATGAGAAACTGCTCTCCGTGGATGAATCTGCTCAGCAAATTTAACACGACTTCGACTTCGATCTCTACCAACAGTCGACGATGCAGCACCTGCAGTTCGTGTCAAAGTTCTTGATCGATTATTCTGGTCGTCGGCCGCAACATGATCAGAGTGGGTCCGTTGACGAATGTGGGAGATATTCAAGATAGAAGAGGGTGGTGGTGGTGGTGGAACAATAGGGACCATGACGGCACGGTCAGATGGTCGCAACGAACTTTCTGTCATTACTTTTGATGAAAGAGCTGATGATGATGATGGGGGCTCGGTAATTACTCCTCTATCAGCATCCGGAGAAGTCGCGCTAGGGTTCACATCCATCCCATATCTTCGTTGTCCCACCCTACGGTCCCGTTCTTCGAAAAGCCATTCCGGTAAATCCGCTGGTTGGCTCGCTTTGGAAATGTGGTATTCTTTCAAAGCTTTCGTCAAACGAGATTCTTCTCCAGGAGGAGTAACTGTAAAGAAAGAAAAGTAGAAATATCAATGAGAAACCCACAGTCGACAGAATACATCATCATGAGAAGCACGAAAAAGAAGTACTCACGTTCTCCCTTATATGTGGCGATATTGTCTTCCAAAGCTTTACTCACGCTGATAGTGAGATTGCTCGCGGTTGTGGCCAGCCGATCCCACAACGAGGCGCCAAACCCTGCAACAGGTTTATTTGACTTGGAAGAGGTATATTCTTCATCATAAGTGTCCGCTTCATGGTAACCGAGACTTGTAGTAGATGAAGATGAGCTGAGGGGGGATCTTGAACTGAACAAAGATGAATTGCTTGATCCTGAGGACAACGAAGAAATTGAAGTGATAGATTCTTTGCGCCCTCCTCCATAATATCCTTCAGGAGGTGAATAAGACGAGGGAATTTCCTTTCCTGATCTTGGTGAACTTATTGCAAAGGGAACTTTAGGGACAGGCAAAGGAGGAGGAGGGGTACGTTTCGAACCAAGATCTCGAGCAGCAGTTAACGAACGAGTGTGTCTTGGGTGAACATTAATCGGTTCAGAGACCGTAGAGAGATTGGTATACGAATGTTGATTACGAAGAGTTGGTAACGGTGGTGGAGAAGCGAACCCAGAGGGAGGAGGCCGTCGTTCGCTAGCTGAGCTATTAGGACGGGAAGGTAAATCTCGAGAACGAACTCGAGGTGAAGGGTTTGTCGGTAATCCTATACGAGTATTGGGTCGAGATGGTAATGCCATGTACAATTTCGAGTATGCGACGTTGTTGCAGAATCAAAGAGTTGAGTCGTGATTGTGTAACGGAGATATCTTGGTGCACAGACCTGCTGGCCAAACAGCTAGACAGTCGAATCAAGACCTGGATAGTAAGAAAAAGAAGGTGAAGACAGAGCCTCCAGGGGCCTGTAAAAGGTAGAAAGAACGAAAAAGAGAAAGAAGAGAAGAAAGAAAGAGACGAGCTTACGCAACGTCGGTGAGGGAAAAATCTACGAAGGGAACGAACCGTCGCCTGTGATTATTATATGTTCCCATAAGAGGGCTCGGATGTCATTGGAAGGCAGGGGTAAGTATCCGTTCAAAGGGGACCTTACGGATATCTGATCAAGTGGTTGCCATAGGAAATATCCTCTCATCGAGGTAGACAGTCAGCATGTCTGTCGTCCAGGAATGGTGTGCAATCAGCCAGTCCAGAGTCCTCGAGTCTTAGGTTGCAAGGACCCATCTGTCATGAAGAGACAGGACATTGACACTCAAAGGCAGCATATGTGATGGAGAGTCTGCCGATGTACAGACATATGAATGGAGAGTTACTGATTGGCTTGGCTTTCAGACTTTCGGAGTGTTCATGCAGGTTCGAATATAATGTGGATGATATTCTAGTCCACGAAAGAGATCTAGAGAAATTAATGAAATGTCAAAGCAAGCGTTGAGTAGCATCACGTCTACCATCCTACTTACACTCTGCAGCGACTTCAAGGCAGCGGAGACCGGCTACTCGGTAAGAGCAGTGCTCCGTAAAGAGTCGACGATAAGTGACCGAGGAGCTTTGTAAGGAAACGAAGGAAAGGTATTCGTAGAATCCTCCCTCAGAATTCGTAGACTGAATCCAGGCGGAAAGCGTCGGTCCAAAACATTCGGAAATTATGGAACAAGTCGGATAAAGAACATAAGATACGATCCAATCAAGTCAATAATCGTCCAAGGCTGCCATTCATATGTTGAGAAAACATCAAAACTTTCAGATCGAATGAACAATATCGGCGCCAGATTGACGAAACTGAAGGTCTCTTTGGGCCCATCTGGTACTCCATTTCCGAATTTCTAGACAACATATATACAACCTCCCAGCCGCTCTTCAGCTTCACTGTTTCCCTTGATCTGTGTCAACTATCGAAGAAACACATCTTTAGAGTGTTCACATTCTTTCACCCAAAAGTTTTCTCATTCCTATCTCACTTCTCTCAAGTCCAAATCAATGTTTTCAGTTCAAGCAAAGTCTTCGCTCAAGTGTGCAAAGTCTGCCGCTCGTCGCTGGGCTAGTACTGCAGCAGCTGACAAGGACAAGTACAAAGTGGTTGTTGTCGGCGCAGGTAAGTTCTTCATCTCAAATCTATAGCGTGCTCAAAATAACATTTGCGTTGTGGGACAGGTTCTGGTGGTTTGACTGTTGCAAATCAGATTTACAACAGGTTTAAATCTGCTGGTCAACCCTTAAATGAAGGCGACATCGCAGTTGTTGACGGTGCGGAATGGCACTATTATCAAGTAAGTTGACTTCTAAAAATTTCGCACTTGCTCGTGTGCTGACTCCTAAATAGCCAGGATGGCATGTATCCCCTTGACTTTCATAGTCGTTCAACGAGCTAACGGGTGTTGAATACAGGACGCTAGTCGGAGCCGGTCTTGATAATAAACTCAACACAAGACGACCGCTCGCATCTCTCGTTTCCCCTCATCTCGCTCACATCCCAGAGAACGTCAAGACTTTCGCCCCCGCCAAAAACCAAGTCACAACCACCTCTGGCCGAACCATCTCTTACGATTCATTGGTTGTCGCCGCAGGTCTCCAAATCAACTGGGGTAACATTGAAGGTTTGCCTCAAGCTTTGGCAGACCCCAACGCCCGTGTATCTTCGATATACTCATACGACACTTGTGACAAAGTATGGCGAGATGTTGATGCGTTGAAGTCAGGAACCGCAGTCTTCACTCAACCTGCGGGCGTTGTGAAATGCGCCGGAGGTGTGTTGAAAAGTCCTATTCTGTGTTTCCAATTGATTTCTTACTTAGTTTCTTAAAGCGCCGCAAAAGATCATGTGGATGGCTTACGACAGGTACAAACGAACTGGTCGACTTGGTCCTATCAATGTCCAATTCTACACTGGCTTGCCTACAATGTTTGGCGTTAAGAAATATTCAGATGCTCTCGAAAAACTTCGTCAGGAGCGTGGTGTCGGTGGTCACTTCCAACATAATCTCATCAAGGTTGACTCTGGTAACCGCAAAGCTACCTTCAAGAAGTTGGATGATAACACCACTGTCGATGTCGACTACGATTTACTCCATGTCGTCCCTCAAATGGGCCTCATGAACTTCATCAAATCATCCGAACTTGCTGATGAGTCTGGCTTCCTCTCTGTTGACAAGGGTACTATGAGGAGTACCAAGTTCGACAACGTTTGGGGTATCGGTGATTGCACCAACTTGCCAACTAGCAAGACCGCCGCTGCCATCACTGCTCAGGCTCCTATCCTTACCGAGAACTTCTTCTCTGTTGCTTCTACCGGAAAGGTCGCATCTGGCGCCGTATACGATGGTTACACAAGTTGCCCAGTGAGTATTTCGTTAGCATCGTAGAGTTTTTGGTGTGCCCTAATATCAATCATCCCCAGCTCCTTACTGGTTACGGCCAACTCATGCTTGCTGAGTTCAAGTATGGTCCCGTGCCCAAGGAGACCTTCTCTCCTTACTTCGGTGACCAGGCTACCCCCAGGATGTAAGTTGATTTGCTTCTGATGGCCGATTATAACAAGTGCTCATAGTTATACAGGCTTTACTACTACTTCAAGAAGGATCTCTTCCCCTGGTCTTACTGGAACATGATGGTGAGGGAAATCATACTTCTTTTGACGCAACGGTCAGCTGATATACCCTATTTTAATAGCTTGACGGAAACTGGTTCGGAACCTCTGGACCTTTCCGCCCCAAGTTCCCTCTTGCAGCAAGCCTTCAATAAATATTTGACTTGTCAGGATATGAGAGTGGTTGAGATAGGATCGAGCAGACAAAACTGATAGTTGACACGATCAAGGTGTAAATTCTGTAGATCTTAAAAGGAGGGATATATCTATTAATGTATAGAATCTGTTTTTGAATTGCTAATCAAAGTTTTCTTTTGTTTCTTTCACCTTCATCATTAATGTGATCAATGTCTTTCATTGACATTGAAAATGGCTGAGACAATGGACTCGTGAATCACGTCGTGCACGTGATGACAAGGCAACGTGTTTATCGAGTTGGTAGTGCGTGTGCGTGTGAAAAACGCGACTGTGACGCTTTCAACCTTGTGTCTCGACCCCAACAACAACCCTATCACTCGCAGTCACCATCTTCGCCCCTCCCCCTTCGCTGTTCTTAACAGCGAGGAAGCAACTTTCTCCAACATGTCATCCAGAATGACTTCAGCGCAGATCATCGCTATGGGCGATTATCTTAACCCCGAATTTGACCCTGCAACACTCACTGTATCTCAACTATTAGGAGTTTTCGGTTTCCACAACATCAATTATCCTTCCCAATACACCAAACCCAAACTAGTTCAATTATTCAATGACGAGATCAAGTCTCGTGCAAACAAGTTTAAGCGTGAAAGATTAAAGAGAGAGAATAGTCAGGCTAGTGATGATGGAATTACGGATGGCTTAACTGGGAGACCTTTGAATGAAAATAAACAGGTGAGTATTCGAATTATAAACACTATTTGATGATACTAAATGCAAGTTGTTATAGCCTCCACCCCTTAGAAGATCTTCAAGACGCTCTTCGCGAGCACCCTCTCATGATCCGCAAACCGTCGTTGAACCCCCTCGACCAGAACCTGCAAGTTTCCCTTTAGATATATGGAAAATGTATGGTACTTACACACTCTTATTAGCCCAAGCGGCGAAGGTCATCTGCAGAGCCCTCTCTCGGTGGCCCATCTCGTAGACGAACAGTCAAACCAACTGAACCCGTTGTTATCGAAGAAAGCGAACCCGAGGAAATCCCTGTTCGCAAAGTTGGTAAAAAGAAGACCGTAAGATAGTTCAATATTTTCTTTTCGATGTTCCTTATGACTCAATATACAATTTGTTATTTGGTGATATAGTCTGCAGATGCAGGAACACAAGCCAGACGTGTATCTCAAGCACAAGCAGTGGGGTCTGATGATCGTGATTCTGGTTGGGAAGATAACAATATCTTCCAAACTGGATCTCCTTCCCCTTCCCCAGTTGCCCCTCGTCGAACACGCCGATCAAGTGCGGCACCACCTACTCGTCGAAAGTCGATGTCTGCTCCACCCGAGTATGCTCTCAGTTCGGCGCCTTCTAAAGGTAAAGAACGAGAGAAACCACCCAGTTCGTCCAAGGTGAGACCCCCGGAGAGTACCTTTGAACCTGAACTTCCACCTGGGATTGCCGATGATTCAAAGATTATGACAAGGAAACGTATGAGTGTGCCTCGGGAACTCCCTCAAGAACGAAAGGTTGTTATTGTTCCAGACAGTGTCAGCGAGGAGGAGGAACCCGCAGAGGTTATCAAAATAGAGGAAGTAGTCGCGGAGGTTATTGAGGAACCAGTTTTATCCTCCCAGGCACTCGAAGAGGTTTCTCCTGATACTGAACTGCAAGAACAGTACGAACAGTACGAAGAAGATGAAGAGCTCACAAGTGCGAGCGGTGACATCCAAGAACTGATCGAAAGTGAGGGCCAAGCTGTTCAGATCGCCCCAAGCTCTGGTTCATCCCCGTGGACCATTCGTTTGATCTTGCTCCTCATAGCTCTCTCGAGTTATCTTGCAATTGACTATAAACAGGAGTCGGTCAAGATCGGGTTCTGTGACGTTGGCAAGACTACGAACCAGGTCATCGAGAGCCGCAAGGCTCAATTGGCCGCAATCGAAAGTTGCAACCGGGAGAATCGCACTTTGCTTTACGCACCTCCTAATCCTCATACCACCGACTCAGTCCTATCCCCAGAAACTACCCCAATCGCTTCCGTATCCTCTGACGGTTCTGATGAACATAGTCAGATCGTGAAGAGTGAACAGGAATTGTGCCCACCTCTTCCACTATTCCCCTTCCTCATTCCACAGAGTTGTACACCTTGCCCATCTCATGCCACTTGCACGCCTTCTACAGTGACTTGCGAGAATGGGTATCTCATCAAACCTAACCCAATTCTCTTCTTCCTTGACCTACCCCCACCTAGTAATTCCAATTCTCCGAATACCTACACCCTTCCATGGCACCCTGGCTCAGTGACATCTACTCCCAACACGATTTCACAATTCGCTTACAAGGCTATCTCACTTGCATTAGATGGACTTCCTTATCTCGGTCCTGTGGCTTTACCGCCCCGATGTGTTGAAGATCCTAAACGTAAGAGACACATTGGTGTTTTGGGTAAAGCTGTAGAGTCTATGTTGGCTAGTGAGAGGGGTAGAAGACTTTGCGCCGGTGTTGGAGTTGGTGAACCTGTGGGTAGTGAAGTAGAAGAAGCAAAGAAATGGGGTGTCGATATTGATACTTTGAAAGAGAATATCAGAAGGAAGACTGCTGTAAGTTTCATTTGTTCTTTATTCTCTCCTGCGTGTTGGGTTCTGATTTTGATATGGATTTTGTGCAGCCCCATCTCATGAGTACATTTGAAGATACATTCAACGAAGCTATCCAGCAGCTTGTTCAATGGGGAGGTGTGTTCCTTGGTGAAGATGCGGAGTACGTACACCAGTCAGAGTTGTTGCTATGTTTTTTTTAACTTTACTGATTATCGTGGTAGTGGCAAGCGGTACTTGGCACATCGCACACCTCATATGGACTTGGGATGTAGTATCAAGGTCAAGGCTAGAGAATCTTGGCAAATGTGGCGTAACGAAGTTTTCGGTGAGATTCGATCTCCCTTCCATCCAACTGAATCTCAATCTCATTTATCAATTCATGTCTCTTTTTCAAAACAGCGTTAGCAACACTCATGATTAGCATATCCGCATTCCGGCGACGTCGTACCCAACTATCCATCGAAAACAAACGAGTCTCAACTCTGATCCCGGTAGCATTGGATTATCTACGAAACCAAGAATTAGCCCATCACACAGATCCAATCACAACACCTCAAGCGTACCTTTCCTCACTTCAACTACGTGATTTGATTCTTCAAGATGAACATTCTGTTAGTACACGTACTAGGATATGGGAACAAGTTGAACGTATTGTTGAGGCTAATGCCAATGTACGCACTAATCTTGAAGAGGTTGAAAGTGGAGATGAGATGCGTGTTTGGCGTTGGGTTGGGAGTGCGGGGAAGACACTTGCTCCGGGGTTGAGAGATAGAGATACTCCCCCTGGTCCTGTGGGTATTCAGTCTTCGGAGGAAGTAGAGAAGGTTTAAAGGATCTATCTCACTTCTGATTCTTGGATTTTCTCCCTTACCCTTGAACTTTCTCCCCTCGACTATCCCCTTGTGTCGTTTACCTTGGATAACGTTATATGATTATGATATATTGAAGGCTCCTTTTTGTTTTCGTCGTGTTTTTTTTGTCTTTTTATCTCGCGTCTTTTTTGCTCCTTCCTATCCATTATGTCCTCATGTCCTCCGCTCTGATGATCTATTCTCCTCCTTCTCTTTTTCTTTCCTAGTATCTTCATATACTGAATGAATGAATGTCATGACTTGTTCTATTTGTGTCTACTTGTGTTCGTTACTTGTTACCACTTCTGTTCATATGCTCTCGAGTCGGTTCATGTAAACAACGATTTGTATTATCATAAAGATAAAGAAAGGTACTTGAATACTACCCCTTTCTCCCTACTCGTATACTTGATTCGTTTTTGTTTTCGCCCAATTTGTACCAGTACTGACTGTTCATAGTACTTGCTGGCTCAAACCATATGTAATCTACAGTGAATTCGAACACGCTGTAATTTTTTCTTTCAATATCTTATCTTTGTTTAACGTATAGATGTTTCGGATGAACATCTCGATCATCATAAACAACTCCTTGGACGTAAGACCAACACAAGTCGCCAAATTTTGGGATCCGGTAGCAAGACGGTCAGTTGTTCAGTAAGTACACAGTGGCAATACACTAGGACCAACTGTGGTGACATATGTCACTCATGCGTGACAGTGGCCCGGCCTGGTACTAGGTAGTAAAGTACTAGAACCTTTTGCTTTTTTGTTACCGCGAAGGTCGACTCCACAGTATACTGTACTTATAAAGGATCTTGAAAAGAAAGAAGGTTAGATTCGGAAAAAGCGGCCAATTGTTCCGGGACTGAATTGACATTAGAACTCTGGCAAAGGTCCAGGGGTTCAAAAAGGAAGAGGGCCTTGGATTGAAAATTGCGATAAAAAGGGGTTACTCGATATCTCAATTGAAGTAGGGCTTTAGTAGAAAAAAAACAATAAGACCGTGATACTGCTCGTTCAAGTTCCGATGTATGGATGTATGTACAGATAAGCTCGAGGACTAAGTTCAAGTTCAAAGTCTACGAGTCACTTCGAAGCTTGCTGCTCCGAGTCTTCATTGAAGTTTCAAGTTTGAATCCTGACTTCCCTCGAGTATGATACATAAAAAATAAGTTAAAGTAAAGTAAAGTAGATACTGGATATAGGAAAAACAAACTTAGGGCCTAAGTAGCAGGTGGTGGGTCTGAATCAATTGTACGAGTACATATACATGTTACAGACCAACCCTTCTTTAGTTTAGAGAGTTAGTAAGTGAGTCAGTTGAGGCGTTGACGGCTCAGAAGCGAGTAGTCGTCGTGGTCGTCTTCCACTGGCCAAAAGGGTTCGCGACTCCAACTGAATGACAATAAGACAAAAAGGAATCTAGGTTCCTGTCAAACGGTGCGCTAATACTATAGCTATTATAGTCTAGTAAACTCGTCATGATGTACATATACCGCGACTGTACAACTTGAAAATACATACGGTAACTGATCGTCTCCAGTTGGTGCAAACTTTCATCCTTTAAACAGACTACAACAATCATTTATAGTATATAGTGCATCGAACCAAATGGTTGGTTAGTTAGTTAGCCACAATCATCGTCCGTTCAAGTTCACGTGACAATTGAATGGACGTCCATGATGGGAGGTTGCCGCGACGCATTGTTGCACGCAAATCGTTTCCACAAACAGGCTTCCAAATACAAACCCTTAGGCTTGCAAAGCTTCGATGCAACCGAATTGTGATCGACAGAACTCTTACTCCGAACCTCCCTTTTCCTCGAGGAAGCTTATCTAACTTCGGTTGTACTCGTAGTATGACTTGAAACAATTGAAAACCTGAGACAAAGCCTAAGGCCTAAGGGGGAGACGAACAAACAACTATGAACCTTTCAAAAAAGAAATTCAAGTCAGTCGCATGCATGCACGGTGTACTCAAGTACAACAAATACATACTATAAACAAAACATTCACATTGAAGTTACTCGCAATCGTATGAATATTTGAATGCTTAGTATGTTTGTACCTCTCGTAAACTATCAATAATCACACTAACCCAAAATTTGGCTCCACAAAAATCACCGAGTCGCCCGATAGTATCCCCAACGGTTCGCAAAAGGTGACGGTTAATACTAACAATGAGTAACTCAACTACCAAAAGAAAAAAAAACGAAGAAGCAAAATTTAAAGGGGAGTGACGATCGATAGACGGGTACATGTGTTGAACTGCCACTGGCAGTGTTTGATGCCACGTAAGCCTTGAAGTTATTCGTGTTCGTTCATTCACTCGATCATATATGTGCATTGGCTGGTTTCACGGTCTCGTTCGTATGTTAATTGACTCGATTATTCAATTAAATTATTACATACTCCTCCCAACCAACCGACCTCAAAGCTCTGGTGATTTCCAAAACCCATCCACCCATGAACGCCATAGATTACCATGACCAGTCAAGTATGAATATATGAATGTGGAACTGAAAAGTCAATATTCAATGTCCTGACATCATCGGAATCCCATTCAAGATTTTCTCTATCAACGCTCGTTTCATGAATTGTTCTTCGGCGAGCATACGGATTGTCTGTTATAGATAAATAAATAAAACACAAGGTAGTTAGAGAAGAATGAAATAGAGAATGATAAAGACAGACAGACAGACATACCCTCAAGAACCGTTCAAGATCGATCCTGCCCGTGTTCAAAGCCCTATGAAGATGATAAATAGTATCTTCAATAGCATTATCCTCCGCAATCAAATTAATCAACCTATATATAATCAAGGAAAAATGAAGAAAAGGCACACTCAGTAAACCGCTATAGAACAAAAAAAAAAGGAAAACGCACTGATTATGAACGATAGTCGTCGAACAAACGAGTTCATCAACCTCCGGATCACCTTTCCGTTTCAACTCTGCAATATTCTTTTCCGCCTCACCAACAACGGTACGATACCTATCAACAACCGTATTACAAACATCCTTGACAGCTTCAAGTCTTGCCATTTCATCTCTAATAGCAGGTTCTCCGGTCAATAAATCAGTTTGATTAGCTCTTAACCGTTCCGCATCTATAGCCATAGCCTGAGTCAAAGAAGCAAGTTCAGATCCAATCTTTTCATGAACTTGTGAATGTAAACGGAGTAATTCAGGATTAGGTGGTCTAGGAGGTGCGTCGATAACAGCCTGTGGTGGGAAACTCTGCGGTGAATGACCAGTAGACAATGTAGATAAGTTATCATCATCGTCTAGAAGATCAGGAATTGGAATATGTGGTTGAGATGGAAGAGAGGTAGTTCGAAGTGGGACGATCGGATTGACAGGTGGTAATGGAGGTGGAGGTTGTTGGTATAGCGTGTGAGTACCTGTGACCTGAGGAGACATGTACGGCGGAGAAAACGAAGCAGCTCGTTGCAATTGAGTTGGCGAAATCATCTGACTCGGAGGAGGAGGAGGAGGCGGTGGTGGCGTCGGTGTCTGCGAAGCATGTTGGACATGAGATATAGGGGCGTGTTGAGTATACGGATGCAAAGTTGAAGAAGGTGATAACGGGGGCGGAAGAGCCTGGTTTGGTGAACTATACCTATCCCTACCTTCTTCCGAAGCAGCCACCGGTGTCCAAGTCGAGGTAGTCGGTGTACTATGCTCAATGGAGGGCAATGAATACCGACTCGGGTTGTTGTACACCGGGGAGGGTTCGTTGTATATGGGAAGCCCGTGTCCTGTGGAGGGGTGTGGAGGTAAAGGAGGTGGTGGGGAAATTCCCCGGTTAGCCTAGTAGAAAGAAAGATAACCATGATCGTGTCGGTGACTTGAGAGCAAATTCAGAAGCTATTCTTACCGATCCGATAAGAGTCGGTGACTTTATTATTGCTGGTGGAGGAGAGGGAGTAGAGTAAGAAGCAGAGATAGGTACTATCGAAGCAGCACCACCAGGTTTAGCAGGCAGTGGGGGGCGATCATCATTCCTCGGTGAAGGTACTGAAGCAGGACGACTCGGGGGAGGAGGAGGGGTATGTTGTGTTTGAGATGCTGGTAACGGTGGTGGAGGTCGTTCCGCATAATTTGTCGTATGGCCAGTTTGGCGTTGAGTTTGGGATTGCATGGGAGTGTCTTGCTTTGGCTTCGCGTAAACTGGTGGTTCGTTTGAGAAATGATGTTGCATAGCACTCAGCAGTGCAGATACATTACATCCCTGAAAACGATGATGAAAACGTGGATTTTTTCCACGTGGGTAAACGTACCTCGCTTTTCTTGGACCAATCGTTGAGGTATTGAATTTGGCATTTGCCGCTGACATCGACGTGGTTGCTTGCTCTTACGAGCATGTCGCTTGTGGGGACGACGTAAGCGATGGGTGGTTGTCGCGGGTAGTCTCTAGATATCCAGAGGGCGATCGGGATATTGTAGGAAGCGCCGCGAAAGGTGATGGGAAGAAGGCCATGGAGACAGAGGAGGAGCTGGGTTCTTCCGTCATCGTACGCTAAAGAGGCTAGGTAAATAAGAGAGTTGTGAGTGAGAGGGGAAGGAAGGATGCGGACTGTAAATATCTGTCTTTGGTCTGATAGACGACCAGTGCGCGAGAGCGTCGTCGACATGTGCGAATACGATCTGTTTATTTTGGTAGGCCTGTGTGTTCTGGCGCAACCATTTCTGAATGAGCGACTCGTTTGAGGGAGGCATGCAGGTCAGTGGAAGATAGAGCAGTGGAGGGTGATGGGATCTGATGCCACGCGAGATTTGAACTCCGCTTGAAATATCCGGTGTCCGTCTCGGAGGACATTGTGGTTGAGACATTGTCAGCACAGACTAGTGTGTATGTTCCCGAGTCGAATGGAGAGGTGCCACATGTATTTGTTAGGCCACAAGGAGAGGAGTTGCGGATATAAACTGAAATTAATTCACCGTGGATCGGGCAGGGGGATCTGGTCGCTCTCTCCAGAGGAACGGGTCGTCGCTGCCATTCCGGATCACGAACTCCTCGGCTGGAAGATCTGAGCGCTGCGCCTGAAAGCAGGATTCGAATTGGGACAGTCGAATCTGAAGAAAAGACATCTTTCTCTCTTCTCAACCATTCCAGATGGCATCCCCCAGGCGTCATCCTCCTCTCATAAAAGAGGCGGCCCTCAGTCGGCCCATGTCCTCTTCTGTATCTCTTTCAACTTTCCTTATATTGTACTCCAATTCCTCACGCTTATTCCGTCCCCCTCCCTGCCATGGCTCTCCACGTAATGTCCTCACCCTCCCCTTCTAGGTCCATCCACCACCGAACCCCCCTCCTCAGACACAAGGACAGACCTTACCCCATGGCAGACCCCTCCGGAAGCAACACTCTCACCCCCCAGCGCAAGCACCACAAACTCCTCAAGGACGGCAGCGAGGTCTGGTCCGACGATGTCGAACGCATCTTCGTAGAAGGCACATCTATTCTCTCACTCTGATCTCAACATAAATCTAATCATTTTTTCGATCCGCAGGTCTCAAAGAGTACTGGGAATCTCCCTGGGCCACCTACTCGCGAGGTCGCAGTCGATGGAGGAACCAGTTCCTCGTCGAACACCTCCAAAAACACGGTATCGAACGCACCAAGAAACAGGTCGCAAGCCATATCCAAGTCTTGCGCAACATGTGGCGAGGCGAAAAAGGTTAGTCAACATCTCATCTGATATCTCTTTTGATATAATTTCTCACATCATTCCTTTTGTTCTAGAGTTTCACCTCGTAGCCGGCGGAGAGGAGCTTTTCCTTGAAGACGGTCTACTCGCCCAGCCAAAGCCCTCCGCAAGTCCCGAGGGTTCGTTACGTTCCACGTCCTCTTCTCCGGCCTCCACACCAGAGGCCATCCCTCAGGACTATACAAGCCCTCTTCCGTCTTATTCTCAAAAACCCGCTTCCAATGTCTTTGGATACACGTCGCCCTTTGACTCATTCCCAACTTCGTCTTCTTCAGCGCCTTCATCCTTCGATATCGCCTACGCGACTTCCTCGAGCTTCAATCAACCTATTTCTAGTTACAATCACGGACTGGTTAATGCTCCCGCCACATCATCCAGTGTGCCTATCATTATGGGTTCGACGGTGGGATCTGGATACCAACCTTGTTTGCCCACCAACAAAGTCGTTTCGCTCAACTTGTGGGCCGAGGGAATGACGCTGTTCAACGTTGATATTGACCAACTGTTCGCGTCCGTACCAAACCCCCAAGACCCGGTTCAACTTACCAGTGTCCTCATTCGTATAAAGGTCGCCATCTCGTCTATTGAAGATCTGCATAGTTCCCCCAACCTTCACGGTTTTCAGGGTGCCGTTACTCTCGCCAATAGATGGTCGTCAGAGGCGCGTTGCATAACCACGGTTTATTGCGGCCCGACTCCTGTCACACAGGAGAAGGCGTTCCTTGAAACGCTCCAACCCTCCTTGAATTCAATGAACGAGGTTACATGTGGTCTTCCAGACTCGGCTTTGACAAGATGCAAATGGCTGCAGACGAGTACGTATTTTTTTAACTTATCAAAAATCTACCTCCTGCTTACAGAATCTATTATGTGTATTCCCTCGTTGCAGATCAACAAACTATTACTCAACAGATTGTCGTCGATGGAGTGGTTACCGCTGTCTTTGTTTACCATCTTGAACGTACTATTTCTCCCGGTACTCCTCCTTCAGCCGAGATCGTAGCTTTCAGAAAGTACCGACCGAGTGTGAAACGTCAAAATTCGCAACCTTCAGCATTGTCAATGTCTTCTCCGACAATGTCACCACCGCACTCACCTCACTCTCCGAGTACCCCGTTTTTCTCACACACATCGAAATATGGAAGTGTCCTTCCACCCGAATCGGCGCATCTGTCTCAAACTCAGTTGAACTTGGGTTTACCGACATTGTCAAATTCAATGACTTTTGATGTACCGCCGGAAATGTATCATCATCCGAATACTGTACCCAAATATACAGAAGGTACAACAAACGACTGCGGTTATTTCCCTTCACCACCTTCACCTTAGAACGCCCTTCTTCCCCCCACTGCCTTCCATTCTAACTTAGTGTTCGAGGATAAATCATCTTTTCGCATAGCATAGCATCCTTATTTCCGATTTCCCCTCCCTCCCCTCATTTGAGTCGCAGCAGTCGATTTTTTATATTACCGGTGCCTTATTCTTTCTCTCCTCATTATCAAGTACGTACATACTGAGACCTACTTACCTTACTTACTTACCGACACTCAAACAGACGATCTACCACTGATTCTTTTTGTATCATTTAAACGACTTCTGTTTCGCTCCTTTTATCTAGCTATAGTTTACACATACATACTCATACTTTGTATTTTAGCAAAACCTCTTCCTCCCTCCCTCACCCAACCCTCCTCAAAAAGATCTAACCGTTTTTTTCAGTACCGTGTACGAGATTTCAATGTAGCATTTTTTATTATTTATTTCCATCCGGATGTTTGGCGTTTTGCGTTTAATGCAAGAGGTTTCATATGATGAGTACATAGTATGGACATAGGTTCATAGTTTTTGATACGATTCGGATCAATATATATATTCAATCATCGTTCGATCGTTCGCCGCGGCATGTTTCAAAAAAGTATACTGGCCTGAAGGCTGAAGCATATGTATATGTTTACCGTCGCCTCAAAACCACAATCGTAAAAGACCTCGACACAAGAAAAAAAAAACCAGTTCGGAACAACACATACAATCTACATCTTCACAAAAGTGAGACACAGAGGCTCCCGTAGGTAGAGAGCTACAGGTCTAGAGTATGTACCAGTCTAGACATATACATTATTTCGAAGACGCAGATGGTGATGATGATCCAAGTTCCAAAAGTCTTCTCGCAGCCTTTCTAACCCCCCCATCCCAATGAAACCTATCAAGATACCCCAGCTCCCAAAACGACGTTCCAAAAGGATTACACAATTGAGGGTCATCAACATCATGATAATAAACTCCATTGACACTCCTATCTTCAGTTGAAAACAAAGCTTCAAGTTTTGAATCACGTTCAACTAATTCACCTATAAAATTTAATGCACGTATGGCAGTGTTGGGCGGCCATTGTAATGAAGCTGTGAGTAAACGTTTGGAGAATGCTGCTGATCTCCATGGTGGTGAAGCTGTACTATTACTACTTGATGATGATGGTGAAAATGCGAGATGAAGAGCACGAAACAGCATATCTGCTGTTGTTGTCTCTTTTGTGACCAGAATGTCGGATTTGAATGATGTGGAAGGGACAGTTTCGATCTCGGGTAGGAAACATAGAATGGGGAGTATTCCATAGAGACGATTGATGAATTCGCTCAGATCGATATCTAGTGCTTCACCTAAATAAACGCATTTTTTTTTTTGGTTTTCAGTTTTGTTTTTGTGGAATGAAAGTAGCCATAACAACGTTAAACGAAACGGACCTTGGCCTGATAAGAGCTCAAACGCTGTGACGATACAGGAAAGTTGGTGTTGAACAAGCTTGATATCTTCTGTAGATGGATTTGTGGGTTGGTCCGAGGAGTCCGGCAATTCGCGAGCCATGAGATCTTTCAAAACCTTCATGAGGTCTTTGAAAAAGTCTATGTTCACAAGGTGTGCGAATTTTGATATCCCTTGAAGCGCAGCAGGTAACAATGGCGTGGGGTGAGGATTCTTGAGGACCCGGAAATACAACACGAACAAAAGTTTCAGAGTTTCCGTGTGCTATTTGTTTGTTTGTTTTGTGGGAGCCGAGAGAAAAACATCAGTTATTTTTTATGTTTTGAAAAAAAAAAATCATACGGCACGAAATAGCGGTTGAATTGACTTACATTTGCAATCCTTTCATCTTTGTCGACCTCCGCGGCAGCCTCGCGCATTTCCTTTTCGATTTCTTGCCGTTCTTTCATGGTCTTTTTGGCCTTCTTGCTGAGGTGAGGTTGATCAGTTGATTTTCCTTTAGCTCTCCTGGCAGCAGCTCTTCCTTTCGAGTACTGCTTCCCTTCTTGCCCATCGTGCTTGTCCGCCTTGCTGTCCGATGCCCGTACCCCAAGTTCACTCTTCAAACGAAGATATGCCAAACATGATAATACATCTGGATGAACATTGAACCGCCTCTCTTTGATCATTCGATTCAAGAGGCGGACAGCTTCCAGCGATGGGACTCCAGTCAAGTCGGCGCGGAAAACCTTTATCAAGGTATTGAGACAAAGGTCTGATGACTAGTTGTTCATCGAGGAATGAGCCGAAAACTTTAAGAAATGAGGAAACCCTGTACAAGCGCGTACCTTGTCCCAGGATTTACGGCTCAAATTAGCTATTATGGAACTCAGTAAATTTGTCCTGAAATTAAAATGTGTGACCTCGACCAACAAGGTGCACATGCACTGTAGAGCGATTTCGGCAAGTTCACTTTTAACTAACCAATCCTAGTGCTATCAGACCAAGTGAGGAGTAACGAGAGCCAGCTAAGTTTACATTACCTTTTATTTCAGCTTCCAACGTTCGTAAGTAGGATTGGTATACGCTGACAAGTCCTTGTTCGTAGTCCCTAGTACGCTGGACCATCTGGCTGACTTTCTCAGCCTTTTCTTTATCCGTAAGGGCTCGGATCCTATATCCAGGGATGATATCTTTGAAAACAGCGAGCTGAGACAATATTGTCAGTTTACGGATGATGGGATCGTTGGGAACAGGGGTCGGATGAGAAGGAGTGGTGATTTCTGTTAGCGAGAACGTGTGTAATCGACGGAGAAGTCCAAGCTGCGAAAGGGTAAATTTAACAATAGCTCATCGGGGAAAAAACTGTCATAAAATCTTACACTATTCTCTGGATCAGCGACAATTTCCTGACAGATGCCAGCGATTTGTTCCTTTGCGCCTTGGATCCTAGCCTTCCGAGACTTGTTGCCGATAACATCCACAACAGCAGGTCGTCCGAACCGAGCACCGGTTGAAACATCTTCTACTTGATGACTTTCGTGTTGTGGCTCAGACTCTGATTCTGACTGCTCTGTCTCTTCCTTGTCCTCCTCGGGAAGTATGACTTTCTCCTTGGTCTTCCTTATCCGTCCGTCCGCAAGTTTGATAGGTAGACGTTCAATCCCCTTGTCTTTATCCGAATCGGAATCCCAAGATGGACGTCGTTTTCTGGGTAATACTTCATAAGGCATCTCCTCGTCCTCAACTGAAGGCTTAGGCTTCCGTCGAACGGGTGCAGCATTGAGTTGAGACGATTCATCGTCGTCTGTGTCTACATCGTCCAAGTCGGAGATATCTTCGTCGTCGAGAGCTGAACCAAAGGAGTCCCCGCCGCCCTCGTTTTCATCGGAATCAGAGTCAATGGATGGAAGGTCGTCTTTCACTGGTGCGCGTTTGGGCTTGTGCAGTTCACGCAACCGTTCGGTTTCTTTTTTGCTCCTGCCAGAAAATGAGAACAATCCTTTCCAACCGAATGAAGGTCTAACTTACCTCGATATACCCTTCTCGTCCAGACTCTTCAAGAAACCTGCGGCACCACCGTGTTCTTCAAAAAATTCGATATCCTGGTCGGATAGTTCTACTTCATCGTCATCTCGAACTGGGATCGGAATGATTCCTCTGTCCGCCAACCTATCCTTCCCTTTGCTTTTCGCCTTCTTTTTAGTTTCCTCTCCATGTGTAGTAGAAAGCTTTCTTTTCTTAGAGGGACCCTGGTTGGGAGTTGTAATAGCTAGTAAATTTTAGTTCACTTATAAGCTCACCTGTGAAGACGACGCAACACGCTTCTTCACCATTTTCTGTGTCATGAATCTCCGATGGTTGATAGTGAGGAATGAAGGGTATAACCAAGGAGAACAATGAAGAGTCTAGTAGTCCGTTCAAACCAATCAGAGCGGTAGAACGCCAAATTTATATTTTCACACGGCTGCTTTACACATCAATTATTCGTGAGCGCCTACGCGTCTTCCTTCGTTCAACCACGCGTCGATGAAGTCGAATTCATTCAGCTTTACCACGTTCAAATTCAGCACATCCAGCCAACATCACACTGACATACGCTTTTAGTTGTACTATTTTCTACAGGTTTTTACTGACTATCATTGGGAATGAATAGGACACATCCACCTAACAATGCTCGTCAGAATCCAGCGGCACCACCACCACCGCCTCCAACCACTTACACACTCAAACCACACCATCTGCAACTGCTCAAGCTACTGACCCTTGTGTTTCATAAATATGGAACAAATAAACTCCCAGCACCGTTCTTGCTACATATCTACCGGATTTTGTTAATAGAGACGGCAGAGGTACGTCGCTGCTTGGATGTCAGTATAAGGAAGATATCCAAATGAAATTCATATTTTAAGGTCAAACAACCTGCTACCTATGCAGAACTTGTTGAGGCAGTGGATGATCCAACAAAAATAACCTCTGTCGAAGCTAAGAGTCTAGTCGATGAATTTAAGAAGATTGTATGCGATTTGTCGTATATCTTATTTCTAAATACTCAAAATTTTCACAGCACAAAGCTGTTCTTGCTCCAGATTTCATCAGTTTATTTTTCCTTGGTCAGTAATTCACAAAATCTCTCTTACATGACAAACTTACGACGGTGCAGGAGTTCCGTACGTTATTCCTCCCAGAGACGAAGACGATGTGAGTGTAATTATTAATCATGTCTTCACGGCTTGATGTCCTCGTGTTGTTCCTGCTAGCAACGAATACCCCTGGTATGTACTTCATGGACAGATTGTATTAGAAATCGCCCAGTTGACTATTAGTAATTGCCTTCAGGCCCGCCGATCTCTCTTCGGATACTTTGCAAGACGTTGCTTCGTCAGCTTCCTCAAATTGTCCTTCGAAGGCATGACCCGGCTTTTCAAAGACTATCAATCTTGGGTTTCCGGAGAATACCACGAGTCTGGCGGAAACGTCAAGCAACAAGACATTCTCGATAATTGTATGTCGATCCTGATTGATTGAAACAATGTCTCAGTATCGAATCCCCCTAGCACATAACATCCTGAAGACGTCAAGTGATAAAAAAGATTTCGCCGAGCCACAAACATATGCTTTGTAAGAAGAATCTTTGTCATTGTTAGAAAGTTGGCGAGGTTCATTTATTCTGTCTAGTTGGGAGAAGTATCAAGCTACAGGAGACAATGCTACAGCAGCCGATTTCCTTCGGGGGTTCTTTGAACAACACTTCCACGAGGGTTGCGATTCGTATGTTCTCCCATCTGGCTGACTGATTCATATTCACGACGTAAACTAGTGGTCTTCGTCAGCATGCTTTGCTGAATCTGGCAAGAATGCATTATCTACGAGGCGAAACTATAGCTGCTCACAAGGTTTCATCTTTCATTATGGTTCCGTAGCAGTTACTAATATACGCTTGGCAGGTATTACAAGAAGCCGTCATGGTTGCAAGGTCCAACAATGACAAAGTCGCATTGCAACATTGTCTTGGGTATGTTTAAGGGTATTTTTTGCATGATCATTTGGGGTTTGATTACTATTGGGCAGACTGTTGCACCGTCTTCCACCCTCCCGGGGTGAGAGACCAACCATCAACGAAATCCAGCCCGATTTACACCCTCTAGAGGTTCTAAGCGATGTCAAAAAACTCATCTGGGTTGGCAGTGTAAGCCGTGAAGAAAATATCTCGTGAAGTTTGCTCATCAGACATGTCGTGTAGCAACAACCCTTGGCGGCATCGTTTGAAAAGATCGTAGAAGGAATCATGTTGTATGATAATTATGTCGATATCCAAAAAGGTATTCCTTCAGCAAACGATCAGTGGGGCCACCATGCGGTACAAAGTGTTACATGGAATCTTCTTGGTATGTCAGAAACATTCTTTGACCCTACTAGATAAACTCTGATGATCTGTATAGGGTCGGCGCAACTAGCTGGTGTGGAGGAAGCCATTGTGATGGCATTTACCAGTGCTCGAAGTGATGATAACATGCGACTTACCGTAACTCTCAATCGAGCCTGCCGGGTAGGGGTATCATCGATCCATTATACCGTATGATGATTAAAAGCCGTTGTTCGCAGCACGCCAGGCAGGGAAAATATGAAGAAGCTGTCGCCATGCTCATTCACCCCGATGTCTGGTCGGGGCTGACGTTCAATGACTATAACATCTGGGCATCAGAAATCTGGCACATTCTGGCTCTGCGTGCAAGTCGTCGGTAAGAAAATCAATCATCCCTCTACCTCGCGGTGACACAGAAAGAAAAAATTATCTAGCGGTCAGACTCGACTTTTCCATGACTTCCTGAAGAGTAGACGTCCGCATGCACCTTTCCGCCCCAGAGATTATTGGTTTTCCTATCCGGATCATCCAATAGGGTCCATAATTCGTGACCCCTTGTATGAGGTTCTGTCAATGCGGGTGAGTCGCGCAGCTTTACGGACAATTGATTGTGTGCAACTGACCTCACACTATTTTCGTTGTACCTTGGATTGAATTGAATGCCGTCCCGCATTTCAGGAAGTTGATCAAGCGCAGTCCGTCATTGAACCTTTACTGATATCGCTCTGGCATGCGGAGTATCAACAGCGCTTTGTTGCTTATCGAGTCGCCGTTGCGACTCTTGCTGATGTTGCTCTAGAGCTTGGGATGACCAAATGGAGTCGGAGGATCATAGAAGAGATCATGCCTCAGGTGCGTTTCTTCTTTCCAGTCATTCGGTCAAAGTTACTTGTTGTTAAAAATATGCCCTTCTATAGATCATCCACGGAGATGACCTGGAGTTACGGGCTTTCGCTTGTGTAACTTGCGCGCGATGTATCATTGCTGCTGCAGACTCCAACGGTATGTTATCAATTTGATTGAAGAGCGACTTGAATAACCTTATTAAGTAACATTGTTCACAGAAGATGTAAGAGAATGTCTGCCCTACCTGCTGATCGCCGAGAAGGATTACTCGGGACTTGAAATTTACCGATCACTGCAGGACACCCAATTTTTGCTTTCAATCGTGTATCACAATCTTGGAATGAGCCACGAGAGCGAGGACGCTGCATCCAAATGCCATGCGACTGAAGCCGTCGGGAAGCAGGCGAGCGGTGTCGCTATTGAGGGATGGCTTTCGGATATTTGGGAAATTGTTTCGAATGCAGGCGCAGTGCTGGCGGCGAGATAACTTATGATATGTACAGTACTGAATTGGATTGTTGTAGAATAAGATTAGGATCGATCTCTCTCGCATGTCATCACTTTGGTTACTGCAGTGCATTTTGTATCAAATCCAAACACATAGTGTACATCTGTGAATCTGCAATCAAGGGATCCTAACGTAAAGAATTATGGAGAAATAGAACATAGCAAATTCACATCGCATCGAAAATAGTATACCGGTAAATCGAGATTCGTATATATATCAAACACCTGTCAAAGTCGACCGAAATGTCCACCTCTATCTGTTTCCTAACCCACTAAGTCGCCACGCTAAAGCCCTTTGAACAAAGGGTAGGTTTGACACGATATTGAGCGCGATGTTTCTCAACTTTGCCCAGTTTACTGGAACGATACCCCAATAAAGGATTGACTTGTCTTCCACGCCAGCAAATGATAGTAACCTCTTTGTCAAACTAATAACTGTGATACCACGAGCACGACGGTGGACCGACCATTCTCGGAGTGGTTTGTCTAATTCCCGATATTCTGATGGGGACACGACAGGTTCGGTGTATGCCACGTGCGTTGCTAGAGCAGATCCAAGTGCAATAGCATCGCGTATTCCAAGGTTCATCCCTTGGCCGCCAGCAGGAGAATGAATGTGTGCCGCATCTCCGAGGAGTAAGACTACACCTCCGAAGTAGTATTGATTACCCGCTGCTGTCCAGCCCAATCGGGTGAAAAATGTGTCTGCTATTGCACAATTCGTGCGATACCGTGTCGACCAAAGGACCTTAGCAATAGCGTACTGGGGTGAACGTTGTGTGGGCAGCTTGTTTGCGACCGGTCCGTATCTATCGATCAAGTCCTGGACGTAAGATGCTGAAGGTGCGTGAGGTGGGACGCCCATGGAGGTAGGAATACCTGCGCCGACGCGATAGACTCGTTCTGGAGTATCGTCGTAAGCGCAATCAGGCATTGGGATCCAGAGAAACGCATTATTCGGAGAGAACATGAAAGCCATATTTTGAAACTCGCGTGGCGGCGGTTCCGTAAACGTAACATCAGCAAGAACCATTTGCGCAGTAGAGGGGGGAGTTTCATCTTGAGAAGTAGAGTTTGGTTGAGGATCCTCGAATCGTATGCCAGCAGCATGACGGACCTTTGTTCTCTATTTAGTAAAATATGAACATTGAAAAAATGAAAGACTTACGGCTGATTTTGATCCATCTGCGCCTATAACATAGCGAGTTGTAACAATTTGACCGTCCTCGAAGGTGACATCTGTCATGTTCGTATCGTGCTCGTTTATTTTCAGACCAATAACCTTGTGCGGTCGGCAGACTCGAATGCCACGTTTTTGAACTTGTTCCCCAAGAACCCTCTCTGTGATAAATTGTGGAAGCACCAGTACAAACGGGTATTTGGTGTAAGGCGCCAGCTTGGTGAAATCTGCGATAGTGTTGAACCTCGAACCATCCCAGATACGAAGCTTCGTCTCCTTGATACCTAACTCAACTAGGGGCTCCGCACAGCCAACAGCTTCGAGGGCCTTCATTGTGTAAGTTTATCAATTCTAGAATAATTACACTGCGCGGGTGATAACAATGGCAACTTACCTCAAGGGTAGCAGAGTGGATAACAAGCGCACGAGAGGAATCTTCTCCTTGTTGAACAGCATCAACGACTGTAACATCAGAGCATCCATGTATGTGAAGAGAAAGGGCGCATGCGAGACCTGCATGAAAGACCTGTTATGAGCTCCCCGAGATCCCCTAACTTTGAATAGTGATGGATATTGAACACACCTGTAGGTCCTGCGCCAACGACGAGAAATTCTGTGCGTTCTGGTAAAGACATGATGAAGGGTATTGGGTTTCAGTGACCCTGGCCGTTCATTTTTGTATCAAACTGGTTGGAAGATGCGGAGCATAGCCAACTCTGAGTCTAACTTTGTGCCTATGGTCTAGTGGTGGCCAGGGGTAGCTTCGGATTGCTATAGCTAGACCTAGTGACGCCCTGGTCGCTGGTAGTTTACAAGCTTGGCATGAATTGAAATCGGTCGCTGGCTGGAACATACCGCAGACCGCAACGTTCAACGACGACGAAGACATTCACGAGGATTCCAGTCATACTCGTCGTCGAAAGAACGCTCAAGACAATCCGAGTGACTCAAAGCGCGCATCAAGTAACCGTATTTTTCAAATCTTTCTTCTCTTCACCATCGTCGTTCAAAATGAGCTCAACAGTCGTTCATTGTCAAAGTACTGATTGTCCCAACGGACACCCTCCTTCAAAGCTCGAATGCCCAACTTGCCACAAGTTTCGTCTTTTCAGCGTCTTTATCTCGATTTACTATGTTCAAAACAACTCATATGCTTTCCTCACCCACCTCTTCTTTACTCCTTCGTAGACTCGGAATCAAAGGATCTTTCTTTTGCGGACAAGATTGCTTCAAAGCTGGATGTGAGCAGAGATACATGACGTACAAATTTTCCGATATACTAGAACTGAACAAACTTGGGTTGTAGGGGTATGTAGGCACCATCTAACCGAGCTCGCCTACTACTGACTGTCAAGTAAAAACTTATAGAAAGTCCACAAACTAATCCATGAACTGGCTACAAAGCAACCATTGCTGAACGATCCCAACATTTTCAAAGGTGAGCATATTCAATTTCACTTTCAATTTCAGAACGCCGAGATACGACCTGGTAGATGGAACATACAACCCCTTCAGCACATTCCAATTCGCTGGTGATTTGAGGCCGAGATATCCTCTAAGCTCAAAACGCAAGGTCCCAGAACATATCCCTAGACCCGACTACGCTGAGACTGGTACGCTTATGAAAGTTTATCGAGAGTTGAAAATGTCGTTGTAAGCCCTGCCAATAACTTTGAATAGGCATTCCTACATCGGAGAATAGAAAAGCTGGTCAACCTCCAAAAATCCTGACCCCAGAGGAGATAGAGAAGATGCGGACAGTCTGCAGAGTAGGCTACTGGTATTTTTCTTCAAATCCGTGCATTGTGTTGACGAACACTTCATTTTGAAGCTTGCTCGTGAGGTCCTCGATATTGCGGCCTCACACATAAAACCTGGCGTTACCACCGACTATCTAGATGAGATCGTCCACAATGCTTGTATAGAGAGGAATGCATATCCTTCTCCCTTGAACTATCGTCATTATCCTAAATCCGTCTGCACGTACGTACCAAGCTTGTCTTATTTCTTTGTTATACTCAGTCTGAGGTATTTCTTCTATATTTCTCTAGGTCAATCAATGAAGCTATCTGTCATGGTATCCCAGATCAACGCAAGTTACAAGAAGGAGATATTATCAATGTAGATGTCACACTTTACTATGATGGTTAGCGACCGCGTTCTCTCTCTTATTCTTATCCATATTAATCCCTCTTTTGCCTTCCTGTAGGAGTTCATGGCGATCTTAACGAAACTTACCCCGTCGGTCGAGTCGATGATGATTCCAAGAAGTTGATGCGTGCAACTCACGAATCACTTCATGAAGCTATCAAAATCTGTAAACCTGGAGCTCTGATCAGGGATATTGGAAAGGTTATGTCAGTACTTCGCTTTCTCTCGTTCCTTCACTATTACTGATGTTTGAATCGTCAAATCTGGTTTTGTAGTGAACCAATAGCACGAGCAGCAAGCTGTGCAGTAGTTCGAACATACACCGGCCATGGCATCAATGATTTATTCCATTGTGCCCCTAATGTTCCTCATTACGCAAAGAATAAAGCTGTTGGGACAATGAAAGCTGGGATGGTTAGTCCATATTCTTCCTTCTCTCCTATTACTCATGCTCAAATTTCTCGTCCTCACAATGTAATAGTGTTTCACAATCGAACCAGTAAGTCATTCTCCACCAAAGATCAACAGATCACACTGACTGTGGTTTTTCAGATGCTCAACCTTGGACATAATTGGGAAGCACATCATTGGCCTGACAACTGGACAGCAACTACCATCGATGGGAAGCGTAGTGCACAATTCGAGGAGACCCTGCTGTGCGTACCTCATATCCATGTATTAAATAAACCACATCTGACGATTCTGACTTCTGTAGTATCACGGAGAACGGTGTAGAAATCCTAACAGCTGGAAAATTCAGAGATGACCTGTACCAATAGTTAACAGGGTTCAGGTTGTATCTTCCTTGAATATAATATACTGATCTGTTGTACCATCAATGTATGTCGTACATTTCACAGTCTGCATCGTTATCCTCAAAATTCGAAAGATGATGAAATGCAGAAGTTGGCATGAATTGAAATCAGAAGGCGATATGACTTAGAGGTTGCAATTCCATGTGGCATGTCCAAGCCGCTCCATAGTACCAAGTTGCGGTACCGCAAAATAACGCTCAGTGACTCTAAAATCTTCTTCCTCCTAGAGCTCAGCGAATAACTTCAGTTCTGACCCAAGTTCTTCAAAATGAGTTCAACTGTTCATTGTCAAAGTACAGACTGTCCCAACGGACATCCTCCTTCCAAACTCGAGTGTCCGACATGTCATAAGTTTTGTTGTTTTCAACTTGATTTGCGATGTTCGAAGTAACTTATCTTCCTTCATCAGGCTGGGGATTAAAGGGTCCTTCTTTTGCGGACAAGATTGCTTCAAAGCTGGATGTGAGTAGAGATATCCTAATGTTCAAAAACCGCCGATCTACTAGAACTGAACAAATTTGACATTGTAGGGGTATGCTAACTATCAAGCCAATAAACTTGACTAGTCCACGAAAACTTAAGAACATTAAATCCACAGAAAGTGCACAAACTAATCCATGAATTGGCTTCGAAGCCATCCTCATCAAATGGATCAGGCGGGTCCAATATCTTTAAAGGTGAGCATATTCAATTTCACTTTCAATTTCAGAGTAATTGAATTACTTGGGGCCGAGTAGATGGAACATATAATCCGTTCAGCACATTCCAATTCACTGGTGACATAAGACCAAGATATCCTTTAAGTTCTAAACGAAGAGTACCGGAACATATTCCTAGGCCTGATTATGCTGAAACTGGTAAGTTCTTGAAGCCTGAGGCCTGAAGGTCTTCATGCTCATCTAATCACTCTTATCTATTAGGCATTCCTACGTCTGAGAATAAGAAAGCTGGTCAACCTCCCAGGATCTTGACCCCGGAAGAGATAGAAAAGATGCGGACTGTGTGCAGAGTAAGTTACATTTTCAATGTCCCATAGTACTTGATTTTTATAATCATGCTTCATATTCATCTTAGCTTACCCGTGAAGTACTTGATATCGCCGCCTCTCATATAAAGCCTGGAATTACCACCGACTATCTAGATGAGGTGGTCCATAACGCTTGCATCGAAAGGAATGCTTATCCATCTCCGTTGAACTACAACCATTTTCCGAAATCTGTCTGCACGTATGTACTCAGGTTAACCCAGTGTTATTCGGTGCGCTTGATCTAACGAATGTTTTGACGACGTTCTTACAGGTCGGTCAACGAAGTTGTCTGTCATGGTATCCCAGATCAATACAAATTACAGGAAGGAGATATCATTAATATTGATGTCTCCCTCTATTACGATGGTAAGGCTTGGTGTCCCCGTTTTTTTGTCTTTCTACTTACCATCCTTATTTCCTCAATCGTGTAGGATTCCACGGTGATTTGAACGAAACCTACCCCGTCGGTCGAGTTGACGAAGATTCCAAAAAGTTAATGCGTGCGGCTCATGAATCCCTTCACGACGTTATCAAAATATGTAAGCCTGGAGCTTTGATTAGGGATATTGGGAAGGTCATGTTAGTGATTCTTTTCCCCTTTCTTTACTTCGAGAAGATTTACTGATACAATTTTATACCTTTCTTAAAGTGAGCCGATAGCACGAGCAGCAGGATGTTCAGTTGTTCGAACATACACCGGACATGGAATAAATGATTTGTTCCATGGTGCTCCAACAAATGTTCCTCATTACGCTAAAAACAAAGCAATTGGAACTATGAAAGCCGGAATGGTAAGCATGATCTCATTCAACTACCCTGTCCTCCATTCCATTCCAATCTCATTATTGAAACCAACCTGAAGTGTTTCACAATCGAACCGGTAAGTCCAAAAGCAAATAATCATGGGAATTTATTGTGGTTTTTGTTTCGTTTTAGATGCTTAACCTCGGAAATCACTGGGATACACTTCATTGGCCCGACAACTGGACAGCAACCACAATCGATGGAAAGCGAAGTGCTCAATTTGAAGAGACACTCCTGTACGTTCTTATGATAACATCGTCTTACTACGAAACTCTCAACCTGACAATTTCAATCATTTATGTAGAATCACGGAAACTGGCGTGGAAATTCTGACAGCTGGAAAATTCAGAGATGATTTGTACCGATAGCTAGTAAGGACAGTGCTAGCCAGTATTTGTATACAAGCCGTGAGCGACTTCGCACTTACATGAATCTCACCTGGAAGCTTGTCAAAATTCATTTTCACAAAAAAAAGCGTTCCAGGAAATTCACGCATTGGTAGGATCTTGTATTGTTGTATTGGAACATGTCATATCGGTACGTACAATGGAGAAAAAAGAAGAAAAACAATAAGAAAGAGTGTGTATACATGCGAGACAAATCTGCATCTGGACGTCGAAAGACAATTGGGAATGACCAATGAAAGCAAAAAATCAGCAGCATCCCCGGACTAAAACATCATCTCCCTCGGCTCAGGCATCTCATACTCCCAAGCAGGGACATTGCCCGTAGATTCCTGCATCCGCCCAGAAAATTGTGAGCTGAACGACAAACCGACCCAACCTTCAGAGCCACTAGAGGGACGACGTGAAGGCAAAGATGCCGCTGAGAAATCATCCGACCAATCTGCACTGCCCAAATCGGACAAAGTATCTGAGAAGCGATCGGAGTCACTGGATGCGGAAGACCAAGCATTATGGAACTCCAAATCCGCCAGAGGGTTCGATATCACGGATTGTGGTGGGGTCCATTGAGGTTGAGAAGTACTGAATGACGCAGAGAAGTCCAATGTGGGAAGTACGAATGAACTCGCAGGGTCGATTTCGACAGTGGGAGGAGGTGAAGACCCGGGAGTGGTTAAACTTGACATGAGCTCCTCCATTTCATCCTGTTCGGCCTGTTGTTCATCCTTACGAACTTCTTCTAACAAGCACCAGCCTGTCCCTGCTTCTCCAAGTATGCTTCGTACCTTACTCTCTTCCCAACCCGAGAATTTCACTTCGAGGACTGTACAGAGGCCACTGGGATCTCCATGTGCCGAACATGTGACGTTCGAATCCTCAAAAACGTGCGCTGTATCTAATCGAGAAAACAAAGTTTGAACGCGTAGCGTGTGTGTTCCATGGTCAGTGTGGACAGCTGACAGAACCGCAAGTGGAAGTAGCGGATGAGCTGAAGGGTGATGGGGAGAAGGAGAAAGGGGAAGGCGAGAGGTAGGGGTTGGAGCAAGAGGAATCAAAAGGTAAGTGGTAACGTCAGGAGTAATGGGAGCAGGGAAGTAGTGGTCAAGTTCAGCCTTGCGCGACTCTTCCTCAGAAGTAGAGGTAGTCTCAATCTTCGAGACCTTGGGCTGCATCATCTGTCCTCTGTCCTTATTCTCCTTCTTTCCGTTGCGCTTCTTGGGAGCAAGCTTGGCTCTTTCCTCCTTCAATCTGAGCTCCCAATCGGCTTCCCAAAAAGCGCGACCGGTAACGGGAACATTATCGGCAAGGCTTTGGAATATAGGTCTTCCAGTTGAGAAGTTCCTTGCTGTACCAAGCCCAACTTGAGTGGTACTACGAGGTACAGCCGGTGCTCGGGGGAGATGTGGAGAATGGAGAGGACGTCCAAGAGCGTACTTCACTGGGAGCGAAAGCCCGTGTTTAATGGAAGTCCTATGAATATGGGGACTGGTTGCAATGGAACGAGCAGTAGAGACATTTGCAAAACTTCCTGGAGCAGTAAGATGACCCACAAAACGAGAAAGTAGAGTCCTAGTCTGCCTGAGGACTGTTTGAACTGTTGAGCCAGTAGGTTTTACTGGCCGAGGAACAAAGCTTGGTATGTGGATTGAGCGGGATGCTTTAAGCGGCGTAAAGTTATTCACTTGACGGCCGGCGAAGGCTTTCGCCCCGTGCGATGCAAGCTGCATCGTTGAACGAGTGAAAGACGACGTTCAACGAGGGTTAGACGATGTAGACGGTAGTCAAGGCGTGAAGAAAGCATTGTGGAGATTGAGATGGAGCCTTTAAAGCACGCACGGAGCGCCCAGAACGCGCCGCTGCGGATGCGTCACTCGCTTTGCCGATGAACTTGGTATTATTTTGATCCGGATACCTTACGTAACATAGCAGGTAAGTAAGTCTACAAAAAGTTGAAAACTACGATTAATGTGAAGAGATGCAAAACGTTCAAACGGTCCATTTCAGAATGTAGAATAACAGTACAATATCAATGCGAAGATAGTTAGCACAACAAATCAAAGTCTATGAGCGAACCTTGGTATTTACTCCGAGTGTTCTTTGTGTTCCGAGATCTCCTTGTTGATCTCAGTAGTCGCAGTCTCAAAGTCCTCTTCTCTCGGCAGCGCACCAATCCTCTCCACAGAGACTCTGTCCGACAAACTAGCCTTCCTGTTGCGTACTCCTGGATGCCGCATGTGCAAACCATCAGCATCCAAAACAGGGCTCGACGGTGTCATCCTGAACTCTTCGCTGTTCATCGCATTGACAGTCACTGCGCTGCTAGCATTTGATGATTTCTTCAGCTTCTGCAGATCCGCGTAAGAGCTACTGCGTTCCCTTCCGCGATTGGGATTTTTGGCATCAAGGTATCCAAGGATATTGTCGTAATCGCCTTCTTCGTCAGAGGAGCTATCTGGAGTAGGAGCTCTGCTGATTTCGTTACTTCTCGTACCCGCCCAGGCGCTAGTACCACGAGAGGAACTCCTACTCCATCCAAATAGTCTCTCATCAAGCCACGTCTGGGCGAATATGAATGAGATATGCTCATGATAACGAAGACCGAAGAACATACCATAGGATGTGATAACAGATTTCCTTGAGCATCGACTGCTCCTACACCGCTCTTGCGTCTCCACAAGCCAGTTTGCCCTGATGAAGGCGGGGCACTTGCAGAGGGCACCAAAATACGCCACTGAAAAGATAAATTTAGAGGCTACCCTCGCCATTACAATTCTATAGACTCATCACTTACCTGACTGAAGTCTTCGTACAACTTGGGACCAAACTCATTGATGACTTCGACAAGTTCATTTGACAGCTGGACACGCATATCCTTCAGCTTCTGCAGTGAACGCTGCTGACCCGGCACAAGCGCGACAATGAGGGGAGGTAGTGATCTGAATACATATCGTAAGCAAATTTCTGTCAAGTTTGAATTTACAACTTACTTCAAAACATCCATACCAGCTTCCCCAAACTTGAGAGCAGCATAACTCATGAAGGGCAGCGCCATGATGACCACAAATGGAGTCCAAATTCGGTATTTCATAGGGGCCCCAGATTTGACTGCGACCACAGTTGCAAGGAAGGCGTAAAATATGTAGAGAATTGGAGCGACACCAAGAGAGATCAATATTTTCCAGGTTGCCAGCACATCTCGTCCTGCTACCTTGACTACAGATGCAGCAAGAGCCTCTATAACGAGAATCAATGAAAGCTACATGAAACGGAACAAATGTAAGCATACCTTTAGCTTTCTTATGTGAGATGATGGACGCGGTCAAGAATATGGGTCCGTTGAGTATGACACCAGGCAGGGCGAGGACTGACCAAACGGTCAAAAGAAGAAGACGATAACCTAGCAAGCCTAAGGTTTTCCAACTGGCTCTTTTTGCGATAGGAACCTGTTAAAACAGATTAAAACAATCAGAGGAAGAGGATATATAACCTACCTGATGATCACGTAGACCCAAATTTCGAACCATACGGTTATACTTCAAGACATCTTCGCGTAATTTCGCAACCCTAGATTCATCTTTGAAGTGCAGATAACCCTCAAGGAACCGTTTATTTAGCTCAACGACTTGACCAAGTGTCAGATGTTGACCAGGGGTTTTGTACAAACGTCTCGCGGCTTGAATGAGCTGCGACTCGAAGTGAGTATTTAAGATTTCCGAATTCTAGAACCAGACTCACCATCAGGGTGTCGTAGTCAGGAGCACGTATCGTGACAGTTTTCAGACCGTCATAGATAAGTTCAAGCAGTTTTGATACGGCATCGCGCTTTTTGGTACCTCCTTGCTTAAACATTTCAACCAACTCCTCAGGGACATCCATCGCTGAACCAAATTCCACTACAGCCCTTGAACGGAATTTATGGGCGTGGAAGTAAGATAGACCAACAGGGACAATTTTCACCTTCACTTCCGGATGGTGAGCCATTGCGCCTAAAGCCATCAGAGAAACACCGGCTTTCAAAGGTAGAAGATCAGTTCTGTCGTGGCTACCCCCTGTGCATGAAGGACGATTTAATTCGACATCAAACGAGGAGATACACATACGAATATGACATACCTTCAGGAAAGATACCGATAGATCCACCATTTTGCAGACACTGGTAAACATGGTGATACATATCCTTCTGGTCTACGAACGGCAGTTTCTTCCATTCTAATCCTTGTTTTCCTGATGCTTTAACCTCTTTAACTTTCTCCCTCACACGAGCAGTTCCTTTCCCACTCTCTCCACCAAATTCTCGTTTAATACGGACTTCAGTATCTGAGATGACTTCCACAACCTCGGCTACAGGAGAGTTGACGGATTTGGGTAACATAATTTGCCATTTTGGTTGAAGTTCTTCAAGGAACTTGGTGCCATATCCAATAACTATGCAGGGGTCACTGTCGGAAATGGTTATCTCCCCAATTCCACGGCTTGCATAGTCGGCAGCACGAGCGACAGGTACTTGAAGTGTAGAGCTTAGTTTCATCCCATTCGGTACAAAGTGCTCTGTACTTACTGCTTTTCATGAGACTAGCAAAGAAACCAATGGCTTTTCTTGTCATACTCTTGGCCGCAATCAAAGTTTGCATTTTGCGCCGCGTCTCCCTATGCACCTCTAGCGCGACTAACAGAGGGTCGAGGAACTGCGCAGACATTGTGAAGCAAAGCACATAGGGTCCATATCAATACATTCTAACTGACCTGGTTATGGTGTGGTGCACAACAAAAAATCACAGGTCCTTCTCCATTTCTTGGTATGTTGAAAGCTCCCCGTGGACGAACTTCACGAAAGAAAAGATTAGTGACCGTTCTCCAAAAGATGAGTGCAGCTTCGTAAACCAAGTCGCTAGAGGTAGGAATTACAGCAGTATTAATTCTGGAAGTCATAGCAGTTCGTTAGAGGGTAAAAAAAGAAAGCCAGGTCGTTGGATTAAATATGAGGACGATGATGGAACATGTACAAGTTGTGTTGGGCTAGTGCAGAATCACGATTCGTTGGGGAACCGTCGTCCGAAGGCGTCTACGCGGTCTCGCCAATTATGTCAACTCACACGTATAACGTATTTACTCGAGGTTTCGGACAAAAAAACACATGAATAGAAACAATTCGCTAAAATAATGCAGACTAAGTAAGTAAATGCTTTCTACGAGGGTATATCTTGTTATAAGGACAGATAAAATCTTATGCACACTATTAACAGTCGCAACTAAGTAATTCGCCAATATCTCACAAACCAAATCATCCACATCGCCGTCCAATCACATTACAGGAAACTACCTTTAGCCTTGAGGCAACCTCGATTGGAACGCGACGGGGGTAGTACGTCCGTGCGAAGAGCCATTACTTGTAGTGCTGGATCGATACTGGAATAGATCATGCAAACGTGACAGCTTTTCCTGTTGTGGGTCAGGTAGGTCTGATATGCTTGATCTATGAGGGGAGCGTGGTGAGGTTGGCGTGGAAGATCGAGTCGTCTCGCGAGAGGCTAGGTCATTCATATGATATCAGTATTGAATGGTAAGTAAGACTCGGCATAAGCGAGGAACTAACCTGGTATATGGGCTGTCGTTGGGCTCACCCGATCACGACCGTTGGACTCTAGCTCTGTGATACAAGCATTCAGTGAAGGAGAGAACGACGTGGTGTGTGTGGACTCACTTGATAGAGTATTAGCCACTGCCACATTCCGTTCCTCATCCTCCGCAGCTCGAGTTGCTAGAGCCCGAGTAATGTACTTTCGGAATGCGGTTCCAGTCGACTCCAGCATCTTATCCACTTTGGCCTTCTTATGAGGATACGCCTTTAAGAAGTGGTGGAGTTCAGTGATACCCTCTTTATGCATAGCACCTGTAGTTTCGCTCGATATATGTCCAATGATAGTCATAAGTTGGTCGTCCAAATCGGGTTCCTGTGCTGGGGCTGACGGACTCAGCCTATGTCCATTCACCGACGAGGACACACTCTGACTTCGACCATGACTAGAAGAATATCGTTGATCGGATGTCATCGAAGAGACTGTTCCCTGAGGAGATATTGGTCGACTCGCAGAACTGACGGAGGGTGAGGGTTGCCTATGGAAGTGATCAAGATTCACAGGACGTGCAGGAGCATCCGCTGCTGTACGATTTGAAGAATTCAGGATACGGTAGACGTATGGGTAAACAATGGTCGCCGAGGGGTCGTCGAACGATGCAGACAATAAGTCATAGACATCATCGGCATAATGTGCTGTAATGGTAGACCCAGTAAGCATACGAAAGAAGGGGATAGCAAGAGCGGAAACCTACCGACGACATGTTGGATGATGACTTTGATTGTTCTGAGGGGCATGTCACCACAAGGGACCTTGTTCGTTGCCCTCGCACGCCATTCGTTGGGTGGAACAGACTGGAGGAAATGTTCTATGGCGGGGAATAACTCGACCGGGTCCAGAAGTTGCTTTTCAAGATCCTGTGGAATACTCCTGGCCAACTTCCAAACACACTTCAGGACGAGTTCCGCAACCTTCGCTTCTTGAGAATCTGGCAAAGTACCGTTGCTTGGGAAAGGCTTGACGATCTGCAGTAACAAGGCGAAGAGTGCCCTAGAGTGTGTTTGAGTTACTCTGAAACAACCCTTCAGAATACAGCAAACTTACCTGAAAACCGACATTCTTCGTCCAGTAGCGAATATTCGGAGGATGATCATATTAATAAACCGTGACAAGTCCTTCACTCGGCTGTCGCCACTATTGTCCGTCTGCAGCAAGCGGAGTGTAAGCTCCTCCAGAAGGGATGTCAAGATATCGACGGTCAATGACTCGGCGAGGACAATATGGTCACAGAATGCATTCAGCGTTTGAATGAGGTGCTTTGCTAGTCGGAAATTCTCTGGGATGGTGATGTCATCTGGCCGTTCAAAGACATGTGCCATCTGCAAAGTTATTGTTTCTATGAGACCCTCTGTATGCTCCGAAAGCTCCTGATATACGGGCGAAGTAAAAGCTTCATCGGGTTGAACTTCCAAAACCTTCTGAATCTTTTTCAAAGCGTCTACACTCCTCGAGGGGTCATTGCTGAGAATACTCGAGATCGTCACTGTGATATCGGCTGACTGCTGAGGAGGTTCATCATATTCGTTTGCATACTCGTGACGATTGAACCCATTCCCATTACTGTGTCCGTAGTTATTCTCCGATGGCGCATGATGGTCTCGTTTGGATATATGTGCCTGCGGCTGCTGTAGAGTACCCGAAAGGGTGTTCGTACGTGATCTTGGTTGTCCAAGTCTGGACGGGAGTAGAGTCTTTGGTCTTCCAATTCCACTCGGTGAAGATGGTCCTGGTAGATGAGAGCCTGCAGGAGGTCGAGCTGAGCCGGCGCCTGGTACAGGAGATATAGATCTAGCAGTAGTAGCGGGTGAAGCGGGACGTGCAAGTCGAGATACGGAGTTCACGGAGGGACTTGCTGAACGCGGGATACCACCAATACCAGCGATGCGAGAGACAGGCCCGGGTGCGGGTGAGCCTGATCTAGGTATACCTGAAACCAGTCTAGCAACTTGAGCAGGAGGGACGGCAGCAGGAGCCTCGTTTTTCTCTGGACTACTAGGACCGGCTACCCTTCGTAAACGCTCCTCTAGTTGCGTCTTATCTTTCGGTGACAATTGCCCCACCAGTGACCATATCTTCTCACCTACGAGGACATACCCCTCGCTGACGTAATTGTTAGAATAATGGACAAGACACCGATCAGAAAAACATACCTAAGAGCAGCGAGAGCAGACTTTCGGACTTGCGGATCCTTGTCTGAGATCATGGAAGCAACTGCAGGGAAAGCCTTCGCGGGTTCACATGCACCTAAACCGAACTTCTTTAGAAGTGCCGCGAACTCATCCAACGTACCCTGACGTGTTTTTGCGACCTTTGATTTCAGGCCGTGGTCCAACAGAAGTTGAGAAACACGACTATATGCGTAGACTTTTGGTAAAGTTTGGACAATTTGAGAAACACGAGCCCGAACAGGTTCACGCGCATCACCCAGCTACGAACCAAATGATCAGTTGACGGGTCACTGAACGTAAACTCATTTCATACCTTATAGATGATGGTCGGAATAAAGACCAATGCCTCCGCGTCAGATAGCTGAGAATCAACGCTTTGCATGAATCCCAAAACAGCTTCAACGAGATCCAGAAGTTTTTGAACAAGATTTGATTGAGGCTCATGTGCTTTCATTGACACATACTTGAAAGCAAGGTCGGAGTTAGCGATGCAGATGGCTTTGACATCGTCGATAGGTACAGTGAACTTGTCATCGAGGGCCTGTGCGCTAGAATAAAAGTCCTGCAACATCCCTAACCCAGATAGATAATCATTAATGGCATTGTGATCATGGCTGAACAGTAAGGCGACCAATTCCTTGGTTGCGTGAGGTTCCATCTGGTGTTGCAACAATTCGGCAAGATCTTTCCGAGTAGTACCAGCTTCGACTATCCACTTGTGTGCGTCCTTATGCAAACGTGCACGTTTAGCGTCATTGTTCATACTCGTGAAAGGTGTAGGAGAAGATCCACTCGCAACGGGTTGTTGTACCGGGGTAGATTTGGATGGAGCAGGGATCCCAGCACCGGGTCTTCTGAGACCGCCAAGTTTACCAGGTAGCCGTGAAGTCCCAGGTGTTTCGACGGGGGTTTCAGCGCGTGATTCTGGACGAGGGATAGAACCTTGAGGGAGTTTTCTTCGAACTCCGCTGAGTTTACTTGTTGGGGCAGCGATTGCAGGTGCGACTTCTGGTTCGGGGCTAACGGCTTTCGGAGGGGCAGCTTTGGCAGGTCCCTTCGAAGCTGAAGCAGACTTGGGTGCTGGTGCCGGTGGTGGCGGGGCAGCAGCACCGCGAGCAGCTTGGATGAGTGGAGCGGCAGAAGACCTTGATGCAGGTTTCAATGAGCTCGTCTGCTGCATAACATAATCATATCCGGCACAAGCTACTAGAGTCGGTAATATTGCTTGAGCACCTTTCCTTACATCTCCACTTCGATCGTCAAGTGAAGAGACAATAGGCCCCGCCCAATTTGTTAGGTCAAGGTTAGGAGTAGGTTCATGAGTCTTGAACCAATCCGCCATCCAATTAAGAAGCGACGCCCGTTGAAGAGGATTCTGGGATTCCAATGCTGTACCAAGGAAGTTAACCATAGGGTCGAGACCTTCGCAAGCGGTGGCGATTGCAGTCAGCGTTTGTAAAGCGGCGGCTCGAATCGGGGCTTTCTGATCAGAGAGGACAGTAGCGACAGGAAGGACGAAGAACCGAGTCTGCTTATCGAAAGGCTTGCCCATTCCGGTTGCGATCCGAGCCACGATATCCAGAGCAAGACTTTGAACAGCCTTATTACTATCTGTCACTCTGGCCTTCAAAACTTGCGCGATTTCACCTGAAAGAATACCATTAACGGATGAACATGTTGTAGATTCCAGTCCACTCACCCATTGATGGCTTCAACCTCTTATTTGCTCCTTGATCAAGAATAGCTTGCAACGTTTCCAGAGCCTCCTTCTTCGTCTTCCATGCATCACTCTTTGCATCCGCAAGAATGGTAGTGCCCTTCAACAAACCGTCTATCTCAACACGAGGGAAGAGGTCATCGAGCGCATCTCCCGCTGCAGCCCCTTTACCGGAACCTCCGGAAGAGGTTGCGGCCATACTTGCAACATCAGCAGAAGTCCGCGTGGGTTCTGGAGCAGGATTTCCCTCAACTTTGTCAAATTCACTGAAAATAGTATTCAAAAGTTGGGGATTGAGATCCTCAAGAAGATCTTTGATACCTAAGATCAAGATGTAATTATTAATGTCGGAAGGCTGCAAATGAATGTGAAAATATACGAACTAGATCCAGCAAACAACTTGACAGTAACTAGAGTCTTCGTAGCGCTTGTCCTTACAGCTGCATTGGAGTTTTTCAGTGCGGTCTTCAAAAAGTCGATCAAGCTGCGAAGGGATAATCCAGTAATCCCGAACTCAGAAAGAGCTTGTTCCATCCACGCCATTGCATCTGCGAGAACTTTAGGTGCCTTCTGTTTTGACAACGGATCATACGCTATTCACACTAAGTCAGACAAATAGCAGTGATGATGACAACGGAACTTACTGTGGCCCAGCACGAACTGCAATGACGTCTTCTCGGCGAACAACATCAAAGTCTCACCAGCGGGTTTCTTCAACTTCATATCTCCCAATTTCTCACTAAGGTGTGGGATAGCAAGAGCAATAGAAGATCTTCCAAAAGAGGGGCATTTCTCTGCCAGAATTTGAAGAATTCCATAAATCTTCGCTGATACCTAAATAATGATATCGATATATCAAAAGACTATCCTCAATTGACTCAAGCGGAAACCTAACTTGAAAATTCTTTTCCGACCATCCTTTCTTTCCAATGAACCGCACAACAACCTCAGAATCTAAATCCTCAACATTGTCTTCTATCCAAGTGGTCATTTCTTCTAGTGTTGCCAATCGTGTCTTCCAATTCGAATCGCCCAGTCCAGTGGCAAAGTTTCCAGGTATCATGTCGGCAGCAAGGGCATCAGCATCTTCCGGGGTATGTTTGAATTTGAAGGTATCAAGAGCACCGGGGGGAGGAGGAGCACCACCTTTGGCCGGCTTGGCAGCAGCAACAGCGGGTACGACTTTCTTGACTGGAGGAGCAGCAGGTTTAGCGGCGCTACTTGAACCACCCTCTTCTCTGCCCGCGGCAGCAGCTGGAGCTTTCTTAGCCTAGTATGAGAGATTATGGTAAAGATCAGAAAGAAACACCAACAGCAAGATAGCGAGAACATACGAGTAAACGCGCAGGTGGTTTCTTGAGTGGTTTGTTCTCAGTAGGTGCAAGTACGTCTTCTTCTACAGGCGCAGGGACTGGTTCTGCCTTTTTTGCTGGAGGACCTTTCTTTTTTGGCGGCTCCTTCGGAGGTGGTGCAGGTTTAGGGGCACCTCCAGCTTTGCATTTTACAGTAGCCTTTTCATATGCTTCCTTCACTTTCGCCTTTCTGACATCCGCCAATCCATCCATCAGAGCGTTCAATGGTCGCTCTCCTACCATCTTCATCAATGTTCCTAAACCCGTAGCAGCCTCATTTCGAGCACCTTCTACTGAGTCTTCAAGAAGGCCAGCTAAAGCCTCAGAAACCGGCTTCAGTTGAGGAGGTGGAATAGGTGTAGTTGATGTGGAAAGACATCGTGAGAAGAACTTGAGAGTGCCTTCTCTGACTTGCGGATTCTTTGAACTAAATGCTGGCAATAAATCGGGAAGAATATCGGCCAACGTTGTCTGTAAATGGATGTATCAAGATCGTGCGCAATGAATGATTTGAATAGACAAATACTTACCGTACTAAAGACTGCATCCAATGCCGCGCCAATCGCATCCGTGACATTTACTTTTCGCTCCTTCAGCCTTTCTAACATCGGAGGGACAACACTTTCCCTGTATCGAGCAAATCCTCCCATCAAACCCTTGGCCAATCCTTCTAGACAATTTGCAGCCACCATAACGCAATTGATATTTGCATCCTTATGCACGCAAGTAGCCAAAGATTTAGCCAGATCTCCAAGCTCGTTAGCTTCCTGTATTCGAGGCGTAGCATTCAAAAGTGTAAGTAATTCATCAAGCGCTTCTTTGCGCTCTTTCCATTTGGAGGAACCGAGTGCAGCTTGCATATTTGACGGCAGTTTCGGGACAATATTGACAACTTCTGCGAACATTCGAGGATCTGGAGGTGCAGCCTCTGCGAAAGAATTGATCAGAGCGTGTCAGATTCAGCATAAACGGAATCATACCTTCATCTGGTGCGTCTTCCCCATCTTCTCCACCTCCGGCTGCCTCTCTAGCTTCAGCTTCTCTCGCTGCAGCTCGCGTTAGTCTTTCGGGCTTGAGGGTTCCCTTTCCTTTCCCCTCCTTTTCCATATTCTCAAAGGCTTCTTTCAGCTCCTTGACCTGGACAGGTTTCAAGTCGTTGAGAAAAGTCTCAATCCCTGGTCCGATATACTGATACAAAGTGTGAGTAAGATTAGTTCCCTCAGCACGGACAGTCTTGTCAGTATGAGCGAAAATCTTTGGTAATGCTTTCAATATCGGTGGTGGAGGTGTGGCTGTGATACCATAAAGTCTACACATAACTCATGTGAAGCTGTAAACCAGTAACTGAATACGATTCAACATACCTGACAATCTCTTTGAGAGTTGTAACACATCCTGCGACAGTTTTGGGTTGTTTTACGCCCAATCCTGGTAGAATATCTTCCTACACATTGACTCAGAGTCGTAAGAAATTTAGGTGATGATGTAGACACTCACCACTACCCCAGCCCCACCGTTCTCTACTTCAACATATAGCAAAGCGAGCTCAATTGCATGGTTCCTTGTACCCGCCCTAGTAGAACCAAAGCATTTATCGACGAGAGCAGGTACCACAGCCTCTCTCGTCCTAGCAGCATTCTCTCCGGCAAACTTGACAAAGGTAACGAGGCATTCTAAGCCTTTCTCTTGAGCAACTGCGTTCGAATCCGTAGCAATCTTCTTCAGTAGATCTGGATTGTTTACATATGGTTTGAACGCAGGATCCGTGTCTGAAGCAGTGGTTTGAAAGGTCTTGATGAGAGATTCATAGGCGCTAACACGAGCCTTCCAATTCTTGTGGGCGAGTCTATCCGCGATGGGTATTGTGGTAAAGTCTTCTTCCTGAGGAGGTTGGCCATCCATCTCCCCAAAATATGAGATGATGTCGAGCGAGAATGCCGCGACTGGGGAGGTTCTAGAGACCGGAAAGAATACAGCAGAGTGGAGGAGGAGAACGAAGATTGAACTGACTTGCAAAGGTGCTCACCGTCAGATCACGATCACCCCAACATGGAACCACGTGAGACTGTCACCTTGACGCGTTTTGTCACTGTCACAACTAGTCACGTCTCTTCTTCACATAAACTCTTGTTCGTAATAACCGACTTCGTTCTGACTTTTCTTCTTTTTTTGCCAACAGCAAAATTTTGATCATTTTCTGAGCATTATCTTCTTCAATGGACCCTGGAACGCGTGTTATCATCGTGTCGTCGCGTGTTCTTGCAGAAAAGCAAAAATCCTCTGCCCTAGCCCAGCAAGTTCTTGCGTATCAATCGCCATCTCCAACTTGTGTAGGGACCCCCGAAATTATTCGTCTATCGCGCATCCTCGCCAACAACACGTACATCCAAGACATTTCATTTTTAACTCAAATTCGACGCCACAAGCGCGTTCAGTTTGTGGTTCACGATGAATTGAATCGCAAATTCAGACTTTCCAAGCGCCATGAAGGAACCATAGGACCTGGATGCCTTGAATGATAGTGTCGATACAAGAATGCAATATACTACTGTTACGCGTAACAGAATTGACAAAGAAAAAGCTTTAATACAAAGTGTGCGGATGGCTGAGAGAAGTGTGTACTATGCGACAAAGTGTAAGAAGAAAAAAAGGAATAGCCAGCGTGTGGAACATGTCAAATGGGATAAATACCGCGAATAAAGTCTGTGGTAGTCTAGGATAGCTACTATATGGCTGTAAGATTATGTGAAAGCAACGGCGGACAAAAAACAGCGACGAAGAAGAATGCAAATTAGAGACGAAGATGATTAAAGGAGTGTCATGGTTGATGGATAGATTAGACAATGGGAGCAAATTATCATGATTCGTGCGAGGGGTCCGAAGCCTTCATCGCATGTGTCGTGAACACTCGGCACTGCAGAGGTTGACAAGGGTTTTGATATGGAAGATGGTGAGAAGAGAAGGGGGAAAGGCATTAATGTTTCTTTGGATCACTCGAGTTTGAAGGCAACCCGACTGTCGCTCGCAGCTCTGAGTAGTTGTCGATACTGTGGCATGCCAAATATTTCGACTAAACTGGGCTCGTGTGCTGAAACCCAATCTGCAGGAGGTAACGCTCGAATAGTTCGATGAATACCCTGAGCGGGAACCGGATCCTCCTTGACTAGTACTATCATGCCAGTGAGAAGGCATTGCAATAGGTGCAGCAAGTCGCCGATGGCAGAGACATTATGACGCATGCTAGGGAACAGCGCGCTATGGAAAACCATCTCCCACTGCACTCTACGCTCCCTTGAAAAGAAGGATGAAGCATTTGCAGGAATCTGCAGTCGCATGTTGGGACTACGAGGGAGGCCTCTGGGAGACCTATAGGGAGAAGGGCATTCGATGTCGAAGAGAAGGCGATGGTCGAGGGGAGTAACGTCAGTCCAGCCATGATTCTGGACTAGGATAGCGCGGATGGAGAGCAACCATTTGCGTGCACGAGCGTAGTTAGTACCGAGTGCTTCGGCGGTCGTGAGTGGGATGCCAGTGCGTTTGGCCCATTCGTCCATGTGGACAATGTCATTATTGAAGACGAGCTGAGGCGGGGGACTGGGCATGGCGTAGAAGGATTAATGGAGAGCGCGAAGGGAGGAATGAAGCGGGAGACTGGTAGCAGACGACCTAGGACGAAGGCTGTATAAAATAAGAGGGAGGCATAAGTGAAAAGTGAATGGACGTAATAGCGACCTGACCTGTACCAGGAGATAAAAATGCGGATCAGGACCTGCACCACGTTTCCTAGGACGAGAGGGTGAGATTGAGGGCGGGGAGGGATGTGAGGAGAAAATCAGAGTGAAAGGAGGGAAGAAAACATAATAAATTTGGCTGGATTTTGTAGGGCGGGTGTTGCGCTAAAGCCACACTAAAAATGGCCCTGGCAATTGGTACGGGTGTCGGCCTCATAGGGTTGGGGCGCGGCGCAAACACGGAACGTGTTTCGATGCCAGAGGCCGCCTACCGATTTTGCATAATTGGGCAAAATTGGTCCACCGATATATTCGCCGAGTTCCTGCCCAATCTGCGCCATTTCCGGGCATGACTAAGCCGCTCCTCGGGCAAAAATGCATAAATTCCCAGTTGGGACTTGTCCTGTCGTCCTGAGTTCATGTATTTTACTCCTTGGACGATAGGCTCGGCCTTGTAGCATGGCAACCGATCGACGGTGAAACAAGACAACAAATGCGTCTTCATCGGGTGCCTATTTGGGACGAGTTCTGCTTGATTTGGATGAATGCAGGTGGCCACCAAACTCCTGTCATTCTCTGCGCCCATACGTAACAATATGAATCTTTTTAGTTAGCTCGAGCATTCTTGTTCGACGCCATTGTCTCAATATTACTGCAATTTTGTCGTGTTCCGGACGAATCCAGATCCTTTTACCCGGCGAGCAAATACCGAATCTGACATGAATGTACGTGATGCTGTCAAATCTAGTGAGAGTACGACATCTAGCTCCGGAGAATATGTACTTGTTCAATTCAATTTCATTTATCGAATACAACGTAAACCAGGCCGTCCTCGAGGAGTTTTGCATCGTATTATGCCAACCGTCCACCAGTACAAGCATTGCCATAAACACTGATCAGACAGACAACTCATCTACCAGGAGGCAGTGTTTCTGCCAGTATCAGACTTGGGAGTTGGGACTATTCACTTGCATTCAATTACAGCGTCAGAGCGTGACAGACCACGCGTGTGACATTCCAGATTTGATCGATGATCGAGTCACCGAACTTCTCGCACTGCTCTTTTCTTGATCACTAACTTCATTCACAGAAACAACAGTTGCTCAGTGCCAGTATTTTTTTCTTCTAGCAGGCACTCGCACCAGACTAGCCCACGTCCTGTTGCAAAATATGGCAGAAGCACAGGCAGCCGAAACAAAATTCGAAATATTCGAGGCGTACAATCGCATCCTCCGCGATGATGAGGTACAGTCGCAATCCAATCTACGTTTACCATCACAAGCTCATCCTCGTGTCGTCTCAGATGTCACCTCCTCTCGCTGCGATACTATCTCTGACAGAACTCATCGCGAATTCTCAGGGTGGGCTGCATTCCACATGCATTCATAATCTCCCATTGAGATTCTTACTTTCCCAGCCGGGACCATGTTCGAGCTTGTAAAAGAGCTCAATGACGGTGCCGAGGAACTCAAGAAGCATACTGCTAATCCCATGAGTTTGAACGCAGGTTGCGAACTTTTCATTGCCTTTGTAACATTATTCCCGCATGAATCAGACGTGAGCAGAGATAGCAAAATACCGGGGCACAGCTCTTGCTCACCCTTTTTCAGAGCTTCGCGCAACTCAAGACGGAGTTGATCAAGCAAGGACAGAAGTACGCTTCGGAAGCAATTTCACATAGAAACAAGATCGCAGAGCTCATGCTAGGCTTCATTAAGGACGATTCCGTGGTCGGTCAACTGTGCTCTCGCCCTCCTTGAATATGTCATGAGTAACCCTAATGTTAGATCCTCACTCATTCTTACTCTCGTGTTGTCATGCGAGCTCTTCTTCATGCACACAAAACAAAACGAATCTCGGTATATGTCACAGAAGCAAGACCTCGAGGATTAGGGTGTGTGGCCTCATTCTCTTATCATCAGCGCGGGATGCTCATGACAGTCTACCACATAGCATTCGAACATACGAAGCGCTAACTTCTGCTGGAATCCCATGCACAGTCGTTCTGGACTCTGCCGTCGCCTACGTCATGGATAAAGTCGACTTTGTCCTCGTCGGGTCGGAGGCTGTAGTAGAAAGTGGTGGGTTGATTAATGCTGTTGGGAGCAACCAAATGGCCATTATCGCAAAGGCAGCAAGTAAACCATTTTACGCTCTTGCGGAAAGGTAACGAATGTCTCCGCTCCACTTTCACCTAGCTGATCTTTTTTTCGGGGTAGTTACAAGTTCCATCGACTATTCCCATTATCCCAGTACGATTTACCAACCCACAACCCAAGCATCCTGTCGTTCCCTACCATATCTCCTAGACCTTCTGCTTCGGAAACTTCATTAGCCGGAGTTTCTCCTCATAACGTTCAGTCAAACCAGGCCAATGGCTCTTCATCAACCCCATCACGTCTAGTACAAAGATCAATGACTTCAGAACAAATTGCACGTAATCCGGAAGTAGATTACACCAGGTACGATTTCTTTCCGTGAAAGGTGTCGGAGTGCACTGACAATGTTGTACCATTTTGCAGACCTGACCTTATATCGCTGGTATTCTCGGACGTGGGTATTCTGACTCCTGAGGCGATCAGCCAATACCTGGTTGCTATGTTTGCAGGTTAAACCGGTTGGAAGCGGCCGAGCCGATCGTCACGGTCAGATCCTCCAAGAGCAAATCGCGATAGAGTTCACGATAACCTTTCCAACGGTTGTGCCGAAAACTAACACTCAACTTCCTGCCACGTGTGTAGCGATATCCATCCTGAGCTAGCTGCTAATTTGTTTCCGTTGCTAGTTGGTAAAAATGGCGTTATAATGGCATTACTCCTGGAATACAGTGGGAAAACATTTTATGTCGTCGTGTTGAAGTGTTTTGCCTGCCTCGAATGAAATTCTTTCTGAGAGTTCTATGAAGTGGTCTGTCTCAAACACTCACAACGTGCTATGTGCATGATCGATGGCATCATGATTTCAGGCCTCCAGCTTCGGGCTCAAAGCTTACGGATGCGTTCATCATCCTGCTCGAGCGCTGCGGACCTTGGAAAGCAGCCTTGTCGTTGGTGCTGTCTATCACCAACGATTTCCTTTATCTTCCATCCTGAATTGAGAAAGTGTTCCCGGGCTGGAGGTGTTGAATAACCCCGCACACGACAGGAACGGATGGAGATCCGACAGATGTTCTACCCTCTCAGTCGAGAATAAAACTACTTTATATTTTCGCTGTCTGTTGACAACATTGTTGTCAGGAGTTGAATAGATTTTCGACTTTATCAGCAGCCTACATAATTGCAATTTATATTGATTACCAGTGCTCTTTCTGATTTAACATTTTAGCTTTAGAATGTCGAAGTCATCGGAACTGTCGCAAAGAGGGTATGAACGATCCAACGGTGAGGAATTAACAACACCCGATCATGTAAGTCATCCTTTACGACCAACTTCATCCTCGTGCATTTTTATACCCAACACTCCGACAACAGGCTATCATGATATCTCTCAAGAAAGTTACTGTGAAACGGGCCGAAAGCTGATCTCTGTTATCGTCTCGTTCGTTTGTTCCGCCGCAAGCTATTCCGTCTCCTCGAACTAAAGATCCCGAACCCTTTGCGAGGTAATACCTATGTATGTTTTTCCTATAAAACGCGTACTGTTCGTGCCAAAGCTCACTCAAGTCCCAACTCATCCTCAACTACCTCTTCTAATAAAACCCCTCCGGCCCCCTCACATTCGATGTGTCACTGGCGTCGGTATGCTACTCCTTTTTTCTTACTCCCCTCGATTCTTCATTAACTTTTTTTCTTCGATAGGGTCCGCAATCACTACAAGCGCTGTGGCCACTATATTGACTTGGTATGTCATCGTCATTGGACCAACTGTAAAATTTTTGCTCATCACATAGACGTTGCTTCACTTACAGCCGGACGAGATCGTAAGCTTCGTTTCCATTTCACTGGTTCCAATTCAATTGAAACATAATCGGCGTCTAGATTCAATGCGACGATCGTTACTGTAAATTCAGTACTTGCCATCCTAGAAATTGTGTTCCTCCCAAATGCACAGAAACTTGTTGGCAATAGTAAGTTTTTAACAACACACATACAATGATGTTTATATACTCACCAACTATTTGATCCGCAGTCGTCAATTTCCTCAGCAATTCAGTCTGTATTATTTTCTCCGTAATCTGCGAACTCACCTTCTTACTGACCCATACAAATGTTTCATAGACCCAGTCATAGACGGCTTCTGCCCATCGTGTATAGAGAGGGGTCTTGCCAACGCATCCTCCAATGCCTCCAAATACGCATGAATCCGCGATGCTTAGACTTTATTGTGTTCCCTTTTCCCAGTCATAATCTCCTTGTGTTCTTTAATAGCGGCGCCCCGGGGTTGACCGTCGTTCCTACCTTTAATTGTATTAGATCGCTCGACATCCTTGATTCGTAGTATAGTGTACGCTTCTTTAGTTCTGTAGTAATCTATCGTGGACTTGGAGCCATGGTCATGTATAGCAGCATATCGTGTATTTGCCAATTGAATCCAATAAGGAACGTTTTTGTATTACAATGACTTTTCGAGTACCTACCACCATCAAACAGAGTCACAGGATATTGTCAATGCCAAAAGAAACCCTGAAGAAAGTAAGTTATTAGTGTTCTATCCATGATCGCTATGAAGCAACGAACTCACGACCGGGGAAACCGTTCATAGGATCGAATACCATCGAACTCTGTTTCAGCAATACTCGGGAATCCACCGCAAGTTTCGAACACAACGACTGGTTCGGAAGAATTAAAATGCAATGAGGTTCGAGCAATTATTTGATGCATGGTGTTACAGACTGGACGATAACGAACCCTAGGGTTGTACAAGGGCAACAGCAAGGGGAGGAAGGGATCGAAAAAATTCTGAGCGGAGCCAAAGCAAGTGTAATGAAAGCAAAGCAAAAGACATTCCCGAATAGCTTGTAAGATGGCTCTGATGTGTGATCTATGGACATGTGCATGGTACAAATTGACGGATCCATGAGTGCACGAGCGAGAGCCGCAAGGTGGGAAGCATGAGACGCCTACTGGCAAGGAGGTATCAATCCGATTAGAGCTAGAGATACTAACAGTTCACCCTGGAGCCAGATGGGAGCAATTGAGGCATATGAACGGTAGCTTTTTAAATCCGGAAGTTGTGTTATTATTCAACCTGCAGACAGAGAAAGTACATTGAGGCCGGAAACATCGGGAAAAGTCGGTGAGTGATCCGTGGGTTATAGCTGGTAATGTTGCAGAACGAGCGTCGAAGGTATTGGATGAAAAGCTGAAGCCACAGAATCCCCGAAAGACAGTCAGATGACTAGAGAGATAACGAGCGAGAGAGGGATATTTCGGCAAAGAAACGCGATATCGAAAGGGCGTGGACTGCTACAGTGTCATCATATGATAGTCGTGTGGAAGATCAAGACCAAATCTAGCATAGCCATTCGGAAAATAGCTTTATTAAAACTTGGTGCCCTGGCCATGGAAGTAGAAAGTGAATTCAGCAGGCCTCTACTTGGAAGAAACCGTCATAAATGAACCTACCTTGCGCAAACAATACGTACCGATAGCGAGAATTCTGGGAGTTTAACGAGGACATCAGCAGACGTTTGCAGAGCCGGGGATCCGTACGAGATGGCACGTTGCCAGATGTTATGGATATAGTATGCAATGCAAGAAGAGAAAAAGGATAATTCGTGCCGGTAGATTGCCATCAGGATATTGATACTCATTTGCGAGCTCAGATATGTTGACACCAGTGTGCTTGAATCCATGATAATTGCGCAAGAGACCCGCCTCGTGAAAACAGCTAAGAGAAAACCTTGCTTCTTGCTCAATTCTTTTCAGCCATGAGGGCACACGGTGGCTCCCGAGGCAACTGCTCATAAAAGTAGGTGCGCACCGAGGTTAGTTAGAAATAGCGCACCCAATGCGACTACGCGGCTCACCTCTTCTGCTGGACAAGAGCTCGTCCTTCTAACTTGTCGTTGCACAGTTTAGGAATCTGGAGAAGATCTGACGATGACCTACCTGTTGCTCGTTGTTACGTTACGCGGTTAAGTACGTTCAATTCACTGAATCACTCGGCAATAAGATCAGCTTATCACGTGTGACACTTTTTCGTTGATCCTCTCTTTTTGGCCATCCAAGTTCGTTCTTCAAGCCAATTTGTAGCTACAGGACCCACTTTACCTTTTAGCTTTGATTCAACAGAAACACTCCCTGCTTGATACCACGATGTTCCGTTTTCGGTATGTCCGTTCAAATTATCTCACTTTTCTCAATTTAAATTTCACCATTTTCACCTTACGCAGCTCCCGTGAACTTTCATCCGCCGATATCTACTCAGACTTGCCGTCAATCAGCGTGAGCTTTTATTTTTCATTTTCAAGGATCATCTTTCACCGAGTCCGAGCAGGGGCAACGAGTCAAGATCGACAATACCACGCCTTTCACCCCGACCTACGTCAAGCAATGCATCACACAGGGCCCGAATCCTAACCAGTTATATTCCAATCGTGTTCAGAGCCGTCAAATTCTACTAGAAAATCCTCCAAGAGAAAGCAAAGCAAAGTTACAGAGAGATGCCAAGCGAGCTAAACGTCTCAGTCAGAAAGCCAGGGCGAATGCTGGTGTGATATCTAAACGTTCAGCTGGAGAAAAAGGCATCTGGAAGCTCAGTCCTGCCGAAGCAAAGTTCGGACTCTAGTAACGTTATCTCTGACCGTGCTGATCATGGCTTTAGGTTCAACAACTTCCTGCCTTTGCATCGACTATGGCTTCAATACATGTCTGAGCTATTGTCTCTGCCATCACAACCAGCAGTTCCAAATCCAAATCCACGGCTCGAAGCTGCTTGGACATCTGGAACCATTCAAGCTAAACTACTAAAGGCAGACTTTCACGGTTCATTTATAACAGGTATTTGATAATGCATTTTCTACATAACAACTCATTTACACTTGCACACAGTATGCAAGAGTAAAAATCCGTGTCTGGTCGGTCTTAGCGGTATTGTCATCCACGAAACCGAGAATGCCTTCAAAGTGGTCACGAAGAAAAACCAGTATAAACGTAAGCTATCCGTGATAGAGATTTCCACCTCCGACAATGGATTAACTTTTGTCCCTAGTACTCCCGAAGCCAAACTCAGCTTTTTCCCTTCCCATTCCTCTATATGCTACGGAATTCAACGGAGCAAATCCGACCGATGGTGGTGATAGTACAGCCCCTAACGCGGACGCTGAAACCAAGACCATTCTTGATATGCCTCGTGTGGAATTCGAGCTCTACGGAAATCAGTTCTGTTTCCGATCCTCTGAACGTGCTAGTCGAAAGTTCAAGCACAAGGAATCTATCACTTTGTGATCGTTATCCTTTTTATAACAGACTTATCTTCGATTCTGCGGAGAGCTGGGATAAGGGTCGGTTTCGCTGGAGGTTTCGTCTTGTGTGGACTCTTTGTTTGGAAGTTGGGAGTGAAACATGCAACGTGTACTATTCATGCAGTATCCCCCTTTTGGCCATAATTTGCCTTACCTGTAGTTGGGCGAAGGGATCTGACGGCGAAAGAATTTCGTTGCCGTCTTTCAAACGTCAATTGGATTTCGAAAACTGAACGTGACCGTGACGGTTCTCACTGCTGAATCGTATACCATGAAATGTCTCAGTAGAATGATGAGTCTCTGAGAGTGGGTTCAAATTTTGAATAACTTGGTCAGAATCCTCTTCACGCTCTCTCGTGTTCTTGAACGACGCATGCGATAACTTAGAATATAAAAAATGCTATCGCAGAATGGGCTTGAATATATTACAATATCGATGCTTAGTGGAATTTGTAGAACACAAACTAACTTTGAACTAACTCGTTTGTTCCAAAAATTGATACGCTGGACGGTCGCCGATAAGCTACCTATAGTATCTCCATGAATGTGTTTTGAAATCCCCGACCACATTGGGCAATGATTACGTAGCAGTCTGACCCTGAAGTGTAGCGTTTTGTGTGACATGGGTAAAAGGGAGATACAGTTTCTCCCTATTTGCGCTAGTGGTCGGAGGAGGAATCTAGATATTCAAGAAAAGTGTTTCAGTATATAAAAAGGGAGGATATCATAATACTTACAGATCCAATCGTGGCCAAATATTCTGTAGAACCTTGAAGATCTTGTGCGGCATAAAATTCCAACAGAATCGATAGAGCATCTAACTCGGGATTTAGTGCAAATAAAAACTAGAAAATACTACCTTCTTACCTCTGACAGAAGCTAACTCGATTTCGTTGAATTTGAAGAATTCGAGGGCGAATCTGGATGTCATGGGTGATGGTTTCTGAGACGGCGGTGTGGGAAGGGAAGCAGAGGGTGCGGGAGAAGCCAATCGAGCTGCAAGTGACGTAGATTGTGGACCTTCGACGAGTTGTTGAGCGAGGATGTAGCATGCAGCGGCAATTATCCGAGGTGGGTATAGGATGCATAAAGGTGTTCGATACCTAGAAAGCAACCGGAACCACGTGAGATAGAACGGAGCAAGCAAATGTGGGTACCACTAACGAATCGTTTGCAATTGACCACGCGAAATCCTCCACTTCGGATTGAACTTCTCTGGCATCGAAAAGATCTACCAATTCTGCATGTGGACTATCGACAACAAAGTCGAAACAGAGAGCTTCGAGTAGAACTTCCTCCGTTTGGAGAATGGCGTTTTCGCTATCTTCAACTTCCTAATCTGACTGTAAACAATCCGTTTACAAGAATGAAATGAGGAAAATTTTACCCTACTATCGTCTGGAATTTCCTTCAATTCGATCCTCGAAACCTTTGAGCAGTATATCTTGGCTACATCCCGGAGCTTCCTTCCACACTCCTCGGTCTTCGTGGCCAGGAATATACATGCTGCCGCGACATCCTAACATGAGTGCGTCAGACGTGTTGTATGGAGTTAAAGTGCACATCGTACTTGTCTATGGTAGTCTTCCATGGAAAACCGCATGTAAAAACGATGAAACCAGGTGGCCGCAGTGAACATTGCTGACGTAGGCCTGTAAAATATGTCAGTTGTGATGTTCGACCCCAAAGATGTATTGGACATACAAAACAAGAGAAACACCAAGCCTGAAGAGGAATTCGACACCTCTTGCACGGTCGTATAGCTCCTTTTCCAGAGGAATATTGGAGGTTACACTGCTTGGAGTGGAATGCAGAGCTGAAGGAGGAAAAAGCCACTGAGAGAGTGAGCTGGACATGGCGTTAGTAGCTCCCATATTCACTATTGGATAATTTTGTTCAGGTTTTTCTTTGCGTGTGTGTAACGAATGGCCTCAACCTGCACGAGTCCGATGAGAACGTCAGAGTCTCAGACTAAGTTTGGTATGCACTCGTTGATCGACATCAAACATCACAAACTTTGTTGGGAAAGGCGCTCGGTCCCAGTGGTATGTATTGTACACATTAATCGTATCTGAAGGTGAATGTCACAAACTGAAAATGCTGCTTGACTGTTTGTTGATGGCTATAAAAGTACATTGATCCTAGCAAACTGTCCGCAGAAAGAAAATAAGACATAACAAGTAGTCATATAAACTCCGATGGAGCCTCGGTAGAATTAGTAGACAACCAAGTACCCCGTGTGTCTTTTGTACCACTGTAATCTCGCACCGTCGATGCCGAAGACGAATATGTGCTTTCAGTGCCTTCTGACGGAGCTGGAGATCCTTGTCGAATCCGCATATTTCCTGGTCTCGGTAGTGTAAGCTCTGACTGTCGCTCTTGACGCTGCCAACTTTGAACCCTTTCGATGGCAGCAGGTCGACTATGAGCTCGACGTGAACTCGCCACTGGTATCATAGTGGGAGCCATCACTCCATTTATGGATATCCGAATATCGATCGCTTCCTCTGTACCAGCGGAAGACAAGTGATCGTCATGAGCTACAGAACACACTGTCAGATATAATTCGAAGCAAAATGTTAACTGAAGACTTACAACTAGAGGCATCCCAATCTGATTCAGAAGGCGGAGGGGGCGAGAACCTAACATTGCGAAGGGTTGGCGTTGAGCAATCACGTTCTGCTGCAGGATTCTCAACTGGTTCTGGTACCTACATAAGTAAGACAAAGATGTGAGATCATTGTCGTGTTCATCCGCAGTGCATTGGGTTATGTAATTTCAGACAGTGCAAGCAACATGGAATGATCTATTCCATGAATACCCGACATGTCATACACGGTGCAAGGGAGATCCACGGTGGTATGTTCGATGTTACTGACCTCAGGAATCGAGAAACCTCCATCCATCCTAAACGCAGATGCGAACCAAAAGACTAGACATTCCAACACTGTCGGTCGGTAGTTATCAGAGGAAACGACCGGGCTAACATATGCTCTGGTCCACCCTGTGTGGTTGCAAGCTTGAGTAGGGACAGATACTCATGAACGAATAACTTACCATCAGAAAATGTCCCAAAAACCCATCCCCAGTAAGAGGTAACCACAAACCATCGACATTTTTGTCGGTAGCACAAATCCCAAACCTACGACATTCATTGGATAAGAAAACTTCATAGGAAATAGCTTATGTCCTACCTTGCCCCACATACGCTCATGACTTTCATAATGTTCAGGGTTTGCTCCACGTTGCTTAAAATCTGAAGGTTTAGGAATCTGTGGATTGTAAGCTTGGAACATGAAATGTGAATTAAGATTCGCACTCACCCCCTTGCACTCCGTAAATGCACTCAGATCGCGAGGAGACAAAATCCACGGAGATTGGATCAATACAACCACTTTCGCATCACGGGTTCCATCTACTCTGTCACGCCCCCATGTGATATGTCTAAGCACCTTAGAATCTACATCCTTCTCACTATAGGAATCAAAGGTCCATGGCGCAGTATCCGGGAACGTGATATGCATAACTCTTTGCAGTGTTTCCATCGGGTATTCAATGACCCAACGGCAGACCCTTTATTCTGGAGAGTCAACACAGGTGCTATTAGAGCGATGGCGTGACTTACTTCTCGATATTAGAAGGATGTCCAATTATCCGGGGTGGTATCTCAAAGTAACGTTTGGCTGGAATGGTGATTTGCTCGCCGGTGATTTCGTCCATATCTTCGATGCCATACAATGGACCGTAATGAATATTAGTAGTAACTGTTGATAGTCAGAGACCGTCATGTTCTGAAAAGGTTTCAGGTACCTACAGAATCTTGCCTTGACAAGGAAATCATCAGCCTCAATACTTTGAATCGATTCTAGAGATCTCCAATTTTCGGGTCGAACTGGGGGAATGGTCAAAAAGATTGTACATTGAAAGTGTGAGTCATTACATACCAGCCAGAATGTTCAAATGTGATTTGTGACCGTCCGGTGGCATCTGAGGCGCCGCAGGACCCAGAGGCATGTGAGGTAAGATGGCATTCTCAATGTATAGACTGAGATTAGCGGTTGCACGACCTGCGGTTGTTATGAGACGGAAAGGTTCCGCAGGTTTCAATGACTTCGGAGTAAAGGCTGATTTATATCCTGTAAATTGGTGCCAGAAATCCATGTCTGAGGTGTGCCGTGAGTGTTATGAGTAGAAAGTGGATGACAAGATACACACATGTCTCTTCATATACCTTGTACACTTGTCCCGTGCGTGGGTATAGGACACCATGGTGACCACTATTGTTGAAGTAATCGAGGCATTGTATTTGGAGAAGACGATATATAACAAGGGCCTTGTTTGGATCGGTACAATACAAGGTAGATGTTGTAGTAGCGTCCAACAAGCCATGCCAAAAGGAGAAGCTAGGACATTTGATGGCTGGCACGTGTCTCGGCTCCGTAACAGAGAGTTTTAGACTTTGCAGCAGACGTTCGATCTAGAAAAACCGAGGATTCATTGAGAGCATATGCAGTAACTAACACATGGAGGAGACAGAGTACATGGTACATGACTAGGGAGATTAAACATTAATTAGAATAAAATACAAATAGACTTTAATGTTCCGCATTAGCAGAGCGCCCTGCGCATAAAGATATGATACTTCCAATTCAACAATCCCAGCAAGTCCCAAACAGAAGAAAAGAAAACAGATCGGCCTACTTCAGTCACTGAGCGTACTGAGGCTGCCCTTGAATTATCCCTTCTTCACCGCGCATGATGCAATCTTGGCACCAGGTTTCTGCGATTCGGATAGGGTTTCGTTGAGGAGGGGTCATGAGTTTTTGACACTTGGGTGATTTGCAACCTGTTCAGGAAATATTCAGTTATTGGATTTAGCGAGAGGGGAGCAGTAAAGCACAAACCAACTGGATGCCTGCTACTGAAATGGCAAGTCTGACTGAAGCAGTCTTGCAAACGGGTTGACATGGCAATAAAGTGGTTGCAGCGTGTGTGGTAGCGGCCGTTGATAACCTACATAGATATGACGTCTTCGTCAGATAATGAAGGACAAAACTCTTGACTACTCACGTTATAGCACATTGTTAAAATATTCGTAAATGTTGCAAGTAGTATAGAATAAAGTGCTTAGGCCTGAGCGGTGAGCGAGAGGTAGGAAGGTGGGTTCTTTGGTTGAATCCGAGTACATCGACAGCGGAATCCTTTTATTCGCCCTACAACGCGCATCAGAGGACGCAAGAAGAGGTACAGCAGGTGCGGCACTAGCAGTGTTGCATGCTGACCTCATTCTGGGATCCAGTGGGCTGGACCCCCGAAGTGAGGCTTGGAGCCCCTCACAACTTCCATATGTAAGTAATTGAAACTTTCAAATCATAGAAACATACCCTGGTACGGCAACCAAGTCTGATAGGGCCACTTATTTGACGTTCGCTACTGGAGAAACGAGACTTCGTGATTGGGGACCTGACAAGTACCAGTGCGAAAATCGGGCAACCGAGTAAGTATCAAAGGGTCAAAAACTCATCTACCGGCCTGGAAGATTAGACAAAGTATCAAGAGCCTTTCCGATCCTAAAATATAGCGCTGAGAATAATCGATATATTCACCTCAACCTTGTAAATTTTGGCACGAGGCTGAGGGGCGTGCTGTAGGCGTGTACGGTTGAAACCACTGGACAAATTAAACTTGCACCCGTTAACAGGCCGGGGTAACTGTAAATCCTAAACGCGATGTGAGTGGGGCGTTTAATGAATGAATGGACGGTAGTTCATACAGCTCTTCGGTATGTTTGTCGTAGACTTTGTGGCGGACAAAGGTCTGCTTGGAACAAAACATAAACGTGAAGTTCCTTCTATGGGGAGTATTTCTCGTAACCGAGGTCGCAGTAGCGAATAGATCAACACATTGAAGGGGGAAGTTGTTCGGTTGTTGAGCCCTGACAACACAATCTCGTTTGGACTAGTAAATTATTATATTTGGTAAATCCGGAACGGATGAATAGCTGGGATCATCGCTGCAAATTGACTAGAAATGGATAAAAACGGTTGGAATCATGCGCCGTAGGTGCGAATCTCCTTTACCAACTGCACTTTTTGTCGAACCTGAAAGAAGATAATATATGAGTTTCATGTGGTAGAAAGACGGATCGGAGCATACCATGTGTGCGAATAATCGTCGCCAACGTTCGCTCTTCAACCTCCTCCTCTTGTCACCCTTTCTCTCATGTCGCTTGGTCAAACGAAGCTCTGACTGGACCTTGTTATGCCGGAGGAGTTGCGACAGATCGGAGTAGGCCGTAGCAAAATTGTTCGACAACACGGGTACAGTACGACCTGGATACAGATGGATGAATGAATGAGCGCATTGAAGGGTTTGTGTCAACATGCCTGCATAGGGTCCCGGTGGGGGTCGCAAGAATTGGACATGTAGGTACTCCTGCTGCTTCCAAGCTTCCTCTAAAGTTGGCTCTGGCTTGTTACCGGTTTTTCGAGCAGCTGCTGCTTGGCCTTCGGTGGAAAGCCAAGCCCAATCATTGTAGTAATGTTGAGGTTCTCGCGAGAGTATTGCATTTGTTCTGAACGAACGAGCAGGAACAATACGTGTTGATTGAGCACAGGCCTGTCGAGTGGATTGGCAGAATGCCGCCTTTGACGTCTGAGCAACCCAAGAGAGCATATTTGGAGGTCGAAGGTCGGAGGTGATCCCGACGTCCTCAGCAGCGAAAGTACAGTATCGTTTGACTCTGAGTCTCTGAGTCTACAGTAGGTGGGTGCAAGAAACAGCAATATGATTTCGAATATTTTCCATTGCATAACGCAGGCGCTTGACGAGGACCTCAGACACCAGTCGACAATACCGACACATTATTCTCGCAAGATTATATCAAGGAGACTTCGCTTTTACTTCCATTTTGCCATCTTTCCTCATGTCTTCAGACGTTCTGCTCGAGGAGTTTGAGGTAAATACATGGATCAGAATAGCGTAGCGAATTACTGATGAGCGTCCCGTCAAGGTTTTAGAAGCCATTTACCCGACCGAATTATCCAGTTCGTTGCATATTCTTGCCGTTCTCACTTTGTCTAGCTGAACTCAAATGAAGAGTTAAGTGAGAGGGATATCCGGATAGAGGTCGAACCCGAAGAAATAATAGATGGGATTGAAAATTGTTCGTGATCTCTTCTAACTCTACACCTCGACAACTAACAGATCTATTCGTAAAGTGAAACTCGCTCTCGATGTGCACTATACCGATGCTTATCCCGATGCACTCCCGGACCTTTCAATAGAACCAATTGACTGTGAAATTAGCGATGAAGAAATAGAAGAACTCATCGAAGGCATGAAGACAGTTGTTAGTAGGCGTATTCACCCTTGCTGTGTATTCAATATTCACTATTCACGATCGAGATTAGGGCGAAGAAAACCTGGGGATGGCCATGACGTTCTCTTTGGTATCTCATCTCCGAGAAGTACTGTCCAACCTTGTACACAACAGGGATGAACGAAGGAGAAAAGAAGAGACGGAGAAGGAACGACTAGCTTTGGAGGTTTGGAGAAATGTTTTGATCTGCAAGTATCCACCGAGATTGACACTTCATTTTGTTCAGGCGGAGGAAGCTCGTACTAGGGGAACACCAGTGACAATAGAGTCGTTCAATGCTTGGAAGCAGAAATTTGATCGTGAAATGGCGGTGAGAAAAGAACGAGAAGACGACGAAAGAATGAAGGGACTTACTCCCAAGGAACGCGAAGAATACAAGAAGCTTGCCACCAGACTTACAGGTGATTTCAATGATGTTCTCTGCAGACAACGAAAGATATTGATATTGAGATTTTAGGCCGACAACTGTTCGAGCGTAACAAGGACTTGGCTACGCAAGACGACAACCTGATTGAGGAGGGTGCGGTATCCGTCGATATCACCCAATATGATCGAGACGCAATCCCCGAAGAAGACGAGGAAGAAGAAAACCAAGTCACATTTAGTGATAGCGAGTGAAGGAAGATTAGTTCTATGTAGTTCTATTATTCGCCGTGTAGTTCTAGTGTACTGTGACGAGTTCTCTATGAAGATATTACAAGCATCTATCAGATATTGTTCATAAACCAGCAAGCATACCCTCTTCGCCTTCTACACCGATAATATGTTCTCCATGTTCGACTTCTTTGCAACCTATATCGTCTCGTCCTTCCTCCTTCAAGAACCCATCTACCTCGTTGATCGGTTTGGTTTTTCCAGTATCAGGAACAAAATCACGACCGACAGCCCTCATCCACTCTAGTACAGGCTTGCTAACCCACCGTTTGGGATGGTGCCAACGAGACCCACGTTCGAACCAGCCAAGATGTCCACCACCGTTGGTTAGGGCAAAGACGACCCATGGACTCAATGCTTTGACCCCTTCATCAATCGGTAGTTTTTGCACTATAGGGTCGTCGTCGGCATTCATAGCTAAGAGAGGAACGCGTACATCGGGAAGTAAGTCATGACTTGAGGCCCAAACATAATAGTCATGTGCGGAATCAAAGGGGAAAGGAGGCGAAGATCCTCCTCCAACTCGTGTTGCCGTGTTGTCAAACTCCATCAACGTAGGTTTTTTCAGCGTGAAAAGAGTTTGAGCTGCCTTTGCGAAATCCGAGTCAGGAAACTTGGAGAGATCTGTAACGTGTCGCTGTAATAGTCTGGTTAAATTCTGGGCCATAGCTCGGGAGTAAACTTCGCGGAGAAGCCAACGATTTTCAAGTCTATGAAACCAAGTTGTTAACATGAGGTACACAGCACCTGAATGAGAAGCACTCACTCGTTGCTGTTTGCTAAGAGATTCCAGGGCTGATGATTTACCATAAACACGGGTTTCCGGCAAGAAAAAAATTCCTCAATAAAGTACTCACACATCCCAGCACACAACCTGATGAAAGACGACTGTGTTCACCTTCTTGAGCAAGATAACGAGTCAACACATTTGCCCCAAGCGAAAATCCGATTCCATGTAGAGGAGCCTGTGGATATTTCTTGGCTATGTACATTAACGAAACTCGAATGTCGTCTGTATGACCGCCGGAATACAATTGTGGGCTCGTCATCGGAACGCCAGCACCTGCCGCAAGGCATCAAATGTCAGTTTTGTGAAAACTTCAAGCAAGAATATTAGAGAGATCTTCTCTCGGGAACCAGGATCAGGAATGCAACATTTGGCCTGTAGACCTGCCGCCGATCAGAAACAACGACGCGCAGCCATCACAATTTCCAAGCCGGGATGAGAATAACGAGATGAATGTTCGACAACAAAGTGCTCGGACGGAATGTCGACAAATCTAGATATATGACAGATGTTGGAGAAACGTGTGATGCCTCGCACAGTGCAGACAATTTGTATGCAAAAACTTTGGCCAGAAAAATGAAAAATCATGACCGGATAGTACTCACATCCACGAAAATTCATTACAACAGCGCGGTACCCAAGGCCACCTTTCTCTACGGGAGTACACGCAGGAGCGAGGATTGATCGAACATAAGACTCATGCGACCCTAAGAACGATGAACATGAGTTGGGGACTTGCACTAAACACGGCGATTGAATTTAGATTAAGACCCACCCCCTGTCAAACCGTGTAGAACAACAATTACTGGCGTGTCTGGAGGATACGTATCTTCAGCTGTCGGAGGAGTAAAATCTAGGCCGCTGAAAACCCAATCAATCAGATTTTGAAGCTTTGAATTTCTGGGGGATAATCTTGAATACACGTACATTGTGCCGCCATCTAAAGTGCGTAAAAGAGTTCTTTGCAAAGTTGAAATCTCCTTCGTAAGGTATTTCTGAAGCTATAAGTGCTTGACTGACCTGTCATATTCCACCTTGTCTATTTGGGAGAAATCTCCAACCACGCAGTATGCAGTTTGGAGATGACCACTGTTTGTGAAGCTCAACAAGATGAACCAAAGATGGGGAACATTCGACTTACGTTGGGAGCCACCAGGCTGGACGAAATGGTTGGAGCAAGCTGGTACATCGTGATTGAACAAAAGATCTAAGCGATACCTGCTCTAATTCCTTGGACCCTAGTGAGCGTCTGACTGTCACAGCAGCTGGTGCTTCCGCGAAGAACAACTTCGGTAGGTAGTAGGTAACAGTCAGAAAACTAAACAGAGAGCCCATGGGGATTAGCGGCAGAAGAGAAATCTGTGTTTGAAGTTGTTCAATAAGTCGAGACTATAATGGACTCGCTTGAAGCTTTGACAGGCTGGCCAAGGGTCGGTAAGACAGTAGATACTATATAGATGTTTCGTGAGGTAGGACTGTCTCAGCTTAGTCCAAGATGATCTGAGAAAAGAAACGAAAGGACGGCGACGAGGAAAGTGTGTGAGCTATTGCCGACCATGGCAGTTCAGATGGAGGAGACACATGATATAGGTAAGAGCGCACATCCTTGAAGTTGTACAGAATTGCCTAAAATATTTGTATCTTTTTCACGTGCAACCGAATAACAGTTGATAATGCGAATACCATTTCCACCACACCACTGCTCAGCGACGATCCCCGCCAAGTCTGTCTGTATCTGTAAGTATTGCAAGGGTCGGGAGTCGGTGGAGATTTCGTTGCTCGTCTGACAGACACCGGAGTTCTCACCGGAGGGATAACGGGAGCTACGTAATGACCTGGTCCGCCTCAAGGCTACTGAACGCTATAACCAAAAAAGGATGTCACACAACGCGTGACTCCTGATGCTCACATAAATCACGTGATTGGAACGCGATCTCAACGTTGTCCCACGGCGTTTACTGGTTGAGAGTAACTTCCACCTGCTTTTTACTCAAAGCTGGCCTGACTCTTTCGTTTCAGTTACCTAAACTATGCTTCCTGGCGAGGATCCGTCTACGATACCATCTCGCGCGGATGACAACGACGTCGCTAGTAGTTCAGACTCAGACACAAGAATTTACTTTGGTCCTCTTCAATCTCCAGAGAAGAGATTCGTAAAAGATCCTGCCAGTCTGGTCGAGACTCCAACCACCGAAAGGCCGTCTTTGTCTCTTCCACATTTCACATTTCCCGCTGTACCCATAGATCACTCCACAACAGGGCCGACTTTAATATCAGGAGATGAGGATGGATCTGCGGGTGTTGGGACACCAATGGCTGAGGATTACGAAGGTACGTCTATCAGTGATCCCCATGATTCTATACACAAATTCGTATTGTACAATGAACAGAACCAACTTCTGCACTGGCTACCAAGGTGCTGCGTGCATGGGATAACCCGTCTCCACCTCCTTCACCTACCCCCGCCAATGTCTATCCATTCGATAACGATGAAGTCTCCAACGATTCTTCTGAGAACACTACTCCTCCTGAGCAGCCATTGCTCCAATCTACTGCTCTATTGACTGCTGAACACCAATCTACCCCACAAGATTATGCAGAGCATGATATTGACCTCATCAATTTCAACTCATTTTCCGCCCCTTCAAATTCCCCTTGCAAAATGTCTCCAGTCGCGAAAGATGAAGGAATATCACCAAAGGAATCAGCTGAACGTCGCCTAGCAACCGTAGACGATTTACTCACATCATCTCCTGCGCAATTGCAGCAATTGCCTCCAGTATCAACCACTCACCTTACGATTCCATTTCACGACCGTGGCGAAGTTTCACCTTCAGTTGAAGAAGAAGAGCAAGTTCTTGGTGTTCTTGCCGATGATCATAACGATCCTACACCCTCGCCAGTGGTTGGTATTCCTCATATCGTTGATTCGCTGCCAACGTTCACCCTGAATCCCCCAAACAATGCTCCTACAACTGAGCCAATTCCAGAAACATCACCTCCTGCATTGCGAAGGTCATCTCGTCCACGACGGAGTGTTACACCGCTACCTGTTCCCCTTATTACAGTTGCGTCTCCTGGAAAGAACACTCCCAATCGGAAGAAAGTTGGATCAGACACTGCTGGAGATAGCAGTCCCGAAATCATTGCGACCCGACGAAAGCGATCTAGCAAGGGGAAAGAAAGAGCGACATCCGTTGACTCTTCTTTCACAACGAATCCTGCAATTGTTGAAGGCTCGGAACAAGTGCTAGCAGTTGAGGCATCACGGTGTGATCACGAACGGGTTTTAGAGCCTCTGATCGAAGAGCAGCTTTCTTCATTCCAATCTCATTTCCCAGATCCATCACCCGTGTCTGGTCCTACTACTACTACGGAGTCCCAGAACACTCACCCTTCCACGAACCCCTTGTTGAAAACACCTTCCAAGTCTGTGCCGGAATTGCCAATACATCACACTCCTGCACGTCGTGTACCCATAGCTGAAGCTATCGCTCAAGGCAGTTTCTCTCCGCAGAAGCTTGGACATCCCAATCTTGGTAGTAAGGCGTCCGGCAGCAATCTCGCAGTTCTTGGAACACCTGTGTTCAGACGCGTTGCTCTGAATGATCCTAACCGTACTCCAGCGAGACGTATCCCAATTTCCGAAGCTCTCCTCCAACATCACTCCCCGAGTAAGGCGGCACTTCCTGGTCTGGGTTCGCCTGTGAGACCAGTGGTCCACAGAAGCAAATCTGAAGAGCCTCAACCAATAGTTACTCGCAAGGTCAACCAGAGAAGTTCATCTCTGGACCCTTCGTCGAAGTCTCGCGTTCCCAATTCTGGTGGTCTATCTCAACGTTTTATTCCACCGTCCTCTCCCTCTGTATCCGGATTACCATATCCTATACGGCCAGTTGCCAGTCGTTCGACTACGACTATTCTAGAGGTTGATGAGGAGACTGAGCAGCCTCCCCCTGATCATCTACCATCGAGTAGTCCTCCAAAACAGGTTTCCTTCTTACGACAACCGTCCAGTAAGATACCCAGAATTGGTTCAAAACCTTACGTTCGACCTGTTCCTAGCCGGCAGATTATGTCCTCGTCTTCTTCTAGTAAACCACCAGGAAAGAAAATCGGTGATTCGAATATCGGAGCTTTGAAAATTGTACATTGTCTATTGATATTATTGTGTACTGTTATCGCTAACAGTAGTTTCTCTTCAGAATCCATTACAGCCTCAGCCTCAGCCTGCTTCCCAGCCCATGCGAACTTTGCGAAGAGCTACGGGTAAACAACCCGCTGTCGCCAACGAACCCACCTCATCCTCAGATCTTGACTTTTCCTCTCAATCGAGTTCCAAACCTATAGATAACACAACAGCAGAACCGGTCATTGCTTCTACTCTCAAGCGTAAACGGGAAGAAGTGGCGAGAGCATCCCCTGCGAGTCCCAAGCTTGTTCTCATTCGACAGCCACCTTCAGTACTCAATCCCACTCCTAACAACAGGCCAGCACCATCTCCTGCCGTTTCACGACGGAGTCCGACCAAAGCTAAAAGCCCTACCCCATCCAAGGCAGGGTCTTCAAGCGGTCAAGGGAGACTGAAGATGCGTCGCGTAGTAGATGTGAACAAGAAGACAAAACTTCCACAACCAACTAGTTCAGACGATGAGAAAAAGGCCTCGTCGATCTCGAAGGAGAACAATGCATCGGAGGACATACCGATGAATATTTCCTCACCCTCTCCTCTGCTTGCTACTTCCAAGGTCGATATCAGAAGTCCAAGTCCACAGATAGACCCCATCAACTTAGACACCTCGATTGCTCCTAAACCCACAACGATAGTCGAGTCAACGACTAGTTCGAGTTCCAGATCTACACATCAGAGTTCTACAATACAAGCGGACGCATCTACATCGTTAGACACAACCTCCAGTCGTCGTTCAACTCGATCGAAGAAAACCACTACGCAAACAATAACGACAGACATCTTCGGTGTTATTTCTACAACATCTACATCTACAACTTCCACTGCTCGTACACGTCGAAAACCACCTATCGCTGAACACAGTGTTTTCTTTGGTATGACAGCTTTAGCGTTACGCTCTCTAACTACTTCCAATACAACCCGCAATCAACAACAAGTTGTCGAAATTCAAAAAGAGATTATCAGGAAAGAGGGAGCTCGACCTGATAGTCCTACTACCAAAGTTAGAACTGCTCTAGAAAAGCAAAAGGAAGAGAAAGTTCAACAAAGGCAACAACGTGCGGAGAGACGAGCAAGAAGGAGTGAAGGAGGTGCAGAAGTTGCGGATTTAGATAATGAGCCAGCTGTAGATTTGGAAGATTCTGAATCTAATGGAAGGCATCGTAGAGGTCCTGGAGAGACTGAGGATTATGAATCTCCTCCGAGACCTGAACGTCCGATCAAGCGAGGAAGGTTCGAAGAGGAGGGAAGTAATAATATTCAGGACGAGAAGAGAGTCAAGTGGGATCGTGGACTTGCAACGACTGTCTTTTTAGATGATATTCCTCCAAACCCTAGAAGACCTCCGAAAATTACTCCGGCTATGAAAGGTTGTCTGTCCCAAGCTGCAAAGGTATTTACCTATAATTTCGTATCGAACGTTTGTTCTGATTCTAATACGAATTTTCTTTTGTAGGCGCTTCGACTTGATACGATGGGCAATGTTTTGAATGCGGATGTTCCAGTTCCTGATATTATTCGGGAAAATGTTGTTGTCAAGAAATTTGTCTACGACGATGACGTCGAACCTGATCTACCTCCACCTCCAACACCAGAACCTAAGACAAGAAGCAAAAGTAGAAAAGCCAGGAGCTAAATCATACATCCTTCTTCATTCTTCACCTACCGTCCCACAATTTATTTTATTTAACGTTAACCGATCTCTGTCAACTGTGCTATCTCGCTTTGTATATGCCCCAGTGATCCTAATAGCTATATGTCTGTACAATTTTCTCCCTGTTCTTGATATACCAAATTCTCTTTTAAGTCTTTTGTCGTGTTCTCTGTCCGCCTGTCTATCTATCTCGATGTTAATCCAGGTTATTTATGACTACAACATAATAGGTATCAATCAGTACAGGATTTGTTTTTACTCTACAAGCATGTCTGCCAGACTACTTTGCACCTCTGTAGTTGATGGTGGGTGAGGCTTGGTTGACAGGGAGGACGAAGACCTCAGCGATGTTAACGTGTGGTGGTCTTGACGCAGCCCAGACGATCTCCTCAGCAATATCCTCAGCAACCACTGTCAAACGAGACAAAAAATGATCAGTATCATAGCGAAGGAGGTAAGGAGAGATATAGAAAGTCTCACATGGTTGAAGACCCTCATAGACTTTATCAGCAGCAGTCTTGTCCCCACGGAATCGAGTGACTGAGAACTCAGTCTCAACCATACCAGGTTGAATCTCTGTTACTCGAATGGGAGTATCAACTACTTCCCTTAATAACGCACCAGAGAAAGCTTTGACGGCGTGCTTTGTAGCACAGTAAATGCTACCGCCAGCATATGGCTCACGACCTGCAACAGAGCCAAGATTGATAATGTGACCAGTTTTGCGTGCTTTGAAGTCTGAAGTGCGTTTAATATGTCAAAATCAATAGAAAGGGAGATCACTCTGAAAGTTGGTTTACCTTTGATCAAAAGCTGAGTTAACTTGATCAGGCCGAAAACGTTCACAGAGAACATGGCCTCAACATCATCATCAGAGATTTCACCGACACGTTCTACACCAAGAACGAAGCCAGCATTGTTCACTAGAGAAAAAAGGGTATAGCAGCCGCCAATAGAAATAGTAGATAATTGGACTTACCGAGGATATCAATCTTCTTGAGATCCTCGGGGATGTTATCCAATAGGGAGTCAATCTGTTTCTTGTCTGAAACATCAAGCTTTACGGTAGCAAACTTTCCACCTGCTTGAACCCCAGATTGCTTATGAGCTGCGATACATTGCTCCTTGACGGCTTCCAATTGCTCTTTACGACGAGCGGCCAAAATCACGTTGGAGCCAGCCTAAATCCAGAGTCAATCTGTCGTCCCCCAAAGATTCCTACGTAAATCTGACCTTTGCGAAGAGGATCGCGGTTGCCTGAAGTAGTTTATCATATCAGGTGGGAAGGAGGGTATCTAAGGTTTCGCACTTACTGCGCCAATTCCAACACTAGCACCAGTGACAAGCACAGTCTTGTCTTGGAGACGAGAGGAGTTGAAGACGGACATATTCCTGCGACAAAGAGCTAAAGATTGGAAGAGAGTAGGAGGTGTTTTCAAGAGATGCCTGAGAGGGAAAGTTTGGAGGAGACGGCCTGCCACTGGATGATGAATGAATATAAAGGAATGGCTATCTGATCAGTTTCCCACTAAGATCTGGTAAAGGATAAAAAGCAAGCTTATCGTGAAAATGAGTCAATTTCTGAACGGACTTTTGCAATAATTAGAGCCAACCGGAACTTTTGCAGAGGAACACGGCCGAGCCAGCAGCTTGTAAAGAGGCTTTAATCCGTTCCGCTGTCTCCTCCCAACATTTTATTTATTTACCCCGCGTCGGCTAAAACGGCTAGATAACTCATTGATATTCAAAATCGCGACAATTTGACAACACTCTGTCGAATCTTATCCCAGCATGCTCGACGATAACTCCAGATGGAAAAATCTTCTTCATTGGCTCAGAGACAAGCATGGGATGGACATTGGCCCGGAAGGACTCCGTGTAGAATGCAGAGAGACTCCTGGTGAGAGTTATTCCCCAAGAGCAGTCGAACTCTCCACTTATTTTAAGCAGGTGCGGGAAAGGGACTGTTTGCCATTCAACCATGCAAGGTGATTCATGTCTTTTGTTCTCAACGCATTCTCTTATGCATCATGTGGACTCGTAAAGCCCTCAGAGACTCTCTTTACAATACCTGCAAAAGCAATGATTAACGTAAAGACATTATCACAATTGTACCCCGCGAGAAAGGATGGTAGCACTTTGAGTGCGACACAGATGATATCTTTACATCTTCTTCTGCACAAACCTCACGGAAATGAAGAATCGTTGGATCGAACTTTTGGACCGTATATCTCGACGATGCCAAGAGACTTTGAGAGTCACCCTTTGACGTGGTCTGTCAGGAAACATTTGAAACGCTGTTCGCTGGTCGAAGATTCCTTGCTGGATGCTTTACCGCCGAGTGCGTTGGCTGCATTGCACAGGCTTACTTCAAGATACGTTGAAGACTGGAAAAATACACGTGCATATGCGGTGAGTGACACTCACAAAGAATCGCTGACCCCCCCTTACCTTTCTCAGTCTGAGCGACTAGGGATAATTTCAACTTCATCTCGAGACGACATTCAAGATATCAAACAAAATCTCTGTCCTGATAACGATACATTTATCGAAGATTATCTATGGGCTTGGCTGAACGGTTCGATAGTATTTACATATCAATTCATGGTTTACTGAGAACACTTCCTTGCCAGTGAATACTCGATGTATTTATTATAGGCTTGATTCATCTCCCTCGTCTACTATAAATCTTACTCTCTGCCCCGTGCTTGATTTCGCTAATCACACGCCTAAACAAACCAATATCGTTCCGAGCTTACCTTCAAATCAACCCACTGCTCCTGGAAGTCGAAAACCATTAGGAGTCGGAGGAGACTACATCTTCACTTTGTCGAAGGAGACACCAGTCAAGCAGGATCAAGAAATATTTCTACGTTACGGAGGTCATTGTAATCGTGCCCTTGTGGTTGAATATGGCTTTGTCAATCTGTTTTCTGAGGATACAATAGCCAAAGGAGACGTCGATGCAGAAATCGATGTGGAAGACCTGGTAGAGAAACTGTTTGAAAGTCGGGGGGCTTGCGGGGAATGGATGAAAGGAATACTTGATTACGAAGGATACTGGGGGTACAAATATTTCTTCTCGTGTAAATATGCCCTCGCTAATGAGTGTCTTGGATATAGAGATTGGACCATGCATTCTACACTTCAGCCAGCCCACCCTTCTTACCGCCTCATAACCAGCCTACGATTGTACCACTCAGTTGAGGAGTCGATTTTAGAAATCCCAGAAAATTCAGAAGAGATATTCGAGGCATGGAAATCGGTGGTGGCGGGTGTGGACGAGATCGTTTCTGAGCAAAATGAGCAAGCATGGAGAAGGACTGTTCTTGATATGTGCAAAGAATTAATGCAGAGGGCAGAAAGTGGGATGAATAAAGTTGAGAATGTATCTTACAGCGAGATCACTCTACCCGACTGGTTGGAATGGATGAAGGGGAATATTGCATGTCTGTGGCAGGAGGAGCGAGAAGTCGCTAGATTAGTTTCGGAAAGTATAAATACAGGAGTGGATTTTTGAAGTTGAAAAATACAGCACATAGAAAGATATAATTTAATCACAGCTTCATGTATCCCTGAAGACCGGTGTCAGTGTCGCGGGACATAGCATTAGAGCAGCATGTCTTCTGCAAAAATAGCGACAGGCAGTGGAAGCGTCTAGTAGCATTGTTATTTAGTTACTTTAAAAGGCAATCATTACCGGAAGCAGCTGCTGACCTAAGTGGTTACCACCATGCTTTTGTTGAAAGGCGCCAGAAGCTCTCTAACCGCGCTCACGTTTAGTTTCACAGCCTTCGGGCTCATCTCTTCTCAAATTCATATATTCGCTCTTTGGCTTTTGTCCATCATCGTTCCTTTACTTTCTCCTCTCAAAGCCCTTTCCTTCGGCCAAGCCAGGTCCCTTCCTGGCATCCCCATAACACAACATGGCCATTGAATCTCTCTTAAGTACCAGGGCTCAGAAAGCCTTCATGGGCACGAGTATGTCCTTTAAACTTCTTTTAATAATTATCTCGGCTATGTGGCTCAATCTACAAACCTTTGTGTTTTAGTCCTTCTTCGTTAGTATCTCAGTCTACTCCACAACCATGTTCGGATATCTGATTAGGCATGTGCGTAAACTATAGAGGGTATAATAGTCATCGTCATGGTTGGAATTGTGTTCGGATTCGTGAGTGACTAGACAACTTCGATTTCACAAGACCGTCTGTTTCTTACGGTCTCTACTATTCAGGTAGCCGACGAAGTCGATTTCAATGTTCCAAGATACAAGGTACGATAATAATGTCCTCTGCCATAGGCTTGTCCTGATTTGCGGCGTTGGACAGACCTTACCATGCTATCTGGCATTATTCGTACTTGCAGAGTGAGTTTCCTTCTTCATCTCTCGATACTAAATATTAAGCATATACGCAGAATCTTTGAATTGTTAATGGCCTTCGACGCTCTGAGACTACGAAACGTCATTCAATTAGTCGGAATTCTAGGTATGCGCCATGTTCAACCCAGTATTCCCTTGCTCAACGATACTCGATGAACCAGCTTTTCACGGTGGCCTCATCGTGTTCGCCGCAATTCAACCACACGAGACCCGAACTGCCCTTGTGACAATGCCCGGAACTGATTCCTTCCGTGTAAGAACTTCCATGAAAGCGCACGTCGAGCGCATGTCAGAACTAAACATACCATTTCTTCTCAGAACGGCGACGGTTCCCATTCATTATGGCACAAAGTCCTACCATTCCTAATCGTACCACCTATCATAATCTTCTGCTCTTGGGGTGTACTGTTATACTGGGTTCGGGAGCTTTACTTTGAGTTTGGGTAAATTCTTGACATCACTTCCAGAGGAGCGCTGCTTACTGAATTCATCATCCGCAGTTGGGCTATCTTCCATATTGTTGGCGCTAACCCCGCCATGAAGAGTAAGTTTTGATGATATTTGACATATCCTTGGAACTGAACGAATTATTTTTACTCTTGCAGCGATGTATCAATTCTATCAAGTCTTGATTTGTCTCCTTAAATTCGACTTTTTCTGCTTCACAGGAGTCACCATCCAAGTGAGCTATCCTCTTAATCTTTGCTCGAATCTTCTGCGCTAAGCCATGGACCGCCTGTAGCTTTTGATCGTTGTATTGCAAAAGAACTCTGCGGAGTTTGGACTAACAATAGCAGCTATCCCAATTGTTTTACTTTTACTCGCAGGGGCTGGTTTTGCGACCAAACGAGAGATCAAGTGGTATGTCTTATATTGTCTCAGAGCTTCGAAGCAAGTCATCAATCTTATTGGAACTACAGGCTCATGTCAATGATGCTTGTTCTCATGTTGGCCGCGGAAACATATTGTACGTTCATCTCTTATCTCTTTTATAATATGCTGACCTTTGTTTCGCACCCTTACAGTCAGTGAGTATACCGAAGAGTCAAATGACACATAACCCAGAGTTAACGTCTCATATCAGTTTACAAGCTCGTCCGTTTCTACGAGCCCAGTTCCAGAGAACAATATGAAACAACGCGAGCAACACTCACTGTCTTCAGTACGTGTATCAACAAAAGCAGACATTGACGGTTCTGATCTTTCATTTACTTGACTTTAGCAATCATTGCTTTCCTTCTTCTTTTCTTAACATTTGCTGTTGGTCTTCGTTGTTTATCCGACTTCGACAAAGGCCTAATAAGCTCCAAGCTTCACGGTCAGTCTTACAAGCCTGTTGCAACAGCCCTAAAGGAAAACTTATTTGGTATTAATTCCTTTTATCCGTGTTTAGATGTGACGGGGACGTCGAAATACTTATCATCCATTGGCTCATCAGGTGCATCACCAACAACTCAACGGCACGAATCTTACCTAGGGGGAACGCAACTAGGACAAAGGATATCAATAGAGTGATCAACAGTATCACTCCAGAGTTTGATTATCCTTTTCTTTTGCAGGCCACTCGTATCCTTATGTTTACGTTCCTTCTGTTTTTACCTTTGTGACGATCCACCAATGACGAGTACCGATGTATTTTTAATTGTCCCATTTCTACGCCCATTCCCCCACACAGCTGTGTTTGACCTACAGCCTCCCCACGTATGCTATATTTTATTTTCTGTTTGGTTCTTTTGGACTTCTGGTTATGGCTGTAGAGATGATTCAGGATTTGTCTTCCTCAAAATCCTTTCTCGTCTTCGGCCATGCTGTTGAATGACACCACCCACGAACTTTTTCACTTCTTGTTTTGTTTTGTTCGTTCGTTCGTTCGTAGATAGATATGGCTTAGCTTTGGTATACCTGTTGACATTTCTTCATGATACTGGTTTGTCGTAACATATATCATTTGTTTGCATATATATGGACTGGTGTTAATTATATCTATTCTCTCACTAGTGAACTAACTATTTAAAAAGCAAGGGAACTCAATGAAATGATAGAGATAAGAGCAGCAAAGATATGAATAGACAATGTAGTGATGGCACTGCTGGCCGTAGTGGAAGGGAAGCTGACAGCAGTTTCGTTTCCGTTCAACCAAGGGCTATGGGCAGGAGGGGACTGTGCTTGGGGGAACGATTGGAGGGTGTTTGTACCATTCGAACAATCACCTGATTGTTGAGTGTTTTGAATCGCAATCCTAGGGTAAGGATGTTAGCGTTCTGCATTCCTCCAATAATAGCCCGAGTAACGATAACACGTACGGGAGGGGAGTGATTGTGAAGTATGGTTGCTTGTCGATATGAGAACCTTCGTAAAAGGTCAACTGATATTGGTCGTCATTCATTAACAACTATACTAAACAAACAGGGAAAATATAATTGAGACATACGTTATAGTCGCCTGATGGAACACATGTATCGATGAGCCAATTTAAATGTTTGACAGTGCTACCTGTCTCTTGAGTGAGTAAACCAGGTCCTTGAGAGACTGTGAGATTCAGTTTCGTCTCGTATGAGACGAGGTAAATCTCTAGACTGTCGAAGCTCGTAGCAAGTCCCGAATTGGGGGTGGAGGCAGCTTGGTCGAGGTGGCCATCTCCAGAAATCTAGTCGTGATATCAGTCTCCCATGAATAGATAAAATACATATTAGGTAGCTCACGTCAATAGCTATTCCAGTAGTAGAGCCAGCATGGAGAGTGCTTCAAACAATCTCTGTTCAATTATGATCTTGACTGTGACGATGAACAGGCATACCTCTGAGGAGCAGGAGAATCAACGATAGATAAAGCACCAGTGAATATCTGACCGTTTATTAGAATTTGACCCAAAGCAGCCTGGGCAGCGAAGAAAAGAGCGACGAGTGAAAAGAGTGTGTTTTGGCTGAACATGACGGTGTATCTGAGAGATGGAGATGAGCCTTATGTCGAAAAATCTCAGGCTGTTGTCATTCCCATCTTCAAAGACATTCGGAGACATTTGTTCCTCAGGGCAGCATCATCAACAGGAGTTTCTCCGATCTCTTTATGGGCGTCTGTTTCAAGGCACTAAACCGGGAGTAACTGAGTGATTTGTGACATCTCGTGAACGTGACATATCACGGCGTGTCTGTCTGTAAACACGGTCACGCGCTAGAAGCCTCGCTCTACTTCTTACCACAACCACGATGGACGATAGACCTGACCCGATATCTCAATTCTTCCCTGGTCAAGAGCCAGAATCCGTTGATCTCTATGCAGTACTTGGATTATCCAACAAGTCCGCAACCCAAGATGAAATCAAGAAATCTTACCGTAAACTTGCCTTGATTCACCACCCAGATAAACATGCCACAGCAGGCGAAGCGGCCAAAGCAGACGCCTCACTGAAGTTTCAACAAATCGGCTTCGCGTTCTCTGTGCTCAGTGATGAGAAGAGGAGAGAAAGATATGATAAGACAGGAAGAACAGATGATGGAGGTGCCGACTTTGGTCCTGGGGAAGGTTCTTGGGAAGATTACTTCGAGGATTTATTTGAGAGAGCTACCAGGGAAAAGTTAGATCAGATGAAGAAAGAATATCAAGGTAAATCTACAAACACTGAAAAGTTGTTGTGTTGGTACTCAGACGCGGAATGGGTGTTATTTTAGGTTCTAGCGAAGAGTTAGAGGACCTGAAGGCCGCTTATAATTTGTGTAACGGTGACTTCGAACTTATCATGCAAGAGATTCCACACTCCACTTACGACGACGAGGCGCGCTTTATTACTACCATCTCAAATCTTGTCTCCAAAGGTGAACTCCCGAAGAAGAAGACATGGGAGAAGACCGTGAAAGATGAGAAGGCCAAGCTCGTCAGGAAGAAGCAGAGCGATAAAGAGGCTAAGGAGGCAGAAGAGTTGGCAAAGGAACTTGGGGTTTGGGACGAGTTCTATGGAAGTGGAAAGAAAGGGGAAAGAAAGTCGAAAGGAAAGGGCAAGGAGAAAGAAGGACAAGAGGAAGAGGAAGACCATTCATCCCTCCAAGCTCTTATTTTGAAACGTCAGAAGAACAGAGAGAGCCTTTTCGATAATTTGGCAGCAAAGTATGCAGGCATGGATGAATCGACACCCAAATCGAAAGGGAAAAAGGGAAAGAAGAGGGCGAAGGTAGATGAAGATGAGGAAGAAGAAGAGACCCATTCACCACCGAAGAAAAGGGCGAAGAAAGACATCCCTCCACCTCCAGATTTAGATGATGCGGAGTTTGAGGCATTGCAGAAGAAATTATTTGAGGGGAAGGGCGGAGCTAGTAAGTCGAAGGCTTCAGGCTCTTCTGCAAAGTCCAAGGGTACTCGAGCTTCAACTCGGAAGACCAAGTCATAACCCATGCTTACATTCATTGTTATTTCTCGCTTGTTCTTGCCGTTTTGTCATCTGTATTCCTATTGTATATCGTATTTTGCTTTTTCCATTGCCGTTAGATCACAACATCGAGGATTGAAAGCACAAGGAAAGTGTGTATAAAAGCAGACCCAAAATATAAGTTACAGTTACAGATATCGAATCGCGTCGATTCCAAGACTCCTTCTAGCATGAATGATAGCAACCAATTCCTTGATCGACTCCTCCAAAATCACAACATTATCCAACAATCTCGACAGAGTGACCCTGGTCTCCTTCTTTTCCTCTTCCTCATGCTCGTCATGCTTCTCCAGTGCTAAGTTACCTGCCCCGTCTCCCCACTGCCCAGAAGATGTGAATACATCCTCTTCTTCATCATTCCACTTCTTAGACTTTACAGGCGTCCAAGGACCATTTGAAGGAGCTGGAGCAAGGAAAGGTTCCACAACGATAGCACTAGTCTTCTGGTAATGTGGTCCGAATGGACTAGCATCCAAAGCTTTACGCTTGTTAGTAGGAGAAGATGGTTGTTCTGAAGCTTGTTGAGTCTTCGCTTTAGACTTTTTCGGAGTCAAAAACGAGACAAATGATGAGGACGTCTTCGGTTTTGGTTTCGATTTCGGTGTAGTTGGTTCGGAAGGTGCTGTAGTGATGGTCGTTTTCGAACTAGATGTGATGAGGTTTGAAAATCCGGCGAATGGATTGGTTCCATCGAGCTCTAAAGCGAGTGTAAGAGCATCAGTCAAGTTCTCATTGAACAAAAGCCCTTGTCTTCTCTCCGACAAATATTGGTCAAAGTTCTCCACCATTGTTCTATATCGCTCCAACTGGGAAACCAACCCATGGAAGATTGAATGAACAACAGGCCTTGACTGTACGTCGATACTCGACGCAGGAAGGAAATGTGACTCCGATGCCAATTTCTCCTCGATCTCAAAATCAATAGAACGATCGTCTCCGTCATCTTTATAACCCAAGGTCGCGTTATGGTCTTGTTGTTGAGCAGATTGTGTTTGAGATGATTGTGAAGCATCGGGGAAACCCTCCTCCTTCAGTGAGAACGTCAACCACCCAGCAAGAGATCTGTCGGGACAAATCGCCAAACATGCAAGTACACCTGTTAACGCCATATTCAGTTCAGGTGTATTTGAGAAAAACTTCCTCAAGCTCTCCAATACAAGTGAAAGAACTGGATCGTTAGGGTTTAATCTATGTTTCAACTTCGCCCTCACCTCGTCATCGATGTTTAGTGAGAAACATGGATGACTCTCGATGGAGACAAGGGCATCACGAAGGTAGTGCTCGTATCCCGTACTGAAAGCGTCTTCGTTGTGGTTTGGGTCTACACGAGAGACCAACGTAAGGTACAACCCCATTTCACGCTCGTGTGTCCAATACGTGGTATCTGGCTGAGTGAACAATATTGATGAAAGCGACTGCGGCATTCTATCGTTATGGGATGGAGCATGGGTATCATCTTCTGCACCAGGGTATACGAAGGTCTCTTCGTCTTCTTCGTCCTCTTCCTTTATGACCGAAGTATTCGATACATCCTCTATCAGGGCAGAAGGCTGAGGGAAGCTGGTAGCCTTCGGATCATACGTAACAATGAGAAGTTTTTCGATCGAGACTGTACAATATTGGTTGAGCATAGACTGAAGCAATTGAAGGGCAGCGGTGACAGTGGGAAGTGAGGAGGATTTGAGGCTGCTTAAGAGGAGGTCCTTCAATGTGAACCGACCCATCGAGGTAAAATATTCAGAGGGACGCCGCGAGTCAGGTGCTTCCATCTCGAGCAGTACCATTGCAGTACTTTTCCTCCTCTTGGCGCGTAATGATCGTCTGTCTGCCGGAGACTTGATCGCATGAATAGTATGTCCATTCAAGTTGAGTAAAGCTTGAGGACGCATCCGTGAACGAGTGAAGTCCTCCGTATTGTCCTCGCTCAGCAGGAAATCAATGAGAAGGTCTCCAAGCTGTCCATTATCTAGCGTACGCATCATGATCTCGATATAAGACATAACTGCAACAGCGCTTCCATCTGCGTCGGAACACTCGAGAATTGAAGGGTAGAGGACATTCTCTAAGAAGACCCGTCGAACGGCATCCAATATAGATTGCACGATTGCGGACCCAACAAGGACTGATGCATCGAGGCTCTCTGCTCCATCGGGAAGTTTATTGCGTCGAAGAACATCTTGCAGGAATTCCAACAGCTTGAGAAAGTGATCAAGTCGAAACTTGAAGTCCGGATTGCAAGAGTCTTCCACACCAAGAGCTCGACTCTTCTCCTTGTCCAATTCCAGTTTCTCCTTCTCTTCTTCTGTAAGATCGACAGAGGTACTACCCAAGACCATGGTGCTCCCCTGGTTGGCTTCCGTCTGAGGGGCAGTGATTTCCAATTTGGTGGGAAGTAGAGAGTACACTGCGCCCAAACCTGCCGCAAGAACATCTGAGAAGTCACCATCAAGGATATATTCAGCCAGTGCCAAAGCCGCGTCTACGTTCGGGTCAGTGTCTGCGCTGGAGGAAGTTGAGGTTGAGGAAGATAGTGACTCGTCTGCCGTTGTCTTCTGTTCCCCTGGTGACATCGCAACGTCCATGAGGAACAGGAGACCAGCTCGAGCGAAATCTCCAATTTGGCCTTCTCTGTGAACGAAACGCAGTAGATAGTTGAAAAGAAGGAATTCATATTCCGGCTTTTTCGTTGATGTAGTCGAAGGAGGAGCGGAAGAATTAGTGTCCTGAGATTGACTTTGTATGGGAGGCAGATTACTGGACGATGTAATAGTATCATCTTCTGCTTCTGCGCTTGTATCGTCGTTGTCCGCATGCAGCTCCTCTTCCTCCTCTTCCTCCTCTTCCTCCTCCACTGAAAATAATGGTTCTGGACGATACCATTGTTTATCATGAAAGAATATCATCAGCAGTTCGCGATAATTTCGTATTCGACTGCATAGAATGCATAGTAAATTGACCACTAAACACGGGCGTGAACACAGAGGTGATGAATGATATGAAAATACTCACAATCTTCCTCGTATTCCGAAGGTTGACTCTGCCTTATATTACCAGCTGCACCCATGACCCTATTCTTCCCATCCAGTTGTTCTTGAATATCATCTCCGACACAGCTTCTGAGCAGGCGAAGGACTGCTTTATGGACTGCCGAATGTACTAAGAATTGCTCGTCCATGAGCACGACCATGTTTTGAACGGAGCGCAGCACTTCAGCTTGAATCCCAAAAGGCCTATCCGTTTCACTAAGTTTCACGAGTGTTCCAAGGACGTCTGGTGTCATGAGGTGAGACGACACTTAGGCAGAGAAAGGACACTCTTACCGTTCTTCAATAGATATTCAAGGCATGCTCCGGTCCCACTATACCATAATTGAAGGTCATTGACATGAGCTCTCTTTATGACCGTGCAATACGACTCACCCTTCCTCTGTTCTGGTTGATTCCCAAACTAGCGAATCCACCATAGACTTCAAGTGTGCTGGAACATCCGTCGATTGGATACCCCGGGAAAGTTGTCTCTCATCTGGGTGTAGCAGTGTATTCTGGAGACCATAGATAGAATGAATACGATACCCCGTCAGAAAAACACGAGAAGTATACCTTTACAAGCTGCCATGACTTGTGGAACTCGAGTGCATGGTCAACCTTTATAATCTGAATTAGAAGTGCTCGATGCATCCATTGAGATTGCAACCCACTTCGACCTTTGGGGGTGATTGATTTCCAGATCTCAGAAACTTTGAAAAATAATCCATATTGAAGCCAGTGCCCGCCTTGCGGGCAGCAAGAAGTAAAGAGATGGAGGTGTACAATCAAAGTAGAGAGTATGTTACTATGTACAAATATGTATGGATCAACCTTCCCTAAGTGTAACCGCCCTGAGCGCTTGAACTGCAACGCTTGACCACACCCACGTAGCTGTCCAGGTCCAGTTAATAAGTGCTGTATAGATCTACGATGATATTACAGAATAGCCCGGATGGAGGGAGCAAACCAGGTATAGATGAATATACAATGAGTGAATAAAAATTGGATGTCATGAGAGAAATCGAAAAGACTAATGCAAGAGGTCATGTCCTAAACCCAACCGAAACCCGGTAGCAGGGACGTCATTAGATGTTCTGGCATACTGTGCAGTTGAAGGTGATATGGTCACGGAATAGTGCGGCTGAGAGAGAAAGATGCTAGATTAGACAGGCAAAATATGTTGTACGGATAGTCACTTACGCAGAATAATCAGTGCAGCCAAGCCTGCTACTACAATAACATAAGTTACCGTGTATTTCAGAACAATCCATCGGCGTTGGCGCTTTTGCTTTGTGGAGAACAATGGTGCTCGTATTTGATTCGAAGGTCGAAGCCAGACTGTCGACAAAAACAAGTAAGCGATAAGGCAACACCATACGTTCATTGACACTTACACAACATCGTTGAGTGCATCTTGTCAATGAATGGAATAAGCGTTGGCGGTGTCATGATGATTAACAACACATGAGCGAGTAAGAAGTCTGAACTCCACAGAGACATCTCGACAATCTTGACAATATATTCACGAGCAGGTTGCGAGAACGCTGAACTGCCAAGACCACGACCATACCATTTACCAGACCACCAAGCACGATTAGTTTCGTCGTGCTTATATTCACGGGAGAGGAACACGGCAATCAAGATCTTCTGGATGGCACGTTGGATGGCGATAATGGCAATTACACCGAGAACAGCATGCGAAGCATCCCAAAGTTCCAGGAACCACTGCAAATAGATGTTAGCGAAAGCATAGGATGTGAAGACTGAATACATACGAAGAACTCGAAGAATGCAAGCAATCCAACCAGGGCGAAGAAGTGACCGATTGCAGCCATTACTGAAGCGAACTTCTTCCAGGAATCCAACATAGGCCCAAGGAGTAGAGATATAAAGAACAATCCCAACAACATTCCTGCATTCCATGCAATAGGTCCAACGGCGACAACTGCAATACGAATCAATGGACTAGGGGGTTGATTGCCATTCTGATCGGGGAAGGACTTGACGAACATATACGCGACGATGAAAATGATAGCGATACAGATAGGCCAGACAACTTCAGAGAAGAAGACAGCCCGCCAGCTTGCACGAGGGACATCGGCAGAAAGTTTCTCGGAGGGATGTCCAAGTTTCTTCTTCTTGTAACCTGTGATCATCGTACGAGACAGACGACAATACCCGTACCAACTGCTGGCCTTAGTCCTCGAGTTACCTCGAGACATCCATCGCAAAAACTCTCGGTAGTCGATGATGAAATCGGAGAACGAGAATTGATGAGGATTGAAGAGGAATGGTGCGACACACAGCGACATAACGGAGAACCAGAAGTAGATGAGATAAGGCGTCCAGATGGCCATCGTGGCATAGAGAAGGATCAGCACATTTCGCATACCCATGTAGATACTGGGTCCAGCGAAACGCGAGTACAAGATCGTGAAAGAGATACGCGTCGTTGCGAAACCACGTCCGGTAGCAATATAACGAGCACCACCAAATGCCAGATTACTTTGAATGGATTGTGAATAAATCTGTGTCGAGAACACTTCGAAGATGGGTGACAACGAAAGGAAGTGCTTCCCAAGACGTATAAGGGCCTTGCCAGTTCCTCGTTCAAGCAACTCTGATAATTCAGCGTTAGCAGTGTATCATATATTGAGCAAAAAAACAGGCAGACCTTGTAAGAACAGAGGTAAGAACGCAATGAAGAAGACCAAGAAGATCGAAATGATAGAGTGTTTAATCCAGTCAAACACGGGGATAAGGTTGTAACAACCCGGCTGTCCTGAGAGCACATTGCCTTGTGTATCAACCTTGCAAATCGCCAACTGTTTGTTCAGTGTGCCGATGTAAAGAACTAGGAAAGGTGAAGTGAGCTCAATGTTTGATAACTGTACCATATAAATAGAAAATAGGCTTACGAGTAACCATGAATGTTTGAATGGAGTAAATGACGAGGATGTTATTAATGTGGAAACCAGGGTGACCATAATAGAAGGACAAGAAACGATCAATGGGTAGTTGTGTTCCGAGGTAGTAATATTCTCTGCTCAGCATCTGCTCACCCATACCAGTGCCCAACTTGGTCTGGAAGTTCAGGATGGTACCGAAACCGAGATCACGACCTTTACCGCATTGATAGTATTCCGAATGTTTGATACGTCCACCACGACCCATAGCATTCATACCAGCAAAAATATCCTCGTTGAGATGAAGACCCTTCTGCGCCTTGGAGACACCACCACGTGTAGTCATGAATGTAGCGTTAAGGAAATCAGGATGTCCATAATGCAGTTTGCCTCCAATCCATGCGAGACAGCGAGGCGTCATTGTACCGAATGTCTGTTCCTTACCAGCAGCAATGTCACCAAGTACACCGATGTTCTCTGAGAAAATGTATTCACGAGTACCGACGATAGCGACAGGAGACTTCTTGAACTCTTTGTGACCCCACTGGGCGTAAGGGCTTTGGCTAGAGATGTTGTACTCTTCGAACTCGCCAAGGATGTTCCTGATCTTGAGACACTCCTCCAGGTAGTTATCCTGATTGGCGTCGATAAGCTGCAGGTACTCGCCACGGTAGAAGATAATCGCATGGTTCTGGTTGTCTGACTTTCCATCACCGAGAATAGGGTTACCAGGCAATTCGATCTTGAACTTGGGTTTGCGCTTCTTCGTCTTTTCGTCGATTTCGGAATGACCATCAATGAGAGCGGAGAATATCCTGGCGTCTTGACCTTTCTGACCTGGCTCCTCGTCTAAATACGCGATCTGCAAATCGGGATATGCTCGAAGAAGGAATTCGGCGTTCTCCTGTTCCTCCTTGTTGAATTTGGCGAATCGCTGCATAGACACGGCAAATTTGAACTTGCGACGTGCCATGCGCTCGAGTTCACGTTCAAGTCGATCAGTGTTGCCAACAAACCTTTGGACGATCTGAGGATTTTCGACACGATAAAGAAGCTTGATTGCTTTGGCATAGTTCATCATTCCGGATACAGTGCGGTAAAGCGTTTGTGCGCGTAGTGAAGCCCAGATACGAGTACGAAGAGTGTATTCAGGTGCGGAGGTCTTGAAACCGATACAATAGAAAGGCAAGTCGTCAACACGACTAGTCTTCTCATTCGTGGTTGCTGATCCATCGAAGTCCTGAGACTCCTCCGCCAAAATCTTGGTGTCTTTGACGAAGTTGTCCCACTCAATAGGGTGAAGTTGTTTGAGGTACTCCAATAACGTGACGCGAGTATTCTGGTCCTCCTCTCTGATAATTTCACGCAAGCTAAGCAAGATTTTCTCGGAGTAATGGGGGACAAGGACGGTGAAAGTAGGCATGGCATCGACAGGAAGAGGTTCGGGAATGGCTGTGGTAAGTGATGAAGCAAAGAATGAAATCCGACGCTCAGCTTCACCGCCGGAAGGGAAGAAGTTGCCGCTATTTCCATCGTTATTCGTGAAGAAAGGAGGTGCACGAAGGGTCCGACTGCCATCAGGAGAATCAACTTGGTGGTACAGAAGTCGTTGAACGTGATCGATAGAGAGCAGATGCTCGCGATACATAGAGATGATGATAGCGTTCCAAACTTGGGAGACGAGAACCTAGAAGACAGGATGAATTTACGATGACATTGTATAAAAAACGATCAGGTACCTTCGGTTTGTACTTGACTTCCATCTCCGCTGTAGCCAGCATCTTCGCGTAAATTCGTTTGGGTAACCTAGTGTAAACTTCCTTCCAAGGAGTCCAGATAGAGATACCAAGATAGAACGACCTGCTGACACTGAAAACAACCACCCAGATAATGTACCAAAGGTATGTATCCAAGAAGAAGAGAATGAGATCCATGATATACATGATTGCCAACGCGAATGGGACTTGGTTTCTGCACAGTGCACTGCCAAAGAACCTATCCTTGCATCCTTGAACCTTGGTACGTGCCATAACAGCAATAGGACTACTGAAATTCGAAGTCAAGAAGAAGTATGACTCAACGAATTTACAGCCGAAAACCAAGGTCCAAAGTAAAATGGATGCGGCCCGAGCACTACGGGTGAGAGTCGGGTACGAAGCCGTGAATGTTTGTGAGGCCATATATTTGCGTGATTTGCCTGCTACACGATCACCAAACATCCGCCCCGAAGGGATGAGACCAAAGGCGAGGGTTGCAACAACTGAAACGAAAAATTGTACTATGCCAATGATCAACGGGATATTTGAAGGAGCAGGGCGACCGTCAACAATTGCGATGTAGAATGTAGGTCCAGCAGTGAGTGCAAGGACGATTAACAGGAAGACGAGACGAGTTGTCAGATGACCAGCGTTGTTCCATGTTGTAGGAATGTAAGTAAACTCGGCGAGCGTAGCCAGGATCATTATCAGTGTCGCAACAGCTCCTCCTAACGCGGTTGCGGACCATGTCATCGGTGCAGATGGGAATTGTTTGTCCTTCGGCGCGTAGACCTTCGGTGAATTGAAAGCAACATAGAACCAGAAGACAGCGATATGGAGGACAAAGATACGGTTGAAATTGACCAACAAATGGGCGGCCGAACGTTTCTCGAAGTAGGTCTTGAAGAAGACTTTATTCCAGTCAATACGACTGAATTTCATGAAACGTTGGGTGGGGGGGACGTCAATGAGACGAGTCTGCGGGATATGTAATTTGATTAGAACATTTTTGGAGTTAGCAAATGACAGTACTCACGTTATCCTGAAGCGTAATCTTAGCTAAACCCTCGGGATACCAGAACAGTTGATTGATATCATCATAACCAATGATCTGGTCATGATCCTTCTCCTTCCTGACGAATTTCCCGTCGACTACCTCGTATCCCTGGTCGCGCATGAACCTGTATATGGGTTTGATGACAGTTTCCAGATACAGACCCTCGGGAACTGGGTCTATTCTGTTCTGGCACTCGGGACTGCGGTAGTAATCATCTGCACACTTGAAGATGAAGCACAGACATTCAGGTGTGAACCTGACGTTCCCAGCTTCTCCCCAGCACAGTAACCAGAGAGCAACTTGTCGGAGTCGGTCGTACTGGCTCATGTTGTTCATAGCATTTCGCCATCTGTTCAAAGCGCTATCAAGAGACTTGGTACCGGCGGTCTTGACATTTCCCTTCACGCTCTTGAGACGTTGGAGACCAGGGTTCTGTGATTGACCAACAGCGTCATCGAGATTGAGCTGTGCAGCAAAATACCACTTGCGGTAGTTTGCGTGTTGACCACCAATATAGTCAGCGTGAAGAGTCAGAAGTGCTTGGTTGGGAGTCATACGAGAGGCTCGTGAGTCCAATGCCTGCATTAAAAAGTCGAACTGAAGAGACCGTATTAAGATTCAGTGGTACACAGAAGACAAGCTGGGTCTTACCATATTCCGCATCGAATCCTTCTGGAAACCAAATTTGTGTGTGAGGTCCAAAAAGATATCTTCTATTTCCTCCGTGGAAATGGGTATCTGACGGTCGGCAGACCATGCTGGATATGGTTCTCTTGAACCTGGTATATCAGAGAATGGGTTGAACGAGCCGCCCATCCCCATAGTACTGGTGCTCATATGCGAGTCAACAGAGCCGCTATAATGACGGTTGTAATCGTTTACATCTTCTACACTTCCAGATGCTATTGAGTAAATGTATAGTTAGTGTCATTGCCAATGCAGGTATCTATGTGTGATGCAGAAGCGCCGGTCCAAGCAACCACAGCGCACTACCCTTTGGTATGTACACAGAAACCGACGATATTCACTCACATTGAGGAGTTTGTCTTCCATCGTAGAAACCATTTGGACCGGCCAGCGGAACTGCGCTGGCATTACGACTGTCGTATCCGTCGCTGCCAATGGAATCGACAGAGTACTGACGAGAAGGCTGAGAATAAGGTGATGGATTGGAGAAGGGGTTTTGAGGCCCTGGCTGTCCGTATCCAGGACGGCCAGCCATAGTTATTCTAGTAAAAGGTGGCGAAGGTGGAAGGCGTAACGGTGGATACGCGAGAGATTAAAAGCTGTCTGGGAGAATTGCTGTTCAGAGTTGTTCAAAAGAGTGAAGCGACCTGCAACAAGCTGGTGTTGGGTCTAGTTAGCGAGTGAAGTCGAATGGCGGTGAGAACAGGGAGGAGAACGAAGGCGATGAGGAGGAAGGGGAAGATGTAAACGAGAGGAAGGACGTTGGAAGCGACGTCGGGTTGTTGAGCGGTCTCTTGTTTTGGCAAATTTTGGTGGGAGACTATTCTTGAGAACATTCGTGGGAACCTGTTTCCATGTGCAGCGTCGCTAACACCGATCCAACCGAAACCACGCAGTTAAAAAATTACATATATGCCAGGAAATAATGCGGATTCTACAAATCTACTACGAGCTCACGATGTAAAATGCAACTGGCAGATCATCATCAGTACTGGTGAAACATCGAGACCCCCGTCATTCACTTATATCATTCAACGGAAAGGGCAGTGTAAAACGAGCCGCCAGAACACCAACCTGTTCCCATTCTTCAAGTACAGTTCCTTGCCCTGGCTTTGGCAACTGCAGATGGAACATCCAAGAATTCCTGTGAAGCAAGAACACCTTATCATACACTAGTACGAAACCCCCAGTCGGATGAATCACTTGTGCATGTTCAGACGTTGGCGCACACTCTCCATACACCAGGAAACAATCGTAGGTCAACGGACCTGGAGATATTATTTGCGCAGATCGTACCTCCTTCGACTTGAACAGTACCTGTACATTTTCTTGCGGATCGCGAAGGTACGGATCGAAATCCAAGCACTAAATTCCAATATAAGGCCGGGCATAATGAAGCAAATTATGGAGGCCGGATTCACCTTGGTATTGTTGATTACGAAATCTTGAAGAGTAGCTCCAGCTGCGGTGGGGCCAAAACGACGAGCCGCGTCCTTCCAACAGCTAGTGAGCTCGGCCTCTGCTTGCTCAATCATCACATTCGCAGCATGTGTGATGAAGGCTGACGGGGTAAACTTGGGGTTCGAGGTGATGGGACCCGTCGCAAAAAAAATAGAAGTATCCGGAGTAAGCATTTCCTTGAGTCTGGATGAGTAGGTGTATCTTAGGATGCAAAGGAGCACATACCGTCTGAGGGATGCAAGTCCATGGGTGAAATGTATAGGCTAGAGAGACTAGCTCTTTATCTCTTTGGAAAAACAACTAGTCTGACAGAGTGAGGTAATAAGATAACCACTTTAAGCGACTGAGGGGACCGTTACAATGAGGATCCAAGTTGTTTTGTGCCAAATTCTGGGGCCTGTGAATTGAAACGGAGGAAGTTTGGAGAGTGAGGGGATCTTTGTCTGACATGACGAATAGCAAACTCTAGATTCATCTGCAGAAGTTACACGGCGAGTCAATGAAGACTAGATTGGAAAACATTAGGATCGTAGAAATGGAATGCTCGAAATGAACAACAGTCCAGATTCGGAGGACAAAGAGGAAGGAACGATATCTTCACACCCGAGGTTGTCAGTGAACAAGAAGTTGAGAGATCATGTGATGTGACGCGTCGCGTCGCGGTTACACGCGGCGGTGTCACACTCCTTACCAGCAACCGTCATTTGTCTGTTTCTCGAGAATGAGCAGGCAAATATTACTCTGGCGAAAAGTGGCCACAGCAGACTCAGACGAGGCTTGCACAACAATCTACAAGTATCCTCTTCCTCCACCTTACACCCCAGGACCATACGATGTACAGCAGGCCTGCTCGTCTGTTCCAGAGAAACTGACCTACGTCCCTTCTCTCGCCTCCCTTTGCTTTAAACGGCTGATAGAATATCCAGAGCAAGTGCATATAGTAGAAGATGCGCGTTTGCACTATGAGCCACCCAAAGAACCAACCGACTATGACCTTCTTCAGGAGCTTTTCCCTTCATTCTCTTATGATGCTCAGGATCAATTAGATCTCACGCAGGTTGATCCACGACTATGGGCACTCGTTGTTCAACTCATTGACTCTATACCTGATGCATTTCGCACTTACACTCTCCCCCTTTCCGACATTCACCTTCCACTCCTACAACAAATACCCTCAACTTCTCATTTCTCACTTGTCACAGTACTAGAACTCAAACGCTGTCCAGAAATTGATAATGAGACTATATTGCAGCTGGGAGGCTTGCATTCACTAGGGGCATTAGATGTCAGTGCAACCCAACTTACATCCTGGGGCATCAGGAATCTCTCCAAAACCCTTCTCATATCTGACGATGGAGCTTTGCCTAGAGGGCCCTGGAACTTGAGAGTTCTATATCTCAAAGACTGTTTGCAAATAGATGACAAAGTCTTTGAGTATCTTCCACATTTTCCTTTGCTGAGCGTTGTCGGTAAGTCTTACAACCAAGGATATTTCTATGGGAGGTGTTAACAAAGCTCTCCTCAATTCCAGATCTCAGAGGAACGCCGTGCATCCCTTGTAGCAAAACATGTTTACCATTTCGTGCTAGCAATAAAGTCGAACTATTTTCCCCAACCCCTCTCCTACACGCACTTTCAAATCTCAACAAATGTCTTCATGCTACAGATGACGCTAAACCCTCTCTATTTTCCCATCCCGAGCCATTCTTCCTCCATGTTCCACGTCTCCATCATAAGGCAGGTATGCCTGCTACTAGGAACACAGGTGTAAAATCGGAACCTGCCTTTGTCACCAAATCCCGACCCCAATTTGGCGACAACTTCACCGTTGTTCCCTCTCGCCCGAAAGCAAACGCCAAAACGACTCTTTCGAGGTCTGTCGAAATCGATACGTTAGGGATAGCTGCAGAAGAAAGTCGCCTGGAGTCTGCACGCCGAGCTGTGGCTGCTTTCTACGCGCCCCTTCCGACCACAGCACACCTCAGGAGACATTCCTCAGATATGCTTTCCGCTAGAGATCCTCAACTGTATGCCTCTGACAAGAAAGAACGTCCGCCGGACCCATGGATGCTATATCGTGCACCACCACCTTGGACTACACTCTTTGACTCGGTTCATGCAGCCCAAGAGACTCGACAATCTGCTCGTTCAACTCTCAAGCGAGCTCGGTCATCAGTGGACCTTGCTGTGCATGGATCTGAAGCAAGAAATACGAAGAAAGCTCGAGATAGTATTCAAGCCGTCATGGGATTGGTTGGAAAGAGGATGAACCAAGCCGATGATAGTCAGAAACAACCGCCTGGTCAGCAAGCGTTTTGTCAGACCAAAGTTGCTGGTTCAAGTAATCCATTCGCTAGAAATAACGGGATGTCGTCGATGGATCCTGACCTGACACGGTCACATAAACCCCCTCGTAACGTTCCTATGGTTCACAAAACATGTCTGGACCCATTATTGCTCGCTTCAGATCCTATCCAGCCTGTCCCCACCACCAAGAAATCCAATAAAACTAAGAAATCGTCGCGTTCCTCAGATGAACGACCACCATCATCACCGCCATCCTGTGTGGAAGGACCGGTATCAAACTCTACCTTTCCTATACCCCCGCCAACCACTAAACCATTAAAACCCATCTCAACACTTCCTATTCCTGCTTTACCGCCATCTTTGCTCCCCAAACCTCCAAAGAAATCCTTGTCAAGTCGCCGGAGATCGACCGAAGACGGCAAACAAACCACGCTTTCAAGCCATCTTATAAAACGGACGGCGTCCAAGGAAAGTATCTCTGTTTCGCCCGTTGGGAGTGAAACACAGACTGGTCAAGGAGGACTGAAGGTGAACGGAACAGGCACCCCGTCGAAGACGAAGAAAGATCAGAAAGTACCAGATAAGAAAGGCGCGATGTTTGATGTTGGTGCTGGCAAGACGTCGGCAGGACATGGCACGGTGAAAGGAAAGACCAGTAAGATGGCGAAGAGAGCCTCAGCACCGGTCAAGTTCGACTGGAAAGGATGGAGTGGTGCTCCCAATAGCTGATAGTATTTCTTACTCTTTTTACAGTACTTTCTTTTGGTTGAATTATTAGTCTAGTATAATGTATTTGTTTTGATGAAGAAGTAAAGGCTTCTTCAGAATCATCGCAAGATGGAAAACGAGGAACGGAAGTCCGCCGGTGAATTTCTAGATCGAAAGACTTTATTTTATTGTATTTTGCCTTTTTTTTTTATGACGTTGACTGACCGGACCGGCGCCTAGAGACCAAATAATATACCTCCGTGGACCAAGTTTGTTCTCTTCCTTCTCTTCGACCTGACCAACCTCTGCCTCCTGCCTCCTTCCCTCCTTCCCCGCTTTCCGTCTAAACGGAAAACATATCCCATACCTCGAACACGAAAAAAACAGTGCAGAAGTACTGTGATGAGCACAACAGCAATACGACAAGTTCATCAACTCGTCAAACACCAACACCAACGCTTCAACCTCTCATTCACATTATCTCTTCTCTCTCACCAGTCGAATCTAAAATCGACTTCACGAAATTATCAAAGGAAAGATAATGCCAGCGGAAAAAGGTCATTCTCTACGAGTCCAACATCATTTTATACGAGCCTTCCTCGACCATATCGTTTTCACGTCGGCGCAAGTTGGGCGGGCAAACCCCCCGATCCTCGTCTCAAAGAGGTTAAATCACACCCTTTTCCCAGTGATAGTGAGATAGGAAGATGGAGAGATTATACATTATCCAGACCAAAATCGAGTGGAGGGACTAATATCGGAGAAGATTTCTTTTATATCCAAGAGGTACGCTTTTTCTATCTGGTTTCCGTTTGCCCTAACGAGCGACGATATTGACTTGTTCATCCCTCATTATGATATTGTTGCGAAAGTAGATGCGAAATCGTTCGGTAGGTATGCCTTTGTGAAGTGATATATGTTGTCTCCATTAACAAGATATTATTTTATCTCGTAGGGTTTGTCGATAGGTATTGCAGATGGCGTAGGAGGATGGGTTGATCAAGGTATAGACCCTGCACTATTTGCTCAAACTCTCATGTTCCATGCGAGTCGTTACTCCAAATCTTCGTGGGCGGGCGAACCTGAATTTGACCCAACACAAGACTACGAAGAACGAGAAGAAGTAGAAGGATGGGAACTTCGACCAGAAGAATGTATGGAGCTTGCACATGCAGGTGTATTAAGGGAGAAGGCGGTGTCTATGGGTGAGTTCTTCGAATCCCATAATTTCCCCTGTTTGTGCAAAGAGACTCACGATACCTTTGTTTTGCAACTAGGCTCTAGTACCGCCTGCATTCTCAACTTCAATGCCTCATCAGGCATACTGAGAGCAGCAAAGTCGGTATGCTCGTCATGTACACGTTATCGTTGCTGATGTCTATTTTCAGTCTGGGCGATAGCGGGTTTTGTATCATTCGTTCATCGTCTTGTGTATATCAACAACGACCACAGACCCATTACTTCAATTGTCCGAAGTAGGTTCATAACGACTCTTGATTCTACTATATATACTGATCATGCAAGACAGACAGCTAGCAAAGCTCCCTATTGGCCCGCGGGGATACATGGATGCTAACGCTGATTCGCCGCGTGATGCGAATATTTACCAAACTCGAGTTAGGGACGGAGATATCATCATCGTCTATGTATGTCCACTTTCATCATTCATGGCGCCTTACTCATTGTTTTTTTGTGTGTTACAGACCGACGGCTTATCAGACAACGTATTCACATCCGAGATCACGTCTATATGTTCTCTTGTCTCTCGACAGTTTGCTCTCAGCCCCGACAACATGGGCATAGAAGAAGACAAACTCAATGATGACCGTCGAGCCCAAGCTATTGCAGATCGACTAGTTGACTATGCACAAATGTGCATGATGAGTAAGACGAGAGCTAGCCCATTTGAGAGAGCGGCCACCCGAGCAGCAAAGTACTACAGGGGAGGGGTAAGTTCATCTTAAACATTGAGTTTATTTGGAGTTGAGCTGATGTTGTTATTTTTTCAACAGAAACTGGACGAGTAAGTCCAAACGGTTGAAATGTATAAAACTCTGTCCGCTAACTGACATACTTTCAGCGTAACTGTCCTTGCTGTCATTGTCCGAGAATCCTACTAGACCGCCCTCATAATTGCTCTATGTTATTCACACCGTTTGATCCGTACGTACATTCACCTTTCATTCTCAACCACTACCATAGCTGACCTAGCAAAACCATTATAAAACAGAGCGCTGATTCGTTTCATCACACCTTGCAACATGTCCATACACTCACTGTATCAACAGCAACCCTTCAACCAGCAGTACGACTTTTCTGATACCCTATAGAATTGACATATAATCATTATTGGTTACCTGTTCTTGTTCACACCCGTCTTACCCTCACCACCACCCCCATCCCACTCAACACACCTATTTTGCTTGCATGAACCCTCTATATATATTATTTTTTCTAGTCCATACTACGTTCGACCACAGTGCCACTATAGACTTTCCACACATTTCCTATCCCCATTCATATATCTTACATTTTATCGTACTTATCCCGTATGGTATGTGATTTAACTCTGCATTGTACACCCCATCCTTTAAATATTTGCAAATTATTGCATTTCGATGCGCGTTTACCAGTTTTTGGTCACATTTCTCTAGAACAGTGAGCACAAATATATTATACTGAGTACTTAACAGTGTTTGGTAGTGATGTCGTTTCAATCCCCCTTGGTATCATCGTAAGTAGCTAACTCGGAGGTCTGAACTGTTTCTATAAATCCCTCTCGATGAAGCTCTCAATAGAACCTACAGCAGTCAAAGGATATTCCTTCAACACAGCTTCACCATCAACAATGAAAGTATTTGGTTGAACGAAGATCTTTCGAGGCTGAAGAAAAATCACAAAAAAAAAAAAAAAGAATCAGAGACTGGAACACAAGAATAGCAATATTCCATAGATAATGCCAAAAAAAAAAAAACTCTTACCAATTTCTTTTTGAGAACCAAGTTCCTAATCTCACCATCCCATCCAGGTAAAGGTGTCGTCAAGTCTGTATAGAATTGACGAGCTCCAGCACCGTCTGCAGTACTCTTACGAACTTGAAGATCGATCAAAAGTTTTCCAGCTGCTTCACGACCTTCAGCCAGAACCTTTTGCTTGTTAACCTAGATACAGAGACACCAGTAAAATGATTTCAGGTGACTGTTAATAGTTAATGTGTGCGAAGAGATCAGAGTACTTACTCGGACATAGAGATTCTCAAGGGATCCATCAGCACCACGGATCTCTTCAAGGCGAGCAATACCGGATTTGATCAAGTGTTGTGTGATACCCAAGCTAGACATAAAGTTATGAGTCCCCGAATATACTCACTCTGGAATGCAGTTGAACTAAGACACACCGAGCTTGCATGTGAGCTTGACCATGTTTCTTCGTTTGAGGGTCATAAAACTCAAGAGCCCTTAAACCAGCTCGTGCCATAAGAAGGAAAGTAATGAAAACAATTTCTTCAATCTCTTGCTTATCAACATACTGTTTAAAGGCAACCTCTTAGTAATCTCGATCTGATAGAACAGTGATATTTCAGGGATGCTTACACCAAAGATCTTCAGGATGTCAAGATTGTTGGCAACTGGCAAGATGATAATGATGTCAGTAACGGAGAAAAATAGCACATAGACTGAAAGAAACGTACGGTAAAGAGCCACGGTCTCTGCACGGCATTCTTCCATTGACGAAGAAACTTCACCGAGAACAGAACCAGGTGTTTGGCCCGGCTTGTACCATGAAGTGCTGAAATATCGTTGATTAGCACAAACTGAATTGTAGGAATTCAATATATAATGCGTACATTTTCTTGCCAGTAAGGGGATTGATGATCTATAAAACGTTTTGAGTGAGGACGTGAAATGTAATAGCCGTCGAAATCGGTCTATATACCTTCTCTGGATCGAAATTCTTCTTTCCGTCTGCTTCTTCCTGGAAGAGTTTACCACTACCGTGGCCAAGAAGTTCATGGTTAGCAACTTGAAGATCGAATGCCTTGGAGTCCCATTTGTTGTATAGATCGAGATCATCAGGGTGAATGAATGTAACCTCTTCATCTAATTCCAGACATGTCGTCAACAAACACCACAAAATATAGTTGAAATTTCAAAAGCTTACTAGGTGCCTTGGCTGCTAAGATATTCTGTGGACAAGAATGAATATCTGGCTCAATCGAAGAAAACTTTTACGCACAGCGAGCGAAACGTTCTTAAATCCAGTCGACTCTCGGATTTCGTAGTAGTTCTGATTGAAGTATAAGTTGCGGCAGAAGCACCAAATACAGTCATGCAGTAATTACTTACAGGGATCTAAGATTGAAGAAATGAGATCACGACGATGCTGAGCAATTATAACAAACTTACATTGATACCGGCAGGAATGCCTTGGCGCAGACAGTTAAGAAAGGTTAGAACGATGATGCAATCAATAGAAAGATAACATACCTCCAGTAGCAAAAGTCAGTACTTCCAAAGCAGTGAAATCAGGTTTCCTGAAGACATCAACTTCGAAGTCTTTGCCCCAAGGAAGGACTTTGATCAAATCTGGTGCGTTATTCACCAAGGTCTCATACTTCAAACTCAATTCCTTGTTGACAATGGCAGTGAAACCTGAACGAGAACATTATGTCAGTGTCGACCAGTGAATCATGTAGGGTGGCATTTCACCTTCCCATTCGGCTCGTCCACCGTAGGGATCGACATAAGTCTCGATGAAACCAATGTAACTCTCGACGACTGGGCCGACGTCTTTGACCCACTCCGTAGAACCTTTCTTGTGCGCTTCGATAGATCCCGTCTTGAATCTGCGACGCGAAAATTTGATTTAGTGTATATCCAAACGCAAGATATGACAGACACGTACGACTCGATATAACCATCAAGCATAGCAGATTGGTGTTCATTAGCAGCAAATTTCTTGGCCTAGAGGCATGATGAGTCTGGAGACCAACGATAAGAGATGTTTAAGGAAAGGTCTGACCTCTGTCAGAGCATCCACACTCTTTTGAAGAGCAGCAGAAAAGTCACCGTACTGAACTGTCAGAGTAGCCTTTCGACCATCAACTGTGATTTCATGAGACTTCTTCGCTTCCGGTTGCAAATCTGCTGAAGCCACAAGGAGGACATAGTTGTCAGGAGATATTTTCTCGACTCTAAATTGGAAAAGATGAGTAGATTTATTTGCAGTAACCTTCCTAAAATACTTACCGAGTATTCAAGACGTCAACTCCGAGCTTCTCTGCTGCATCTTGAATGGCAGCTACTTGCTCGTCAGTAATGGGTTCTCCCAAGTAATAATTTGACACGTGTCCAAGGCTGCGCTTTCCAATGAAATTGCTGGATTCTGGTACAAGTTGATAAATATGATCTTTCAACTGAGCAAATACGCAAGTTCATTCAGAGATATGTAGAGAGGACGATGAGGATAAATGCACCTCTTCCCAGAGTGGCGTGGTTTGATTCGTGTTAACAGAAGCTTGAACGACCGCTTCGAATTTGTCCTTGGGGATGCGAGGAATAATCTTGGTGAAGCCAAATGACTTGTAGTTTGCCAAGTTACTCAAAACCTGCGATGTAGATATATAGTTAGTTATAGTTCTCAGCACTTCATGCGTGAATCTAGCTACCTGACTTGAATACTGAAGCAAGTCCTCCCATTCTTCGGAAGAGACGCCTGATTTGGTTTTCAATGCTTCCAAGTCGGCGAGTTTCTTGTTGTCGCTAAAGGTTAAGATCAAGAGATCATAAAGCTTTTGGGCCTGAGGTGTCCATTGTCCTTGAATGATGCGAGCACCTGCCCAGGATGCCTGTCCGACGAAATGAGCATACTTCTTTTCCTTTGAGCTAAACGTAGGGTTAGCCTTCTGTCTCGCACCTGAGCCTATCTGGTGTTCATACCTGAGCTGCTGGAAAGCCTTTGCGACATCTAGACTGCAAAAGGGAGAAGAGCGATCTGCTAGGAAACGTTCAGCAGCAAGACTAGCCATAGTTCGTGGTGTAAAGGGTCGGAAGGGAGATGCGCGATGTTTAAGATGGCCTACGGATAAAGTGTGTGCTAGGCCAAGCTGTGACGGTGTTAGCCGTAGCTGCAGCGACTTTATACCCCTTCGCAGCATCCACACTGATCAGCTCGTCCTGGTCACGCACTCGCGTTAATGAATTCACTAATGCTCAGGCGCTTATCGGCCATCACCACATGCCACTTCCCGGTGCACATCCCAAAATAGTCTTTGTAGTTTACCTTGAACACAGCCCGCCAACCTTTTCAGTGTGGGCTTCATCAATCTCTACCGGGAGAAGCACTCGAAGATCATCTAGATAATCCAAAATTCGCACACACGGTTCGTTATGAACGCTGTGAATGTTCCTGGAAAGTCAGGAAGCGGTTCATTTCCCAAAAACCAGCGGCCCAAGGGAACAACTTGTCCAGAACCTGAGGGTCCTTTGAACTGATTGATAAAAGAATAATAACGGACCCTCAATAGGAGACAAATAATGAATCCAGCTACCGTGTCAATTTGGAAGGAATATGTATCTGAAGCACCACTCTCCAAGTTGAGTCTCTGTACATAGCACACTGTCAACGACAGACGAACTACGAAAACATCATCAGTGTCGCGGACTACGGAATCCGAGATACATACAAGGCCGCTGAGATATCTACAATTCCTATCAGATCTGAATGATTTCCGGTGTATTTCATTCACGCATGGCGGATATGAGATGAGGGTGGTGTGGTTTCATGTGCGTTGAGAATAAAAATTAATTATGTATAGGGGTGTAGGTAAATGGGTTATGCAAAAATGGAGGTAGATGAGAGAGTTGCTACAGCGGAAACACAGTTGAATGAAATCCTAAACTGATATGAATTCAGTCTTTCTTTTGGTCTTCTGCCTCGTCTTTTCGAACTACATTCCGGGCCCGAACATAATTATTCCACAACACCATCCACTCACTCTCTAATGTCCCTTCGCCAGCTTGACCAATTCCACCTGCCCTGTCTCCTGACACACCAGCCCAGCCCAGTGCACGTTCATAGCAGTCCAATGCCTTCTCCATTGAACCAGGTGCTTTTGTGCTTTCGCTCAGTATACCCAGTAAATTCCACGCTTCTGCGGCAGTTCGTCGGGCATCCCTCAGCAAGCTCTTTGCGGGAGCCCTCATCGATAAGGACTTGGAATAATCCCGAACCAATGTCGCTTCGGAAGCTGGTGGATGAGGAATATTGGATTGCGGTGCATCAGGATGAACAGGCGGTAGACCAGTGAGGACGCAAGCAACTCTTTCAGATGACTCAGCTGCCCTTGTGAGCCATTCCATAGATGCTGTTGATTTATCTCTGAGTCCGTACAAAACTTCAGCAAGGTGAATGGAGAGTAATGATGACCGGTGGAGTATGTACAATGCGTGAAGTGTTTGAGGAGGAGAGGATGATTCAACAGAATCTGGTTGACGAATTGACCTTAACAAATTGAGTGAAGATTCTTCAACTGCTTTGGCTTCCTTAAGTTGCCCTGAAGTTGCATAGAAAGCGGAGAGGGAAACAAGAGTCGAGATCAGGATTCGTTGAGCTAGTGGTGAGGATGGAACAGTATCTGGAACCGACGGTGGTACTTCAACTGGAGTCGCTAGGTCATCTCCTCGAATTAGGTGCATTGCTCGTGACCACCAAGAGAGTGCTTCTTCTGGTTCCCCAAGTCGCCTGTTAAGATCACCAAGTTTCAATGCTATGCGAGCAGCATCGAGACCACGACCAGGAAGAGCAGCCCAAACTCGTTCAAACTCCGAGCGAGCCTCGAAAAGTGCGTCTCTCGTACCCATCCGTTCCATGATATTCGCATGACGGTGAAGCAGCTCTGTAACGGTTTGCGGTCGTAATTTTCCTGTCGAATTTCTCTGAAGGGCAACTTGGTGAGCTGTAGTCAAGAAAGCTTGCGCATATTCTAGTCTTGATTCTATCACATTTAGACCGCCTGCGCCAGAGCCTCCACGACCAGTAAATGCGTTAGATCCAATAACGCTTCCGGTAGAGCCAACTCCCCAATTCTGCGCTATCCAAGCACTACGAACGGCATGTCTTCCCATGACTCCAAGTCCTCGATCTGTACCACCAAGATTACCTCCCGTCCACCTCTCTGCTTCGATGTCCCACTCGTATTTATGAACCTCCGGGTCTGTGTCATGGGCAAGCTCGACCTTTTCAACCCACATGTGAATTCCTTCATATGCCGTCCATGCTGTAACACCGACTGCTACAAGTCCGATAGCAGAGTACCTGAGGAATCGAGCGAAGAATTCTAAAGTGAATACTGTGCTCTGAACATAGTTCTCTTGCACGAAAGGCGATGTTTGGGGGTCAACTTCAGATGTTGGTTTTGGGACCGGTTTTCCCGGTCGAGTCGATATTGTGCGTGAAAGAGGAGTCCGAGGGAATACACGGGACCGAACGAGAGGTGGTTTCAAGGAGCAAGCTCTAGAAAGCATTTGGATGAAGCTGAGAGGGGATCATGAAGTAACGCTGGTACAGGCGCCCGCCATGAGAACGATAATTAGGAGTCACATGACTGACGCGTCACTCAACGCCAACAAGCGCCAGCCTCATCTTTGTTTGTTCCCGCTTTGCTCAGCAACTGAGTTCAAGCTTCGACCATCGTGTCGTTCTAGTCACATTTCTTATAGCAGCCCTTTCGCCATGAAGTTTCTTATTGATGATTTACCTGTAAGTATATGGTATCCCAAATTGCCATAAACTGACACATTTTGTGAACAAACGCTAGATTATTTTCCCTTACGACAGAATATACCCCGGTATGTCGTACTTCTTCGAATTGACCCAACATTCATTCATTAACATACAAACAGAGCAATATGCCTATATGTGTGATTTGAAACGCACGCTAGATGCTACAGTCAGTCTTACGCTCATTCATAAATTCGTTCTCATACTGACTAAGCCAACAGGGTCATTGTGTGCTAGAGATGCCCTCAGGTACAGGGAAGACCGTCTCCCTACTGTCACTTATTGTATCATATCAGCAGGTTTATTTAATTTACTTATTGTCTCTACTATACCACTGACACACAGCTTTGACAGTTTTACCCTACGAAACGGAAATTAGTATATTGTTCACGTACTGTACCAGAGATTGAGAAAGCACTCTCAGAGTTAAAGCGTCTCATGCAATACAGAATATCATGTGCAGAGACAGAAGAACAGAAAGAAAAGGAGAAAAACTTCTACGGTATCGGTCTGACGAGTCGAAAAAATCTATGTATTCACCCTGAGGTAATGCTGTGGCTATGAAACCTTCCACAGAGAGCGCACTGACCCCTTCCGCCCTTTCTCCAGGTATCAAAAGAGAAGAAAGGCATTGTGGTAGATGCACGATGTAGGGATCTCACTAACGCCTCTGTTTGTGAAAAAGGTCGACAGGATCCAGGCTCAGTGGAGCTTTGTGACTGGCATGAGGTATGCACAAAAATCAGAATTCATTTGTGACCATTCCTTATTATAATCTCCGTGTAGAATTTAGGTAAACTGGAACCCGGGAACCTGATACCTCCCGGTGTTTGGACATTAGCAGATGTTCTTCAATATGGTCGTGACAATCGCATATGCCCATATTTTCTCGTGCGGCGAATGGTAGGAGACCGCATCTCAGTTTCCGAATAGCTGGTCAAATACTCTTCTTTTTCATAGATGCCGTTTGTGGACATCATCATATATTCTTTCCATTATCTGCTGGACCCGAAAGTCGCGGAGCAAGTTTCAAAAGAAATGTCAAAAGATGCTATTGTCGTCTTTGATGAGGCGCACAATATAGGTGCGTAGTACACACGCCACGGTGTTAAGGTGGTTAACCAGATCTTAATAGATAACGTCTGTATTGAGTCTCTGAGCATCGACTTAACCAGACCGATGTTAGATTCTGCTGCTCGTAGTGTGGGCCGACTCGGTGATAAGATCGAAGAGTAAGGAGCAATATATATAGCAGAAACTGTATTCTAACGACTTCTTCTTTGAAACTCAGGATCAAGAAGACTGATGCTTCAAAGCTGCAAGACGAGTACGCAAAGCTCGTCGAAGGGCTTCAGGAAGCGGCAGACAACGACGATGCATTCATGTCCAATCCAAGTAATCAACTCATTCACTGTGTCTCGCCTTTTTACTGACCCTCCATAAAATGTCTACAGTACTTCCGGAGGACCTCTTATCGGAGGCCATTCCGGGCAATATCAGGAAAGCCGAACATTTCGTAGCATTCCTGAAGCGCTTCGTGGAATACTTGAAGGTAGGTTTTCTTGGCAGTTCACTACCGTTTCTATGCTTAATTTTCGTAGACGAGAATGCGAGTGTTGCATGTGGTGGCAGAAACTCCCCTATCATTTTTACAGCATTTGAAGGACATAACGTACATTGAACGACGACCGTTGCGGTGAGTACGTCATACTCGTCATTGCCAATAAGTATTCAAGCTTTCGTCAGTTTCTGCGCAGAACGTCTACAGTCGCTCGTGCGTACCCTGGAACTGAGCCGGCTGGACGAATATTCGTCATTGCAGAAGGTCGCCAATTTTGCTACCTTGGTCGCGACATATGAGAAAGGTTTCAAGTCTCCTAACTTTGGCTCAGTGACCTATTAAACTAACTCATTCGTAGGATTTCTATTAATTTTGGAACCTTTCGAGACCGACAACGCCACAGTGCCAAATCCGATATTTCACTTGACGTGAGTTCTTGTCCCTCACTGCGTCATATTCTCTTTTAGCTTTATAAAATCTATATAGCTGTCTGGACCCTTCAATAGCTATCAAGCCAGTCTTTGAACGATTCAGTACGGTCGTTATCACGTCAGGGACGATCTCACCGTTGGATATGTATCCCAAGATGCTACAATTCACACCAGTTGTACAGGAGACATATCCAATGACACTCACTCGCAATTCATTCCTTCCTCTTGTACGTCTCAAACGGAGCCATGGCGGTTATAGAGAACTAATTTTCTTCACATCCACAAGGTCATAACGCGCGGGAGTGACCAGGTCGCAATCTCTTCGCGATTCGAAGTTCGGAATGATCCTGCGGTCGTTCGCAACTTCGGCAGTATTCTCATTGAATATAGTAAAATAGTCCCAGATGGGATCGTGGCTTTCTTCCCAAGCTATCTTTACATGGAATCCATCGTTGCTGCATGGAATGACATGGTGAGCCGAATCCTTCGGCTTCATTAGCCAACATTAATTCATACATTCGTTTTTTTCATCAATCAGGGTATACTGAATGAGGTTTGGAAACACAAATTGATATTTGTGGAGACGCCTGATGCCAACGAGACGAGTATTGCATTGGAGAACTATCGTCGAGTGAGAGAACATATCCCTTTGTTTGTTCTTGATGACGACAACTGAAAAGAAAATTCAATTAGGCATGCGACAATGGTAGAGGCGCAGTATTGCTCTCGGTCGCTCGTGGCAAGGTCTCTGAAGGTATTGATTTTGACCACAACTATGGTCGAGCCGTCATCATGTTTGGGTGCGTCTGTGGTTATGACCCATCACACATCTAATGAGACTTACGAGAAAAAATCAGGGTGCCATACCAATACACAGAAAGTAGGATTTTAAAGGCCCGTCTGGAATATTTGAGAGATGCATATCGCATCAGAGAGTCTGAATTTCTTGGTTTCGACGCGATGCGAAATGCTGCGCAATGTGTTGGTCGTGTCCTACGGGGTAAGACGGACTGGGGTCTGATGGTTTTTGCTGATAAAGTGAGCACATGTAGAGTCTTGGTTTTTTTCTACACCGCTGATGCATTCTACTAGCGATTTGCAAGGGCTGATAAACGTGCCAAGCTGCCCCGGTGGATAAACCAATATATCACGGAGACAGCATCGAACCTGTCGACTGATATGGCGCTGACTTTGTCGAAGCTTTTCATGCGAACGATCTCACAAAATCCTAACGAGAACCAAACAGGGATATCATTGTGGACGCTAGAAGATATCGAGAAAGCACAGGCAAAACAGAAGGAGCTTGCGTTGGAAGCAGAGAAACAACGGGAGGATGTAGCTATGGACGAAGAGGAAGAATACTGGGAGGGAGGGATTGATGACAGCGTACTTGCGGATATCGACTTGGATGTGTGACGTCTAAAATAAGAAAACATAGTGTATGAGGTATAATACAGATAGCTGATGGAACACGATGCAAAAATCCTGGTGAGCGAATGGAAGACTATGCCGATCTTGCGACACATCGAGCGCACTTTCCGGGGACCTGTGGAGGGGCTGTGAGTATGTATTATCTTGTTTTAATTTTATTGAGTGGTGTACTTCGTTGGTGGTAATACGCTCTGGTTGGCTGGGTGTGGATGAGTGTCGTTTTCTTCGGTGCAATAAAAGAGGGCTCACGTATAATATCTGCGGCAGAGGCAGGGGTTGCAGTTTGCAGGGTGGTCTACGCTGTTGTAGCAGTCGGGGGAGTGACAATCGACATTTGTGTCACCGGTGAAGGTGAGGTGGCCGCAATTTTTAGACTTGAAGAATCTTAATTGACGGTGGCACATCGTGTTGTGTAGATGGCCGATTTAAAGGCCGGCTCGAGGCAAGATCTGCGTCGGGGAGGATCTGTGAGTGTCGAGTGGGCGAGGGAAGGGAGGGCAACCTACTGGGCGAGCCTGAGTGCGTCGGCGGAGGTAGGAGGAAGGCTCGAGGAGGGGGATTTGCTGGAGGCAGCTCTATTTGATCATCCGAATCGCTGTATAATAATGCTCTGCCCCTTACCGCCTGCCGCTGATGCTCGTCCTTTTTATTGTTTTTGGTGTGATGGTGCGTTTCAGCCAAAGCGATCAGACTCGGAGGACGGGCCACCCCTGCATCTGCCTCCGTCTCTCCCTTTATATATACATCTTGCTTTGAAGATCCTCCCAAATTTATATTATCGTAATATAATATTTCTCGTATTAGGTTTCTCGTCCTAACGGCACAACATGCTACGAAGTTTCATTCCACCCTTGTTTGCCTTTTTCGGATGCGCGCGCCAATCATTCGCCAGCCCGGTGGCCCGCGCCTGCCTGCTCCAGCTTCCTAGTTAAAGTCAGTCGTCCAGTGCCAGAAAACTGTTTCCGCCAGTGCGTTCTACTCCGCCTTATCTCGCTCTCAGTCTTCATAAAACCTGCCCAGATCCCTCGCAGACGGGCTCACTCCCATCCTGAACGTTGCACGTAATATTTTCCCCCTTGTACCACATTGCACACATGACATCTGACCCCATATCCTCAAGTTTACCCATCTGGGCAGGTGCGGCACTCCACCAACAATGCTAATTTCTTCTCCTTGCCTTCGCTTAAGTATCTGATCTTTCTTCAGACCCTCTATTCTCATCTATTCCAAGCCCACCCTCTTCTACTATACCATTTGCAGGCTCATTCTGGAATTGACTTCCGTCCAACATGCCCAGCTGATGTCGCTTTCCTCACCCTCGGTCCCATCCGTGCTATCAACCTCACTACTAAGCATAACCGCTCAGCTCTCGTAACTCGTCTTCCTATGTGAAGTATTTGTCAGGTACACCTCAACTCTCAACTGCCATCTGCCAAGCCAGAAATACTCTGTGATAACTTGTCCAATTCCATCTTCCCGATGTTCTTTCACTCACTGTTCTACTTCTCAAGATCCTTTGTGGCGTTTCCCACCAAGGTATATCTTGCAGAACCACAACAACGCCCGCACCTCAGCCTCTGCGCAGTACAGTCGCCCATTTTCGGACTATTGATACTCGGAGACGCTGCGTGTCATGGAAAAGGGTCCCGCGAGATCGGATCCAGTTTATCGACCCTACATGATGCTCAAACGGTCCCCTTCAATTCGAGTCAATGACCCCTGCATGTCCTCCGCTTTTCCTAGATTTTCTTCAGATAAACCCGTGCCTGTAACTCTAAGATGCGTCGGAGTTTTCATGGATCAAACGCCAAACGTCGAAACGGAAAAAGACAGCCATCTCAATGTGTCTCCACAGCAAAAACAAAAAAGATTCACCGGTCGTGTTTTCTATACATACCCAAAGAAAAAACCCATTATTCATTGATTCACTTCCTACGCTTCTAAAAACAAATTTGGTGCGACTACTTTGAATTTATATTTGTCCTCGGTCAAGTCTTTTTGAATAAGTATGTATGTATATATCAACTTTCTTCTGCGCTGAATTCTTTCGACAAGGTCACAAGGAAAGGTAGCGCTCATTCACAAATGCCAAATACCACAAAGCTCCTACTTACACCTTCTGATCATCAAGTGTTCACTCCCACCGTAAAACCATTCACATGCCGTATAAGAAAACATGGAAGCCTTTTCAAAGGGATTGAAGACGTAGAGGTTAGTCTAGAAGAGCCTTGCTATCAACCTTTCAAATCGCGTTTCTCAAGCACCGTGGTGACCTAGACAACTTCCTTTGAGGTAAATTCAACCATCGAATTGGGTGTACTCTCTCTATCTGCTTTAACACTAACGGTCCATTCGTTCCATCTACTAAATCCATGATACACGGTGTATCACGAGGTTGTTATTTATCATCTTTATCATAAGTGTGTATACATACATACAATCATCATCATCATCACTTACTTGTTTCCCTATATCACTAATCCAATTACAACTTAGGCTATAATTTGTCATTTTTACCCTATGATCGCTATATAGTGGTATGTAACACCACCTTCTCATAATCAAAAGGGTTTTGTACCTCGAGGTGAGGTATGAGATGACTCTCGCACGTCGACGCACGTTATCCTAGTACTATCCCCCCGAATCATGATGCATGATCAATCTCCTGGCATTTACTTCCAGAAGCACACAGCTAACTGAAAGAGATCTTAATCTCTCATTGAGAAACTCCGGTGAGTAACGTGTGCCTACTCAATGTCTCTGTTTATTCTTGAACATACAAAATCGTGACTTATAGAATCTTTCGTGAGCAGTCGTGACAGACTCGGACATATGTATTTGTATTTCATCGGTCTATCTTCATCGCTCAATCGAGTATGCTCTCTCAATCTACTTACCAGCTCTTACCAACTAGTATTCTTCCACTTTTCACGTGGTGAACATACGAACATGTCGAACGCAGAACGTTCAACAATGTCATAGTACCTCAAGACTCACCTCACCCATTCACTCACTAGGCTAGTCATATTTTCCTCTCGGGAGCACTTACAACAGAATTCGAATCCATTCAAGAACACCTTAAAGCTTCCCAATACCAATAGTAATCAATTGTACGACTCGGAGCTGCACAAAGGTTTCGAATTCTTCAAACCCATGATGCACGATGCTCGTAGTAACGATTCTAAGTTGGAATGAATGTGCGATTTTTTTTAAATCTCCCACTTCGACTCGGAAGGCGTGGTCGGTTTCAAGTTCTCGTGTTCAGGTTTCTCTCGTTCACGTTCTCGTTCATCGCAAGAACACGGTTAACATAGAAAACATACATATGCCAAGAATTCGAAGAAAATCGATATCATATCCTGCTTTGTCGACGTCGAATTTCTTATTTTCAGAACACCGTGACCATGCCACTAGTGAAAATTCGGTTGCTATTCTGTCAAGAATCAATGAGTAAGTGTATGTCGAGAGAGACAGCGACCACATGTTTGCGTGTGGACAAACATACGTTTTACATCACAACTACCGTAAGTCAGCTGCAGCTGCAGTTGAGTTATCAAGATCTCATGGCATCCACTAACTACTCTCCTTGCTTCGCGATCGCGCGATCGGTGGTATACACACCGGTGAATTCTACTATCAGACAACATGGGTAGAAACAGGCAGATGGGTATGTACCGAAAATAAATCTTCATATCACGTACTATACGTATACACTCTCATAATGTGTGACCTCTGATCCTTCAATAACTCGAAACCCCAATAAGTGGCTTCGCTTCAGAATCACAACCAAAGACATCGTCAAGATGAACAGCGAGTGAGTGAGTAAATTAAACTAATTCTAGTACAAGTTATATATAGACACAAATGCAAGTAATACGTCCAAAAAATATGCCGTTATGAGGATGATGAAGCTGAGACTGGTGTAGTCGTAGTACTAGTACTACCCTCCCGCGAAAGGTCTTCCTTTATCACTTCCTGAATATCCGCAATAGGTTCTCCTTTGATTACCTTCTTGACCTCCTCGGCCGTCAGGGTTTCACGTTCCATAAGAGCAGTCGCCAACTAGTAAACCGAACAGAGCCCCATGGTTCCCAAGTAGATATTGGATATTCGAGTTTCAGAATGGAGGAAAAGAAATGAGTGCGATGGAAAGGAAGGTTGACAAACGAATAGATCAGAAATCAAGAATAAACTATTTCGATTATAATCTGATAACTCACCCTGTGTAACTCTGCTTCTTTGGATTTCAGCAACGTGGAAACTCGTGACTCTCCCGCAACCAGTAACCTAGAGCCAAAAATTGGTCAGTATGATTGGGATACGTTAAAAAAATAGTGTGTGTGTGGGGATATCGGCGACGGTATTCGAATGGAATTATTAGAAAAAAGGGGGACGATAATCAATACAGTCAACGTACTTTCGAACTTCAGACTCAATCTCATCGAGCTTTTGGGGGCTAACACCTTCAGTCCTATCACTGTAATAGACGGGACCAATCTTCTGCGAGAAACCAAAATTCTGGAAAAGAGCAGATCGCCGTATATTAGTCATGCGTAACATCCAAAATTAAACGACATACCTTGACCATCTGTCTCGCAACAGCAGAAGCATGTCTTAAATCAGAAGAACAGCCACTAGTGACTTTCCTTGCACCATAAACTATGAAGCGAAGGTCATGACCATGAGGGAGCTTATCAGAACCATAAGATCGTCTTGGAACTCACTCAATTCTTCAGCAACACGTCCGCCCATGCATACGTCGATATCGGCAAGATATTCCTCAAATGACACAGAGTGACGATCATCCTCTGGGAGTTGACTTGTCTAATTCAGATCATCAGTTTTACCACAACAAAGTCGAGTTTACACATTTCGACGTACCACGCCCAGAGCATGTCCACGAGGGACACATGTCACTTTATGTAAAGGCATTGCACCTTCTGTATAAAGCGCAACTAGTGCATGTCCCCCCTAAAGATACACACGCGTAAGTTGGATTCAATAGATAAAATGAACTACAGACTAACCTCATGATAAGCAGTAACTTTCTTGACATCATCGCTGATGTAGGTGCTTCGTCTCTCTGCACCCATAACGATGCGATCCTGTAGAATTGGATATCAAGCTCAGTATCGTGTCAGTCCATCGATGATGAAAGCTGAATTTTCACCTTTGCCCACTCGAAATGCTTCAAAGAGACAGCACTCGCACCTTCTCGAGATGCTTGCACGGCAGCTTGACTAGAAAAAGTAGGTTCGATGCCGATGTCAGGACACGTCAATCAAAAGAACATCAGGTCTCGCTCACTTCACCATGTTCTGAAGATCTGCACCAGAGAAGCCGGGGGTACCGCGGGCAAGAATACTTGGGTCGACACCTGCAAAAGGGGAAATATATCAAACAGTGAGAACAATATGACACACGGAAAACACGTATGTATTTACCAGCTTCAGTAACAACACCCTTCATATGATGCTTCAAGATTTGTACACGACCCCGAACATCTGGTAACGGGACAGCAATATGCCTATCGAAACGTCCAGGACGAACCAATGCTCTGTGGAAGACATGTTATAAATTCACATGAACTCCAAAGATAACACACTCACGGGTCCAAAGAATCTGGGAAGTTAGTAGCAGCAATGACGATAACGCCTTCATTTTGCAGGAAACCGTCCATTTCAACCAATAGCTGATTCAATGTTTGCTTCATGTAATGTTGATCCCTGTTTGAACGCTTGCCACCAATTGCATCCAGTTCGTCGATGAAGATGATAGCAGGTTGTTTCTTCCGCGCTGCTGCAAACAGTTCACGGACCCTTTTGGCACCAACACCGACAAACATCTCATCGAATTCCGAACTAGAATAGTCACGGATTATTGATGAATTAGTTAACAATAAAAAATTAGAACTTACCCAGAAGCAAACAAGAATGGCACGCCGGCTTCACCAGCGACAGCACGAGCAAGCATAGTTTTACCAGTTCCTGGTGGACCTGTTAACAGAATACCTTTGGGTAACTTGCCTCCGAGAGTCGTGAACTCGGCTGGGTTCTTGAGGAACTGAACAACTTCTTGCAATTCCTAAAAGAACATTTAATTTTGGAAGAAGGGAAAATTTATCACACCACGTACGTCCTTGGCCTCATCGACACCGTGTACGTCACTAAACTTGTATGTCTTGCCTTGAACAGGTTCAAACTCCGATTGACGAGGACCAGCTTTGATTAATCCCGAGTTCTCCAGGAGTACAGCCAGTACGACGAGCATGACTGTCAATAATCATGAGTTATGAGCACATAAACGACATGGATGATATGTACTCACAGAAACCAGTGACAACGGTAATAACCAAAAATCTTGCCAGACTAGGCACCCAAGATCCCTTTGCTGCAGAAGATGAATTAGAATCAAAATAAAACTACGTATCTGGAGATGACGCGTACGTTCAGCAAGTGTAACGACAAGAGGGTTTCCAGGAACACCTGAGCCTGCACTAAGGACAGAAGCAAGTTTATTGAGATCAGGGCTGATTTCCACATTCTTTCGCGCAAGGACAGACTGAGCAATTTTTTCACTAGCAGAAGGTGAAACCGTAGATGAAGACGAAGGAACCGATGCGGATGGAGTGACCGAGTCAGCGACAGACCCTTCTGGTGAATAAGAGTTTGCCACAGCAGATGCCGACGAAGTAGAAACAGAATCCGTTGGAGTAGAAGTTGAATCCGTAGTGACTTCCGAAGCTGCTGGTTGTGCTAGGAGGATGTCTCGTCGCTTCACAGCATCAGCTACCATTGTATCAAGACCTTTCTTCGTAAGAGCAGTGAGATAGATTTCGAACGCCTCGTCCGATTTCACCAAAGGATTGTCCAAGTCCTTTCCAAATTACAATTATTTAGAAAAAGGATACTGCTGAAATTTATAAGTTTGACTTACCCATGCCAACATACGCTGCCATCTTCCAATGATGACCTCGTAACCTGCCTCAACATTTGTTGCCAAAAGAGCTTTAAACAGGGCTATCTGCTTTTCCACATCTCGAGGATTCGCGTTTGCTTCTGCTTCCAAAGTGGCAATATTCGCAACGACTGCAGGGGGTGGAGTCGGGAGTGGTTTCCGAGGTGCGAATATCGAGCCCAATGACAGCTGTCGTGTCCCAACTACGAGCAAAGACGCAACAGATTGTTTCGGGAGTTTATAACCATGGTGAACCCTTAAAAGAGATAAAGCTGAAGGAACATTTGAGGAAAGGGAACGAAACTGTAAGAGCGGGTGTAATGAGGGCTTTGGTGTGCGTAGTTGTGTGCGCAAGGCACCGAAAAGCTGCCAGCAAAAAGTTATATAGAATATCTCAGAAGTCAGGAGAGAACGTACGCACCAAGGAAGGATTGTTCATGAACGTTGCATGAACGAAGGAAGGGAGTGCTACTCGCTGCTTGACGAAGACAGAAAGTTTGGACGAAAGATGCTGGAGCGCTTATGAATTATCGACGTATACTCGGGCCAGACCAGGGCGCTTCGTCATCCCGGCCGGCAATATTCGCACCGTGACTAGACTTTTAGCCTCGTTCGCTACTGAACGCCATCAACTTTTCCTCGGTCGAAATATAGTAATATTATTAATCTTCAACTTCTGTCTCTTGTTCAGCTGTGACATTATTGGTAAGCTTTGATTTTATCTTCCAGAGGTTATGTTCGAATTTTAACATCCTTCATACCGAAAGCTCATGCATTTCAGCGCTGGCACCAATTGATAAGGCCCATCCTCCGGAAGTGCACACATATTTCACAGTTGTTCCGTCAGGAGTCAGTACCACAGCAAATCTAGTCCACGACTTCGTGTGCAAATATCATGAAAAAGGGGGCCAAAGTGTTCGGACTTTTGTAACAAATTATTGACCCAACAAATGCGAAGCAAAATTGTAAAAATATCAAAGGATTTGCAGAAAAAGTGTGAAAAATGCCGAAAGTCTTTTGACTTTTCTTACCAAGAAAAGTAGCCAAGTGTTGCGAAGATTTTGGCTACAATTTTCATGGTATTTTCACCCGAAGTAGTGGACTGGATATGCTGTGTACTTGGATACGACTCACACGAGGCTAAAGTTCCCAAGTTCCTGTTGAATTGAGCTGTGGATTTTGATTTTGATTGTGGGAAGTTGAATTAGAGTTGAAAGTGACGTACGATCACCAACTCCACTTTTTCACAGCCATCTCACAAAACATGCACCCACTCGCTCCCATCGTTAGCCATCACAGCTTTTTCCACCTCCATAATGTCACAAGTCGACGAAACCACTGACTTGACCGAACTTGTTCCTTCAACAAAGCTCGATGAAGCTTCCCGCGTTACAATCTTCCAGCATTTCTCGAGGAAGTTAGCTTCACACAGGAACACTGCAATACTATACAGTGAATTAGAACAATTCGCGTCATCAGAGAATTTAGAATCCCATCACGCTTTTGTCGTCGAGATAAACAAATGGGCCGAAGAGTTACATCGTAATGCTTGGGATGCTTGTCAAGAACCCGGGGGTGGTCAGTACTCAGATGCTTTCCTACATGACGGTATCTACTTATCGACTGAACCAATATAGGTTCGTATCCAGGATTCAATTCACTGGCCGATACATCTACACGAGATCTTTCTCCTCTTCCAAACCCTGATCTAGTCTCTTCATTACTTCGTTCCGTGCTTTTCTTACATATTACAACCAGTAAACAATACCATTCGCATTCCCGTGCCTTCCTCTTTTCCTGGTCAGTGCCTATAGAAGAATCAGTAATAGTCTCCACTTTGAAGGACCCAGAACACGCAATAGAAGAAGCACAACGGAAGACACAATCCGCCAAAGATACTCATGCATCCCAAGGACAAATGCTTCGGAACGTTGGTATAGGCGTCGGTGCGGTAGCAGGCGGTGTTTTGATTGGCATTTCCGGAGGATTGGCCGCTCCTTTGGTTGGTGCTGGAGTGACCTCTATACTTGGATTCCTCGGGGTTGGGGGGACAGCAGCAGGCTTGCTTGCAACTGGACTTGCAAGTTCTTCTATAGTCTGTGGTGCACTATTTGGCGTATATGGGTCCAAGAAATCTGCAGAGATGATTGAACGTTGTACGAGAGAAGTGAGAGATTTGGCTATCGTTCCGGTTCGTCCACCTGCGGATACTCTGGCAGTACGTCTATGTGTATCGGGTTGGCTCGATTCGAAGGAGGATGTCACTGCGCCTTGGACAGTATTTGGTGGTGACGATACATTTGCGTTACAATGGGTATGTAAAGAAGTTTCCAGTGGGCGTAGATGGGTACTTACCGTCATGATGTTTTTTGTCTCTAGGAAGTCGATGCACTCATACAACTATCGAACGCATTGGTTGCGCTCGTCAAGTCTCAGGCTGTTAAATATGTAAAAGCCCAAATTATCAAGCGCACCGTACTGGCGGCTCTATTTGCAGCTCTATCACCCACTGCCTGGTTGAAAATCGCACAAATTATTGGTAAGCTGGAACGAAAGTCTATCGTCCTTTCGTTCATTTTGATCACTCAATATCGTACAGACAACCCTTGGGCGAATGCGAAATCTTTAGCTCACAAAACAGGCAAAGTCCTGGGGACTCTTCTAGCTCAACGTGTCCTAGGAAACCGTCCTATCACCCTGGTTGGATATTCATTAGGTTCTTTGGTCATATTCGAAGCTCTACAGTACTTGGCTACTCTTCCGCCATCAGAAACCGTTCACCTCATTCAAGATGTTTATCTTTTCGGCTCACCGATCCCCTCCAATCAGCGTCCATGGACAGCTGCCCGACGAGTCATTGCTGGCAGGCTGGTAAACGGATATGGAAAGGACGATTATATCCTTACACTCCTATCCCGGATGTCCGATATGAGTTGGGACGTTGCAGGTCTTGGTCCGGTGGATGTGCAAGGGGTCGAGAATGTATTGTGCGATGTTGATGGACATTTACGGTGGAGAAGTATGATTGGAAAGAGCCTGGAGAAGTGTGGGGTCCGGGATATAATGGAGGCTGAAGTTAAACTTCAAGTAGAGGTGGAGGGGAAGAAAGTTGAAGAGACAATGAATCTTGCCCCAGACGATGTCAACACTGTACTTCGAGAAGGACCCGAATTTACTGCTCCAAGTTAAGTCAATATTAAATGGTACATATGTGTTTTCTTTGCGATCTGAAGACGTTGAAATTGTAGTACTTACTGACTCGTCACAGCAGCACTCGTAGAATCAATGTGCGATTAACTCGGAGTCTTTGTCTTCGAAGATACTCCCAATCAGACCCTAGCAAACGGTTATATCAGGCTATCAACACAGACATAGCTATCGTTCTTAAACTTGCCTAAATGGGACATGATGGTCTCCATCAAACTTCTCAGTTACGAACTTTTTGTTACGAAACGGCTAGTTTGGAAGGTTGTTTGCTAACGTCAGTGCCACGGCTACCCTATACACTAGCTAGAATATCGTCATTCTCTGAACAGCTTGAATTCGGTGATCTGCATTTCCGTTAGCCCTGACATGAATGTTTGTTACTATTAGTTCGATGATATCCTGAACAATTACACCGCCCTCGAAGTCAAATTCGCCGCGCAGCGGTCATCCTGAGAGCGTAATCTCAGTTCTGGAGTAACCAGTGCGTATGTTTTGCGCCGAAACAAAAACACACTATCACCAGAATCCACCTTGATAGCGCTCGGATCCTCGTGTTTCCGAGGGAGGTGACGGTTGCGTGCTGATTTCTCGTGTTTCAGAAAGTTTCATTTTTTTTAGCTTGGAGGACGAGTGGTATATCCGCAGAGTCGATCATCATCACAGGCACACAAGTGACTAGATATAACGACCGTAAAGGATTGGTACACAAGTTTCTACTTGTCTTTTCTGCGAACAGCTGTCAATTTTTTGAAGTTGGGCCACCTCCATCCGCAAGGTCCTAGATATAACTCGAACAGCGTCTCAAGTAGCTGACCATCCGATCCCCGTCGTTCCTTCGAGCCCGGCCATAGCTTGCTGGTTGGGAACGTATGGGGACTCTTCCTCGAGATGAGGCCTATGTCATTGCATTTTGGCTAGGTACTCTCCTGCTTGGTGAGTCATACACTCTCTATCTAGTAAAGCGCTTTTTGTTGATACACATAATCCGAAGCACAGGCGTACACACAGTAGTCTTTATCCTATACCTATGGTTTTGCTGGGGGAAGCATTCCGTTAGGAATATCCACCTTCTCTTAACGGTTCGCATTAATCCACCGTGGATACCAAACTTGAGTTATAACTCATAGTGTTGACATGATGGAACCATTTGATTCCTACAGGCCACTGCGTTATTTATCATAGGAATGATAAACAATATCATTGCTCTTCAACGCGTGATCGGTGCATTCTGGGGAAACACAGGCAGGACTGCAGAAGAATATCTAAATGATACGAAACTTCCATCCAATTACATTGAATCCACGACGTGGTTTCTTCAAGTTGTAGTTGGTGACGCTGTGTTGGTTTGTTAAATTGTCAACTCATTCATTTCTGGCACTTATCGAAAGTTTTTCAAACTTGACTCATATTATAGGCATATAGATGTTGGATAGTGTATGCAAGACATTGGTGGGCTTTGATACCACCGGCCGCCTTTATAGTTGGGACATTTAGTGAGTCACACACATCATGTCTCCTTCGATATATCCGCAAGATGTAGTATTCCTGACACCCGAAAAACAAAAGCCATGGGTATTCTTCTTCAGGTAGAATATAGCAAAGTGCATTCCAATGATTCTTCTAACGCAGAAACGACAAAAGATCTGGTAAGAATTTTTTTCTTTCGCCTTCTACACAACCGTCTTCTTCCTCAGCCTCTCTTGACTTTCAACCCGATTATACTGATATTTTCTATCTCACTAGACTCGCTGGGAAGGTCCAATGATAATTTTAACCGTCATCCTTAATATCTCACTGACAATCGCCATCTCTGGACGAATATGGTGGAAATATCGAAAATTAGCAAGACTCCTAAACGATCGTACCCAAAGACGACATTTTCAAACCGTATGGCTTGCAGTAGAGAGTGGAGTTGTGATAGCTATAACTCAAATTGTTCTCCTCATACTTGGTGCATTGTCTAGTCCCGGGTATCAAATCATAGCTCACGCAGTTACACCTTTAATCGTAAGTCATTTTCTCTCCTAGCCGTGTCGATATAGAACTTGAGGCGGCGGCGTTTGCGTGGTATTCGGACTTACACATACAATAAACTTCTCAGGGTATCGCATTTACAGGAATAATTCTTCGAGTTCAACTCTCCCCTCGAGATTGTGATTATTCGATCGAAACAGGAGCATTGGACACAATAGTTCCAACCACTGTCGATGATGCTATAATCCAAGAAGTTACACCCGCTAGTGACTATGAACTTCGTCGAATTACTTTCGACGCGAAGACTTCCGAGTTAGACCTTTGCGAATCACGCGTAGAGTCAACTGAGCCCCCATAGATTTTCTTTCCGACCTGGCTGGACCGATTTTTGAGTTTGTTGTGTACTTTCATATGTCCTTGACGAACTTTCATGATGGGAAATGGGACAATTACTTGTATCGAGTGGTTGTAGTTTTTTTGCACACTACTTATATTATAGCGATAGTCCATAATGTACTTATCAATCGACATACTCTACTATGTGCTCAAAGTTTTGCAATTGTAAAAAAAGGTCCACGAGATACATATCTAGTATGAAATCTGAGAGAAAGCATGCAAGAGTGTCCGATTGACGAGAAAAGATAAATACATCACAAGGTCGTAACAACATTGTAGGAGGAGAGTATACAAGCAGCGCGACAAGCGGTAGCTGAGGAAATGAACGTTGCAGAAGCAAGTTACGAGAATCAATCACTTTCTCTTGCTTCCGCTCAATAACGAACCAAGGTCGCCTATATTGATACCGAGCCCCTTCATGAAACTCTATTTGAACAAATCATCAATAATCAGTATCAGCATATCATGTCAGACACTGAGATTACACTTACTTCGAGTTCACTACTCGATATAGGGCAAGTAAACTTGAATTGGTTGGTAATAGTTGGCTTAATTGGGATCACAATCACCCTGAAATCAAGCTGGGAAGAGTTCATGTTCGTCAACATATAGGTTACGGAGCAATAAATGACATCATGAAGCCTACCATGATTTTATAATTGATAGTAAGTTGTTGTCCCGTCCCATCGCAATGACTGAAAATGTCTTCAAGAACAGCAAAATTAGAATCCGAAGTAGCGTTGTAAGAGAGAGTGATTGGGAATGTGAAATTTGTCTGCTGGTTGGATTTGATATCAAGGTTCTTTATCGAGCCTCCGCCAATATTGAAGCTGTTCACTGGATAAGTGAGCTAGTGAAAGAGAGCTAAGTTAGATGACTGGCTAATGAGTATCTGCTTTCAAACAACTCACGTCGGCTTTGATCTCCTTGAAATTGACTGAGAAATAATTTGGGTTGTTGACACTATAATTGAAATATGTTGAAAACCAAATTCGGGATGTCAACGAGCAACAAACACTCACGCAATGTCAACACCTAACGACACATTCAAACCATTCCCAGTGAATTGAAGCTGTGGACGTATAAGTATCAGAAATTCGGAAATAGATAGATAAATTCGCATACGGTATTTCCGGTCGTAGAGAGTTGCGGTTGACCGACTTGAATACTCGGAGGTTTAATCCACTGTAAATCGAAATAAATTGAAAAGGCTGACACCAGTCCGGAAAATAAATAATACTCACCAATGCTAGCGATAGAACGATGCTAACAAGCAAGAAAACAAAAATCATAATGGTACAACAGAAAAATCGGCCAAAGCAACGTCCGCGACCTCCTTTCGTCCATAGATTCCCCTGATGTTCATAGCGCCAGTTTCTCATAGCACTTGTTGTCCTGCAACATCAAATGTTCGTAAAATATGATCCAATATCTGATTAAATGAACATACTTCGGTCCAAAGGCTTGAGGGACTTCATTCTCAAAGACACTTCTCTCCTCGGTATGTTCCTTTGAATGAGCAGGTTCATCTCTATATGCGGAATCATAACCACCAGCATAGCCATTGTCCTGCATGCCATATCCGCTTTGGTCGTATGTTCTATGAGGCTGGGAGTTATCATAAGGGTTATATGTTTCCATGTTATCATTGTATTGCTGAGTAGGATGCTGTTGCTGCTGAGGGGGGTAACGCAGGTAAGAGGAATTTCCGTACTGTTCAGGGTATGCCATGGCGGATGAGATGTTGGTGGAAACCAGACAAGATGTGTTGAGCTGAAGCGGCCAGCGCTGTGTATAGAATCTGCGACTGACTGCTGCGGGGAGCGAGTTGACGGCGAGAACATGGCCACTAACACGGCATTCCCGCTTCTGGTAGCAACATCATGTGACTATGAAGTCACTCGTTATTGTTCTCGAATAAAAAATTCTTCAGACTTCAATATTTCGAACCGGGAACAAATACTCCAGAAGATACAGTGTTGAGAGATTTATTTGAAACAGTAGGGTTCGAGAATGTATATCAAACAACATAACACAAACTAATTATGCGCGTAGAAATGCATTTACAAGTCATCATCTTCCTCGGGCAGAGGAACAGCTTCAGCCTAGACCCCAGGGATTAGCACAAAGAAACTAAGTTTCAAAATAAATTGTACTCACAGCAGCCAACTCCTTCTGATATTGTTCCATAAGTGCGGGGTCAACCGAGACCTCAGCGGGGGCAAGAGCAGGAGCAGCAACGAATTCGAGAGCAGGGTTGCTAGATTTCATGGGTTAGTAACAGATCAGATAAATTGTGATGCCTACTTACCCAACCAACTTCCTAGCAAGCCACAAGAATGGCTTCTCGAAGTTGTAGTTCGATTTCGCAGAGATTTCGAAGTACTGGATGTTCTTCTTTCGGTGGAAGGTCACTTGACCAGTTTTAACTTTCCGCTCCTAATTGAAAAGTAAGACATCGTAAAGATCGGTGGATCCAAAGAAAAATCTAACTAACGCACCTTGACGTCAACCTTGTTACCGCAAAGAACAATGGGAATGTTTTCGCAAACACGTTCAAGATCGCGATGCCAGTTGGGAACGTTCTTGTAGGTGATACGAGAAGTAACGTCGAACATGATGATACCGCATTGGCCCTGAATATAGTAGCCATCTCGGAGACCACCGAACTTTTCCTGACCAGCAGTATCCCAGACGTTGAAGCAAATGGTACCGAAGTTTGTCGAGAAAGAGAGAGGGTGAACCTCGACACCGAGTGTAGCTAATCAAAGAAAAAGGTTGACAAAAAATCAATGAGAACGGATTTTTAAAGCGATATCTAATAGATCACAAAACAGAGGTTATAATGCATACCGATGTACTTCTTCTCGAATTCTCCAGTCAAGTGGCGCTAAGTGAAAGTTTGGAATCAGCTTGGATCAATTGCAGCATAGCAAGTCTTGTGCTAACCTTCACGAAAGTAGTTTTGCCAGTTCCACCATCACCGACTACACGATTAGTGTTCAATAGACGTAAATATCATTCAGCATCGCGAGTTAGAGGATGAAGTTGCAGAGAAATCGCGCGGGAAAAAGGATCGATGAAGAAAAGGACAAAGAGGAGATATTTGTGAGTTACATCGCGGCGAAAGAAAGTAAAACACGTACCAAGAACAAGCTTGAAGGTTGGAATAGTAGCGCTATCAGCCATTAAGATCGTCTAGAGGATGAGAGAGGAGAGAGTGGAAGAAAAGAGGAAGAAAGAGATCAGTGAAGGATGGCAAAGCAGAGTCGCTCGCTTGCAAAGGTGAAAGATCTTATTTGAGGATTAGATAAGCTTCAGGACTTTCCCGAAACGTCATGATCCTTTTTAAACCTTTTCTGCTTTGGTCTTTCATGAACAGTTTCTTGTGTTTGCGAAACAAATCACACGAGTTGATAATCTCGACGAGCCATCGACGATGCCTTGTTACAGTCGATCTTCTCTAGTGGGCAGTGAGTCTAAGAGTTGTGAGTTGATGATCGTCTGAATCGACCACACACTTGCTACAGCAAATTGCTGTCTCTTAATTGTACGTTTACATGGACGAAATGGACGAAATGTGTCGGTGACAATTCGGAGTATTGTTGAAAGATGTTAAAAATTACTCAGTGTGCTATAGATACAGTGCTATGAAGTCTGAATGTATCTTTTTCAAAAGCCAGTCAGCTTTCATTTCATCAGCTACTCGAGTACATAGATACGGTACATCTTCCAAGAAGAAATGCGACTGATAGTTAGCGTCAACCACGAAGTCAAAAGCTTAACAAGCGTTTAAGTACTGAATTAATTGTGAAGCCTTAGAGCAGCTCATAAATATCACGAGAGGTGTGACTCTGATATCAACGACTGTGGTTATGATTAAAGCAAGGCCTACCAACTATCATGAATTACCAGTGTTCTATAGACTGCGAGCTGCGGATACTCAGGTGGAATGTCTAGCTTGTAGTCAGCAAGCTCCTCAACAAAGCTTGCTGCTTGCCATCGGAGGGATTTCTCAAGCGGTGCGCTGAAGTATAGTTTGATAATTAGAAAGAAAGAGCTGCGATGGTCAACACGTTTGTACATGGATCCAGAGAGTGAGTCAACTGGGAGGATAGTTGGTCAGCACTGTCAAGATGGAGGCATTGTTAGAGTTCCCACATGAACACGGCGGCCACTTTGGATCTCTGCCGTCTGGTCGCGCATTAGCCTGTTCTTCTGGTCTTCGTGGTGGATGGAAATGGGCGAATCGCGCAGGATACTGGGAGACTATTGGTTGGAAGTAGCGGTGCCGCATCGGCTGAGTTCATCGTTAACGCGAGGTTAGTACAACCTTCGATACAAGCGATCTGGCAGCAGTGCTGGAAATACTTCTGAGGAGCTCTCATTTCAGTATGGGATTACTAATCCTCCGTAAACGGCACCTCGGCATCTTGCGTCACCTTTGCCGTTGGAATTGCATGGGAGAAGGTCCGTCTGCCGAACGTAGCTTGTACCTCTTCAAAAATACATATTCAACGCAATGTGATGTCTCTTCTCACCTTACCGTCCCCTCTCGCTCTTGCTGCACTTTTCTACCGCGTCTTTCCGCCTTAAAGGCATAGACCAGCACCCTCCTTCAATCGAGTGGATTCGTAGCTAACCTCAATAATGGACGAGAAGACTTCACAGACGGAAATGGCTAATTCTCATACAGAGAAACGAGATTCCAAGGCAGCACCTGGTGCTCATTGGAAAGATAACGAGCAACACGTTCTCCCAAAAAACAGACTTGGCATTGTCTTCCTCGGATTAATGGCATGCACATTCTTAGCAGCTTTGGATCAAGTATGTTCTTTCATGCTCACTCTTATTCAGTTTTTAATGGTCTCTAGACTATTGTTGCGACTGCGCTACCCACCATTGTAGCAAAACTTGGTGGGGGAAAAGAATACAGTTGGGTAGGAAGGTAAGTAGTATCATATATCTGTCCTTGAACCGCCATTTATCCTTCATGTCAGTGCCTACCTGCTTGCCGCCTCCGCGTTGAGTACAGTTGTCGGTAAATTGTCCGACTTAATTGGTATGCAGAATGTTTATACACTTTCAAAAATTATAGCCGCTGATATCTCTTCCAGGTCGCAAACCGATTCTATATACATGTATCATGATTTTCCTGGTATGTTGTATGTGCTCAAAGTTTAGCTGGTTACTTACATTGACATGAACAGATTGGATCCGCATTGTGTGGAGCTGCGCAAAATATGACCTGGTTGGTAATCTGTAGAGCGGTTCAAGGTCTCGGAGGCGGAGGTATCATTCAGATGGTCCAAATCACCATCTCAGATATTGTTTCCCTTCAAGAGTATGTCGTGCAAGTACAATCTGGTTTCAATAAACTCACTAACATTCAAATTGTAGCCGAGGAAAATATGGTGGTTATATTGGCGCAACGTGGGGAATTGCAAGGTCAGTATGATAATTTCCATATACACGTGATGACGTCGCTGACAACAAGAATCGTAGTGTGGTTGGGCCACTATTGGGAGGAGTAAGGGCATCCTCCAGTTACTACAATATTAACCGTGACTAACTGCTTTTTTTTTAGGTATTCGCTGACCATGTCTCATGGAGATGGTAAGTATCCTTATTCGTTACAGTTGCATGAACATTGTGCTCAATTCATATATCATAGGTGTTTCTTCATTAATCTGTAAGTGTCATTACAGAGCACTGTGTATACCCTGACTCAACATCTAAAAATTAGTCCGACTGGTGGTGTTGCTTTTGCCCTTCTTTTCTTCTTCCTCAACCTCAACCCGCACCAAGGGAAGACTTTCCGCGAGCATGTAGCCGAATTCGACTTCATAGGCTTTATTCTGTTAGTTGGAGGAGTTGTTGTCTTGTTGATCGGTTTCAACTTTAGTGAACAAGACTGTACGTTGTCTCTCTCTTTCAACAGACCGCCCTATCCTGAAAAAAAAATATCACAGGGTCGACCCCTCAAACCATCGCACCTTTGGTAATCGGAGTCAGCCTGCTTATTGCAGCTGCCATCAATGAGATCTTTACCACAAGGTCACCGATCATTCCTCCTCGACTTTTCAAGGTAAGGTATCATTCATACCTCATATTTGATTCATTATTTATTTGACAATCGCGTTAGGTTCGGACTACTGCGTTCCTGCTCATTACAACATTCTTGCATGCCTTTGCCTTCTTCCAAGGTATATCATCTTGACATTGAACTTTCCCTGTAAAAATGGTCATTAACAATTTGATCCAGGCGCATACTATCTTCCCGAATATTTCCAAGTCCTGGGATCCTCAGCTACAGGTGCTGGTGTCAAGTAAGCAATATAACTAACGCACCATCTTTGAAGCTCACCGTCCTCTCTTTTCAGGATGTTGCCTTATTCTCTAGGTGCCGCGGGCTTCTCAGCTATCTCTGGTCAAATTGTAACAAGGACGGGAAGATGGCGCCCTGTCATGTGGTTCGCGTGGACAATCATAGTCCTTGGTTATGGCTTGATGATTCAACTCGACGATACCTCCAACACGTGTGTTCAGCTCATATTCAATCTCGCTGCTATCTTACTTATATCTCCATTTTGATAGTGCGGAGAAAGCTCTATATTTATTGATTTCCGCTCTGGGTATCGGATGTTTGTTCCAGGTAAATTATCTCGCGGATTGTTCAAGTTGATTTATATTTGCTGACCATCGTTATTACTTTCAGACACCTCTCATTGGTTTGCAAGCTGCTATGCCTCTGAAGGATATGGCTACTAGTACGGCCACCTTTGGTTTACTCCGGTTCGTCTCCAAGATAGTTTTTTGCTACTTACATATTCTCATCATCGTCTGCTGGTTTACAGGTCTCTTGGTGGAACCGTTGGTATCTCTGTCGGCCAAGCTATTATTTCATCGGTATGGTTTTTTTGAATCTACGGTCAATGTTATTCCCCAATCTCATCCAAACCTTTTTCTTTCGCGATGTAGTTCCTTCGCCGCAAAGTCACCAAAATTCCTGGTTTAGATATTGACACATCTGCCGCTAATCTTAACCAGATGGTACGGCAAATAAAAAATATTCCGGTATGTATATCTGTACCTTGCTTCCTATATTGAAAAAGACTTATCACTTCCGTAAATTCCAGGATCCTACGATACGAACAGCATTAATGCACGCATATACCACTTCTATCAACAAAATCTGGCTGATATGCACCCCTATCCTCGGTGTCGGTCTTATTCTCAGTAAGTGCAATGCTGGTTTCACATCACGTCTGTGATTAATCTGACATTCATCTATTTATTCAGCTTTCTTCCTAAGACCATATACTTTGAAACGAGTAGTTATCAAAGGATCTCAACAACCTGCAGCAGCGGATGTCGAGGCAGGTAGAATGGAAGATGTAGCGGAGGAAGAAGATGCTACTCCTCGTAGAAGTCAATCGGAACCTCGAGGATCAATTGAGAAGACACCAAGAGTGGATAGTAGGGATCCTGAAGCTAATACGCTTACAGAAGTTGAGCCAGAATCTAGCGATAAGAGCAACCCTGATACAAGTACAGTTGGCGATGACCGATGACCGTTTGGTTAGCACAGGTATAAGCCTGATGCTTGATGCATTACTTATGTGGATGTACGACAACTTGATGATTCTTTCTTTCTTTACGCACACATTACACCTGTTCTACTCATGCATGTTGCGGTCTTGACCATTGCATCTTTACAACATATCTATACTTGCCTTCTTACGATTTTAATTCTTACGACTTCCATATACGTGTACAATCTACATTGAATCGGCTTGCTTGTCACCTCTCCAGTCTCCTCTTTTCGGGTCTTTTCAGTCTTGCTTTCAGTTATCATTTTCTCTTCATTCTTTGTTCTTGTATAGCGATTGGCAGATTGTAGAAAGTTTTATTTCTTTGAATAGATATTGTGGAAGACTCGGAAAGTGCTGCCCAAGACGAGAATCCTATAGATCTTTATTGACAAGAACGTTTGGCAATCTAACAGTAGAAGAGATAATATACTTGTTCTGATCAATATCCCTTTCTGAATCGCTGGTTCTCCTAAGGAGGCAGTATGGAATTTATCAAAACTTCCGCACTAGATTGAAGTTCTACCCAGTAGAGCGATGGAAGCGCCCGACGTACTTTGATTGAATCCAATCTTTGAAAATCTGAGATCTGCGATGTTTGGCATGCTTGAGAAGAATCGCAAGTAATAGATGCAAAAGGAGCCAAATATGCGGTGCGACATATTACTTCCTATTGGTGGCCTTGTGCTTGTGACCTGACGAATCGCAGAGCGGTAAGAGAGTAGGGTAGTGCGCTTGCTGGATTGGCAGGGGTCTGTGCCATACTTGAACGATCTGCGGTGAGATTCAGCAGCGAAGAGTGTTGAAGGTGGCAGAAAGAATGCATCGCTGTGTCTTCCTGTGGTTGTAGGATGTTGAGAGAGGAGCCGAGAACGAAATTCAAAGTTGGTCTGAGCCTCATGTCCGCAATTCTGAGCTTCCGAGCGCCGAAGACCTCCAACCCGAAGACAGTGCAGAGCTCCGAGTCTAAGACGCTGCATGCTGAGTAAAAAATTGTTTCGGGAGGAGAAACTGAGAGCTGGAGCCTATATCGTAGCAACAAAAATATGAGAAGAAGAGCCAGAGGAGGATGTAGAGAGAAGCTAAAATGGAGGAGGAGTTGATTGATAGCCGCACGTGCAGGCTTCGCGAGCATTGCCAGGCTCTGCCAACCTTGTCTCTCCTCTCTCCCGCGATTACCCTCTGCTCTCACCCTTTCTTCTACTCGACATTTTCCCCCACTTTCTCGTCGATTGACAACACCCAAGCTCTTAATTCATGCCTATTCACTCTGAACATATCATACATGACTCTCCCCCGCAAGATAACCCCCAGTCTCAAGTGAAACTCTGCTCCTCGTGTCACTGTCCGCTTTCCACAGACTCTGCACAATCCTCCTTTCTCGTCCAAGATGGTCAAGACTCTACCGATGCTGCCATTGTCTGTGGCCCTTGTAGAACGAGATTGATCGCCTCTGTTCGTTCCGACCCTCCTATTCCACCAACAGAAGGGTTCTTGTTCGCAGAGGTAGAAAGAGAGCTTCTCCGTAGGGCGGCTTCTTTGCAGGACGATGGACACGAGGCCAACAACTTGGATCAGATTCAAGCCACTCGCCCTCATCATGTACCCGTCCATTCTTGTTCCGATGAAGACATGGACATCGAATCTCATGAATCCCGGCTCATGTCAATATCAACAGCACCTGCACCGCAACATTCCAATTTGTACCTTAACTCACCGTCTACAGCACCATCACGCATCCCGACGTCTTCCAAGGTGTCTCTGACGGTCCACATTAATTACGAATCAGCGTCTTCTTCTCCTGCTCACTCACTATCTTCCTCCCGCGCCTTGCCGTATTCGGCCTCTGGTAGCAAAGCTCAGTATCATAGAGAACAAGCTTCCTTTTCTCCAGATCCCCTAGTTGATATCACCCGACTTCGTGTGCGGTCGCAAGGCCACCATTGCTTGTATCCAGGTGCTACCTTCCAGGGAACTCAGAAGAGCGGAAGACATAGCTATGATGTCAACGTAACCATTGTGGTCAGTCACTTTTAGCAAGTGTTTTGCTTTTTGTGTCCTAAAACTCCTCTAGGATGTCGACTTTGCTTGCTCTCACCTATGTGGATACCTTCGCATTCGAGGTTTAACAGATGATTGGCCTGAACTGACTACGTACTTCGATGCTGAAATAATCGGCAGTCGATATGGTTTCCTGACCCGGAATTGGGGAGCAACAGAACAAGAAGATATGGTTCATTGGGCTCGGTTTCCTGCGTTTCGACATGTGAGGCATGAGCTTAAGAAGCCTCACCTCACGATGAAAGACGCCGATCGGGGCGCGGTATTCATGCGCTGGAAGGAAAAGTTTTTGGTTCCTGATCACAGAGTGCAGGATATCAACGGTGCTAGCTTTGCTGGTGAGTTTCAATTCCTATATCGAAGTTACGCGCTTCATGTTATGTGGTTCGTTAGGATTCTACTACGTTTGTGTGGATTTTAACCCACAGAGTACGGCAATATTGACCACACAAGCCGAAGATATGACGTCTACATCCCCTGTAACCAGTTCCAAACCTGAGCGTTCACCGCGTGCCCGCCGCGAGTCGGTGAGCAGGGGTACTCGACCCATCGACCGTTCGTCTTCTCGTGGTGCTGCATCCAACGTTGCTACGATGAGTGGTTTCTATTTCCACCAAAATTCGGAACCGTGAGTTTCATATCTGTACAATGGAAGCATCGTTTGTTAAAGTGACCCTACTCCGACAGATATCAGCAGCTGTCGTTGGTGCATGTTCCCGAGCGTGCCAATACTTGTTTTGAGTTCCGCTAAGTGACCTGAACAGTCGGAACGCGAGTATGTTTTTTTCCAGTCAAAATTCTACTCCGGGTATGGCATGGATGTATTTTGTCCTTTTTGCATCGACCCCGTGTCACTCGTTGCTGTGCTGAGTATTCCAGTTGGGCAATACTCAAGCTGGCTGTTACTCAGTCTTTCTTTCATCGTCGGATGGATCTTTTTCCAAGTCAGTTACCCTTAGTCCACACGTCTTACCCCAGTCCCTGTAATGTTGTTACGTCTCTGATGCCTGCTGTACTATCTGTATTCCACCATAGTCATGAATTTTGGAATTTCTCTCAAAAGTTTATCCTGAGAGGTCTAGGATGAATGTATTTTGAGTAAGCGCCCGTTTGTGAAGCGGGGTTAACGGAAATTGCCGTATTCGATAACTTGTGGAGGTCACTCTCTTGAAATCTGCCTTTCCCTCTCGACTCTGGCCTGTAGGCCGTAGCCCTCCCTCCGTCGCCCCCTGTTCTCCTTCTTCCCCGACGGCGACCATGTCCCACTCGCATTCATCCGGTACTACCTCAAACAACATCGTCGGTGTTCACTACCGCGTTGGCAAGAAGATTGGTGAAGGGTCGTTCGGTGTGATCTTCGAAGGTATGTTTGGCCTAGTTCCTGTGCTCTATCTGCGCCTTTTATTACAATCAACTCACCAATAATGTCATATTTTTATGTCAAAAGGCACAAACTTGCTCAATTCCCAGTCTGTTGCTATTAAATTCGTATGTCCCCTCCGTTGTCGTCATGGGAAGGTCGCGGTCGTTGAAGTTAGTTGTGTTGTAGGAACCTCGAAAAGCGGAGGCACCACAGCTTCGTGATGAGTGCCGTTCTTATCGTATACTGGCCGGATGCCGTTAGTATTCCCTTCCAAATCTTGTGCTTTTGAGTCCCTTTGTGACAATCATCGACAGCTGGAATACCCCAAATATACCACTTCGGGCAGGAAGGTCTCCATAATATTCTTGTAATTGATTTGCTAGGTCCTAGTTTGGAGGACTTATTCGACATGTGCGGTCGAAAGTTTTCTATCAAGACGGTGTGTATGGCAGCTCGTCAGATGGTGCGTGTCAACATTGCATGGTTTGTTTGATCTTACGAACTGAAGTCTTTCTACTCATTATACAGATCACCCGAGTGCAGACAATACATGACAAGAATCTCATCTATCGAGATATCAAGCCTGACAACTTCCTCATAGGACGGCCTGGTACTAAGAATGCCAATGGTACGCTAGCAACATCTTCGATTTTAAGCGATCTTTCGTGATCTCAATTACTTATAGTTATCCACATCGTCGACTTCGGTATGGCCAAGCAGTATCGTGATCCAAAGACGAAACAACACATCCCTTATAGGGAACGTAAGAGTCTGAGCGGTACTGCTCGTTACATGAGCATCAATACGCACCTTGGTCGAGGTACGATCCTGACTGTCCATCAGCATGGCAATTACTCATGTTGGGTAAAGAACAATCTCGCAGAGATGATCTCGAGTCGTTAGGTCACGTCTTCATGTATTTCCTGCGTGGTAGTCTACCCTGGCAAGGTCTGAAAGCTGCCACCAACAAGCAGAAGTATGAGAAGATCGGGGAGAAGAAGCAGACGACACCGATCAAGGAGTTGTGTGAGGGATATCCTGGTAAGCACAATATTGATTTTCTAACGTTTCAATTTCTAACCGCCTAGCAGAGGAGTTTGCCATCTATCTTAACTACGTTAGAAAACTGGGCTTCGAGGAAACACCTGACTATGATTTCTTACGGGAGTTGTTTGCGAAAGTACTGAAGAACAATGGCGATGTTGAGGATGGTGTATACGATTGGAACTTGCTGAATGGTACGCCATATTCAACTGCTCATCGTATCTACATATCACTAACGTTCTACCTAGGCGGGAAAGGATGGGAAGCTTCGTTGGTGAGTTGTCATAATATTACATTCTGTTGTTCCACTTACTAAATGATATATCTTCTTAGGGACAAAATCAAATTTTGGCACAAATTCAGAATGCTGGCCCATCAAGTCCAATGCCACAAGCTCGACGTGACGGTGCTGCTCGCGATGACCGACGGCGTGCTTCTCAAGCTGGAGGGCCAGGAGTTGCACCCCCATCGCCTGCCATGGTTCGGACTGCTTCTAAGCAGCAACAACGCCAGATTCCCAATGCACTGACGCCAGGTGGAGGTACTCCCGGAGCTGTCACACCTCTTTCTGCTGCTGCACAGGTTGGCGTTGCAATTGGAACACCGAATCGACGCCTCAGTCAGCAAGCAAGTGCGTCGCATCCGTACGCAAATGCTGGCTACGAATCATACGACCGAAACCTTGACGATTATTCGGCTAGTCATCAACAACCACAATACGGCCGTACGTCTCCTATGGTATCAAGCGTTGGTGCTGGTGCTGCGCCACCTGCTGTTTCCAATGTTCGTGCGATGGGAGGAGAAGTCGGTGTTGCCAATGGTGGCGGATATGTTGGTCAACAACAAGAAGAACCACCGAAGAACACTCTTTGGCAAATTCTGACGTGTCGTTGTGGATGATGATTCCGACTTTGGGTTTTCTTCACTGTTTTCTTCCTATCTTAATGGTCATCTGGTTCATGGTTTTATGTTTCGTCGTTTGATATGATGTTTCTTCTTTCTCTTGGTTCGCACTCCTTTGTTAATCCCTGGATTCTCTTGCTCGCATCGTTCTTTACTTGCTGAACACTCTGTTCTTTGCCATGGCTTTCCTAGTCCATTCCTCCCTCCGCATCACTTACTAACATCTTAATTATATTCCCGTGTCTGCATACCACATACAATGACATCTTTACAATATGAATGGATTCTTAAACGATTTTGGAATGGTTATGGCCTACTCGGAAAACCTCCACTAGGATGTGGATATCGATTTGATCCTGCCAACATACAGTTGAACACAGGGGAACGATCCATTTCATACGGACTCACCATTTGGATACTGCTGACTAGAATTGTACCCCCTTCTCCCTCTGTAACTATTGTTGAAGCGATTATTTGAATTATACGTCGAATTGTTAGGACCAAGGGGGATATAACCATCTTGACGCATATTTGAAGAGTTGCGAGTATTTAGGTAAGGAGGATTGGAATAGTTGTTTCCTAACGCCGACGTTGAAGCAACAGGGGACATATTCGGTTGAGATTCGTTCTGAGAATCACCAAACGTTCGATTCCCGCCCTCTGGATGGTTCGGTATCGAACTAGGGCCTTCACCCTGAGCATTATTGATCGACATCGGTAGACCATAGGATGTAGATGCATTTCCCACACCTCGCCATCCAGCTGCGAGCATATCTTGATGAACTCTTCGGAAATACTCTGCTTCCTTTTGCCACTTATCCGAACTCTCTTTGTAAATGGCGACTTCGCTCTGTAATATGTTGTTGAGCGTTGAAATCAAGATCAGTTAAGTTCAGAAGAGATATGTTACCTCTAAGGTCTGAACACGGTCCTCCAAGATCTCATTCTTGCTTTTTAATATCCTGGTTTCTTCTTCATGGTTTGTTGCCTTCTCTTGTAGTTGTTTGATTTGCTCTTGAATTTCCCTCAGTAATGTGTCAGATATCTAGAGGACAGGTCAGTCAGGATGCACCACGTATGTAATATGACAATCTTACGGGAGATTCCTGTATTGATGGAGCAGGAGGTTGTTCGTCTAAGGTATAAATCAGTATACTGCTACCAAGTACAGATGGTTCGTTTCCTTACCTGCCTCCATAGCTACTTGTAATGAGATTTCTGGAGACGTCGGTGCAAGCTCTAGCTCTATGTCAGAGTTGGAGCTAAAGAGCAATCAGCGACATCAACACTCTCAATATCTGTCGAGACTTATTACCCAGGTAAGTTCTTCTCTATATTCGGAAATTGTGAGCATTTCATTGTGATTGCGAAAGAAATGGAGTGGACTGACCAGTCGGACTAGCTGGATATTGCTGTGATCCATGTAAGAATGCTAGGTATCTTCCAAGAACAATGAGATCACCCACCAGAGTTGTTGTGAGATATAACGGTGTTTCATCGTACCATCCTCTCACAACTTTGGTTGATATAGGTTTGCACAGAGTGTAAGACTCTGCCATAATCACCAACTTGACATAAAGGTCGACAGGCTTCCCAGTCTTTTCTGCTTCTTGAACCTCATCTCTTCTAATCCGAAACAATACTTTCCTATTTATATGGGTATCATGCCAGTCCCCCTTTCTGGTCCTGATATGTATGGCTTCAGCAGAGTGGACCCCACATTCCAAGATGTGTTCGAAACATTTTGCCGAATGACACTTGGTACAGGACACTGTGAAGATGTAAGGAACCGGATGACTGACACCTTTATATCTGCAACTTCTATCATTTTCAAGCTTCACCTTTGTCAAAATACGATATCTGGTGGATTCTACCAGAAATAGGACTATTCTCACCTTTGAACCTGTTTGTGTCCTGCTATGTAACAGTGCGCAGGCAGCATCGAAAATTTTTACTCTGTCATCGAGCATGATCTCTCTATTTACGAGGTCAACGAGCAGATCTCATGAAAGGATAGATGAGACTCACATTTCAGTCAATGGTGATTTCTGTTTCCTGCCTTTAACCGTAGCATATACCTTGAACGCTTCATTTCTAGTTTTCAACAGCTCATCGAGCTTCCCTACCTGTGCAGCATGCATGTCACCACAAAAGCATGTCCTACCTTCAACGTAGCACATAGGGCATATGAGCAGCCCACAGCCTATACCTCCTGAAGAATCAGAATCATCATCATGATCTGAAGGTGTACCACACGACGGGCATTCAAAAAAACTCTGGAAGATGTCTGCACCACAAAAGTCGCATGAGAGATTGTATGCAAGGAAAGGATCACTGAAACTATATGAGCGTACTGTAGAAGGGCATAGATAGATATGGGACACTCACATATCTGGATTTGCGGTAGCTATACAAGGAAGAGTGCCGTAGTCCTGTACGTATGCTTCGTACAGTATTATGTCGAAAAGCCTAAGGAGTTTCTTGAACCCGTCCCTCTTGCTAGAGAATTTACTCGATGAGTGATATTCTTAAGGAACAAAAGCTGTGACTGACTAAGATTTCACTTCATGTGTCCGCCCTTCATCAATCAGTTTGTGCATACTCTTATAGGTTTGAATTATGGAGCGATGGACGATTTTCCGCACTCTATATTGTTCAGCGCGACATACCCTGTTTTGTATGTCAGTCGATACATCAAATTTACTGCAGCAAAACACACCTCTGATATATCGGTAGTTCATGATGGTATGCCGTCTCCAGGCCGTCGATTGTCATGCGGGACCATGACATTTTGATCGTTAACCCCCCTAGATTCACGACTTGATGACAGCTCCGAGGTGGGATCAGCATCAGGTCACCGAGTTTTTGCTGAGCAGCATAAACTTTGAACGGGACATCAATCAAGCTGTCTGGTTTGGCAACATAGTCCTCCCAATCTAATTCAGTTCCGATCTTTGACTGGAAATATGACGCTACCAACGGTGCTTCGGAAGATTCAGTTAAAAACCAGAATGCACCGCCAGAATCCTCTGTATAGCACATCAAGTTGTGTCCGGAGGATCCGCATAAATCTTTGTGGAATGGCGTATAGGTGTCGCCGATACCAAGATAGCAAAGCAATGTTTCCACATTTTCCTATTGAAATATAAGTGTAAGAGAGTCACGGATTCATATGCACTTACTATGCCTTCAAGGTGCTGAAGCAAGTTGTCTTCGTTATTAGGACAAACCAAATCAGGGAGGACCATAGAATGAAGCCACTCTTTCCACTCTGGTGGGCAAGGTGAATCTTTCGCATACAGAAGCTCCGCAGGGACTATGATCAATACTATATTGGTCGAAACCTTTGATAATCAGTGGGTGTCAGATACATACCTTCCTTTGCGGATACAGCATTACGGGAGTAAGTGATGAAATCTTTAAGAGTAACATGTTTGTCAGACCGATTGTGAATATTTCGGACATTCATGTCTGCTAAAGGGTCAGCGCTAGAACATGAAATTGAAGAGCGAGATGTGTACCGGTATCCCCTTGGTTTGTCAGCAACCAATCAGCATTGAACATATCCTTCGGCCACTTTTCATGATGATGACAATCTTCGACAATAAGTGGTCGACCAGCCCTTTCATGCCTTTCTATCTCTCCGACCAGGTCCTGGTCGAATATAGATATCCGATGAACCGCGACAGTCGATCGTCCTTGCTGAACGATATCCGAAAGATCCCAACCCTTTATTGCAGAAGGTGTGTCTGATAGAGGTGATAGAGGACTAAGGCTCCTTGTGTCAATGCGAGAAGTTTCTGATCTCGACTTTGAATGAGATGAGTCGACCTGAGACATTAACGAAGTATTTGAGGAAGAGGCAGCCATATTGACAATGCCATCAAATATACGGTCGGAAGATTGAGTGAACGTCGTTGCCTTACTGGTGATCTTAGAAGAAGTTGAATGGTTTGAGAAAGAGGTATCCTGGGATTTTGGTTTGTTTGATGTTATTCGAGGACGTTTCGTCTTTCTCGACGTGACTTCGGCCTCTGCAGAAAGAGCTAACTGGATCTCCTCACTCATGGCAGTGTCACATAAACGCTTCTTCCTTTCTTCAGTAGCCATTTGAGTGAGATACAAATAAATCTGGTTTATATATCGTCAATTTGCTTATTGTAAAGGGAAAATAGCATCAAGACACATACCTAGACACTTGGACTTATGGGGGTTGCGAAGAAAGATCTCTAGTTTAACGCCCATTACTTTGGATTTAGAGCCAAGGTCGAATTTGACTTCGCGGCTTTGACTTTGACCACCACGATCACATCTGCTCAGTCATATTAGCGCATATACTTTTTCAATCGCACCGAGTTATTTTACAGATTCTCTGAACTCAAAATGTCAAATGCAGGACCATCGCAGGCCCGAGAATTCGACTTCTGGGATTATGTTTCTTGCATACGGTGCCATCTTCCTTATGTCTCAGACAACAGCGGGCAGCCCCAAATTCCCTTCTGGATCACAGAGTGTGGGCATGTAGTTTGTAATGGTCATCTCAGTAAGTGCAATGGAAAATCTATTCCAAGACACTAATCGGGTCATAGATTCTGACCAGAGCTGCATTGGTTGTGGAGCGAAAGGGATTCAAGTAGCTCCGTTACAGCGAGAGGTATGTGTCTTACATGGAAACATGGCAATATGCAGTTTAAACGGGTCTATCATAGATGGATCCTCCAATGTCAGACTGGTTTCGCTCAGCCCCTCAGGCAGTTGACACTCTTGCGTTCTCCGTCAGAGTGCGTTGTCCATATCGTTCTTACTGCGACTAGCCCTCATGAATCCTAGTTTCAAATTGAAACACTGGCATCCTTGGTGCACTATTACCGAAAGCGATGTTCACAGCAGAGAGCATTAATAGAGCGTGCCAAAGCTGAGTCTTTAGAAAAGAAGCAATTGAAGAAGTCCGTTCTCTATGCTACTGTTTCATATTGATTACCTGAATAATATTTCAATTTAGACAGGTTGAACAGCTGCAACTTGAGCTCACACAACTTCGTACTTACGTTGGCCAAGAACCATCCGAATCCTCAAATCATAATGGAAAGCGACGCATGCTGGATGCGCATCGGTAAACCCAATATATGCTGCTCATCTATAGAGTGCGCCCGCCAATTTACTTTGAATGCAGGCATATGAATGGTACCAAGTCCAACTCCAGCCCTCGGTCGATATCTACACCGATAGGTCCAGACCGACTAACACTTCCTCCCAGCCACCAACAGCCTGCCTACTACTCCTCCAGATCTGACCACTCGGATGATGGATCTCGTCAGCCATACAGGACATCCCAGCAGAATCGACCCGGCTCTAGCAGATTTGCGGAGTAATTTATTATCGATAATCATAGTTTCTTGGGATATTCACGATTTCTTATTGGATTACAGGCAGTACGCTTTTGATCCAGCCCAGAGTCAACCAAGTTCAAATCGGTTCGAACCTCAACGCCCAGAAAGCCGTCAGGATCCTCGGCATGCAAGGATTCAATTGCCAACAGGAATCGCACGTACTGTACCAGTTCCACCCATCCTTGATCAACGAGAAGATAGTGCCGAGACTTCGAATTCTCGTATTCCTTTTCCTGCCGACTATCAACGCGTATCTGGCCCTGGTTCTACTTCTAAATCGCATATGCCTCCGCCGCCAGTCCCCATTCACCAACAAAGCGCAGTCTCTCGACATGATCAAAGAACCTCGTTTCGTCCTCAGCCAGTGCCTAGTCGGCATGATACCCAGTCTCAGCCTGGACCTCCTTTGTCTACTCCACGTTCCAATCAGTCTCAGTCACAAAACTTCCAGAACAACCGTGCCTTTACTCCAGCATTGCAAACCCAGCGATTTATACCACCTTCGTCGTCAAGACAAACTTTCAATGAAGGCGGATCTCGCGCTCCATCAAGAATGGCGGGAGGTGGTCAGAGTCAGCGAATGCCTTTTGTCCCAGGGAATGGAGAGGGCTCTCTTCCACGTTAAAGATACTATTCGGTGACATGATGATGGATTTTTGACCTATTGTACATCACTTCAATTTGATTCTACTCGTACAAAACAGTAATACACAGAAGAAATTATACAACTCATTCGGAAAGAACGGACTCGCGGCCAACAGCATCTAATCCTTCAGACAGTACTTTCAGCTCAAGTTGGCTGATAGGCACACTCGATTCCGCCCTCATAAAATCGTCAAGATAACAGTCTCTGTCTGTTGCAATAGCAAGTGCTTGCAAGGATGGGAGATCTGTAACACCCATGTCGTTAAAGACGGGCATGAGCTTTGATAATGTAGGACGAAGAGATGTCAAGAAACTTTCAACTGAGTCAATCTCGATATCACGACTCCGAGTTTGGTCGGGTAGAGATTGAAGCAAAGCTTGCAATCCCGTACATAGGGACATCCACTGTAGGAGATTGATCGCCTTTTGCTTCACGAGATCCCGTAACCAAATATCATGAGAAGGAAGCAAGGCGAACCCAATCAAGTCTTCTGAAGTTTTGACACCGATAGATTCGAGGATTGGCAGTAATTGGGGCTGAGGAGTCTCTAAACTCTCCAAGAACGAGTCCACTGATATTTGACCTCTCGTTAGAGTGAGACGTGAAATTGAAGGGCCTGCAGTTCTCTGCCTTAGTGCTGGAGAGGGTGTTCGTGACGGTATAGGTCGAAATACGGATGGCGACAATAATGGGGAGGGCGACCGAAGTGGACGACTGGGTGGCGGAGGGAATACCAAAGGGGATGGTGAACGCCTTGCGATGTAAAGCAGTGGTGGTGAGGGCTCAGGAGTCTGAGAGTTTGAACATGATGGAGGGAGACGGCCCTGTGAAATCAATGGGCATGAGTATCAGTGAGTTGCATCCACAGTCGCTTCGTATTGCTTACGATGAAACAATGTCCGGCAACAGAAGTTTTGCGTTGGGAAATTCGAGCTACCACAGCATCCTTCTTTACTGCTGCGAGAAGTAAACTCCGCACATAAACTGTATCGTGGCGGACGGGTCTGAATTTCCTCGACCTTCTATTCTGAATCTGCTGTCGTGGACCTGGTTGGCACAGGTACATCCTCATATACGATTCCACAGGCCACGACGCTTCATATAAAGACAGCATAGGGGTTCTCTGCTTAGCCTGAATTGATGAGCAGTTAAAATTATCATTCAGAGAAGTTGGGATATTTTCATACTTTCTCTACGAAGGTTTTCCATTTGGCCATATCTTGGTCGTCGATTTTTTTTGTCAAATCAAGACATTCTGCAGCAATGACTCGCCATCGGTACTACAAGACTATGTAAGTCATGTTTTTCTAATCCACCAATGGAATAGTAGACTCACACAAAGTTCCCTGACCTCGTGCACATCCATGTCAAGTTGATCAGTCAAGCAGGGTGTTGTACCACTCCTGCTGCTCAAGTACTTAGCAGGCGTTTCTGGAGGAGGAATAAGTGACTGTCGAAATCAACAAGTGAGATAATTTACTTGGCTAAGAGGTAAGTAATGGACACTCACCATTTCTACTAGCCTTTATGAAGGACTTGTGTTGAGATAAGGAAGCAGCTGCGTACTGCGATTTACGGATTCTCTTTGCAGGTATTTATTGAGTAGATGCATCGATTAGTTCCACCTCGTGGGCTGCGGTGAGTTGCAAGATCTGATTTTGAACTGGCCATGGTACTAGCTTAAGATTCGAGAAGTAGGACACGCGTTGAGAATTACTGGAGGTCGACACCTGACACGTGATCGAGTTATCTTATAACTTATCATGGGCTTCATCATTATGCTGTTATCTAGTTTCCAGCTGCTACTGAGTAGCAAAGAGTTTGATTTTGCTAAAGTGGGGACAAGATATGCGTGCATACAGTTCAAGAAAATTCAAATCTACGACCTACAATGTCCAATCCTTCGGACAATGCCCTCCTTTCCAATTCGCTGATAGTCATCCCCGAGGTCTTCATGAACTTAGCAAGATAACAATCCCTATCCTTTGAGATAGCAAGTGCCCGCAAAGACGAAATATCTGCTATACCCCAACCGTCGAACACAGGTATGAGCTTCGACAAATCAGGGCAAAGAGAACCCAAGAAGGTTTCCACAGAATTGACATTCGTATTACGGCAATGACGGTCGGGGAGGGACCGTGCCAATTTCTGTAACCCTTCACAAAGGAACATCATCTGAAGGATGTTGATGTCCTTTTGATTGACCAGATCCTTCAACCAGATTTCACGAGAAGGAAGCAGGGCAAAACCATAGAGATCTTCCAAAGTCACAATGCCCATGGATTTGAACAATGTCAGTAGTTTGGGTTGTGGCTTTTCCAGACTCTCCAGAAAAGCTTCAACCGATGCAATGTGACCTCTCGGTAAAGGGAAATGTAGGCTTGATGAGCCAGTCTGTGGTAGAACTGGAGACGAAGGTCTTGATAGTATTGGCACTGACAATGGCAGAGATTCAGGTCGCGGTAAGGGTATCGGAGAATGCACCGAAATCTCGGGAATTGGCGCGGGTGGAGACACCTCTGGACATGTCGGTAGACCAAAAGGCGGTGGGGAAGGGGCAGGAGTCCGGGATTTTGAACGTGCAGGACGTCGTCCCTGCGAGATTAACATTATTTCTTCTCCTAAGTGTTTCGTAGAAATAGAGCTACTTACTACGAAACAATGTCCTGGAACGACTGGGCTCTTATGAGCTATGATTCTTCCAACGACGTGCTCTGCGCTGTCGTTTTTGGTCCGAGCAAGAAGTGAATTCCGAATATAGATTCTCTCGTGGCGGACAGGTCTATATATTTTCTTCTTTCTGAGTCTTTTGGCATGCATTTCAAGTGAGCTCGGAGTCGAGAGCTGGCCAAGATATAGTCTCATATACGACTCAACTGGCCACGACGATTCATACAAGGATAGGATGGGGGTTGCGTGCTTAGCCTATTTGATCAAGAACATGATGAAACCGAAAAAATTATGATAGAAGGATACTACAAACACTTACTTTCTCAACAAATGTTCTCCATTGTTCAATATCTTGATCGTCGATTGTTTTGGTCACATCAAGACAATTCGTTGCGACGACTCTCCATTGGTACTGAAAAACGATTTATACAGTTCATTCAATCATTCTGTAATATTGATATTTTGTGAGTAACTTACACAAAGTTCCCGAAATTTATGCTTCTCCATGTCAAGTTGTTCACATAAGTTTGGTCCAGACGCACCGGAACTACAAGCTAAGGCTGGTCTGTCTGGAGGAGGAATGAGTGACTGTGTTGAAGCATAATCAGATGTTGAAATGTCATACAGTTCAAGCAACTTACCATTATCTCACACAAATTTCAGGCGATATGATTGAGGATGAGAGGGATCACTGTCAAAAGCCATGTCGAGAATTTATCTATTGAGTTTGTTGATATTCATGGCGTATTGAAGCGGATTGTGCGCTGTGAATCACGTTAAATTGAGGATACAAAGGGTCTGAATTCATTTAGAAAATAGAAATGGGAGTTCAGACTATTTATTTCACGTGACCAAGTTTTGGGCGCTCCGTTACTCTTGATCGAATTCGAGCTTCCGTTTTTTATTTGAACTTGAACCTCTACTCCTCGAAATACGCGACTTTCCTGTTCTTGGGATTGTCATCATTTTCTTTCTGGGGAAAGCTTGAGAAAACGTACGGACTGTCACTCTGATCGGCCTACCAATGCAAAATGGACAAGGAATAAGCCAGCAGTCGAACCTTGGGTCGTCACTTCCCTCTCAAGTACCTACTCCGGACACAATTACACATGTCGCCACCAACACACCACAACCCTCTTTGATATCTAGTCTAATTGGTGACAAGTAAGCATAACTCTACTTCCAAGAATACCCAGAGCTTACTATATAGATTTCGTTGAAGCTAGCCCTTACTTCCAAGCCGGTTTTGGTCTTATGGTGAACGTGCATTCTGTCTATCTATATTCCCCGAGGCTCATAAAATTATTTCAAGGGAGTAGGCGTTGGCCTTACTGCATTGCGTCAAGGGCTAATGATATCATCCGTTGCTCTCCGAAGACGAATGCTAGTGACACTTGAAATAAGTAATAAGGATCCTGCCTACGACTGGTTTCTGGCATGGATGTCACAGCAGGCAGCAAACACACCAAAAAATAAAGCAGGCCTTCTCTCATGGACCCGTAGTCATCAATTGAGTGTGCAGACATCTTACGAGCAACGAAAGAATGGAAGTGCATCTGCTTTATTCAACCTAATTGCTGGTCCTGGAATTCATTGGATGAGATATCGTGGAGCCTGGATGCAGGTAATGGATTCCCCGCATATCTCTGCTCATCATCCCGTTTACATCAATAACGCAGGTGAAAAGAGAGCGAGAAACTCGATCACAGCAGCTCATGTCGGGTATACCTTGGGAGACCGTGACTTTGACCACTCTGTCGCGAGACCGGGAATTATTCCCTGAACTCTTATCAGAGGCTCGGGACATAGCTATGCGTACTCAAGAAGGAAAGTTAGTTATTCACACACCTTGGGGCATTGAATGGAAACCTTTCGGACTTCCGAGAAGAAAACGCCCTCTTCGAAGTGTCGTATTGGAAGAAGGTGTTTCGGAAAAAGTCGAAAAAGATGTTTCTGCATTCCTGGAGAGACGGCAATGGTATGCGGATCGAGGTTTGTTTTCAAATACAAAGAGGCGGACTATGTTTGACTGAATCTTAACTAAAGGCATACCATATCGTCGGGGTTACTTACTGCATGGTCCACCCGGTTCTGGGAAGTCATCTTTCATCCAGGCTCTGGCTGGCTCACTCTCCTACGATATATGCCTCTTGAACTTGTCGGAACGTGGTCTTGCGGATGACAAGCTCATTCATTTACTATCCAACACGCCTGAGCGGAGTTTTGTACTAATAGAAGATGTGGACGCCGCATTCAACAAACGTGTACAGACCAGTGAGGATGGGTACGTCACATTCGCCATAAGATGATATTTCTGAGCTAACTAGCGGTACAAAGTTACCAATCTTCTGTCACATTCTCAGGATTTTTGAACGCTCTCGACGGGGTGGCCTCTGGAGAAGAACGTATTATTTTTATGACCACTAACCACCCAGAACGTCTTGATCCTGCCCTCATCCGCCCTGGCCGAGTGGACCTTTCCGTATTCATTGGGGATGCTAGTCCGTTACAGGCTAAAAGCCTTTTCATGCGCTTCTATGGACGTGATAACCAGGAGAGCGTCGGATGGGAAGATATTGAACCAGCGGAATTAGAGAGACTGGGTGAGAGTCTGGAGGATTTTGTTGAAGAGCAGCTGCATAACGGACATCGGGTGAGCATGGCAGCTCTACAAGGGTTGTTCATTCGTAGCAGCGCAAGGGATGTGATGGATGGTGTAAAGACGCTCTTCCTGGAACAGAAAACCAGGCAGTAGTTTTTAGTACGAGGTCGGCGAGACCTCCATAATGCATTTTTTTTCTAAAACACCGTCTTGCGTTTGCGTCCAGTATATTTTGAATCTCGAGGTATACTTTCTTTCCCTCGTTGACGGTATAACTGAAGAAACAAGGGCGTAATTAGTGCATGCTTTCCACAGATGTTCGTAATGATACATACCTCTTTCTTCCGCAAAATCCAATCTCGGTCCTTGATACTCTTGCGTTTTCCATCCTTTCCTCTCTTCCCAGATTTCTCTCGCCGTGACTCAAATTTCGCTTGATCTTCGCCTGCCTCGACTTCTTCTCCATCAAGTCCTTTCGGAACTTGACTACCTCCACCTCCAACGAATAAGCATAAGAAAACTTTTCTGGCCTTCTTAGAATTAGGATAGTCGACAACCACACCTCCACCAAATCCAGCTTTTTGCGCTATCGACGTGATGAGTTGAATTTGATCGTCTGAGGTTGGATAAAATTGCAAAATGGCTCGAGATGGATTTCGTAAAGCAGAATGAAGAGTGGTGAAGAAACGAGTTAAACGGTGAGGTGGTGAGGATGTTGGATGCGATGTTTCAGCGTTCAATAACCATTGCAAAACAGAAATACTATAAATTTTGTCGTACAGTTAGAGCAAAAGGAGGAGTAGGAAATATGTATAGAACGCACCTAATGGCACCGTCAAAACTTCCTGGCCTGAATCCGAATCCTTGACCGATATCTTGTAAGAACAAATCCCCTTCAACTTCTCGCTCAAGTGCGACCTCTTTCAACAAGACATCAGTTCTTCATAAGGACACTGAGGGTCGACTTTGGTTCGGCATACCTAACATACTAGGTGCAACATCTACACCGACCCATGTGTATCCTTCTTCATCTAAAATTTCTCCGGACAATCCTGAACCGCATCCGATATCTAACAAGAAAGCGGGCTCATCCGGAGGTAAGTTCAAAAGTTCTAATGCACGGTATGTCATATCTGCCTGAATCTGTTGAATACGAGTGCTATTGAAAAAAGTCAGATATATGTAGATTTGTGCAGTATAGATATATAGCAAACATACTTGTTGGTGTATTTCGTTGCTTCCACATCCCCATAGTACTAATTTTTCATTCAGCTTGTCATTTTCAAGGAATGATGAGCTACTCACAATTTCTGGAGGAGCAATAAGTTCTGGTCGAGACATATTCGTTGTGAAATTCAATCTATCCTGGTAAGTATGTTTTGTGAAGGATCTCAAAGATCGAAAATCTTTCATCACTTCTATGGGCGCTTAATGTAAAGGGTACCACGTGATCTACTGAATTCGAATCAGACCTCAGCTCTCGTGCAGTATAGCTTTTACTGGTTGTTTGCTCAATCTCGATGATGGTGAAGGCATTGTCTGTCTGTTACGAAGAATTGCATCTACTTTTCTAAGGTATGTCTGTCGTGCTACACCTAATAGTCACGCGTCACACCCAGCCGCTGGTAAGTGAAAGGACAGAAGATATTATACAGCTCTTCAAAAAAAAAACCTCTTCATCGAAATGTTATATCTGCGACAAAAAATATACTATTATATCCTCCATAATTATATCTTGATGTGGACATATAGAAATCTCAAGGGTACATATGTCACAACATTGTCCACAGCCATTACTTTAGGAAGACGCGCATCTAAGCGTCTCCCAACCTTGTACTCGTACTACTTACACTACAACCACCCGCTATACACACTCAACAATCCCTTCATCCATCTCAGCAGAGTGTGCTCTTGAATACGAAACGTCAAAATGGGTAGGCTAGCAGAAATGCAAAGAAAGCTCTTGGAGGTGTGTTCAATCTCCCCATTATTCTGCGAACGTTGCTGAACAAGGGCATCCAGCAAATGATGGGTCCAGAGGCTATGGGTGTAGCAAATGCCAACTTAACATGGTCAGACGAGAAAGTTTGCAGAAATTTCCTATGTGGAACATGTCCCCATACACTTTTCACGAATACAGTGAGCACCTTTCACGATTCTTCTCTCGCGTTGTTGTCCCTTAACATTCGACTTTGCCCCGTCGTAGAAAATGGATTTAGGAGCGTGTCCAAAGTCACACACTGAACGACTCAAAACCGAGTTCTTAGCAGCACGCGAAGCTGACCCGAACAATCCTATTTTCGCCAAATTCCAGATGGAATACGAACAGAATATCTTTGCTTTCGTTGATGAGTGTGACAGAAGAATCAGGGCTGCGCACAGGAGGTTGGAGAAGACTCCAGAGGAAAACGCGAAGACCACGAACTTGGTGAGTTATTCCCAGGCCCAGCGTGATAATTCCTAATGTTCTATGACAGATGAGAGAAATTGCTGAAATCGAGTTGGCTATCCAAGGAGGAACCGAGAAGATTGAGACATTAGGTATGTGTTTTCGTGATGAACTTTCATTCTTCGTCAACTTATACCTTTTACAGGTGAACAAGGCAAAGTCGAAGAGTCAATGAGAGAAATGGCTGCTATTGAGGCGTTGAAAAACGAGAAAGCGGACAAAGAGGTATGTCAGTTTCTTGACATCAGATTTACAGACTGCTAAACCTTCCTGTCGTTAGCGAGAATTACAACAATTGACAGATACTTCTGGAGCATCTGGTCACCAGAAATTACGTGTCTGCGATGTTTGTGGTGCATATCTTTCAGTGCTCGATTCCGATCGTCGTCTTGCAGATCATTTCGGTGGCAAGGTTTGTCCCCTCCTGATCTTCAGCCCAATATGTTGTGTTGACCATCCTCCAGATGCATCTCGGTTACCATGAACTACGAAACATGTTAGCCAAGTTCAAAGAAGAACGAGACAAGAGAAAGATGGGTCCTCCTACTTCTGTATCTGCCGCACCCTCTGGTGGTAGAGGCGACCGCGAAGGCAGATCAAGGGATGAATACAGAGATCGCGACAGAGGAGGTTATGACCGTCATTCATCATCGAGATACGAGTAAGTACCACTGTGCTTGTGGTAAACTCAACTAACTAACTATCGCTTTCAGTGACCGTCGCCGAGAGCGTGACCGTTCGCGGTCCCCAGGCCGTAGGAGATACTAATTATTCTGTATTGCTATGTTTTCTTTCAGGTCTGTTTTGTACATATTGTCTGCTGTGAGATATTCTAGTTCTGTTCCTCTTTCTTCTTACATGTTGATCCTTCCAATGATTCCGCGAGACTACCCTTCACTCTGCATGCCAACTCCATAAAATTCTTGAAGCTGATTTATTAACCACTATTTGCGAATAATCCTTTGAGAAAAGAGGCCTGAAGGACTGTCAATTGCCCTGTCTGCCGTAACATTGCTACAAAATCCTCCCGAGCGGTGCGATTGAACCTCAATCCCAATAGGTCTGATTTGGTTTTCAACCCTGCATGCATCAGAATGGGCAGTAAACTTTCCTGATTGATGCTCTTCAGTAAACCACGTAGATATTCCACATCGTCACTTGACTCATTTGACTTGTTGTGTGATGACTGTGTGCATGATTGTACAGCTGTTGAAGTGCATGTTGTCTTAACAGATCAAGAGCAAGTCAGAGTAGTCCCAATCCCCCATCTTTAATCCGATGAAGAACTCACTGCCAAGGAAGGCTGGAGATCAACCGTAGCGTTGTTGATGTTGTTCTTCTTGAATGGTTGCGTGTTCGCTAACTTGTTTCTTGGTGGTACGGCGACCAATTCCGAATGAGTCTGTGGTACCTTCTTATTTGTCTTTGTAGAATGCATCGCCGCCTCCTGAGGACGACCGCATTCACCACCACGATACCGACTGTGATATTTGAGGTATACTCTAATGTATATCTCGGCTGGCCACCCTCCTTTGTATTTCTTCAAGGTTGGATGTTTGCTGCACTAAATGAACAATATGTCAGCCAGAGTTAGATATGCATGCAAATCACCATGTATTGAAGAAAACCCGTACACACCTCTTCGATGAATCGTTCAAGTGAGACAGCATTCTGTGTTTCTAGAGGTTTCTTGATATCGAGATATTTTCTGGCAATCTTACGCATGTAAGACTATAGCCGTAATTCCGTAAAACAAGTTCAACAGAAGAGCAGTTGGACAGAATGGGGTTGGTGACTTACACAGGTTCTTTGGAAACCACGGGCATCTTCATTCAATTGCATGTAGGACTGCAATGAAGGTCGATGATCTCCTAAATAAGCTAGGCGAGGATACTTCTGAATTGCTGGCGGCTTGCATATAGTTTCTGTTAGAAAGAAAACATATCAAAAATTATGAAAGCCTTTCCATATTCTGAAGATTTTATAATCGGAGTACTCACCTTCCTTCATGTTCATAATTGCAACCTGTTCTAGCCTGAGTGAGATCCGAGCTTGAAGTTGCTGTAGCTAGAAATGGAGAGGAGGAAATCAGATCTCGCGCAATTCAAAACGGCTCTAATATATAGAATAGGTCTGCCACGGAGACGTTCTAAGATCCAAAGCTGAAGAATTCCATGATCGCTGAATGGTCTGTTATGTCCGCGATAATCAATGCCAAACGGGGGTGATAGCAGCAATAACAGAATATCTGAGAGATGTTGTCTCATCGATTGCGGACCTGAACAACGTTTTGGTGGAATGACAATATCTGTCGGCAACATGACCTGCCATGTGTTTGTACTTAGCAGGACGATATCTAAACCTGGGAAGCCTCGAGGATGAGATTAGTCATTCTGCATAGATGAAGCGTGGCAGAGCTCGAATTTACCAAAGGTAGAGCCAACTCCGGAGTAATTCGAGATGTTCCCGTCGGAATTCCAGATCTTGAAGAATCCTACAATTTCACCAGTTCGAGCTTGGAAACGATATGCAACGGGATTGTAATTTGTAGCAGTAAAAAACTATGAAGAACATACAATAACAAGAAAATCTGTACAGTAATGGGGGTATTCGTCAACGTAATGAAAACTGTATGCACAATGCGATGGATGACAAGAAACGAGATGGTGAAATTGCGCACGAAAGGAACCGTAAATTCAATCTTCTAGCTTATGATGATGGAGGACCGCCCCTCCCTCGTCCTCTAAATCCCCTCCCTCTACCTCTACCTCTGCCACGCCGTCGTCCGCGGGGGAAACCTTGCTCTTTAGGGTATGTTTGGGAAGTACCTTGAGGGACATTTGATTCTTTTTCTTGGTTTTGACGCGGATTTGTAGGATTAAACGAGCCTCTGCCGCGTCGTTTGCCGTTCGCCTTTTGATAATTGGGAGTATTAGGGACCTCACTGGGTGACGTAACGTCTGTAGATTCAGATACAGTATCTCCTTGCTCGCTGTCGTCGACGCTTGAACCAGCCTCTCCAGAAGATTTGTTCCGATCAAAACCACCAAAAGTTGACAAGAGGTTGGTGATTTCCTCCACTCGATCTTCACCTTGCTTCTCAGTTAGTCCTTTGGGGGGCGTCTTCCTACCGGCATTTGAGACTACAAATTTCCAAGCGGCTTCCATGTCTTCCTTGGAGGCGAGTTTATTGTCCAGAATAAGCCATATAGCTTCCGGTGTTGTTGAGTCAAGTGCCAGATCGAGCAGCGATTTAGAAGGGGGTGCCTCGTACAACTTCTCGTTATCCTCATCTTGCGGTGGGTATGATTCAAAGAAATACTTGATGATGGGGATGTCGCCTCGCTGAAGAGCGATATGGAAGGCTGTAAAGCCTTTGCTGTTCCGTTCCTCTGATTCGGCACCTGATAGCAAGTCAGTGAAACCGGCGTAGCTAATGACTATTGGACGCACCATGGGTATCGAGCCATTCAACCATTTTGACATTGCCTTTCGACGCGGCAATATGCAAAAGTGTTTCTGAGAGATCCTTCGGTGGCGATTTCACAAAAATTTCTGAACCTTTCTTGATTTCACCGCCCGCAGCGTCAACGTTATCTTCCCAGACACCTTTCTCCACTTTCTCAAAGTCGCCTCGACGCGCAGATGCGAAGACCGCCGAGCGTAGACGTTGTATCCTTTCTTGCTGTTCACGGGCCTTATCTTCAGCGGCTTTCTTTGATGCCTCAAACTGAGCTTTTCTTTCATTTGCTTTCTTCTGTTGTCGTGCTTCGGCATCTCTCTTCTCTGTGCACACTTGTCAGTTCATTCGCGTAAAAATTAGAGATATTTATATCACAGTCGCACCCTTTTCTCGTTCTTCTGCCTGACGTGCTTTTCGCATTTCAGCTTGCCTTGCTCGACGAGCAGCAGCTGCCTCTTGTTCTTCTCTTTGACGTTTGATTCGTGCTTCGTATTCTCGGGGCGACTCAGCAGGCCGATCGGTTTTACGACTGTGATAGTAGCCTTTAGGGGGGGAGTCAATATCTGAGATGATAGAATGTAATGCGGAGAACATTTACGTTGATGAGCATGTCTACTTGCATACCCTCTCAAAGCTTCTTCAAAAAGGAATCTAGTCGGAGAATGTCAATAGCTATATTCAATCAATATCGTTCAACACACCTATAGAAATCCAAATCATCCTCGTCATCATCATCATAATCGCTCTCTTCGTATTCAGGTTCATAAGAGTCAAAATCGTCATCATAGCCATCATCATAATAGCCTCCATAGCCTCCAAACCCACCGAAGGGATGGAAGTGTGAGTGTGAGTGAGAATGGGTGTGAGAATGAGGGTGGGTATGGTCATTCTCTGAAGGGGAGGAGTCCAGATGCTTCAGCAGGACATTGTACGCTTCGCTCAATTTCTGAAACTGAGCAGTGGCATCTTCATTGTCGGGATTTTTGTCAGGGTGAGTCTTTAATGCCAACTAAAAGGAAAGTTAAGAAGGGTTTCTGCATTTCGGTTTGTGAGAATATAATACCTGTTTGTAGGTAGTCTTGACCACTTCGAGACTGGTTCCCTGAAAACACGGTAAAGAACAGACAGATTGCGTGAGTGAAGAATACCGACCTGCTGCAAGCCAAGCGTTGTGTATGCTTCAACAACCGTCGAATGTCTGTGTACCATCCTCACGGACGAGATTTCAATCAGCGGGAATGTTGAAGTTGGAAGAAAAAGGACGATTGAACGCGATTCGCCGTTTGAGGCTACTCCTTTTCTTTCAATTCAAGTCACGATCGCGTCCCAGTCGCGTGGTCCATTCACTCGCTTATGTAGGCATGACGTCCTAGCAAGGAATTGTTTTAATTACAGTATACACAAAAGAATCCAGAATACAATAACAACATGGTAAAGAAAGACAATACATGGCAGAAATCAACAGAAACGGTCACTGCAGAAGGTGAATAGTCAGAATCAAGATCATTCATCGAATGCAGAATCAAATTCACCTCTTTAGTTTTGCCCGACGATCCAGAAGGGCTTCAGCCAACCTGCCTTCTTTCTTGGCCTTCTTCAGCTGAAGGGACCATGTCAGACTGACCCAAACGTAGCGAAATTATAACGACTTACTGATTTCTTATCTTCTACTGAAACGACTGATCGACCTGCTCCCCAAGCTTGGTACAGTTTACTACGAAGAACACGCAGTCAGAAACTAGAGAAAAAGAGACCAGAACAGGAATACGCACTTGGCAGATGCTTCGTCTACATTTGAGTCCATCGACATACCCTCTTTCCGCTTCTTCTCCTCCGCGTGGGCTTCTTTCTGATATTTGCTTTGAATTTTGACCCAAAATCGTTCACGGAACCCAACCTCTTCACTATCTCCTCGGAGAGCAAGTTGCCCTCCTGCAACTTCATCAATGCTCAAGTATTTCTCGTAGACATTCTGGAATGCGACCATCCCGTCTGGAAACACCACTGGAGTCCATTCCTCTTGCGGACCACGAGCTTCTCTGTCTGCAGACACCAGACCATGCTTGTCGCATGACAGAAATTTCCCTTCACCGGTTCCAGTACGAAGATTGATTGTAGTTGCACCTGCAACCCTGGTTGTGACCCACACCTGTGAAACCTCTGTAGGAGTGCGGTTGAGCACCGAAGGAGTTTCCGATGAATCATCTATTTTATCCTTGTCGACGTCGTGTAGAACTATTCGACCGCGGGTGGAATCGTATGTGATGCAGATGGGTGAAGGGTCCGAAGGGTGAAGGATGTAAGTTGGACCACGAATTTCTATCGCTTGTTGGGGCAATACCCACGTCTCTGGACTCTCCTCATCCTCCTCTTTGCGGCGTCGCCTGCTGCTTCCTCCCTCGTCGCCATCACCGTCGTGTTTCCGTTTCTTTTTCGTTTTCTCGCCTTTAAACTTCAGTTTTGTTGAGCGAACTTTGTCCGACATGGTGGTGAATTCAGAAGGTGTGATTGTAGTTCCAATTGAAGTTGCACCTGCAGCAAACAGAAGGATCACATGTGCCACGTGATTGGCGTATTCTCGCGTATTGAACTTGAGTGATTCTGAACAAGAAATATAAAAGAAATGGATAGTATGAATTTTACGTCGTACGAGTCAATATCGCAGTGACATGGTTGCAAAATATAACAAGGTGATTAGGGTATTGTGAATATTATACACAACCATGCATATCATCAAACGTTTCCGAGTACCGCTACAAAAGTTAACCAACAAAAATACAAAGAACTCGATGAGATTATACACTGATAGCATCCGAAGCCATGATGTTACTTGGGGGTTGAGCCTCAACGACTGGTGAAGTTGGATCAGGAGCACTGTTGCAACGTGAAAGTTCCACCATATCCCTATCCCGTCTGGGTCTCGAAAAGCTTCGTCTTTCCAAGACCATTTTATAGATATCTCTGTCAATATCCGTCTCGACCAGATTCAGATGCTTTTCTCTATGAACCCTGACAACATCTTCCCATTCTGTCTTCTCTCTATGCAATTCTTTCTCCACCCACCAGAATGTAACGCATGTGAAAAATATGGCCCAAAGCCATGCCATACCGTACCCCAACCCATACCCTACATCATCTGATGTTGTCCAAGCAATAGCAATCAAAGCGCCTGCTACTGCTATTCCAGATATTCCCCACATCAGAGCAATGTCGCGAAGAAGTTTCCGCATAACACGAGATTCTTCATATCGATGCCGCCATGCTTGTCGGAATTCTAAACCTCCTCCTCCATCGACCGCTATCACATCTTCAACGATTGTATAGGTAAGGGGAGGAAGGAGATAGTAGGGCTGAAATGACGATATACGGACGGGAAGACGGAAGTGGCGAGGGAATAGCCCGGAAATGAGCATTGGAATGCAGACAGTTAACATGAAGCATGGAAGCGCCATTGCAACAGTTGGGACGCTCGCAGGCGATCTGTACACCAATACTTTCATTGGAAGATGTCGAGGCAGAGATGGGGGAGGAACTTACAGGGAAGAGCCGATAATGAGTGGTATGAAGAATGCTGTAAGACCTGTACTAAGCAGGATTCTGCACGTAAATCACTTAGCACGTGTGTAGTGAGGATGCGTTCGAATTGGAAACTGACTGAAAAAAATCGACACCCCATCTTCCCGAACCAATGGGTCTTCTTGACTCATGTCCTGTACGGAACCACAAGTAATAACATCTCTGTCCAACTTTTGCACCCGATATCGTTCCAACGAGAGACGTGATTATCGCGAGATTCTTAGTTGTAGATAGATGGGCACCCCATCGAAGGGAATAGAAAAGGATAAGTGGGAGAATGCAAGTCTCGATGAAAATGAGGGAAAAGAATATGGAGATGTAAGAAATGCGACGTCGAGTTCGTATGGTGTAGTTCAAGGGAGGTGGCTCCGCGGCATGGTATGGATGTGCATGTGAGAGGTGGTCTTTGAACGGGTTTGTTTGGTGAGAGTCGGCAGCCGTACTGACCGTTGCTGTGGATGTTGGTGGCATGTCATGAGGAAATTTCTCCATAGGTATTTAGTGGGGGTTGCCAGACATATAGGCGTCGGGTGAAGGAGGGTTGACTATGATCTGGAGCGGGAAGACGGTGGGCGACACAGACTATAAATTCCAGGCTGCCCATACCCATTCCTAATTTTGATAATAGCATCATACCTATTACCGTCGGTGGAGGTGGAGGTGGAGGCCTGTGGATAGTCTCGGTGTGCGTCGAACCTAGTTGAAGCCTCGAGGCTCTCGGAACCTCGTCCGCATTTGGATACGCTGGGTAGGAGGAAGATCTCCGGCTAGACTCGGCATCCCCCGAGCGCCATTCCCAATCAGGAATCCTACAGTACGAGACTGTTTACGAAATCTACGCACAACCCACCCAAGTTTTGTGGATCGCCGCCGACATCCCTCAAGACCCCCTCAAGATGAAGTTCAACCCTGGTTAGTTTGTCTTTCTGGAGAACCTATGCTGCTACGAGATGCGTCTGGGAGAAATTTGCGTGGTGTCAGTGGCAGGATGGGATGGATTGGGTTGAGACTGCTTGGATATGGGTTATGACGGTTCGTTTGCATCTTACTGACTTCGTTTTCCCAATAATGCACAGATACCTCCTCCTCCCGCCGCAAGTCGCGCAAGGCGCACTTCTCCGCACCTTCTTCCATCCGCCGCAAAATTATGTCCTCTGCTCTGTCAAAGGAACTCCGGGCGAAGCACAACGTACGTTCGGTCAACTTTCGAAATTAGGCGGGAAAAACTAAGTGGCTTTAACGCTTTTTTAGACCCGTTCATTGCCCATTCGTAAGGACGACGAGGTCAGGATTGTTCGGGGGAAATACAAGGGTCGGGAAGGCAAAGTTACCCAGGTTTACCGTAAGAAGTGGGTTATTCACGTAGAACGTGTTCAACGCGACAAGTCCAACGGTGCTACTGCTTCCATTGGCATCCACCCAAGCAATGTTGTTATCACCACCATCAAGTTGGACAAGGACCGGTGAGTAGCAATGCGTAAATATACTTTTTGTCTCTAACTGGTCTTGTCAGACGAGCGATCCTTGAGCGCAAAGACCGCAAGAAGGCTGAGGATGTTGAGATGGTTGATGTGCGTATCTCTTTGTTCCAGTTTCTAGTTCATGTAGCTCACACTGTCGACTGTTTAGTAATCTGTTCTTTGCCCCTTGTATGTTTCTTTTCGTCTGGTTTTCGCATTGCACTTTCAAAACGACATATGTATGTATGCACACTACGGCACGATGATATGCTACATGAGATCACGCATTACTCTCATGTTCCCGAGACAAACTGCAAGGTCTGAAATCGCTTGAAGCTTGAATGCCGATACAAATACACATGGTGTTGACATGCAGCAGGTACCAAAATCATTAAGAGCTACTTAGAGGGAATCACAATCCAAGTGGAATACAATAATAAGAGTCCATTCCTGATATGACATTCAGAAAATAACATCTTGGTCTTTAACATCTACCAAATCACCACCTCCGCCACCTATCTCGATATTCTCCACGTTTGCATCTTTCGCAGCTGCAATCCGTCGCTGGGCTTCTGAAGCTTCAGCATCTCGTTTCTTCTTAGCCTGGACTTTCTTCAAACTATGACCACATTATCCAAATCAGCTTGTGTAAGCGCAGTTCTCTAAAGCGAAACATACCGGAAGAACTCCTCTCGATCCATCTCGTCCAATTCACTAGAGATATATTTGATGGTATTTTCCAATCGGGGTATAACGACATGCTCGATGGCATTTACACGTCTGTTCGTTGCACGAATGACTTCGTCGAGGATGGTGAAGGCAGTTTGTAGAGATGCGAGTTCGACCAAAGTCTCGACAGCTTTGGCATAAACTTCTTTCGAACGGAGAACTTGTTGACCACCTCGTCCGAGACCAGTCAGATTGAAGTCTAAGCATAGGCATACAATATTAGTATCAACATGACATAATGCAAGAGAGCAGTGGTAGAATGAATGAAGATGAGGGAGGTACGCACCTGACCCTGGTACTCTGTCGACTTCGAACGCAGGTAAAACTACACCGGAAACGTTCTCCTGTTTTGCCTTTACTTTGAAAGAAGCCGATTTCGCTTGTTCTTGTACCAAATATGAGATATCTCCAGTAGCATATGTAACTTCTGCAAGTGAGAATGACGCTAACTGCATCACTCTGCCCATCTTGCGTTTAGCCTAAGTAAACCCAAGTGATAGATAGCATTTAGCAGTAGATATAATACACATAATTTTACGATACGTACCTCATCCACTTTCCTCAATATAGCTCGGAATCTCGTCGTCAAAGCATCTCGTTTCTTCGCAAGTAAAGAATGTCCAGTCTGTGCTCCTTTCAGTCGTAACTTAGTATTGGTCAACGCCATACGCGTTGGGAATATGTTCTCTCTGGGACCTGTTCCAGACATTTCGTTTAGAGGATCAAGTCACAGATGAGACGATTGCGAAGATGAGAGCCTTGTGTATACTAGGTTAGCAAGGGGATATGATGGATCCGTTCGTACTGAGAACTTAGATCACCACGTGGCATATTTCCTATTTTGAGTAAGATTCGGCAAATGCTACCAAACGCTTTCTGTCTCGTCGCTCGCACTGCCATATTCGTTCACACTAGGCCGTGACCTGGTGGAACATTACCACACCCAGTACTCGAGGGCCATTTTTTTACTGGCATTGATCTCAATTTGATTACTGACACAAAAAATATAGGAGCATACAAACATTCGTACTGTTAAATTACAACACAATAGTAAGAGGTGTCTACTTCGTAACCTGGAATTGAACCTTATCCAATCACGAAGGATAGCACAGTGAGGAGAGGAGAAAACATAGCACATCCCTTGAAGTTATCACAAAAGAACTTGTCCATGTTTATTTGACCTTGGCGAAGTAAACCATAGAACCCTTCTTCAAATCTATCTTCTCATTGGGAGAAAAGTCGAATTCGAACCCGTGAGGAATCGCTAGACCTTCAACAGACTTCCCATCTTCACTTAAAACGAACTCTGCATTGACAACAAGATCATCAAGTGAAGAAGAGCTGAAAGGGGATTTATCTTTTCCGAAACCATCTGGGAAAAGAGATAAAACAGAGAGGGAGAAAGCTTCTTGGTCACGATGGGTTAAACGAACGTGGGAGCTCCATGCCCGATCCCAGGCACCATAGAGAGTCGTTGACGACGAAGACGGTGGCTTGGAAGGGTATACTTTCGCAAAAGAAGAAAGGACGGATGAACAGTAAGTGTCGTCCTCGGGGAATGAGTCGTCGGCTAAGTTTTGAGGAGTGCAAAGTGTGAAAGAGTCGTATCCAGGATTCTCATAAGTCCCTGCATATGCTTCAAGAGGCAATCGTGGTGAACGTGTGTCACCTCCCGAGCTAGCCTTCTGTCCAAAGAATGCAAGGTCAGGTATTTTGAGGAACGTTTGTCTAAGAAAGCGACCTGGGATATCTGTCATACTAAGTCGACTCATCAGCTGCATGAGCATGTTGATATCAGGCAAGAGTTGATCATCCGAAGGAACGGATCGTTTCAAGTCAAAGAAGTCTTCAATGATACGAATGGCTGCGAAAGCTGGAGCGGGGGCATCTTGATTGACGAATGCGACAACGGCAAGACCGTCAAATGGCATGAAGACCGTCTCGGTTATAAAACCGGGAATGCCACCATTGTGGCTAATCATCTGGGGTGACCATTAAACGGAATTCTATTTGAGATTTGGTGGAAGAGCTAACCTCGTGACCTTGGTAGGAACCTCTTGCCCACCCTAACCCATAACCTCGGATAGATAACTCAGATACCCCAGTACCGAAAACCACAGAATGCGCAAGGGTTATCTCATAATATGCTCGAATAGGAATGATGGTCCTATTAGTATATGGGTCTATACCTTGGTTCAACATCATTGCTAACCATTTGTGCTATCAAACAGTCAGCGGACATCTCAATAACTTACCAATAAAGAGATATAAGTCACCATATCCACAGTGTTTGAGAGAATTCCGCCAGGACCGGCTAATATACCCCTGAAGTCGCCTTTAGCTAGGATAGGCAGTCGACGTATTGCGCTACCATTTGAAAGAGTGAAGGCCTGACTAAGTTGTCCGGTATTTTCCACTTCCTCTGCAATGTAGGTTGTCGAGGACATACCCAGAGGCTCGAAGATTCGTTCTTTTGCGAAGTCGATGAAAGGCTTTCCAGAATATACCGAGATGATATGACTGGCGACCATGTACATCTGTTCCCGATTATATTGTAGTTAGCTTTCAGAATTAAAGCACTAGTATGAATTCAATCGAAGACTCACTAGATTATTATACGAATACTGTTCACGAAGCTCCAAAGTCGGTTTCAGGTGTTTCATTTTCCTGATGACGTCTATTGGTGTATCGAATTTCCCATAACTGAAATCATGTCTGCGTTCAAATGTCAGCGAACATTCCGCCAAGTGGGGTAACTAAACTGACTGACCTTGGCAAACCCGAAACATGGGATAGAATATCTTCAAGGTTCGATTTGGTGGAAGCCCACTCATCCCTCAGCTCCCATTCTGAGGGAAGAAGGTCTTTGACTTTCGTTTGCCAATCGAATGTGTCGATATTCGGTGGCAATGGCGTTACATTCCGATGATTAGCAAAATCATCCATGAGAATTCCCATAGCGGCAGATGTGAATGCTTTCGAGCATGAACCAATGTTAAAGAGAGTCTCATACGGAAGGTAAATTAGTAAAAGAATTATCAAAAGTTGTCGAGGAAATGAACATTACCTCTGGAACTACCGGATGCCCTTCTTCACTCCTATTACCCCAAGCACCAAATTCTGTGCGTACCGTACCGTTGTGAAGGTGAACAACACCAACAGATAACCCAGGTACCCTCATCGATTGCATCAGCTGCTCGATGTATTCTGAGACTGAAGGTGTAAGTGCGTCCTTCGCGAATACCTCCGAATTATCAACATCTAGGTGCAAGACGCGTTGCCATTCCAGAGCCGCATTGGCAACAATCCCAAAAATCCCAAAAGTTCCAATCGAGGTTCTTATAAGTCTCCGCATTTCGTGGTTGTGGTTTCGGACTGGCTCGCCCAAACTGCCTGGAAAGTACAAGTACGTCGACGAGAAGTTTCAGTCAGGGAAAGCGTTGTGATCGTTCAGAACAAGAAGAAATGACAGAGCTTATATATTGTTCTGTAGGATGCTGTGGTCATTCCAAGTACCTCGCCTCATGCAACAAACGTTAAATATTCACGTACCGAGTACATGAGTCGCTTGTCACTCTGCCGCTGAGAACTTTCGAGTGATGGTTGAATCGCAGAATGTCCTAGAGTGCCCACATGATTCAACAGTTGATACGATCATCTTGAAACGGTACCGTAAACACTGCATACATTCCCCGATTGGTGGAAATAATAGTACTCTGGAGCTGGTTTAGGGGAAAGTATTGCGAACCAGCACGTAAATTTCGACATTGAGCAACTATCCCCTGACACGGATAGTAGTCAGAACAGCCACGACCGGAGTGATTGATGGGTCTGAATTAGATACGTGAGTCAACAACAAACTTGAAGTTGAACAAAAGAGATGTTCAAAGGCTACAATATAACCTTTTGCATCAATACATTCAAGAAAATAGGAATTGTATCAGGCTCACCTTCACATACTGCAGATCATTGGCCTAGCTCGCTGTCCAGAGTAGCGATATCTGAATCTACGCAGCTCACAATTTAAAATTCTCACTGTCAAAAAGATGATTAGTTTTGTGGTCGATGGCCATGATAAATCAGATGAAAAGCAAACGCACCCTCTGGTACTTTTTTTTTTGTATATTATTTATTGTGCTTGAGTCCCTCTGGTACTTAGTTTCCCAAGAGGCTTCATGTATGAGTCGTTTCAAGTCACAACTTCACACCTAAATTCTGGAGCAGTTTAATCTCTGAAAGGCAAAAGAGCCGTAGATTTCTCGTGTTCAAGGTACCATATCCACGTACTACTCATACATCTCATCCCAACCTTCATCATTAGTGGGCCGTCGTTCGTGGACTTCTTCATCGGCATCCGCTGTAACCGCGGGGTGTACAGCTGTAGTACCCTGAGCATCCTCGGCTACCTCAGCAATGTCAAGTTCCTTCTTTGCTTTCGCCGCAGCTTCTTCCGCTGCTTCAATATCTCTAAACATATCCCACATCTCCTCGTCCTCGTCCGGAATTGGCGTTGGAGGTGATTGTTTGACTTGTTTTGAACCAGTAGATGACATACCAAAATCGGTATCGTCAGGAATGTCGTTGAATGAAGCCCACATAGCTTCATCCTCATCTGTGATATCGGGCACCGTCTGCTTTGTAGCAGCACTATTGGCTGCCCTTTGATTCAAATCTTCCTGAATCATGGCATCCATATCTGGTTCGTCGTCATCAAACAGTGAAGCTGCTCTAGAGACAGAGGATGATGGAGGCGGGGGCTTTGGATTCGACGATGAAGTGGCTTGAGCTTCTTGAGATGCACCACCTGCGTCGTCATCATCATCTTTCCCTTTCTCCGCATTGGCATCGTCTCCTTCCTCTTCATCGTCAGTGAGATCAATAGGATCATCAATCTTTCTGCCATGGAGTAATCCCTTCGATTCATCTCTCCAAACACTCAAAGCCACCTATCGACCAAGAAAACGAGTTTCAGAATGGCACCATGAATATCAATAAAAAGGGACCACGTACAATCATTCGCTTCGAGTGGCATATTTTCTCTACACGTTGAATCGTATCTCTGAATTGTCCTTTAGGGAACATCTTGTGCGCCCAAAACTGGTACACATGCATTAACTTGTTCAAATCAGACACCTAGAGAAAGTAGCAGTCAACGTATGAAAGCAACACGATAGTGATATGAAATTCACCAACCTCATGTCCTTTTCCCTTCGGTTTCCAATCCTTCAATTGCTGAACCAAAGCTGGAAACCCATCTGTACCTAACAAACGAGCCTCATCTAATTTGGGTAATGGTTTCCGCTTCTTCTTGCCCCCCTCCTTAGTCTGAGTATCGTCATCTCCATCTCCATCTGCCAGTGTACTATCAGGTAAAGCAGATGTTGTAGACGTCTTAATAGGAGGTTGTGATTTTGCATTACGCGCCATTGAATCTTTCAGTAACGCGTTCTTGTCTAGTGCAGGACGTAACTCTGCGAATCCTCCATCGTCGTCATCATCGTCGAGGTCAAAAAGCGCGTTGACATGTGCAGGTACTCCGTTTGTGGCCTTTGTAGTGTTTGAAGTTGCGGGTTCGTCTGCATTGAGCATCTCTTCGTCTGAATCGGAAGGGGCAAAGAGACGTCGTTTCTTTAAAGGAGATGGTTGTGGAAGATCATCGTTAGTAGTAGGACGTGGAGAAGAGGGTTCTACTGGAAGGTCCCAGATGTCGTCTAGTGAGGTAGACATATCGTTTTCTGTTGAGTGGGTTCTCCGTAAGTAAGCATGAGTAAGTGGTGTAATTATTGTAGGGCTGAACAAGTTGAGTGAAGGCGTGTCGCGTTATTTGTGTTTGTGTGTATAGATCTGATGGCCCGATTTGAGATCACTTCCTTTCTACTGAACGTTTTTCAACTCTTTCAACGGATTAACTTACCAAAACCTCCAAATCTCAGTGGCATAGGTTCATCTCATCAAAAATTGTTCAATGGCAGCTATACAGCAACAAAATGAAGCCCAACCAGATCTTGAACATGGCATAGACTACTGGAATCAACAGTCTGCTGATTACAACGGCGTTCTTGGTACGACCGATTCAGTAATCCTTTAGATTATCAACGAGTGAATACTCACAATACTCTTCGAATATTCTCAGGTGGTTTTGGAAATGGAGTAACGTATAATTTATACCCAGAAATCGTGACATCTTCTTAATATCTCTTCATAGTCTCTTCCTCGAGTCGATGCACTCGGATCACGCCAATTCCTGCTTTATCTCAGACCAGACCTATGTCAGGTTGAATCAGCCTTACGACTACTCAAACCAACCCCTCCCAGCCATCGTATACGAGCCGTTGATGTAGGAGCCGGTGTCGGACGTGTCACCTCTGACGTTCTCCTCAATCTCGTATCAGACATTGTTCTTCTTGAACCTGTTGGCATTTTCATCCAAGAAGGTTTCAAACAATGTTCTGCAAGTCAAGAGCAAGATGAACCGACTTCCTCATTTGTTCCTTGGAAAGGAATGAAAAATAAAACCAAAAGCGTAAACTTTATTCAAGGCACACTTCAAGATTTCGATCCTTCACATCCACAGGAACGTACGAAGCCTTTAGGAAGAATAGGATTTATACCTGATCATGTTAATGATGATCTTGAAAGCGGATTCGATATTGTTTGGTGTCAATGGTGTTTAGGACATTTGAGCGATCCAGACTTAGTTGCATTTTTTAAACGTTGCAAAAATGCTTTACGAGACTCGAAAAGTTTCATTATTGTCAAAGAGAATCTGTGTAGTAACGCGGACGATGGAGGACCTCTCACAGTGTTTGATCCTGACGATTCTAGTGTTACTAGGTATGTCGCAACTTTTTCGTAAGGATGTGGAACGATGATATGCAATGTATTCTTCGTGTTTAGGTCGGATTCTGCATGGAAAGAGGTCTTCAAGCAGGCAGGCTTGACTCTTCTACACCAGAAGGTCCAACTTGGCTTCCCGATAGGATTATTTGAAGTTAAAATGTAGGGCCAACTACTCTCAACTTGCGGGTCTCATTTTAACCATCACTGTCTTTCCTAGGTATGCATTAAGGTGATCAGAGACACGTAGAAATTGCAAATCATAGTCACTGCACATTCCCAAGCACTAGACAGGATGAACTTCACATCTCGTATTTTGTCATGACATAGACAGAAGTTGATACCTTCCACTTCTCCCATGTGTTATTTGATGAATGTGTATATGTACAATCACAACTTGAAAACAACCACAAAAAAGTTTCAAAAACATAAAGCTACAAAGACGAAAGACACAACAGAAATTGAAGGATTAAAGAAGAAATTGTACCAAAGAGTCAAAACAACAACAACAGTGAGCGCGAAAGAAAGGATATCTAAACCAAAACAGAAGAAGCAATTGCGTTGAAGGAATCAAAATTCGGAGACTAAACCATGAAAGCTACTGGAAGCAAACGTTCATCTAGCCTTTTCAAGATTTACTCGTACGACTAGTGATTGTCGTATCCTTTTCTGGTGTTCGAGAAAGTAAAGCGTCGCTAAGACTGTTCCTCCTCTTCTGCTCCCTACTCTCGGATCGTTCCTTCAAATTAGGGAACGAAGTACGAATCAGACTATCAAGATGAGGCCAGATTTCATCAGAGGTTGCACCAGATAACGTAGCCACACGAGTTGTGCGAGAAGGTTGATTGGTATAATATGAAAGAAGAGGAGATGTTTGAGCGTAGAATTTTTCAAGCCGACGTGCAAAAATTTCCTAAGGAAAACAGAACGATGAGCATTCCTGCAATATATAGGGGGAAATCCTGATTCAGAAGACGAAGACTCACTGGATTATCATCTGGTCTTTTGATAAGAGCTTCTCCTGTTTCATCGTCCAGACCTGGGACCTTTGGGGGATTGTATGAAAGATTGTAGACACGACCAGAAGGGAGGTGAACCCAGCGGTCAGATATCCGTCCTAGGATGATCTCATCGGCAACATCGATATTGACGACTAAGCTAATAGGCGTATTTCGTTGTCTGCAAACATATCTACATCAGCATGTATCCCCCGGAACGACATAAAATGGACGCTTACTTCAAATGTCCATCAAGTAATTTTCCTTGACCAAGAGTTCGTGGAAAGCCGTCCAGGATCCAATGCTGAAGAGGCGATCGTCTTCACATAGACCACCAGGTAAATCTAATCATACCACGTACCTTGTTGTGAAGCAGGTCTAGTTTGCTCGTTAATACCTTTAACATTATTTCATCTGGAAGGAGACCCCCCGTCGCAACAATCTCCTCTGCTATTCTGCCAACCTCCGTTCTAATACAAAATGACAAGTCAGTAAGCCGCATATTAATACCAGTTAGGAAATAGCACACCTCTCTGCAATATGTTGCCTTAACAAATCCCCAGTAGACAATGACAGAATGTCATATTTCTTTACCAGTCGTGTCGACAATGTACCTTTCCCCGCACCCGGTTTACCGAACATCAACATCCGCAGTATCTTCCCTTCGCCATGTTGGCTTCCAACGGCAGGTGAAGTTCCTTGGTTATGAAGAGAAAAGGGTAAAGCTTTCTGGTTTGTAGAAGAGTTTCCGAATGACCGTTGTACCCCGCATAATGTCAATGATGATGTCGTAGCGCGTTTTTTCGGCCGAATCGACTGGCGAAAGGAGAGCACACGGAGCGACATTATAATAAAAGAAACGGAACAAACGGCGGTGCCCTTCGTTAAAATGAAACCTGGGGAAATAGACTTTTCAGCAAAGAAAAGAGAGAGGTTGTGAACATGGAGGATGAGGGGACAATTACCGGTGTGGTTGCTATATATCGTCCCACTTTTCGGTACGGTCTGGAGCCGGGAAGACACGAAAACACTGAGCAACGATGATGACTCTGGATATTATGATGGCCACAACGATGCTCTCTTCCCTGTAGCTCAGCTTTAAAGACCGTAGAGAACAGCGAGGAAGTTAGAGCCGCACAGCGCGGGTACGCGGAAGGCGGATGGGCCAACCCCAAGACCTACCCCGGCTGATAAATAAAACATGAGACTCTCACTCGTGACTATATTTCTGAACGTTTGGGGGCAGTCTGAGTTGTCTCACACCGGCTCAACAGACGCATGCATTCATCATATACCCATTTGCAAGAAAAGCTCGAATCGCAGCAACGAGGAGTGTGAATCAGTCGAAATCGCAAGTCAGCGGATAGCGTCAACTCAGCCAACTACAAACAACTCGTCATTGACAGCTATCCGTACCGACAGTCCATAGTCACCTGAACAAGAATGGAAACTTTTAGGAATAAAACCTAATAGTAAAAGGTCTAAACTGTTTTAAGTCCATCCTGCAGACGACTCGATTGAGTAGCAGGCAAATTACCCTTCGCAGCCCATCCAATGAGTGCTCTCATATCATTCACTCCATATACACCGTTTACATGTTCATCCTCCACCGCAATGCAAATAGCTTCTGCAACATGATCCACATGAATAGGTGGGATGGTTAAGGCGTTGGCGACAGATTCTAATGGTGAAGGGGAAATCAAAGATGAAGATGGTCCAGAAGAGAATGCGGAGGACAATGAGCGCAGTATACTGCCGGGCGTCGGGAGACCTCGAGGGACTCTTGCGTGAATATTGACAGATAGGTCAAGGGCTGCTGCTATAGGTGTGGTGAGTGGTCGGAAATGAGGATGATATATCAAGCCTGTATGCATAGATTAAGTTCATGATAATTAGGTGCAGAAACTAGAAAACTCACTTGGTCTGATGTATACCCCACGGAAGTTGGGATGGCTAACCATGAGGTCTTGAATACCGAGTTCGGCCTCACGTTTCGTCTCAATGTATCGAGGCGAGATGAAAGGACGGAAAACATCTTCTGCTGAGACATAAATGAAAGGTCGTGGTTTGTCTAATGGTTTCTCGCTTTCTGTTGCAACAAAGGTTTCACAAACTCGAAGTGCTATACAACCATATTAACACTCTCGTACAAAACTTAATTTGACCAAAGCTCACTCACCGGCATCCCTATTAAGAACCTCGTAACTGCCACTCTTTGTATGATCCTCCAAAGGATTTCTCGACCTAGTAACTCCAGACGTCAAAGCACCAAATAAAGCTGAAATGTCTCCATTCTTGAGTGCAGCCTTATACTTTGGATCTTCCAATAGCGTCCCTAATGTATGCACAACCGCAGTTGTACCAGGTAAAAGATGCGCATATGTTTCCGGTCGAAGAGCATCACCAGCTTTCCAATCTACCTAAAAACAGAACATCATCGTTAAACACTGGAGTAATCAATATGTTAAGAAATCCTCAACACTTTGGAAGTCCAGGCGGGGGAATGTCCTTTCGGGGTTGTGTATGGTTTACCAGACGAGCTTGGTGACATTAATGAGGAGATTAGTATGAAGGTGAAAGTTAGTTGGAAAATGAAGGATTCACCTTATACTCGTAACTTGCATACCACGAGCCAATGCAGCCTTGCATACAGCGGAACCTAGTCGTGTAATAAGTTATCTACAGTGAGATTGTGCTGTTGGAAGCTCATACCAACAAAGCCATTGCCTCCAACGACGAGTAACTTTTGTGCGACTGCAGTCATGTTGTGAACAGGGAGAAAAACGATGGATAGATAATAATTGGGGATAGAATACTAAGTATTGTCGTATGACATCGGCTTACTTGTGAAGTAAGTGTTCTGGGGATTGCCGAACGAATCTTTTCAATACACAGAACACATTACTGTAATTTCAACAACCTCAACATTGGAAACGACTGTTCACTCATTTCAAGCACAATTATTTCAGTAACAATTGAAAAAGTCCATTCTGTCCATTGAGCCTGACTTCAAATGAGACTATAAACAGTAAAAACATGTATTTGCGCACAGCGACAAGGCACGACCACAACCAAAGAGACGTATAGCAAGCTATCAACATTCGCATGGAAAACATAAATGCGTGCGGAGGTAGAAGAAGAGTGGATAAATAGTTATGCGGTAAAGCGGGACTGAGATTGTTGTGAAATCGCGTTGTGGCAAATCATGAGCATTAGAGCAGCTACTGCCGCCAGGGTCATTAGTCTCGTTCATCAACTCTTGCCGCCACATGAGCGCAAATAAACCAGACACCAATCACAGGGTCTTGCCCTGTGTCCCGGGAAGAGAAAGCAGACGAAAGACCAAAATGAACGGGAAAAAGGCAAGAAAGAGAGAAACAGAGTGTATAAGGAGGAAACCATTCAGTTGTTTAACTGAACTTAGCTGATGAACTGCCAGGTGACTAAAAACAAGCAAAACTATCAGTGCATGTTTCTTGCATACAGAAGACGACTAGACTTACTCGGAAGTTCACCGACACTGAAAGCTGCGAGTTCAGCGAAGGCAGCGTGGGAGAGGTCGATGGAGTTCTCGGTCAAGCAGGTTGGGCAAGCATCTGCAACAGTGACTTTGACTTTCTTTCCGGAGCCTTTGGCGGTGATCTCAATTTGACGACCACAGTCAGGGGACTTCTCCGACGTGTTACCGTAGCGGCGCGAATCTAAGAAAAAACACTTAAGTAAATTATAAAACATAATAGATTGGATCAACTTACCAAGAGCAGCAACAAAGTCACTATCCTTGTGGACTACACCGCAAGCACCGGCAGTGTTGTTCTGTTCAAAGAAAGTAACGCTATAAAGAGACAAGGATGAGTAATGGATTTAAATGAATGAAATAAGTCCCACTAACACTCCGCCTGTGAACACTTCACCGCTGCCAGAATCTGAACTGGACGAAGCAGATTTGGTTGGGGCTGCGGAAGTGTGGGTGGTGGTTGGAGTATGCGACGAAGATGAAGAGTGAGTCGACGAAGGAGCGTGGGTTGATGAAGGGGCCTCTGTAGAAGAAGGAGCCTGGGTCGCAGAAGCGGTATGAGATGACGATGAAGCAGTGGTGACGGGAACCTCGGAAGTGGAGGGCGCGGCAGTAGCTGAAGCGACCGAGCTGCTCTCGGGCTCATCATCACAGAATGGAAGATCGTCGTCGTCAGAAGCAGAAGAAGTGGCAGCAGGAACTGCGGCACTAGTTGCGTTGGCGGAAGGGACGCATTGAGCATCACGGTTCCTCTCCAAAGTTTCACCCTTCTGTATATGCTGTCAGAAGCTGATCATAACCTGAAACGGTATCAGAACTCACCTTCATGGGATGGCAGCAGAGATCGAAGAACTGTGTCTGGTGCTTGTCTTCGCAGTCAAGAGCCACGTAACGAGAATGGTAGTCGGCGTATGGCTACATTCGATGTGAACGATTGAGAATGCGCTGGTGAATTTGGGATGAGTGAACGTACCTCGAGAATAGCAGCCTCATAAGTAGAGGGAACTTCGACGGAACGAACTCCAAGACGGATAGGAAGACCTGCGACAGTAGAAACTGCGGAGAAAGCGAGGACAGCGAATGGGATAACGTTGAACATTTTGTATTTTGACGACAAGGACTGTGTAAGTGATAGTGGGTTGTGTGTTGTGTGTTTACTTTCAGAATGAATGTAGGTAAAGAGAGTGAATGTCTGTAATATATTGTGAGCGAGAAAACGAACAGGTAAGATGAAACCACGAACCGTCAAAGACAAAACTTGCAGGGAACGCAAAGGAAAGGAAAGAAGACCGAGGGGGACAGGCCGATAGAGGAAAAAAGATGGTTGTTGTTCTGGTTTTATAAGAGGGCGCGAGGAGGAGGAGTGATCAAGTTCCCACGTCGTTGGAACAAGGCCGTTGGATCTCGGTTGCCGGGTTCGATGCTGTAATCCGGGGTACCTGTCAGGGAAGATACATTCTGCGAACACTGTCCCGAGAAATTAGCCGAATTAGTTTACATTCGGACGGCACTGCACGCCGGACTGCAAATATTCATTTGTTGTTTTCACATTGCATTTATTTGGCTTCCCCTGTGGACGACACAAAAGAGTCCCTTTTGCAACTGAAGACTGAATATTCGAACTGGTCGCACACACTCACCTCAGTTGCGCAGGGTCAAACGCCGTCATCCCAGCAATTGGGCGTTGGCTCCGTTGCGACGATCAGATGAATTCCCCCAGTCTCGGCGAGACTGGAAATTGTCAGTGGCATTTTGTGAGCTCCCATGTGCTGTGTGAAGATGCCTATATGATCGAGTGCTTGGTGACGTTCAGTAGTGCTGCGGTGCGGTTGATGGCGCCAAACTCAAAGACATAGCCGCCTATAGCCGCCCTGACTTCCTCTTTCGCCACGACATTCACGACACAGAACATGAGTCTGCATTCATTTCCATTGTAACCATGAACAGAATTCTGACTCAAATAAATCTCATCCAGGTCAATACACAGAAAACCCTTTTGCTTCCACCCATTCACTTGATGTGAATCCTTTCGACGACCCAACCCCAATAAGCTCCTCAAAAGCTACCAGTGTTGTTGATCATACTGTGCGCGTAGAAGAGCTCAATCAGAGAGAAAGAGACTTGGAAAGAAGAGAACAAGAGCTGAATCAAAGGACGGACACTCTACGCAGAACTGGAAGGAACAATTGGCCGCCTTGTGAGTCTTGCAATCGTTTTGTGTGCTCTTTTGCCAGGCCTGACGAGACTGCGAATTATCCCCAAGTCTTCCCCCTCATATTCCACTCCATTAAAGACGAGATACCCGAACTTTCACGACATCTCATCACTAGGTTATACCAACTATGGCTGGTCCTCGCACTTACAATGGTAATCAATATGGTTGCCTGTATCTTCGTTTTGACCTCTGGTTCGTCCAATGGTGGAAGTGATTTGGGTTCAAGCATCGGGTTAGTGCAGCTTTAATTTGCAGCTTGTTCCATTTTTGCTGAGAGTATCCATTTTACAGATATCTTATTGTTATCACACCTCTTTCATTCCTGTTGTGGTATAGGTATGCAATCCTTTATCAAATTCGTTAATTCTTTTTTATCTTATATTCGTTTACATAGGCCTATTTATAATGGATACATGAAGGTATGTATTGATCTGTGTTTTTGTTATCAAAGTCTCAACCCTATCTAGGAACAAGCCCTCTATTACTGTAGGTTACCACATCATCACGATTCTTGTGTGTAGAATGCTTTAACGCTGTTTAGATCTGTACTTTTTCTTCGGCGGATTCCATCTATTGTTTTCCCTATACATGTGAGTGTCTTCGATTTTGTTTTAATATTTTTGTTCAATTCTCTAAACACCACACAGGATTATTGGGATCCCTGGGTAAGCGAGAACAACTTCGTTGGTTTAAAATGATTCTAATACGCCTTTCAGCACTGGCTCTGCTGGCCTCATCGAGACAATCCAGATGTACATCAAGGGCGCACTAGTCGCTGGAATCCTCGGCACCATCGCCACGGTAGGCTGGGTAATACAAGGAGTTGGGAATGCATACTATTATCGCTTGGTAAGACTTACTTTCATCCTTGTGATACACCTGTTAATTCGTTTGAGTAAAGACATGGCAACATCACAACGCTGCCGGCCATTCCGTAGAGAAGGTCTGTAGGTTCTCTATACATGCCTGCGTACATACTCAAGTTTTTTTCTAGGCGAAGTCGGAGCTTGCTACTCATGGCGCAAAAGCGTACTTTACTCGAGGATGATTCTGCATGATGTTCATAATGATTGGTTAGGACTCTTCACGGCGTGTTGTTACTCTATGTTCTGTTACGTAGTATCGTTATATGTTTGATCATTATATATTCAACCTATTGATAATTATACTGCATGTTGGCCCACGATGTTAAGGTGTTGAACAAAAGGTAAACACTGCTTTGTCCTTGCACTCAAATTTGTTGGCCTGGAGGTGGCTGATGCGGGCGCCTGACAAGGATGTCGGAGTTTGATTATCAAACATAATTAGCTGGCCATGCATTCTTCCTGCTTTCCTTCAACCGTCATCTAAGGTCTGATCCTCCTCCGCCTGCTTCTGTCCTCTGAGCTCATGTCTTTCCTCCACAGGTCAAAATCTTTCCAAAAAAACTTTTTTTCATAAAAACTTTTAAAAAGCAGTTGCCTTGTCGCCTCCTGTGTAAGCAGATTCCTTTCTTATGCTCGTATGCTCGTTCACGCGACTGATCTCATTTCCGCCCATCTCAACCATATCTAAATCCTGGACAGTCGCAGAAAAGTCTACAAAGCAGTAACGACCCCACTTATTAACTCATAAATAGAAAAATGTCTGCAACCCCCGCTGTTCCCCAGCCCACGGAAGCCGTTGCGCCTCATGCGCCTGAGGTCGCTCCCTCTGCACCTGCTCCCGCCCCCGTCCCTGCATACAACCCTCCTCCTCAAGTCCCCCCTCCCTCCGCATCCCTCTATGTTGGTGAGCTCGATCCCACCGTGACCGAGGCCATGCTTTTCGAAATTTTCAACATGATCGGTCCCGTCGCGAGGTGAGTAGTGGCGTTACCCTTTCATAAAAAGTGCAGATCTGAAACCGAGAGACAGCATTCGTGTCTGCCGTGATGCTGTTACACGTCGTTCCCTTGGATATGCATATGTAAACTATCTCAACGCAAGCGATGGTAAGTATTGATGGATCGATAATGAAAATTTCACAATCCTGATCAATGCTTAGGTGAGCGTGCTCTGGAGCAACTCAACTATTCGCTCATTAAGGGTCGCGCCTGGTAAGTCAAGGTCATAGCAGATTGCGATAAGCTGTAATTCATGAACTGTATGCTAGCCGTATCATGTGGTCTCAGCGAGACCCCGCACTCCGCAAAACTGGCCAAGGCAACATTTTTATCAAGAACTTGGACGAACAAATTGACAACAAGGTATTTACTTTTAACGAACGAACATAAACACATGTGAACCTCTTGTTTTCTCTCAAGGCACTTCACGACACTTTTGCTGCCTTCGGTAATGTCCTCTCTTGCAAAGTTGCTACCGATGAACATGGTCGTTCCAAAGGCTATGGTTTCGTTCACTATGAGACCGCTGAAGCTGCAGACACTGCTATCAAGGCTGTGAACGGCATGCTTTTGAACGATAAGAAGGTTTACGTCGGTCACCACATCTCTCGCAAGGTCTGTTGAAGTATCATACTTTCCTTATGTGTTTGCTTACAGCCATTTCAGGAGCGTCAATCCAAGATTGAAGAAATGAAATCACAATTCACCAACATTTACGTCAAGAACCTTGATACCGAGGTTACTCAGGATGAGTTCGTCGAGTTGTTCAGGCAGTTCGGCAACGTCACCTCTGCGGTCGTGCAGACCGATGAAGAGGGGAAGAGCAAAGGTTTTGGCTTCGTCAACTTCGAGACTCACGAAGAAGCTGCGAAGGCCGTCGAAGGTCTTCACGACACAGAGCTTAAGGGCAAGAAGCTCTTCGTCGCACGTGCTCAGAAGAAGGCTGAACGCGAGGAAGAGTTGCGCAAATCTTACGAGCAAGCCAAGATGGAGAAGCTCAGCAAATATCAAGGCGTTAACCTGTACATTAAGAACCTTGAGGACGAAGTTGACGATGAAAGACTTCGTGCTGAGTTCGAGCCATTTGGTGCTATCACTAGCGCGAAGGTCATGCGCGACGAGAAGGGTTCCTCGAAAGGCTTTGGTTTCGTTTGCTTCTCATCTCCCGATGAGGCTACCAAGGCCGTCGCTGAGATGAACAACAAGATGATTGGCTCCAAGCCTTTGTATGTCTCCCTTGCTCAGCGTCGTGAGGTCAGGAGACAACAGCTCGAGTCTCAAATTGCGCAACGCAACCAACTTCGCATGCAACAAGCTGCCGCCGCTGGCATGCCCGGTGGATATATCAACGGTCCTCTTTACTACCCTCCCGGCCCTGGCTTCCCTCCTCAGGGTGGTCGTGGCATGATGGGCTATGGTCAGCCAGGTATGATGCCTCCTCGACCCCGTTATGCACCCAACGGCCAAGTGCCAGGAATGCCCATGGCACCGTACGGCCAAGCACCCCCTCAAGGCTACGGTGGTGTTCCTGGATACCCTCGTGGAGGTCCCCGCCCTTCAGGTCGTGCTCCTCCCGCTGAAGGTGCCCCCAATGGCGCCCCTCGCGCTTCAGGCCCAGGTGCTGCGCCTGCTAGCCGACCTACCCAAGCCAACGGTGCTCGCCCTCAACAAAGCTTCAAGAGCAACCGCCCTGCTCCTGTTGCTGGTCAACCTGCTCCCGCTGCTGGTGAGGGCCCCAACATTTCTGCTGCTGCTCTTGCTAGCGCAACTCCCATGGAGCAGAAGCAGATGCTCGGTGAAGTTCTCTACATGAAGATTGCTCCGTAAGTCCATCTAATTCTCTTCGAACACACGAAGTCTTATGAATATCGTTTACAGCACTCAACCTGAGCTTGCTGGTAAGATTACCGGTATGTTGCTCGAGATGGAGAACGCCGAGCTCCTTCACCTCCTCGAAGCTCCCGACGCCTTGTTGTCTAAGGTCAACGAAGCCCTTAATGTCTTGCACGAGTTCTCCCAAAAGGAAGCTGCCGAGACCAAGTAAAGGGCCGGTAGTGGAAGTTTGCATGTCATGATTAGTGTTGTTGTCTCGATTACTGCGTTGTAGCATTATATTCGCTCGTTTGTGTCTGTACGTGTTTTGATATTTCCTCCCTCGGGCTGCCTTGCCCTGTCTGCTCTACTCTTCTTCAGTCATGCATATGGGGTTTTATGATGTGGCGGTCGTTCCTTTGTATGTACTTTACTCCAGGAACAAGAGAGAGGTGTTACTGCGAATTGACCATGACCGAAAACCAAAAAACACAACAAAGTGAAATAGGAAGGTATGTTGTAAACAAAAAGAAAGGAATCTACTCCTACAGAAACGTGATGATACATGCCATTGCAATACATGAGAATGAGAACCATTATCGAGGACCGCCTCCCATTCCCATCATCTTGAACATATCTCCCATGTTGGGCATGCCTCCTCCAAGTCCACCCAAACCACCGAGGCCACCTAATCCGTTGCCCATTTGGGCCATCATCCCTGTAAACACAAGTCAGTGCGAAACCATCATATGCTATTAAAACACTTACTCTGCATTTCTTCCATGTCCATCTGATCTCCGCCTTGTCCTTGCATCATTGCCTTCATCATTTCTTGCATGCCACCCCCGCCTCTCATTTGACGTTGAAGTTGTTGCATCATACCCGGTGGCATTGCGCGCTGAAAGCGTTCAATCAGACCATATCCTGAAGTGTTTTAGGATATTTGACGTACCTGCATAGCTTGAATTTGAGCAGGCGTTGGCATACCATTAGCTCCTCTACCACGACCACCAGCAGCCGCTTGCATCTTCTGCATTGCCGATAACCAACCATTCTTACCACCAGCTTGTTTAGCCATATTGGCCATCATCCTATATTGACATAAAAGCTCCTCGACTTCCCTTACGCTGGTACCACTTCCTCGAGCTACTCTAGTAACTCTCCATGTCAAACCTGTTGGCTTGCCGTCCTTGCCAACTTCCATGAATGGTGCTCCATCAGAGTCAAGTTCTGAAGCGGTCATGCTATCTGTGATATAAATCATTCGTTTCATTCTCAGTGAGCCTTCCTCATCTGAACCTTGTAACATCTCTTGAGGTAAACCCGGAATCATAGAAGCAATTTTTGATATAGGACCCCTGTGAGCGGCGATGATGAATGTCTTGCGCAATGAACAGAGGATATTCGAATACCGTACATATTCATAACGTTTTGAATTTGCTCTCGCCAGTCTCGTATGCTGAGCTTCCCCTCTTCAAGTTTCTTCGCCATTTCCTTCTGCTTGTCCGGATTTTGTGTTGCTATGTCTTGCATATGCTCCATTAATCCTTGGACATCACCCAAGCCTAGCAATTTCGATATGAAAGGCTGCGGTGAGAACCTGTCGAGGTCATGCAAATGTTCTCCAACACCCAAGAAAATGATAGGTGTCTTAGTAGCGGCGACTCTGTGCATTGAAGTAAGTTCACTGGAACACAGAAATACATTCTAACACTTACGCAGAGATAGCACCACCTCCTTTCGCGTGACCGTCCATCTTGGTAACAATAATAGCACCGAAGTCTGCACTTTCTTTGAACGCACGACTCTGCGCTTCAGCGGCCTGACCTACCAAACAAAATGAGAGCTGCCCAAGATTTCTGTAATTCTACCACCCACCGATGCTGGCATCCAGAATCAAGACCGTCATATTTGGTTTCACGGCTTCTGAGATTTGAACCATCTCTTCGAAGAGTTCAGATTCTTGCTTGTGTCGACCAGAAGTATCAACAATGATAACATCGAATCTTTCCTTTTTGAACTTGGCAACACCTTGAGCCGCTATCGAGACAGGATCCGTTTCAGTGTATGAACCGAAATAAGCCACTTTTGCCTTGGTCGCTGATTGTCTTGTTTGATCGAAAGCACCAGCACGGAATGTATCCGCACAGACAATACATGATTTGAATCCCCGCTTTTGATAGTAAACTGCGAGCTTCGTACAAGTAGTAGTTTTACCATTTCCCTAAACACATCGATATGATCAGAAGGAATGAACAAAGGACCAAAAGTTATCTGCTCACTTGAAGACCAACGGCCATGATAACATTAGGTTGACCTTTCTTGGGTTTGTAAGGTTCTACGCCAGGATCCACCAGTTGAACAAGCTCATCGAAAATAGCCTATATCCAAAGTCAGAACCTCAAGTAAACCTTTGAGTAGATGTACAGTACTTTCTGCACGATATTCCTTCTGTTTGCATCTTTCCCTTTATCCGCACCACCTTCTAGTGACGATTTTACTTTCGCTTTAACTTTTTGTCTTAGTTGCGACACCAACTTGACGTTAACATCGGATTCCAATAGAGCAGCACATACTTCCTTCAATAGTGCGTCTAGAACCTATCTTAAAGTTATTGAACGTCTACTAAATCAATGTTACTGATAGAACTCACTTTCTCATCGACGACTGGGGCCCTGTTGAGTGAAGAGAGGGCTGCATTGAGCTTTCTGCCCAGGTCAGCTAAGACCATGGTGGTGGTATAAGATAGAGTACCAGTTTAGCTTTAGCGACCACGTTCGCGCTTGATCTCATATCACTTTCTCTCTTCTACTTACCTCGACCATGCCACCAAGCGACTCCGAAGATGAGGCACAAGATGACCTTGAATTCGACAGGATGTCCGACGCAGATGAAGACATAGAAGACGACATATTGGATGCATTAGAGGGCGAATTGACTGCAGCGGCAGAAGAGGCATCTGAACCTGAAGATGTGTGTTAACTTCTCGATAGTGGGTCTCGTTCTTGCTACTCAACTCAACTCAATTTCGATTATTCTTCTAGGATTCTGATTCGGATGATTCTGACAATAATTCCGACTATGAAGAGGTTGAAGATCGTCTAATGCCTCAATCTCTTGCAGCAGAACTTGAAGTCGCTATTGCTGCAGTCCATCCGGAAGGAAGTATCCCTCCTTCTCCTATGAACGAATCTCCTCTCCCTGTGCCACCCAAATGTATGTTAAATCATTGCAGTTTACTAGTACTCCGTCTAATCTCATGAAATGCAGCACCTACTCCCCCAATTCCACGCAAACGCTCACTCTCACCAGCTCAAATTCGGCATATCAAACTCTTCGAAGACCTGAGAGTTCCACGGTCTTACACAGTGGAAGCAATATGTGCAATTCCCCATCCAGTACCGACTCATTCTCTTGCTTCCTCGCTATGTATGACCCATCTTCTCACCGGTTCGGACGATGGGTATATTCGCGACTACGATATATTCTCTGCTGTGAACGGGAAGTTATTTTTGACTGCACCTCAGAGACATCATTGCGGTGTGATGGAAGGTCTCATGAAAGCTGCACCCATTCGATGCTGGTGGGAGAACCCTGGACTTGCCATTGGCCCTCCTAATTCACTTGAGGAAGTACCTTTGAGCGCACCTTACAGTCTGCTTATGCACTCGGATGCTCTTTGGAGTCTTGCTGGTTCAGAGGTAAGTAATTCGTTATACCATACCTTTTGACACCAATTTATGTTGCGTAGCAAGGACACATAAACTTATTCACTGTGAGACACGAACCAGGAAGACTGTGTCATGTAATGCCTGGTCATAGAGGGCCCGTTTCTTCATTAGCAATGGAACATGACGAAAAGGGTTTCTTCAGTGCAGGCTGGGATGGCGAAGCCTATGTGAGTACAAGTACCTCTGTTTCTTTCTCGAAAATCGTGTTCTGACAAAATTGAAAGCAATGGGATCTGAATACGGGACAAGTTGTTCGGAACTTCAAGTCCCATGGATCTCAACTAACAGCAATTGCAGTTCGACCCCTTGTGGTCGACTTCAATGGGAATGCCTGGAATCCTGCTGATCATGCATACCTCAACGCAAATCCTCCTGTTGGGGAAATGGTGCCAGAAACACCGAATGCACCACCAGCTCAGGAACAACCATTCGTCCCTGACTCAGACCCTAACGATTTTCTAGCTCAAAGCTTGAACTCAATGATGGACCTTCCCACTGACACCATGATGCAGACAGAATCTGTCCCTCCTCCTCCACATGACTCAGACTCAAGGTCTGACAAGTCTGATTTTGACCCTCTCTTTGATGACCCTGATGCAGACGGAGAGACTGACTTGGATAAAACCACTACTGGCTTTGTTTTTGGACAACCTACTGCACCTGCACCTTCGAACCCTTCTTCTGTCATTGCACTACCACAGCAATCTCAACGGGTTGTTTCTAGTACTGGTGCTGGTGCCAAAGCTCCCAAGAATGCCCCACCTATATTGGACCCAGTTTCTTATGCCTCGTTTTCTCCTGATGTCCTAATGATAGCATCCATCGACGGTCAAATATCTTTATGGGATAAACGTGTAAACTCTCCAGGTCGTGGAGTAGGAAGACTATGGATGAGTGAAAAAACACCTCCATGGTGTGTCTCAGTAAGTAAACGATCCCACCGAAATGGCACAAAAGTTTATTTCATTCATGTTACAGGCATGTTGGTCTGCAGATGGGTCACAAATCTACGCTGGTCGTCGTAATGGAACCATTGACATTCACGATGTGAGACAATTCGGACCAGCCATCATGGGTACACCGCGAGTTTTGAAAACTCTCAAGAACCCTGCAAGTTCAGGAGTGGTGTCCTGCGTAGTTGCATTTCCTGATGGTCGTCACCTAGCTTGGTATGTCATTCTACCCTAAGCTTAAAGACAGTATCACAAACAGTTCATTTCAGTGCATCTAATGACAACATTCGACTATGGAACGTCGCTGAGGCGGGTGAACCTGATGCCTTTGGGAAACTTAGAAGTGGAGTACAATTCAAAATCATTCCTGGCCACCATGGTGGATTTATATCACAAATGCGTGAGTATCAACGATTCTCACCATTGTTATATCTTGTTAAGAATGAGACTTGCAGTCGTCGATCGCGCCGCACGGTTCCTTGTCAGTTCGAGCAGCAATCGAGGCTGGTTCGGTGATTCGACGCGGACAGTGTTCGTACATGAAATCAAGCATTTACACTAGCAGGGCCATAATAGTGTCATTTGCCATGTATCTCGGAGATCCCGAGTGAGAAGAAATGGGAAGCATCATATCACTGTTCACCTTTGCTTTCGCTGTTGCTCTTTCCACAGTTTCTTCTTCACCGATGCTGCGGCCTTGTTTCCGAACAGAAAGCGTGACGTATGCTTGTCTGCACCAGTTTTCTTCGACCTATAGGAGGATCCCGCGAAGAGGATCTAATACAGTGATAAGCCCAAAACGAGACGAACATTGCAGGATGAACTCACTGTCCATATTCCCCACCCACCTATGAACGCTGAGCCGAGGAAGACGAGAAGTCCAAGCGATGATGCAGACATTGTATTGTAGTTTAGGAATGCTATGATGGTACAGGCACTTGTCAGAGGTAGCAATAGTGGGTGCCCAGATGGAGGTTCTTGTGTTGTTTGTAGTTCTGGTTGAGATGGTATCTGGATCTTTTGTTGTGAATATAATCATCAAGTATGTTACTTGTTGTACTTGCATTAAATAGGAGTGCTGTGGCAAGGGCCACTAAGATGATTCCTCCATTCAGACTCAAGAAAGCTTCCAGGTTTGTGAGTGTATTGCGTCTGTCAGCGGAAGTCTCAGACGCGAAGAGGAGCAACCGAGGAAATAATATCATAGGAATAGCAAGACAAAGCAGCCTGAGAGGATGGTGTATTAGCATCTGCTGGACTGAAAAGTAACTGAATGTGAAGACTGACAGAGCTGTAGATCCATACGCCCACCAGGTTATCGTTTGGTCTGTTTCGTCTATTGTTATTTCGGCCGGTGAATCTACAGCAGAACGTGTCCTTGTTTTTGGTGTCCCATTCTGTAGGTCGTCGAGTTCAATTTCAGTGGTCATCGTAGTCAGCTGTAAGAAGTGCGGAAACTTTGTCGATTCTGCCATGATTTCGACGCTCAAATTCACTGCGGCAACGTGTGCACAGGGGACTGATGTCATTCCCATCATCTCTACTACTTAGGCGCTTTACAACAGGTGAAAGAAATCCTAATAAAATGGCAAATAATCTACAAGAAAAGCACTAAATCATTACAAGGGGAGTACGACACTTAAGGAAAAACTACGACGAGATTACATTTTGTTCACCACCCACGGCCTGCTGGTGTTCCCCACCCTGACTGTTGAATCATAGCCGCCCTTTGTGGGTTCATACCTGCAGGTGCAGCATTTGGAGGTGGACCAGGTGGAGGACGACCACCGTACGGTGTTTGGAATCCTCCACCATATGGTGTTTGCGGCGGTGGCATACCGAAGGATGTTGGTGGAGGAGCCCCGAAACCAGTAGGTGGTTGTTGGCCAGGACCGTAAGGGTTCGGTGTTCTGCCAATCTGGCGCACGGACATGCGACCTGGAGTTGCGTGACCCGCTGCTGGAGTCCTCGCTGGCGTACGTCCACCGTAAGGTGTTTTTCCGCTGAGACCACCACCGAGGTTCTGGGTCTCGTGCATATGCCTTTGATGATACGAAATATTGAGTCTTTTAATTCTGCATTCACACAACACGATGATACATACCTGACTTTGAAAGCATCGCAAAGCTCAGATACACCAGCAGCCGGTGTCTCGAAGAGATAGTAAGCCTCTGGTGTAACACGAACGGGCTAAGAGAAAGATTAGCTTTTTATTCAGGTACAGCAAAAGTGTCACGTACCCAAGTTTGAACAGTTGAATTCTTATTCGCCAAGAAACAGAGGTTGAAGTGCCCTGGTCGCTTGCGGTTCAAAGTGAAACCGTACGCGCTCCTAGCAGGATTAGCAGCAACGAAGTTCTTCAAGAACAAGTCTACATGATGCGTCAGTTTTATCCGAGAAGTCAGTAAGGTACAATGTGCTCACGTAGTTCATCCTCGGGTCCCTGTTTGAATTTCTCATGGGCCATCAACTCTTCGACTTTTCGTGCCATGGCCTGAACATGATTGACAATTAAATCATCCAAATCAGAGTATTGATGAGTGTTGTCGACGATGAGTTTGGTTCCAACAGTTTGCCCCGAAAGATCAGCATTCGGTTCAACAACATCTACAGAAGTATCAGTACTATACATATACCTTAATTGTGATGATACAACATTACCTATATGTTGGAACAGCTTGTCATCAACCTTCCAGGTTACAGCAAGGTGATTTGAACCCTTAGACGACGGTCTTATGACAACGTCACCTCGCTGCTGTTTGTCCAAGTATGCCTCCGCTTGCGCTGAATTGAAGTTATGGAAGTTAGGGTGCTTGATCACCCGACGACTACGATCCACTTCGGCTCGCTTCTTGCGAGCAAGAATCTCGTTATCCCGTTCATACTGTGCAAGATTCCATGCATCGTCATGCTTAATTCGACGGAACTCAAAGTCTCCACCGCTAACATCCGCTGGACGAGAAGACAACTCGACACTGAATGTGTCATTTGTGAGGTTGAGCTTGACATCAATGACGACACCCTGAAGTGCTTGTCCAGTTCTGAAAGCAGCCTTCGGGTCAACTTGAGTGTCAGCCAAGTAGGAAGCGTTGATGATGCCTTCAATTCCTGAATCCAAGCGGACGATCACGTAGTCGTTGGTCGAACGAAGTACTTGAACTGAGACGATGACACCAACTCGGAGACTGTTTGAAGTCTCGCCGGACAACATCGTGACGACGTCCCATTCGTCTGGAAGAAGGAAAACCTTCCGTGCTTCACCGAAAGGCTTTAGCAGTTCTGCTCGGATAACATTGAGAGTGTGTCGTTTCTTGTCTTGATTGGTTTCATACATATTGACGGCGAAGTCGTCCAAGTTGAGTTCCGACAACTTCTTGTCATTGTCGTCATCTTGCATGATGAGTGAAACGACATATGAAGGGTGTTCATCGTGGATATCTTCTTCATCCAGTTCAAGAGCATCAGTTGCCATCTTTCGTGCCAATTCGTAATCTTCCGGATGGACTCGAGTGTTATCGAGAGGATCTGGTGTATCGACATCCTCATTGTGACGATTTTTGGATGGCTTGCTTGTCTCTGAACCTTGGGTGATGCGTAAGAATCCAGCGGCGTTGAGGAAAACCTTCGTTGTGAGGAGACCGTTTTTGATGAATTGATCACGATTCACCAATGTTCCTCCCTAAAATAGGTTTAGCAGGCGATAAATAAGCCCAGAATATCATATGGCGGCGTACCATGGCAGCAATCTTCTTCACAAGGACTTGAGCTTTGCGTGGACCCAAACCGCACACATATGGCAGTAGCAGTTGATAATACGGATCAGCAACTGCACGATTGATATCGACTCCGACCTTGTTCGTAACATCCACAAGGACACGTTCGAGGTACGTCAGCAATTTCTCTTGTGATACCTAAAGAACAAGACTTAGATGACGTCCGTAATCATTGAAATATTGCGTACCAGAGGATGAGTTCCGTGATTGAAGTTGAAGGTCAAGATGTCCGCACCCAAGGCAGCGTACTCGTTTAATGGGCTTTGAGTATATCGCGCGAGACCGACGCAGTACTTGGCGACAGGGGAAAGGGCACTAAATTCCTCGTCCGCTCGTTTACTGTGCTGGTAAATACGAGCGACCTCGTCGAAAACGTAGATTACGGGAATATCAAACCTTTCGACTGCAGGTTGAGGTCCTTCCCATGTACTGGGGTCGTTTGGATCGAACGCCGGTGGCTTAAGAAGTCCCTTCACCCGCTGAGCTAACTTTGTGGTAGCCATAGTGAAACCTCCGATGACAATCACGTCAGGTCGTCGTCTTTTCACAAGGTCTATGAACTCATCCCGAGACTCTGCATCAACGAGATTGTCGATTCTTGCGTGTTCACGCAATCGCCCAGCTTCATCCAAGAAGACAAGATAGATAGGATCTTTATGAGGATCACCTTTACCCCACGAAAGAGCAAGCACGCTCGGTGTTTCACCCATCTGAAGTTCAGGAGTGTGGTAGGGAGCAACATCGACCCGCTTGAACAATTTATGTTAGCAAGGACACTGACATTGGTGGAAAACTATGACTCACATCTCGCAGAGTCTGAGCACATTGTCTGCAGAAAAGATCCTCTGCTTCTTCCCGTAACCATTCTCGAGTCCATTTCACACCGACCGGTATTAAATGCTGATCAAAGGTCTCTTGGATAACCCGTCGTCGCTCATCATTCCATGCACGAGCCGTGTCGCCAATATTTTCTGATACAAAGGCATCGGTCAACTTTCGTTCAAAAGCAGCCTTAGCATCCGACGAGATATTGATTGAAATAGTGACGAGATGCTCTGATTCCGCCTGGAGGATGTCGAGAAATTGGGACGACTGCATCATGTCTGCTACAGGCTTGTTGTAAAGGTATTTGAAATTCTACTAACAGCGTCAGTTCTGTATTCAGAAACAATCACGGTAGAACTTACGAAGTAGGCGTCGTGTTCAGTTATTTTTGAAATACCTCGATCAGTTGGCAGCACAGAAACTTGAGCATCAGTTTTGAACAAGTTTCGGATTTCCTGACGCAGAATCGGATCCTTCCCAAGCTCAGTGGAGAGGATCATCCTGGCTCGGCGAAGTAACTCCTCAGGACTTTGAGCCTTGGTTGGGTCAGGATCAACGAACTGCTCAGCATACGCAAGGGGGTTCAATTCTGGATCATCCAGAAAATGTGCTGTATTTCCTGATATCATATTGAGTACAACCTCCTGAGTTTGGATTCCGAATCCCTACATTTTTAGTCAGTATAGTTCAGTAGATTGTTAGCACATTTGAAACAAACCGACCTGAGCAAGCTTTGAGACAACGCTCTTCTTCGCAAGGTCATATGCAGAGATTCGACTGGGTGCCTTCCACTTTTTGGCCTCCGGTTCCTCTTCGTCATCATGGAAATGTAGCTCAAATTGTTGTTTCTTCCCTTCCTTGAACTTCAATCCTAACCACTCGGTAGCATCCGCAACGAACTCAACAGTCTCCACTCTGCGGCGAATTTCATTTTCATAGTAATCATCAGAAGCACCGAGACGTGTATAAAGGGCATCTAACGCCTTCCGTCTCTCGAGGAGGGATCGATATTTCTGTCCAATGGTGTAAACGCGCCAAAGATCATCCAAAGTCAGTAGTTCAACCCTTGTCCGAAGATCACTGGGGTTGAAGTAGGATATGTAGTCGCGTTTGTGCGTCCAAATATATGGCACTTCCATTTCCTCGACAAAGAGATAACGAAGGGCGCATGTAATGGCCTGAACGAGGTCTGGAAGCATTCTGTGGAACTGCCCGTCTGGCCTGAAGAAGTCGCGCTCCTTGCGCCCTGACAGACGAGTGATAACCCATGAGGCAGCATCATCCAAGTCGTTCTCCGTGAGAGCGTTATGCAGCGACAACGTTGACGAACGAGATAAGGATGACGTCGCTAGCTGCATACGTTCTGGGGTATCATGAGCTCTGATTAGATCATCATCTTCAGTGAGAAGACGAGCTCGAATTTCAGAGGGCTCGAAGACCTATTTACAGATAAGTATTTATGTTAGAAATAAGATAAAGTGTGAACGCACATCTTGATACTTCATGTCAGGTTTATTTCCGTATTCATCATCCCGAAGAGTCTCCTCGTCTTCAACTAAGGCCCAATCATAATCATGACCGTCACCAAATACTTCGTATATCTCATCCCAAGCACTTGTCTAGATGTCAACGGAGATTCGGGCTGGACAGTCAATAATCACTCACTTAGCATCTATACCAGCCAATTCAGGGCGAGATCCCATAGCTCTCCTTCTCTCCTTTTCACGACGACGCCTTTCTCGCCGCCGCTCTTCGCGCTCCTCCTCGTCCATTGCGCCCCCAGTTTCTTCTTCATCTTCGTAATCAATAAAGTTGTCCATGTCGTCCATGTCTTCGTCGTCATCTCTCCCACCAGCGGCTCGTTCGTCATCCCAGATATTATGAATATCTTGAATTTGAGGAAGCTCTAAATCATCGTTGTCGAGGTCTTCATCCGAAGACTCAACGACAGGTTTTCTTTTTGAGGAGGAAGGTGCAGGTGGTGACTCCGAGTCATGGGCCCGACGCAACCTTGTAAGACGGTGCTTATTTCTTGAGAACGATGCTCCAGTGTTCTCCTCCAGTAGTTCGAGGTCATCTTCTTCCAATACTTCTTCTTCTGAGTGACATTCATGGATGAGACTATGATCTTATTAACGCCATCAACATTCGTACCTCTGTGGTGTCGTTTTTTTCGCCTCTTTCGCCGTTTTTTTCTTTCAGAATCTTCCTCTTCCTCCTCTTCCTCGTCGTCTTCATCAACGATAAAACCTTCTCTTATCCGTCGCTCTTCTTCTTCATCTTCCTCCGGTTCCTCAGAGCTATCATCTGAAGCAGCAGGGCCAACCGAGCGTCCCTCATCATCTTCCTGCCCGGACCCAGCCATTGGGTCATCCTCTTGGTCGTGGTGCTCATGTTCTATGGGATCTGCGGGAGGTGAGGACATGTTGAAGATGAAGGTAGGTTCAAGGAGGCAAAAGCGCTGAACAAGGCCCAGCAATATGAGCGTACGCGTGACGTCTTCCCCGAATTGAGATTCATGTCACTCTTTGTGACAAATGTGACGAGTCAATTTATTTACTAAATCGACACTCGAATTTGTCTACTTACTATAACTTCGAAACATCATACCGCAACAGCTGGAGTTCATCAACTTGAAATATAAGGTAGACGATATTCTCTCACGTCGAAAGCATGAAACCTTTTACATTTCTCAGTCATGTCGAACTCTCAAGGGGATCTTCACCTTCACTATCTCAAGCTAGCACTTGACGAGGCTCGTAAATGCACCCCAACCCCGACAGCTTTCTGTGTCGGATGCGTGCTTGTTACATATTGGCCCAATGGCTCTGAAGGTGTCGTTCTCTCGACTGGCTTTTCTCGAGAACTTCCAGGGAACACCCATGCGGAAGCGAATGCACTCACCAAAGCACGGTCTCTATCTCGGGAGCAACTGAAGGAGCTCTTTCCTGCAATCGATGCCAATCATACACTCGACGATCTCTTTGCCGTCACCGATGTATACACTACAATGGAACCTTGCTCAATTCGAACGTCTGGTTTACCACCATGCTCCGACGCTATAATTCAGGCTCATTTGCGAAAGTGTTATATCGGGGTGGGCGAACCAGATGATTTCGTCAATTGTGAGGGAGCTTCTAAGCTTAAAAATGCTGGAATAGCCGTTGATTGGGTCAGTGGATTGGAAGAGGAATGTTTGAAGGTAGCACGAACTGGACACTGAGGAATGAGAACTGAGTGGGCGATGTTAATACAGATGACATTACTTGTCCATCCTGCGTTTTACATGTCATACACAAATATACAAATCTACATGAGATAAATTACACTATATAATCTAAACACCTGTTATGACGAACTGCTGATAATGCGGATATTCGTTCGTGAGTTGTTGCGTTAGAGAACCCCCTCTACGATCTTAGCCCATTCATCGACTAACTCCTGAGCTTGTCGCTCATCCATCATGTGTGATGAAGCTTCGATGGACATGGTGACTGCACCAGAAGGAAGATTGACTATGTCGATCATTATATCATCCTGAAAGCCAACACAATGAGATAAAATATATAGCCTTCGAACCAATCGACCGACGCACCTGAATCAAGTCTGTGACCTTCACTGAACCAATCACACTATCTACTGGTTTCAAAACCTCGGGTATGAAATAAGGAATCTGCAAGGATATAATGTAAGCTTGGATTTAAGATGGGCTGGAGTAGTGCGTACTTTTAATGGTTTGAATAATTCATGAGACTCATCGCTTACGTCCGGGGCAATCTTGACGATATTCACGTAGACGTTGCACAAGGGTTGACCGCCTCCGTGAATCCATTCATCAAGCTCTGTCAAGTCCGTCTGATCGATCACAGCAGACCGGTTTCGCAGATCTTCTTGAACATGGTGAGCGAGTTCTGATACATTCAACTCAACCGCCTTCAAGACGTTGAGAGGTAAGACGTTCATGCATGGAACCACTAGTCTCTCTACACCGTCCACTGCAGCGGTTCGACCTGATTGCCAAAGTCCGAAAGTTGCAGAATCGCTCGACGTATGTTTGGCCTGCACTTTCGCCCAAGCTGAGAGGAAAATTGATTGTAAGGTAACGCCAATTTTCCGAGAGTGCTCTTCCACGTATGAAGAATCGCCGATCGCGGTGTAGTTGGTATACACAATCCGCTTCTTGGATGATGTGAGAGCTTCGCTAGGCGTTGTACTCCTCAATGATGGGAAATAGGTCGGCTTGAACAACTTGTTGAAGACACTCGTCCAGTATGATCTTTGCTCTTGCTTCGCCTTGGGACTTGCGGCACAACTCTTGAGCCAAAGTGAAAGGTCATCTTGATTGCCCAGTTCTTCCCCTAGATAAGATCGGCTTATGTCGTCAATGAGCAGTCGAAGACTCCAAGCGTCATACTGGAAGTGATGGAGATAGAGGACAAGGTACTTAGATGACGATGACGAAAACGCCTTGACGCGAGTGGGAGGTAAAGTCATCGATGCGGGGACGGAAACGAGCTCCTTCATAACGGCTGTAACTTCCGCTTCGGCAGTTTGGGGATTCGTCAAAGGAGCTTCACTCCAGGTAAGATCAACAAGCGCCTCATTGAACTGGAATGTCACTAGTCGCGTTTTGTCCGAATCTTTCGCGGATGCGATAGTTGATCGCAGAATCGAATGGTGATTGAGTACACTCACCCACGCCTTTTTCAATCGAGGGATAGAAACGTCGGCGGACAAACGGAAAGCAAATGCGTGCTGGAACCGGTTCCCTTCGCTCCTCTGCCATGCACCGACTAACCACTGAATACCTGGAGACGCAACGGTGATCATACCAACTGGATATGTTGAAGTGGCGGTGGTCAAGGCGCCTCGAATGAGGGTTTCTTCGCTGTCAGGGATGGATATCGAGATCGATGAAACATCGACGGAAGCGGCCCCAGCTGATGGTGCCAGTTTCTTGACTAGGTCTCCGACAGTCTTACTTCTCACAACCTCTTCAGCTCGAAGATTATACCCGAGTTTCCTTGCCTTTCCAACTACTTGAATAGCAGTGATGGAGTCTATGCCGAGGGCTGCCAGACTTGTCGATGGATGAATATGATCAACAGGAATCCGCGTTATGGAGGAAAGTAGTTTGTGGAAGGATTCAGAGATGGGAATATCGAAACTATCGTCGCATGCAGAGTCCGCGGAGATCCCATGTACGGGAGGACTATTTACGATAGTCTGAAGGTCCGGTAAGTCATCGCAACAGCCATCATCGGGTTTTGAGACAATACGACGAAGGAAGGCTTCAAATTGATGAAGTAGCGCATTGAGCTCATCTTGATCCACTAAAGTTGGCGCAGCGGCGATCTTGACAATGTACCCAGAATCGTCTTCATGAAGCTCCAGATTGAGAGCATACTGTAGGAGAAGATTGTTAGCACGAGATCGGTCTGCATAAAAAGAGCAACAATTACCTGAGTGTAGGTTTCCTCATCGTCTTCATTTACTTCAAACGTCCACAGTGCTTCGGAAGCCGGTTCAGCCTCTTGCTTGGTTTGATATACGAACAGACTGTCCCAGAGTTGGGTGATCTTGAGGGCCTGATGTATCGCCCGGAGAGAAACATGTTGCCAAGGAAGACGATCGACATTGTGACGGTGCATAGCTGAAAGAATGGCCGCGTTGCTCAAGGTAGGATCGAGGCGCGTACGAGTTGGGGTAGTGACCTGCATAACTTCTCAGAAGAATCGAGAATAGAGATGAAGACTGAGACATACCAATACGGGGCCGATGACAGACTCAGATCCAGCGGTTTGACGGCCAGAACCTACATGACCATATATGATATCAGAGGCACCAACCACCGAAGCTAACAACTTTGCAAAAGCGAGCTGTCCGAAGCATTGCAGAGTTACGGACGTCTGACGACGGGCAGCTTCGAGAACGGAAGCTTCAAAGTCAATTCTATGGGTTGTGAGGTGGGCTATACTTTGGTCTGACGCGTGCTTGAGTGGTAATGGGGTGAGACTGTATCCCTGAAGGTAGCGAAGCCAGAATGAGATGCCCAAACGTTCTTGCCAGATCAACTGAGGAAGCAGATCAAAGAAGGTAGGAGAAGAGGACTTCTGGAATCGACCGCGATAGATATCTTCGACATTACGGAGGAGAATATCAATGGAGATACCGTCATAGAGAGCGTGGTGCATCAACAAAACGAGCAAAGGTTCATTTGTAGAAACACTTGACCGGATGAGATGCAGATAAGCTGGGGGTTTCTTGAAGCATTCACCCCCTTCCCAATTCAAGTTCGACACGACACCGTGAGCCCAAGATTTGGCAGCCTCGGTTGTGGGGTCAGAGGCTTCTTCTGTCCATTTGAAGTCTACATCGGAGTGTGCGATTTGCGCCCATCGTCCAAGGTCGGGAAGGAAGTGGAATGATGTTCGCAGAATGGGGAAGAAGGCAAAGGCTTCCTTCCAAGCACGGCGCAATTCGACCACATCTAAATCTTTACGAATTCTCAATGGGAAGACATGCACATAACGCTCTCCGTTGGTGCTGACAGACTGTGGCCAATTAGATTGATGATGAACAAGATACTGATGAGAGCAACATACCTGTGACAACATCCCTGCTTGGAGGACCGTAGTAGGCAAAACCGTCAAGCGATCATCAGGACTGAATTTCAATTCCTCAGAAACTAGAGAATTCGACAAATTTGTACACTCTCGCTGGAAAAGCTGAGCGATCTGGGGATTGTTGGTCCCGGGAACCGAGGACTGGGTTCGGGTGCGCTCTATGAGCTTTGCCAGGCCATTTAGAGTGGAGTTCTTCATGATTTCGAGGGATGACAGTCGAATGTCGTGCTGTCTAAACAATCGGGAGAGACCCACAGATCGGATCGAATCAAGACCCAGCGAAATGAGTGAGATGCGATCGGTGATGGTTTCTGGTTTAACTTGGAAAAAGTCAATCACAACCTCCCGGATCTTTGAAAAGGATTCGCTGCTAGGAGCGTCTTGACTGCTTGCGATTATCGATTTGTCGATCACATCCGATTCTTCCATGAGCGGAGGGCGCGAAGCGGGGATTGTCGCAAAGAGAGCTTCTCGCGCCTGGTTGTCGCAAAGCTGTAAAGCGACTTCTTCCAGAGAATTGATGATACCATCGACGACTTCCGATGATAGATCCTTGGTATAAGCTGAGCGCACTTCTAGGGTATCGGCTGTAGGGTCGATAACAACTTCGACAGCAAGAATATACTACAAGAGAGAAGTCATGAGATCAAATTGCAGCTCAAGAACTCAAACGTTTTCATACGTACCTCAGGCAAAGGATTTTCACTCCCAATAAGATCCCACAGATCACTTCTCTCGGAATCACTGAGTGAAAGAGAGAAGATGGTCTCAAAGAGAGGTTCTCCGGGATGAACCCATTGTTGGACTCGACTCAAGGGCACATGTTCGAATTCCGCTGCAGCGGACATACGATCCTGAATGCTACGAATAATTTCAGAGGTATTCGATAAGTTGATGCGGAACGGGACAACTGAGAGCATGGGGACGACCATGTGTTCCATGTCTTCCACAGGAAGCATGCGGCCCGAACGAATAACCTGAGGTGAGCACATCGTCAGTAAGTCAAATTAGTAGCGTTTCATGTGGAGATGACGAACCCCAAAAGAAACATCTGCGTCATTGTACATGCGAGTTGCGAGAAGGTAGCCATATGCACCCATCAAGATGGATTGAAGAGACGCTGCTTGAGTTGAAACTTGAGTTTGGAGAGTGGAAAGGGGCATGCGGAACCGCTTTGACGAAAAGAATGGTTCTCGTGAAGTAGGGGATCGAAGCATTGACTGACGCCAAGGGAATCCGTAGAATGTTTGCGTCCAGAACTCCCTAGCTCGGTCCAAATGAATTGAATGGATGTAGTTCAAAATTTCATGAGCAGCACGCTTGATTACCCGCGGTTTGTCGTGGTAAAACTTGTCGACGTCTGACAGAAGTACAGGGAGAGATATTCCGTCGAAGAGTGTGTGATGAATCGAAAGAGTCAGGAAGTGGGTGTTAGAAGCCGATTTGAAGAGCGTGAGTTGGAAAGGAGGATGCTCAGAGATTTGACTGTTTAGATGGGATGAAAGGACTAAGGCTTCGCCAGAAAGGAAATCAGTCCATAACTTTTGACCGTCACTATACTCGGTGGGTTGTTCGATCCAGGGTAATGAAACACTGAGAGGGTCTAACACGACCTGCGCCAGCTCTCTGCCGAAGAAAAATACAGTGCTGTACCAAAGTTACTACGGTGTTCAATTGCTAGAGTGAAGTAATGCGAGCGTACCGTAAAATGTCATGCTGGATCATAGCTTCGCGCCAGGCCTGTTGTAACTTCTGGATGGAAATATCTGCATGGCATTTCATCATGACATGTTGAACATACATCGAAGGCGTGTCGGCAGACTGGAACAACATTCCCTCCTGCACAGGGAACGGTGGCAAGATATCTTGGATCTTGAGCGACGAGTACGCCCGCAGAATTGGGTCCTTCCATGTCGAGAAAAATTCATGGACGTAGTCAGACGAGTTCAGCACTAGGGAGGATTGCGAATGGAGTCGCTTAGCAATGGCGTCAATACGAGCATCTCGCAAGATGTCCGCAGGTGTGAGGAAAACATTGAACGCAGCTTTGAGATCGCTTGCGAGGCGAATTGCGCTCATCGAGTCAAGCCCAAAGGAGAATAAGTTGGCTGCTGGCGAGACGGCATTGTCAGCCACTTTGAAAAACCGAGAGACGACGTTTAAGACTTTGGAGACGATTTCTGGAGGGGCAGGGGAAGAACTCTCCGGTTGCTCGGTAATCTGGTCGTCAGAAGCAGCGTGGGTAAGGGTGTCGATGTCGAGGGCGTTGAAGAGTTGGACGAGTGCTTTGGCATCCGTCTTCCCATTGGCGTTCAAGGGAATCCAAGTCAAAGTGATTACATGGCTAGGTCTCATGTAAGTGGCAAGCCCTTCTTCGCAGGCGTTGTGAATCGCAGACAACAGCCCCGGAGGAGGATCAGTGAGAGCAGGCGACGATGACTTCCGCGTTGAGATAGATATGGAGGCATCAAAGGAAATGAAAGATACGAGTTGCTCTATACCGATAGAAGGATGTTTTGCCAAGACGGTTACAGCCTCCAGAGCCATATCTGAAGGAGCTGCACTTCGAACGATTGCGGATATTCCTTCCGATTCAATACGGACACCTCTCAGTTTGATCTGGGTGTCGATGCGACCAAGGATTTCCAACGAAGAGTCAGGCATCATTCGGACCAGGTCACCAGTGCGGTAGGCCCAGCGACCCTCAGAAGGGAATTCAAGGAACACCTTCTTGGTGAGATCAGGACGGCCATGATAACCACGTCCAACGAGCGGACCCTCAACGACAAGCTCTCCTGCGACACCTCGAGGAACGATGTTCAGTTTATCGTCGACCACATAGGATGACACGTTGGGGAAAGTGAGACCAATGTTCGCTCGGGGAGTTGATCGATTCATGAATCGACAAGCACACCCAATAGTGACTTCACTTGGGCTGTTGATTTTATGGTCAGCATCGGTTGAAGATTAAGAAGTAAAAGCCCGCACCCGTAGAAATTAACCAACTTAACCTTGGGATGATCAGCCCATTTGTCCAAGATCTATGGTTGCTAGATGAGCAAACGTAAGGGTAAGCGCTTCGATGGGACTTACAGCATCACTCATTTTTTCACCACCACTAGCGAGATAGCGGAGAGTACTACCTTGCCCATCCTTCTCCGCCTCTTGCACGGTACCCATAGTAGCTTCAATCAAACTAGGCACAATCCCAACATGAGATACACGGAATTCGGTGATGAAGTATGGGAGATCCTCTAGCAAGATAGACCTAGGAGCAGACAAAATAGGGAAACCGTTGGAAAGTGGGACGAAGACTTCTGCCAGATGTACGTCGAACGCGACAGCTGGATTTGAAATAAGCTGAAGAACCAAGCACCAACTGAACATTCTGTACGTACAAGCAATAGAAAGATAGTTCGCTGTACTTGGATCCGGAATGACTGGTTGAGCACAAGTTTCAGCTAGTGCCCAGATAGCCTCCGTCAAACCCAAGTGTGTCAATAGACAACCTTTCGGAGTACCAGTAGTACCTGTGAAGATGTTGATCAGATAGAGCTAAATTGTAAGTTTAACTTGCAAAGGCTGACCAGAAGTATAGAGCAAGTAGGCTAAACCATTTAAGTCGACGGGAAGCAGATCGTCGTCGGAGGTCTTCTCGATGATGGCCTGTTCAACGGGATCGTAAATGTCGAGGGCGACTCGTCCGAAGACATCGCTCAATTGTCCGTTGGTTATAACAAACTTAGCACCAGCATCGTGAGCAATGAACAGTTGCCTCTCAACCGGAAGCTCAGGATCAATCTAAAATTGGACAAGTCAGCGTACACTCCAGAAAATGGTAGTCCAGTATCTTACAGGAACGTAGCATCCTCCCGAGCGCAGTACGGCCAAAAGAGCGACGTGGTACCATAGGTCCCGTTGCATACAAACCCCGACACGATCCTCGGGTTGCAAACCTCGATCGATCAATGTCCTCGCAAGCTTGTTGGCACGTGACTGCCATTCGCGGTACGTCATAGACTCAAAACGCGTTACAGATGCAGGGATGTCTCGAGACAATGACGGAGCCCAACGTACAGCGATCGCGTCTGGCTGGCGAGCAGCATGAACAGAGAGGTGGTCAGCAGCCCTCTCCATTAGAGGAATACGATAAGGAAGCCGCTTCCGAAGCTCGAGAGGCATGCGTTCGTATGATGACAAAATGTCAGTGGGAAACACAGGAAGTGAATGAAAAATAGCCTGGGGTTGCCTGAGAGCGTGATCATAGAGTGTCGTAATCTCCGAGAGAACTACGTCTGAGAACTCCGGGTGAAGAATAGAGTCGGAAACGCGAAGGGACAGCGAGGAGTTCATAGAATTTGCGGCGATTACAAACGGAGCATCAGGATAGGTCTGGAGAGGCGAGAGGGCCACGACAGCAGCACAGAGAGACCTACTCTGCCCCTGGACGTTACGGAGAAATTCTTCGGATGGAGGATGGAGTAACACATTGGCAACATGACATATGACGGATTGCCAAGTATGCTCGTCGTTCCATTGCACCCTGACAAAATACGCCAATTGTTCGCCATCGAGTACGGATAGCAGGATATCGTTGCTCTCTGAGTATAGACCTAGTACTCTTGCTATTGCACAAATGAGAGTCGCTGTAGAAATGTTGCCGAAGAGACCGTTGGAAAAGCTGAGAGGGTATTTGGGTGAGAAATGAACTGCCTTTGTGTGGACGACACCTGGGGGAAAACGTCTCCCTGAGAGATCAGGAAATTCGGGAGTCTTATAGCCAGAGAGAAAAGGCTCCTCCAAGTCGACAGGTGGTATTTTTGGTGGTACGCGAGTGAGAGACATGTTGCAATCTCAAGGCTCTAGGGAAACTAGTGGCCGGTGAGATGTGAAGAGGGATAAGGGCAAAATTAGAACCTGTGAGTAGCAGGACGAGTCCAGGAATACCCCGTACGTACCTCCTGGTGGTTGTCTGGAGATGGCAAAGTTTGCACAACTAAAGACCAACTCAACGTGATATCTTCAAATCTTATGCATCGGCCGAGTTGTGAGGCTAGATTGAATGAAATATCAGGACTAGAATCCGAATGTGCGTCACTTGGACCACCGGGCACAAGGACAGCGAAGAGTGTTTGTAGTACAGTTAGCAGAAGGTACTTAGACTTGGACGAAAGAGGAAGGTTGACGGAAGATCGAATGGAGGCATTCCGACAAAAAAATTGGGCGCATAGAGTGCGGGACCGAAGAGCGTGTAGTCGCAAGGTTCCTTGGCTCTCGTCTGATTTTTCTGCCCGACTGCTGGGCGAATCAAAATGGTGAAAAGCCGGGGATGAATGGTAGAATCTACGGTAGATGGTGTTGGCAGGAGAAAGAGCAATCGGTAAGATTAGATCAGGTGAAACAAAGGAGATTATCTGATATGCCGGGTTATCAGATATGATAGCAACCGTTGATCTAATCAGATTGCTGATTGGAAACGGGATTGGAATGTGCATTCCGACCTTCCTCTTTGCGCAAATGTGCACCAGAACATGCATGCCTCGACCTGGACGACCAAAAATCCAGTGGCGAAAACATTGAGGCTCTGAAAAACACAGTTCCCACCTCCTCAACTCGTACACCGTGCCAAGTAGGCCAATTCACTCTCTTGATCGTTCCACCCATTCTTCAGTAGAATTACTCCAGCGAGCAAACCTAGGCAGCTACAGGCCAGGAGACAGATGCCGGACCTGCATCTGATCTTATCGCATTATTTCATGTTTAACTCCTCCTCAAGAAGCATAAAACCCAGAGAGATTGGCACGATGAAGTCAACTCGCTCTCCCGGCTTCTCCCCCGATTAACTTTTCTTCACATCGCCTTCTGCTTAGCCATCATGTCCTTCCAAGAGACCCCGGCTGTATACAATGCTATTGGTTTGGGCTTTGGCCCCGCAAACCTTGCTATTGCTGCCGCAATGGTCGAGAAGAATGCTCTGTCCAGCGAGAAGGTTTGGAGCTTGCAAATTGTCTATTTAACCCGTCTCTCACTTATCTTTGCCCCCGTCCAGTCCCCCCGCGATTTTGAAAACGTTCTTTTCCTTGAACGACATTCCGAATTCAAATGGCATCCAGGAATGCTTCTCCCAAACGCTCGAATGCAGATCAGGTTCGCATCATTCAAATGATCCCTCGTAGTCCTTCACTAAAATATATTTCAGCTTTTTAAAAGACCTCGCGACCCTTAGGTCACCTCAATCGCCCGTCACTTTCCTTGCTTATCTCCAGTCTCAAGATCGTCTCCTTCCCTTCATTAATCGCGGCAGTTTCAATCCGACTCGCAAGGAGTTCGCTGATTATCTCTGCTGGGCCTCCCAGTACGTTCAGGACCATGGAATCAACGTCAACTTCGGTGAAGAGGTTGTCGGCATCACCCAAGTCTTGCCCGGCTACATCGACGTTCGGAGTCGACGAACAGATACCGGTGAAGAATTTGTCCGCAGAACCAGTAAGTCGAGACTAGACGGTTGTCATTTATTTTGTTCATCGTACTTTATCGTTGCAGAAAACCTCATTCTTTCTCCTGGAGGAACTGCCAAATTCCCCTCCGCTTTATCTATCCACACTGCTCACCCCAACCTGATCCACAGTTCAACATATGCGACCTCCATTGACGGTATTCTTGCATCGATTGAAGGATCAACTGCTCCTGGTGTTACTCGTCGCATTGCGGTTGTCGGCGCTGGCCAATCTGCTGCAGAAATCTTGCTCGATTTACATGATCGCTTTGCCAGTGGGCCGGAAACGTATGAAGTCGATCTGGTCTTCCGAAAGGGTTCCATGAAACCCAGTGACGATTCACCTTTCGCAAATGAAATATTCGACCCAGCCAGTACGTTCAATGATTCACTTTCCTCGCCTTTACAATAACTCACTTCTTTCCAATTTAGCCACCGACGTTATGTTCAACCTCTCTCAGAGCGCTCGCGTTCATGTCATGAAGGAGTACCACAGCACAAATTACAGTGTTGTCAATCCCAGAACCTTGGACTCGGTAAGCTCATTTATCCACATTATTTGCGACGTGACTTATTCAACGGACGCTTCCCAGCTCTATGAGATGATCTACGACCAAAGACTGGATCAGGCCATGGCCAAACGTGGAAAGCCCATTGCCAGCAAGGTCCACGTCCGTCTTCGCCCTTTCAGTCATGTATCAACAGTGGAGGAAGTTCCCCGTTTGACTGACGGAGCTCCTTCACAATTCCGCTTCATTCTCCAAAATGTTCTCAACAACGAGATCTCCGAGCAGACTTACGATGCCGTTGTTTGCGGCACTGGATACGAACGATCAAGTTGGAGCCAGCTTCTCGCATATTCTGATGTTGGGAAATACTTCGGTATTGATGCCTCTACCGCGAGTGTGCAACTTGTTCCATCCCGAGACGAACTTTCCTCTGTTTCCGAAGTTGACGTCAAGTCAACTGGTTTCTCTAGCTCATCTTCTGTGTCTTACCCAACTTCAACTGGAGACAGTACCCCTCTTACTTCCGCTGCCCCTTCGCCTTCGCTTTCTACCTCCCAGTTGCTCTCACCGCTCCAAACTACTAAGTTGCAGATCTCCCGCAATTACCGACTTCTTCCCATCCCATCTGCCGCCGAAGCATTCTCGCCGAAGATTTATCTTCAAGGCTGTACTGAGACAAGCCACGGTATCAGCGAGTCACTTTTGAGTATCTTGGGTGTGAGAGCGGGTCTTGTTGTGGATGATATTTTGAGGGATTAGGATATCGATGCTCCTACTAGGTGACGTCGGCTAAACATCGGTTTCATTTGATTTTAATGTTATATGATATGTGCGTAGTTGCTTGTACGATTTCTAGCTATTTATGAAAATCTACTCTCCTCTCGTGAAATCATTATCGGTGGAGTGTGAGTCGGAGATAGGTTGAGATTGCAGAAAATGAAAAAGTGCACGAGCAATTTCATCGTGGACCTTACTTGTAGGATGCAGGTAGTCGAACCAGATAGACCCATTAGATTCCCGAACATCCTCTGGTGGAAACCCGTATTCGCGGGGGTTGTCGAGGATATGTGTGAATAGTTCGAATGACGAAAATATCAGTGCGATGGCATCGGGATGAGCAGATTTAAAATTGGCGACATGCTCTCTCAGACGGTGGTTCCAATGCATAAAAATAGCAGCTTTTTCGCCTTCTCTTTTTTTGGGTACTGCATGACAATTGAAGTCAATTATTTGGGAAGTCGTATCGAAAGATGGGCGTACAAGCTGGAGCCCTATAAGTTGGCGGGACATCGATAAAAAGAAAATTGCGCGCGCCGGTGCCATACAGGGTTTCTTGGGCAGAAAACAGCTTTTGCAAAGCTTCGTCTACTGATTCTTCTTTAGTCATAAACCTACAACGATTGGATGGTGAGACCCAAAGTCCGGGATCGCCTTTCAATATTCGCGAATTCGGAACGTACATCAAGTCATTGATCCCAACCCAAGTGACTGAAAAGTGGCGCAGGTGATAAAATCATATGATTATCAATCATTATTTTGAGCTGACTTAAACTTACTGAATAACGTATCAATCCCCTCCCAAGGTGCATGGGTCGGGTGGTTGCCCAATTTCGGTACAAAAAATCGTTCAATTCGAGTTTTAACTCCAGAAACGGTGCTTCCACCGACTGCATAGTCAAATACTAGTATTTGGTGATCGGATACGTACTTCGTGATCAGGTAACCAACCCAGTTGGGGAGGCTAGGCTCATTGTAAGTAAGACCAGGAAAGTCGACTCCCAGGGGCATCTCAACAGTTGGATGTAGATTGGGAAAATAAGGATGTCCAGATGCTAAGGCCGAATAAGAGTCTCCGCTGCATCATTGGTGAGTGAAGTTGGAACGAGTGTTATAAGACGTTAGTCTAATACTGCTACGTACAAAATGACAAGATACTTGATTTGTTGCAAGCCACTCCACGTCGTTTCGATGTTGTCGAAAGACATTTTCGTTCGAGTGAAAGGAAGTGAAGCCAGGTAGAAAAAGATAATGAGAGGAACTTTGGGATCGTTGGCACTTGATGGCACCGAGCAGGGTCAACAACTTGAAGTTGAAATCACAAAGCGTTCAGTATCGTTTCGGATCGGGATTGATCTGATTTGCCTCGGTAATCTCAGATTAGGCGCTTATAACACTTGTCCCGAGGCGCTTACATGAGAGCTACTTACAGAAAGCACTCCAACCTGAAGCAACTTCCACTCTGACCACGACGGTCGACTGCGGTCTACACTCGTCCACGTTTTGAATGCATTCACCATAATTCTCTCATGAAACTCTGATACATACTTGCTTTGTCACCATACAACTATCGACTAAAGCCAATCTACTTCAATCATGTCTTGGTGGTCTCCGTCCTGGCTGCCCAGCCTTCCTTCTCTTGACTTCGCCCTACCTTCGAGCATACAACGACGTTTTATATCGTTTGGTCTACGACAGACACTAGGGCATTTTGTAAAGCCAGGCCAATTGGATATCCAACAGGTCGATTCCCAGATTGGTTCTGGTTATGTTCAGATTCGAGACATTGAACTTAACAATGAAGTAAGTCCTCCTACCTCAATTATTAGTGCATATTGTGACCTCATGTCAAGGCCATAAACACTATGATTACAGATCTACCCATTGAACTACATGACGGTTCCGTTGGGAAAGTGACTGCCCGTATTCCTTGGCCAAACCCATTAACTGCTTCCGTCGGACTCTCACTGGAGTCTCTCCACCTTACATTCTATCTATCTCCTTCAAGCCCGAGCCATGAATTTGTGGATGCTACTCATACCTTAGCCGAATCAGTAGCCTCTGTGGCGGAGACGTTCATACATGAGGAGCTGACCACACCGGAAGAGAACGAGCTTCGTGAATCTTTTCACACTGACTTGACTAATTCCACACAGTCATTTCACGATCATGTTCCTGGAGGTTTGGATCCATTTCTGTCCGATGCCGACCAAACACAGAGTGATATCGATCCACCTGGTGTATCGATGTTTGCTGCATTGATAGAACGACTCTTGGCCCGGTTTCAATTTGATGCAACAGACACGAAGATCACTCTTGTTCACCCAGAACATGCCAGTTTCACAGTTTCTATACCTGATATCAAATATGGAAGCGAGGTGGAAACAGCTTCTTCTCCCGATGTGCCAAACTTGAACGTAACAGCGGGAACAAAGCGAACATTAACGATTTCGAATGTGGTAGTCACTACTCGTTGTCTACGTCCTCCTACTGTGGTAACATATACGCCTACTACTTTATCACCTCAAGATACTTTTGCGTTTTCGTCGAATCATGAATCTCCATTTGGCCAATCCCCTCCAAGATCCCCTTCAGTATCGTCCACTCATTCCGACTCCTCCGATATGGATGAAGAAACTCAGCTACGAATGTCACAATCCATTGCTTTCCTACCACCTCGGCCGGTATCTCCAGCAAGTTCCGTTGCCAGCAGCATGTATCAAAGTGCCATTTCCACTTCCCCAATGATTAAAAATGACCTTCCTCCTGTCGCCGATGTGCCTGAGGAGGATCATGAACCAACTGATGCCTTCCTATCTCCACAGTCAGATTACGCATTACCAGTTGCAAGTAATACACCGCCCCCCGAGATAGAAAGACCTTTGCCCCCTGCGATTTCTACCATCACCACTGACATTAAGGATGAAACTATATTCTCACTTTCGTCCGAACCTATACTGATTACTCTCATGACACCCTCTGTCCGCAAGGTGGTGGTACCAACATCGACAGCCTCATCATCAAAGTCACAGACGAAACCGGTCGTTGCAGATGCCACCCAAGATGACCGGCTCGAGTTGCATATTTCAGTAGGAATCACCGCCGTTGCAGTGAAAGCTCAACACATTCGAGATATCCTTGATATTGCTGACATATGGGTAGCTTCAAGTCCACACTCCCGAGTAGCTCAGACATCAGCTTCTGAAGAACCGACTCCGTCGCTGTTGGATCAAATAGAGACGGACGTCCGACTACGTGGCATCATGGTACTACTGCTTCCAGAACAGAACGTTCTACTTCTAGAAGGCGAAAATGCAATCTCAGAGTTCTTCTCTCATCCACTAGTGCCGCCCTCACTTCCACATAGTTTTGTGCGAGTACAACTTGAGAACATCCATGTTGCACTGTCGCTGCGAACTATTCGTTCAAATGTCACTTCCCGTAGCAAGAAATCACTGCGCACATCAAAGCAATTATCCTGTTCAGCGTATCTCTCGGAGCTATCCGTATTTGCCTTCACTCAGTCTCAGTCTGCTCAACCACTGGTTTCCCCGATACTCATAACAGACCCCAATCTGTCCTCACAGTACCAGACCTCTCATCGACATCCGAATCTCCTTGATGATCCTGACTCTTCTAGTCTACCATCATTTGACGTGGTGGATTGGACAGATCCTCGAAATCAAAGAACAGGTCCGAAATTATCACATTGGAGGCATAGAACTCATGCGAACAGTACAACACCATCCACTAGTCCACAGGCAAAGCTGGGGCCGTCTCCTCCACATGACATGGCATCACCTCCTCAGCATCGGGCCATCACATTACATTTTAACCTGCACACAACACCTTCTACACGCCCGAAGACTCAAGCTGTGTCCTCAGAGTTGAAGGTTGATATCGCGCCTCTACATCTGATGGTCGATCTATCAATACTTTTGGATCGCTCCGATTCTGGAGGAAAAAGCGAGTTCATGAAATTCGTAGAACAGGTTTTGACTTCGGGTGTCTCTCCTCGGCAGAGTTATGATGATGACGATGATAGTCTTGATGGGAGGGATGAAGACGACGAAGCAGACACCCCTCCTGCTACTCCGCGTCAAACAGAACACATGAAGCGGGAGCAGGAGCGACTACGGTTAGAGCGAATGGTGCTAGAGGACTTGGATCTTGGTTTTGACTATGCTGGTTTGAACTCTTCGCAGAAGAAGAAATCCGGCCCGTTGCATAGCACCAAAGCGCATCGACAAAGGGTAAGTTATGCCGTCTCTCATTTCACCGCTTTTTAATGACTATACTACAGAAAACTCACTCGAATAAGAGTGTTGTTTCCGTCAACTTGCCAATGATCAGGATGCAAATTCGAGGATGTCCTCCGATTGGTTCGCAACCTCGCTCAGGAGCCGTCATCGTCGACATCCACGAGCTCTCAATACATCCAGGTGGCAATACACCATCCGAGGATGATGTTTCGCTTCGCTTTGCAGAACCTCAGGATATGCCTCTAAGTTATGAACATGCTAGAGAGCTTCTTCTTAGTGCCAATTTCAAGCGTATCAACATCGCATATTGTCCTGTGCCGTCCTCAAAAGCCACATCGCTATTGTCATTGGGCAGTTTGTCGAATCCCGAAGCTGGCCTGGCCGATGGCGGGATTGCTTTCCAACCGCCATCAGGCGACACAAGAACGAAACAGTCACCTACCCCTCATATTTCTGTTTCTAAGAGCCTTCCATCGAAATCCCCCACTCTATCGACTATCGCTGTAACTATTGACATTCCATCAGTTTACGTCAATTTGTCCAAACCTGTGATAGATGGGTTACAATTGTGGGCCGATGACCTCACTCAACTCCTTGAACGTGCGTTCAGCCCAGTAGAGGTGGGGGACACGAGTAGGGATACTAGTTTGATCGGGAGTCGCTATTTCGTGCAGAGCAAGCAAAGCAGAGGTAGTGCCAATAGTACCGATCGCGGTAGTATTATCAGTGGACCCTCAGATGCTAAAACTGAAACCATTGTGAAAATTATCGTGTCAGAAGGTAATTCGATTCATCATCTAGTTGAAACGATACTGATTGTTTACTGCTAGCTGCTGTTCGACTTGCTATTCCCAGAGGGGACAATAATGGAGTGGAAGTTCGACCCTTTGACATCCTAGCATCTGACCTTGATCTACTACTCGAATTGAAACCTGAGGGGAAGGTTCGTGGGTCGTGTTCTCTGACTGAAAACCAGAATGCGGATGCTCAATTTTAACACAGGACGAGACGGTTGTGACATTGGCAATAACCGATCTTAATATCTTTGAAACAACCAAGTCTGGAAGCAGATTGACCTTCTTATCGCTTACTATACCTCGACATCTGGTACTTCTTGATGTTCATTCTGGTATACATCTTACTGAAGTCGTATGTTAGACCCCTTCAGGTCATCCTCCGATCATCAAAGTTGGATTCACCAGCTTGGTCGTCCCAGGAACAACAGCAAAAGAATCTCGAATCAAAGTTACGCTCTGTGGTTTCACTTACGATATTCATCCAGATATCCATTGGCTGGAGGAATTAGCTCGCTTTGCGAAAGCACCCCCGGGTGTACGTCCGTTCAATAATTTTGCCTGTATTCGTGATGCTTATTGATCTTCCTAGGCATTCGAGTCGGTTGTACCAAGTGAACGTACTAGCGTTTCATTAAAGGTGGTGGACACTTCAATTCGGGCATTTGCGCCAACATATCCTGGTTCGGTAGTTGTCCATATGGATGATATTTCTTTTAATACCGTCCTCGTTGGAAATGGGACCGAGAATTCATTCCATCTTATCGTTCAGCAGTTGTCACTACTGTTAATAGATGACGTCAAAGATATTGAGGAAGGCCTTCGCCAGAATCCTACCAGAAATGATCGCTCGAATACATGCAAATTGTGGAAGGTATGCCTTCACTATTCGCATATCTATCTCAAAGCTTACAAAATATCTTAGACGATGGGATATGCTCTTTTCACTGAGTTGACCTCTTTGGACATGAGATTCCATCGTACCGGGAGCACGCCAGCGCAGATGCGGGTAAGTTGCCTATCCTCAACGGAATATACATATTCTCATCTTTCTCTAGATTGACATCGAGCAACTTAGTCTGCGACTCCATTTATGTGCTGATACAGCGACTGCCTTGACGGCATTTATCACTAGCATCACTTCGTTGTTTGCTAACCCTGCGGAAGAGTAAGCCGAGATTATCTCGACAATTACCGACCTGACAATATCTGTATATAGTTCCCCACCTCCTGAGAGAAGGCGTCCAACAGAGGTTTCTGAACGATCTCGGGGTCAACGAAGTATGCTAGGTGAGTTCCGAAAACAACATAGTGATCACCAATCGTTACCAACAAATCAATGTAGCCTCGCTTGATGAGCATGCATTCCGTCGATTGCCTGAAGTTGGTGCCACTGCAGATATGATATACGATGATCTGCCCACGAATCCTGATTACTTGGATGAGTCCTTCAGCGCAGCTGGCGGGCTACGTGAATTGACGGACGATGACCTCGATGACTTTGGTAGTACATTCAACGCAACCGATCAACCCGGTGTGATATCCAAGTATGGCGGCGAAACAATTCGGATTTTGCAACCAGAAGGTCTTCAAATCATCGAACACTATTACAACACATTACCACCCGATGCGAATGATGAGGGTGCACAGTATGTCACTCACGTTTATCTCGTTTGTTGCTGTTGTCAATTTTGATGTCCTATTGACAGGTATGGAGAAACAACCCTCCGTGTCCGCGTCAGAGATTGCGATGTTACCCTGTTCCTTTACGATGGTTACGATTGGGCTAGGACTCGCAGGATCATTGAAGAGGAAGAGAAGAAGATGCGTCGTAAACTTGCCAAGATTCGTCAACTTGTCGCGAATGGGCAAACACCAGACCCAAGTGTTGAGGAGACGAACACACTGTTGTTCAATTCTGTTTATATTGGACTCGATCACAACGTCGACGAGTTGGAACCTGGTGCCCTTTTAGCTGCGATTGACGACGAGCTCGATGATGACGCGGACACTGCAAGTCAGAGCTCATGGCAATCGTTGAAACCTCAGGCTGCACCCGCATCTCCGGGGAGAGCCCCTTCAATACATCGATCTCGGCGTCATAAAGCCATGAAGCGATCCAAGGGCCCAAGCATTGAGTTTAAGTTACTCAACCTGAGCGCCGAAATTGACAACTACAGGGATCATCCTGAGCTTGCTTCAAGAACACTCATCATGCTTCGCGATATCGAGATATTAGACCATATCAAGACGTCAACCTGGAAGAAGTTCCTCACTTCGTTGAGAACCGATTCAAAAGGCAACGTCCGGGAGACTGATTCATATATGGCTCGTGTTGAACTGAGAAAGGTTTACCCTGTACCTGGAAATCCTGCTGAAGAAGCCAGACTTAGGGTGGGTTTCCTCTACTTTAGGAGTAGTATATTTCAGCGACTTATAGACTTGTATACAGGCAAAAATACTACCGCTAAGACTGCATGTGGATCAGGATGCTTTGGATTTCCTGAAGAAATTCTTCAGCTTCAAGGATCCTGAAGCAGCTCCTGCACCTAGTGCTGAACCTGCAGAAGAAATCTTCTTTCGTAAGTTTACATTTGCTTTATTTTTAACGGTGTTGCTAACCATTACAACCATAGAACAAGCGGAAGTCTTCCCTGTGGACCTTAAGCTCGACTATAAGCCAAGACGGGTAGACTACAGGGCCTTGCGTGATGGGAAAACAATCGAATTAATGAATTTCTTCCACTTCGATGGTGCCGAGATGACACTGCGACATATCACTTTGACTGGGGTAAGCTCACTCTTCATTGTACCTTTCTACTCGTTCTCAACAAAAAAACTTTTAGATCACTGGCTGGCCTCGCTTCTTCGATATGCTCAATGACCTGTGGACACCTGATGTTAAGGCTACTCAGCTTGTTGATGTCATCTCTGGTGTAGCTCCAATTCGTTCAGTCGTCAACGTTGGATCGGGTGTTGCCGATCTTGTTTTGCTTCCCATAGCTCAGTATCGCAAAGACGGCAGGGTGGTTCGAGGACTACAGAAGGGTACAACTGCCTTCGTCAAATCTACCGCTATCGAGGCCATCAAGTTAGGTGCTAGGTTGGCCACGGGTACTCAGGTGATATTAGAGCAAGCCGAAACAGTCTTAGGAGGACAATTCAAAGATCCCATCACTGCAGAAGCCCTACAAGCTGGCTTGGAGGGTTATGGGTACGAAGCTGTTGGGATGGGTGACGAGATTTTGGACGATGATGACCTTGGAGAAGGTGACTTGATTAGCAGATATGCTGATCAGCCAAGTAATGTCAAGGAAGGAGTCAAATTTGCTTATAAGAGTTTGAGGAAGAACTTGAACTCTGCAGCGCAGACAATACTCGCTGTGCCAATGGAGGTATATGAACGATCTGGTAATGAGGTGAGTTCATCGTGACTTTCCAAGGGTTATGAATCATTGATCATCTATTTGCAGGGCACGGTCCGAGCTGTCGTTCGCGCAGTACCAATAGCAGTGCTTAAACCCATGATTGGTGCCAGTGAAGCCGTCAGCAAGACATTGCTTGGTCTGCATAACACGCTTGACCCAAGCGTCAGACTAGAGAACGAGGAGAAGTATAAATCACGATGACCAGCGGGGTGGGTGTATGGTCGACTCTTGCATCATAATTCTTGGACATAATGTATGGATCTGGAACGCATTCTTGTAACATATTTCTTTCACTTCGGCTCACATGCTAATGGATGGGTTGTGTATATCATGGTTGTAATAGAATCCATAGTCACGATGACGCATAGCTGGAGATTTCCATGAAACAGTTTTTTGGGAAGAACATGGGAATACATAGCAACACATGGAAAACAACAATGCGAAAACTGATGATACACGATGACTGAAGAAAGAATGGAAGAAAAGGGACCATAGTAAGAGCATTAATCGATCTCCATACCCATAGAGCGGCCCTCTCCTGGAACCAAAGCACTCCTGCTTGATACCTTGATCTTTTCCCGGACTTTGATGGTTTCTGTCTCGTCGACAGCCATAGGTTCGACCAATTTGACGGATGCAGAGGCTTTGATCTTCTCCAACTTCTTCTTCCGATGTGTTCGAAGTTTTTCTCTCGCTGCCGCCATCCTGAGGTAGTTGGGTCAATCAATTTAATGAACAATAGACGAAATGACCCTTGAACGAACCTGTTCTTCCAGAATGCATGCTCTCTCCGTGCCTTGATCTCCGCAATACGTTTCATTGCCTTTACAGTTGTCTGTACCAGTTCGCGATCGTAGCGAACTGGGACATTTCTGCGTTTCTCGAATTCGATCGTCGAGTCCTGTTCAAATTCGCATTGAATGTTATTAATATGATGTAACAGAGAAAAACTGTACGAACTATGGTCATCTCTTTCCCAGCAGCCTTCCTAAATGCCTTTGTCCATCTTACTTTACGAGGGTTCCTCTTCATTCTATGAAATTGGAGATTAAATTATTTATCAAAGACCTGATACGATGGAATACTAACTTGAAGTTCTTATGACATCTGAAACATGGGTTAGTCCTGAAAGATTACCTGCCTCTTATTCAAAATAATACTTACTTTGAGGTGCAGAACCTGAAAACTTTTGCATCATTCCTCACAAAAGCGGAACCTAGGCATGATTGGTGTAAATTTCGGGCAGAGCAAGTAACCAAACGTACCATGACCAGGATATACGCTTTTCGAGCAGAAATAACACTTCTCTATACGCATGATGGAGTTGAGGTCCTTGAGGACTTAAATGAAGGAGAAAGAGACAAGACTGGTAAATAGATTCAAGGCGGAGTGCGACATTGAAATTGATCGCGAACAAAATCTTGCCCCGCCACGTGGTATCGGCGCCAAAGCAAGCCCTTAGCGCTTTCCTTCTGACCTTCTCTCCTCTCGAGGCAATATTAATATATTGAATATATAGATAGATCAATATGAATCTAGACTACTACTCGTGCAGTCATTGAGAGGGCAAATAATATTTTACGGTAGACCCTGCAAGTTTATAATACAACCTGTCGTCGTCTGAGTCCAGAAAGGCTTGCTCACAAAGATTATCGAATGCTTCACTGAAGAGACCTCAAAACTTTAGCCACATCCAAGCGGTTTGTGTTTGAGTAAAAATACTTACGCGATTTGCCCTGGAAGATAATTATCCACATTTCTCAATCCCCTCACGATCCTTGAAACAAATATCCTTCCTTTACCATCAAGATGGTCAGGTTCAACTCCCTCTTCATTCAACTGAGCAATACGCAGAATGATATCTCTTTCGAAAGAGGATAAATGGGAAAACGGATCTCTTCCTTTTCCTTTGCCACCTCCATTTGTTCCCAAATTGTCAGGCGAATCTTCTGGTCCGGAATCTGCAGTTTCGTAGCCCTGACTATCGTCTTCAGAGTCCTCTGGTCCCTCGTGAACGGAGGAGGTGCTTGAGATGGATTCTCCATCATCGTCTTCCTCATCTTCAGACATATCCCTTGTGTCTGTACCCTGAGAGACATGAGAGCTTGTAGCCCCTATGGCATTAGGGTGTGGCTGAGATACAGATGGTCCCGAAGCACCACCAGGTTGTGTTTCTTCCATCTTAGCAGGGAGCTTTTCAGCATCGCGTTCTCTTTTGGCCATAAGTGCAGCAGTTATGGAGTACTCTGGGCCAACGGTTGTAGGAGGATCTAAGATTTCTCTCGACGATCCTCCAGCTTTCCTTGGTGTTGGCGTACCGGGCTCGAAGTCCTTTGGATTTGGACGAGAAGGTGGCGGGGAGCGTTTCGCTTTCGGGGTCGTGGGCTGTGACGGTCGAACTACAGCTGGTATATGCACTAATTCAGAGGTTCCTGGCTAAACCATGGAACTATTAATCAGAAGTACTAGCAGAACTGAGCAGGAGGGTACTCACAGGAGGACCTCTAGCGGTGTAACTCAAAGTCACATTCATGACCTCCAGATAATGGAAATATATCTCATGAGGATTCGTCACCGGCAAAATATGGTCTATCCTCATTGTTATCTTGTGGTTGAATTTATAGATATCTCCAGCTACCCTGTAATAATCGAGAGGGCTTTTTTGGAAGGAAATTGTTGTATTGTAAGTGCCTTTGATAGGACCCTTTGATGTACCATCATCCAGACTGAACCAATAGCGCATCGATCCTGTGTTTGTATCTTCCTCCCTAAGAATTGGGTTTGGGTCATGTGCGACGACGGTGACCTGAGATGAATAGCACAACATACAGACTCAGATTCGTACGAATTTTATTGAACAATGTAGTGGGTACCTTGGATATCTCTCTGCCATCGATACAAAACGGTGCTTTCGAATGCTGCTGCTTCGCATCCAATAATTGGCGGATAGTACAGGATCGCAGTGACCATCTTGGGTCGCTAGTACCTCTCTATGTTGGAAGTAGTCAGCATCGCCGCCATCTGATTCAAGAAGCAGTTACTATTCACCTCAAAGTGATGGCTCCTCTGAGTGTTTTGGGGAATATGTGAATCTGGGTCAAGAAAGCTTGAATCGTCCGCCATGACTTGGATTGCACTGGGTCGTGGCAAGGTATAACACAAGCTATGTAGTTTGCCTATCAGTTAAGTGAAAGGCACCCGGCTCGTGCATGTCATAGACGGACAGTTGCTGTGATCCTGCAATCTAAGCAAACAGTCAGTATGTGTGAACTTTTCAGTGAAGAATGATTCTGATGTACATGCACGAACACGAGATCAGATCGAAGATGCTCAATATCAGACTTATCGCTATAGCACAAAGTATAGATTACAACAGTCAACAAACAAGAAGTTCAGAGATTTTATCCTTTCATTTATACAGAGAGAGCATAATGGGATTCATCGAGAGTAGTGTAGATATGGCCGTCATCCAACAACTTGTCGAGTGCGGCACTAGACATCATACACCGTGAGTTTTCGGCCCCACTCAAAGGGCGAGAATGAACGTACCTTATGTCATTAGGAGAGCCTTGGACAGCTCTTGCAATATTCCCAACGTGAATACCTTCATCATTAGGCGGTTGTTCAAGAAGGAATACGCATATCGCACGTTCGAGAGGAGGAAGATGCGAGTATTGATCGCTCGTAGCTGCATGAGTCTGGTTCTGGTATGCTGATATACCTCCTGCCTGAGTAGTTCCTTGGGCAACTCTCTCCCCTTGCTTATTAGGCTAACAGAATCGGAGGTAAGTGGATAAGTAGAATATACTACTAACTGTGGACTACTCACAGGCCCTCGTTCCAGGATAAGTTTTGTTGCACAGACGTCGAGTGTGTGGAAGTATGGTTCATAGGGATCAGAACATACACGCAGATGTGTAGCATTGACGTATCGTTTGTTTCCAAACGTCTTCAGATTACCCATGACCCTGATATAATCATGTTCTCTATAGTCGATGCTGCAAATCAGAATTTTATGTTAATATGATAAACTGAAAGAAACTAACTTGATTCCATTGGGATCGACACCATCTTCTTGCATGGTAGATGAATCAACCCAGTGACGAGCTTCGATTCTACCTGTACCATCATCTAACCAATAAACACAGTTTGTTGTCTGGGCTTGTATTGACATTACTTGCGCGACGAGTGAGATCTATGGACCTCATTCACATCAGAGGTTCCGGATATTCATTTGAACAATAATTTGACTCACTTGGCCGACCTCAATGTCATCGATATGCCACTCTGCATCGGTATGTGCTTGTGTAGCATTGAACAGTTGTTTGACCGTAACGGGGCGTAACGACTGAGCAGCACTTCCTCTCTATATGCATGGTTCATAAGAATCAGTCATGGTTGAAGACTATGGGACTTACGTTTGCGAATCCGCCAGGACTTCCACTGGTACTGCCGTATGGTGAGCCTGCTGTCATGTATCCACCACCCCCTCCTGCACCGCCATTGGGATAATAAGGATTTTGGCTGTCTGTACAAACAAAACTAAGATATTTTATAACCAAAAATGAATGAAAGACTCACATTGACTCATTTTGTTATGTGGAGGTTTTAGAGTGTTCAGATTTAGAGAGAAGAACAAGCGAGCGTGACGCGACGCGATAAATTCACCGCGTACGCGTGACCTAACGCGCTCCGTCACAGTATGGAATCACGCATGCCATAACATTAATCAAGGACATAGCAGAGCAGAGAGGTTGTAATTATTATTTGCACAGATGAGAATCCCAATAAGTAGCTAGTAATGTGTACGATATACTCTATCAATGAGCAGCCCAGCATACGAAGCAATATATCATGCAAAGTCATGTCAGTCGTTATGCGTGGTTTTTGAGCACCTTCTGAATACCCTTCCCGACACCCTCCAAGACGTGTTTCTTTGCGTCTGTCGTTTTCCGTGCGACGCCTAACACGAAATCGTGGTCGAACTAGAAGAAGTACAATACATGAATAAAGATCATTGAAGCTGAGCCATATGAATAGACATACCCCTGACTCTGCCTGAACATCTTTCGAAGCTGCAATGAAAGCGTCCCTCTTTTCACGAGTCGCCGACTGTTCAGCAATCTTGATCAACTCATTCGAGATCTCAGTCAAAACTTCAGCAGCTTTGGTCCTAACTTCCTTGAATGCCGGTGTTAGCTATAAACGATAAGGTCAGCGAAAATAAATCAACGTTTGAAGAGAACGAAAACGTACGCCGTTCAACTTGTTCTGCTTGATGACAGATGCAGGTTTGAATCGAACAGTCTCGATCGTAAACACCAGGAAGGCCTAAACGAAGTTGAATTAATGCAAAAATTCATCGTTGGAATGCTTGTACAAACCTCTTGAGTCAGGGTAGCGAGGTGGAGTAGTTCAGTTGGCTCCTGTGAACCCTCAGCAACAGCCTTGAAACGCGTCCTCATCTCTGTCAATGATACATACATCAGCATAAGTGACTTCAATAGTACCGTACCGCATATGACTGACCTTCGAAGAACTTGGAAACGACTTCAGGAGCTTCCTTTACGGTCGGAGGTTCCTCATCCTTCTTCGACGACCCATTAGTAGCATCGGGTGGTGGTGTGATGTTCCTTAATGGATGGCCAGGCTTCAACTCGTTCTGTTTTGCAGCTTCTGCTAAGAGTGCCGAAGGTGGCGGTCGTGCATAATCATGGTAAGGTGCAAGCCACTCTGATAATGCTGAAGCAAACTCGTAGAAAGCAAGTTCGTCGGGGGTGAGCTATGAAGAGGGCATCAAAGGATGAGAAAATTGGCTATAGGAATTCAACAAAACCAGAGATTTACCTCCTCCATCTCCTCTTCCTTCTTCTTGGCAAGTCGTTCGTTCAGAGGGATCTTGTTTTCAGGATCGTTGCTTGGCTTTGGTCGATCTCCGATCAGTAGCTTGTCTTCAACAGACTCCACGAGATCACTGGCGAGTTGGAATGCCTTGATATAGATTTTCAAAAAGACGGTTAACCAACCAATCTAATGATACGAATATCAACATCAGCATGCACATGACGATATCCATAAGCACGTACTCCGGGGATTTTGCCGAATGGTAAAGTCTGTTCGTTAAAGGAAGGTATGGAGTGAGGTTGGTAGTTAGGGATGATACTGAAATCTCGGTTGTCGTGGTGTACTGGAGGTATTTATTAACGAATTGTTCATAGTAAAATAGAACAAAATAAACATACAGCGGTCGAAGATGAATTTCAACTCAATGAGTTCCATGTCGACCAAATCTGCATTGATTTGCTCGTGTGCAAGTCTCATACGAACGTGTTCAATCTTCATCAGATCTCTCTGTAAAGAGTTATCCAAACGGTCCTCAAAGACAATGATATCTTCAATCTATATGGCATATTCAGTATTTTTACCTCATTGAGCTACGAGGATGATACCGCGTATTCTGTTACGCGGCATCCGAAAAAGAAAACTTACCTGTGAGTACTTCTCCATCTGGAACGCTCTTGAGATGAACTCTGATGTCTCTTGCGAGTTGCTCATGTAGATTTGACTGGAATCCATGCACTCTGAGAGGTAAGTAATATCTCCTAATGCTGACAGTGAGAATGTAGCTGCACGAGTGAGGACAAGATGTGACAGAGTATCGGTCTGAACCTGCTTGACATTCATCAGGCGATAATGTTCCAACGCCAACGATGGTGCACCTATCAAACACGACCATTCAGTAGTTTTCTACCACCTTTATAAGTGGCAAACATACCAAGCAAGTGGTATATCCTGATCAACAACAACCGGATGCGGTAAGATTGTTTACTTCTTGCAGACGCATACTCGAGAATAGAGGCAGCATTGAAGAGATGAGACTGGTCATTTGTCAGTTTCCACAAGCTAACGTAGGTCTCTCCGGCAAGCAGAGCAAGGTCATCCGCTGGTTGAAGTTCGGTATCGGGTAGTGACTTTCCGAACGGTAGAGCAGCGAGGTACTCTTTGACGTAGTCCTTGGCACGAGCGAGCTCGAGTTCGGGAGTAAGTTCATCGGTGGTAAGATTCCATCGCAGGAGCTTCAGGACGTTGATACCACGTTGAAGGTCGGCAAGTGTTTCCTACGATCAACATTAATTGTAGCATGCTTCAGAAGCCAAGTTTGAACTGACATACGAAAGATCGTTGTGACTCGAGGAATGACGTCCATTTTGCAATTTCATCTCCTTCGAAGAGAACATAAGGTTGCAGATCCTCATAACAGCAAGCCTTGCTACTGAACTTTGAGAAGTAATTCTCTGCCAGAGTACGCGCTAATGAGGGATCTGCGTATGTATAGGGATGAGCAAATCTCTGCTGAGTGTTCGAACAGTATCGAGGACATACCAGTAGACACATCTTGAGCACGAGCCCGCTTCTCAAGGTCCAAAGACGCCAAAGCGGCCGATCTGTCTTTCAGTCCGTCCTCCTCCGCAACTTTGGCGAGAACCTCCTGGGTGTGCTTTATGCGCTCCTTAGCAGCAGCCTTGGCTTCGTCACTTGGCTCGGGGACGGAAGTGACATCCCATAATGCAGCATCGAGAAGCGAAATGAACTCTAGCCAGTTACGATCCCTACCCTTATGGGTGAAACGATATTCAACATGTAATACCAAGCGCACTCACTTTTTCTCTACAATCCTTTGCTCAGCACGATCTCCCTCTTCTTTAATCAGACCTTTCAAGTGAATGAGATCGCGCCTCAGCTCTTCGCATACCAAACTAGTCTCGCAAATTGCTTGACCAATCTCAGTGGTTAAGAGTGCCAAAGCCTCGTCGTAAAGCTTCAGTTCTCGGAGAACCAAGATATGAACATAGAGACGGTCCGGACTTGAATACGAGGGTACTGATGTGGTTTCGATCAGTCGTTGTGCGAGTTTTAAGAGGACTGGTTGAAGTTCTGGAGGTGTCGATGGATCATTGGCCTTTATTGAATCGATCTTTAGCCACGTGTGAGGGTGTATGATAAAATACGACTAACCTGTAGTAATGTGCTGAAGACACTCCAGTACAAGAAACGGTCTTCGCGTAATTGCTTGTTCATTTTAGTGGCGATCTAGAGAATAAAATTGCATGAGACATGAAAAGAAATCCTAGAGAACTATGAATCTACCTGCTGAGCGGACTTCCAGTTGCCAACCCGGACATTTGCCAAAAATGTTTGCTGACCAAGTTCTTCACTGGTAGGTTGTTGCTTATAAGCATTTTCGAACATAGCAATCATGTCATTATCTGACCATTGAGGGATTTGAGTTACATGTCCTGAGTGAAACATGAAATACTTACGTCTACCGAGTCCCCTCAGTACATGCATCATGGCGGTAAGCACACCATCATCTACAGGTTTAGAGGCAAGAACCTCGTCACAGAGAACGAGGGACTCTTCCACTTTTTGGAGTTTGACCAGTGCAAGAGCTTTCAAAGCCTATATATCAATGTGATCATGAAGTAACGTGCAAATGATGATTGCAAGTACTCACCTTGACCAAAACATTATTTGGTTGCTTCTTCAGCACCTTATTACAAGCTAATACTGCAGACTTGTTAGAACCAGTCTCAAGGGCATCTACAAATAAGGTATGACGAGATGAGTTTTGTATGTTTTGCGGTCGGCTAAATGGCACAAACCATAGATGGGGCGAATTTGACGATCCAAAGTGGACGACATCCAGGCCGAACACGAAAGAGTATTAGACAAGCAAAGGGGCTGGTTGTAAGAGGAGGTTTAAGACTGTCTTTTGCGAAAGACAGACCTTGTAGACGTTTGGTAGAAACTCAAGCTGCATTCCCCCAGACTTTTCGACCCAGTCCGGAACCGGAAATTTTTGGGCCGTTGGACGTAAAGAAACCGGAACACCTTGCCCCCACATCGTGCCCAACTCTTGCGCCGACACGTCCGACGAATCTTCACAACCATCTCTGCAGCGTGCTCAACGACTGTCGACGACGAGGACATTCATTGCGACAGTAAAAGAGTTCAGATACTACTCTTCTTAGTTACTTCCATCAGCTGAAAATTATAAACAATGAGGCCGGTACTACTCTCAAGGTATGATCATCACTGTGAGTTCATATTGTTCGTGATCTCTGAGAAACTCTTTTCCTAGAACCGTCGACCCTATCCTCGGAGTATTTACTGGCGTATTCGCATACTACTTGTACGAAACTAATCCCAGGACGGCACTTCCAGAAAGTGAACGACTTGTGGAACTTGCGAAATGGAAGTGGCAGAAAACAGTCAGAGAGCGGGAGGAAAGGTTGAAGGCAGAAGAGGCGAATGCAGTTTGACAGGCAACCACGAATGAATCCAAGTAGACATTCGTCTTTTCTCGCGAGCCTATAACATGCTCTGGCCGACTCGTTTGCATATACACCCTACTTCCTTTTCAAGAGGTCTCGAACAACCTCCATCACACCATAGAAAGTTGCCTTTTCGTGAGGATTCAGATGCCCACCCTCGCCCACATCTCCGGATGGTCGCAAGGCTATTCCTACGATCACTGATTTGCGTTCCGCCTCTAGAGATCCCTCTGCTTCTGATGTCCAAACCAGTGTAGCGACTTGCGATGCATACAATGACTGCAGAGTTCGCACATGGTCTGACGGTGCACTCCCAAGCAGGAAGGCTAATTCCAATGCAGGCGAAGGAGGTGGTAAAGGGATGACATTAGGTTGTTCTGGATCAGGAGGTGGAGGGGGTAAGAGTGGTGTGGTCGCAGGTATTGAAGCTTGGATCTGTATATTGCATTCGAAAGATGAAGGATTACTCTGCACGACATAGACGCACCAGATTTCCGACTTTGCCAAGTTGTGTTATCAAAACGAGAATTCGATCAGCGAACGTCTGAATTAATACATCTGTGTTGACTCCTTCCAACGTGATTGAAGTCTGTAGCAATGGCAGCATGATTAGACTTGAAAAGGATGAGGATATGAGTTCTGAATGCAAGGATAAAATGAGAGCCCTTCAGCATCTAAGCGCCCATAATTTCGGGATCTTGCCAGATCCAAGATTCGCGTCTTATTACTTCTCCACATTTCGGCCAACCAAGTACTAGTCTTATACCCTCAGAACACAATTGCTTAACCCCTCTTACTGCCATCCCACTACATACATAGCAGACACATAGGTTAGGTGCGATCTAAGAACTGATGCAAACTGCAAAACCGGTCTCCCCATCCAAGGGCAAGGCGAAGGAGGAGTCTCACTGGCAATTGGACTGGTGGGAGTTGTACTCATTGTTTGAAAGAGCACGAAAGTATGGCACCTATGATACATCTTCAACTTTTCTGTTAAAATCCCTCCAAATATTAGGCCTATCGCGTGGTCAAGGTCATCTGTGATATTCGCTGCACATCCAACGCAAGCTCTTGTCCTCGCTCGCCATTTCTCTTCATCTCGCCAATTCATCTTATCCTCGCCGCCTCCCATTGGAGAGGTACCCTCATCTTATGGCTCTCCCACTGTGATCTCCGTTTCTCCAGACGAAGCTTGGCTTTTCGCGTATTTTCCTGGTCACGATAGTAATGGTGTAGCTTGCATATGGCAACGAGGTTCTCAACTTGACAGTTGGACTGTATTCGACTGGTGGAACACTCAGAGGGGAGCTGGGATCGTCACTTCAGACTGGACAGGAGCAGAGAGAGAGGTAAGTTGTATGCTTCAAGTTGATATGGTCTCCGTGTTACTCATCCAACCTCGCAGTGGGTCGTCACGGACTCAGGTATACCGACGCGTCTGCCTCCTCGTGGCCCTGTCGTTCCGGTCAACAGTCCAACCCTATTACTTGTAACTCAGTCAAACCAAGTTAATGTATGTTTTCTCCGCCCCGCCGTCCAAAAGATGCGGATTCTACGAGCATCATTGACGCACACATCAAGCGTGTCTGACAATGCTCAAACAATTCCAGAAGATATAACGGAATGCTTAGGTGGAGAGAGGATCTGTGTCTGCGCCGCATTTGGACTTAACTACAATGGTTAGAGTCGTGTTTGTATATGATTTCCGCGGTTCTAACGCTTGATTCAGAGCATTCTATTTTGGTTGCAACTCGTTCTCGAATTATCCCTCCAAAACGCCCCGTCCATCATGATATGGGTCTAGGACTTGCTCCCAATTTTCCCGACATGTCTTCCACCTCAGAAGACGTATTATTCGATGAATGGGAAAGTTGGGGTGACGAGTCCACGATCGATCTTTGCGAGGTAGCAATTGATACAAATGGTGTACTGATGAGTATGCAATTCCTCAAAGTATCCACTCGTGAAACTCTACTCATTTTCATTCTAGTTGTTCGAACGAAACCATTACCTTCTATTTTCCAATCAGGATCATGTTTAACGGACCTTTCATTTTTCAGTATTCCGCCAGAATTGCCTGTCCTTGCCTCTCCCACCGCGACCAAAGACCCGAGAAGACAAAACAAAGAATCCCCTTTTGAAAAGAAGGGACAACTGTACTTAACGGCCAGTTTTATTGACTGCGAGGATTGTAAGGTGAAAACCTCACTCACGAGGAATATGCTAATACTTCTTTCGTAGATACATCGGTTCCAAAAACTGAGTTGATCTTATATTCTCTTGTGCGTAATGCATTACCTGCTGGGATAACGGGTCCTCGTTGGGCAAGTCTTTTCTGTTCTGAATAATAGCACTCGTTAATATGTCTCTCAGCAGAGTACTCGCAAGGAAACCACACGCACCTTCACTAAGGACCCTCTAGTATTCCTTGCCCCAACTGCAACGAGAAAAGGAATTTATGCTGGCTTTTTGAGTTCATCTGGGATGTTGAGAAATTCGTTGAAAGTGAAGGAATGCCCTATTGGGAATATGGTCGTATTGACATTGTAAGTGTCCCCTTGACTTCCCCTCTAAGATTCAATATCCTAAGGATATTGCTCTACAGGCCCGGTCTCACGGATGATGGCCAATTCGAAAGTTGCCCGATACTTTCCACTTTCGACGCAGCAGGTAAAGATGGTACGCGATTATTTCCTTGTATGTGACATCTGTGTTGACGTATATGTATTTTTCGAAGTCCCTGCAGGTGTAGTATGTTCTCCCAATACCGCTCTTCTTTGCACGGTCTCCTCGACGGCTGGAGCACGCCTTTCTGTCCATTCTATCCCGAGATTATCGTCTCATTCAGGCACCATTACTACGAGATTTTCATCACCATCGACTCCAAAGGCATCTCTTCCTAAAGCAATATGTGCAGCATTGTACTCGAGAAAGTCACCATGCGATGTCATTCATGCGTTAACTCTCAAGTCAACACCTATCTATACGGTTATTAGTGCGATTCATAGCTCTATCTCAATAATGGAGTCGAATCCTTATGGACTTCCCGAGGTCTGGTTTGATGAGCTTCTGGGAATCATTACAGAAGTGTATCTGTAAGTTCACTTCCCATGTACTCGCAAAATGTGTTTTATTGAAGAGTTGATGGTTGCAGTGGACGGGCCCGCCACGCGAACTCTGACGAGGAGAAAGAAGAGTTCACTTCTAAATGGAAGGCTGTACACAATATATGTTCCGTGGCCACCCTGTGCAGCGCCTTCGATGAATGCCGCGAGGGAGATGCATACGATCTTGGTGAGGATTTCTCCTCAAAAAGGGTTCGTGATGAAGCTCACGAAAAAGTACAGATGCGATATGGCAATTAGTTGGCATCAGTAGCTGGTTTGTAGATTTCCTCGAAAAGCTGGTGAAGGAATGTGTCACCGCGCAAGATGCTTTGTCCTTAAGTAAAGCAAAAAGTGAAATCAAGTCAGAGGAAATGGATGAAATCTCAGTACTCTTAACTGGTATCTATCTCTTTGCTCATTGTCTCCATTACTATATCTCACATTCTTCCAGCCCTAGCCCAATCGCCCCTCGCATCGCCGATCTTTTTACACCTTATTCATCCGTATGCATTGCGTAACCTGCACCAAGCATTGTCGCATGTCAGGACGTTCAGGACTCATCTCTCTCGCTTGACCGCGAAAGCAGAGCATGGACAGATTGCGAAAGATGTTATGATGGATATCGTCGATTGTTGCGGCGTGGACCTCGATGCTTTGGACCCTATATTGACGGAAGCACTTGCTGGTGCTCAAAAAATAAACGGTGGGCTACGCCTCTAACTCGAAAAAGTCACTGTGAAGCTAACCTACAATTTTCAGCTGACGATCTTCGAAAAAGTATCGCCTTGTGTCATCCCATCCCATCAACACATACTCATATTCAACAAACGATCGAGAAAATTACAACTCTGAAAGTAATGGACAAACCCAAACTATTCATCAAGCCGTCCGACCTCATTGACGGTGTAATGCGAATGTCTTTATCCGATCGACTGAGGGAGAAGGATACGGATGTTGTGACGAAGAGTGTACTGGTACATCCGAGTAGAGATATGATTTGCGTACGTTGCGGTGGAAAATCTGAAGTAGAAGGAGGGAGTGTTCGTGGTAAAACACACTCGGTGCATACAACCTCTCTACGATGGCTTGCTTGGGAGAATATGTGGTCTTCTAGATGCATCTGTGGGGGTGCTTGGACGGGAGCTCGTGCGCCAATCTCTTCCCAACCCACATCGTATTAGCTATATAAATTTTACTTGTCTTGTTCAAATGTTCGAGTCGCAGTGTCAGAACGAATTGAACTCTGCTTTCAGAATAATTATAGTGTCACCCGTCACAGTTCGGAGTCACGCGTTAACTCCTCACACGGATCAGACTTCGAGTCCAACTCAGTACTTAGTCCTAAAAATTTGGAGATTCTATTGGTATGATACACGAGGTTTGTTTGCAATTCCTTATCCAATATTCAGAGACTGCCAATACATCGTTTGGGTATACTAGCAATAGGAAACTGCATCAATCACACAGTAATCGACAGATTCCCCTTCGCCGGAACTGTAGCATATCGACGCTTTATTTCTTGCATCAAAAGATCTTCGTAATAAGACATATAATCCGCTATATGATCATCAATAAACGAGAAGACAAACAAGAAGACAATTGAGTGACCTACCAAGTTCTAATTCATAATCAGCATATGTCTTTGCAATTCAACGATAGCTCTCGATAGCTGTGCATGCCTCCATCCCTGCTGGTGCAGACGTGAGCGTTAGTGGTGCCAATTGCATGAGCTTAGCGACGTTGGGCGGGATTGCATACTCCTTAGCATCCACATCCTGCCCGCAGAATCCGAATTTCACTGGTGTGAACAGTTAGCGGACAGTAAATAGTTTAACATCGTAACAAATACCTGATCTCCATACACCCACTAAGCATGCAAGCCGGTAGAGTTCGTCACATGGAAATTCAGAATGCAGCGGCGGAAACCCGGGTTTGATGGGTATTTTCAACGATGGACAATTCATCTCTTTCATGACGCTAAGACCCACGAAGAAGACTGACCCATCGGGCGTGAGCAGTGGGTGGGTGGGGATTCGACCATGAACGAGGCCTGCATAATGAAGTTGACGAGCAGCGTTCATGACCTTCATCCTAAGATTGAAGTAGTTAGATGTCAGGGTCGAAAGAGAAAAAATAATGTCTATATATATTCCTAAGGTCAACATTCATGTCTTGGCGACAAAGTATTTCTTCTCCGGCATCTTGCAAGAGAAGGCATCCTGCTTGACCGAGTCTTGTATAGCCATGGAAGTATCCGTAAAACCGTGGGACCACATGACTTTGCAGCGATTGGACTGCTGGAAGCTGGTACACCTGTGCTTCTTGCTCCCCGAGATCGCAATGCGTGTGGTGCAGTAGCTTCAGGACAGCAGGTGAATATTTGTTGGAACCTTTAGAGCGCATACGACCTTTGAATACGGTAGTATTACTCTCAATTTTTGTGCTGTGGTTGATTGACACTTCCAATTGAGGTTGGAAAACAAGGGTCTGGTCTGCGGCGTCGGCATTTGGGTTCTGGGAAGGAATCAAGTCGTTGGGAACAGTGAGATATTGGTACATGGATTTCCACTCGATTATGAGACTGGAGGACATCTTGTGAAGGAGATGAAGCGAGCGAGTAACGATGTAGGTGGTGGTATCGTGGTAAGTTCGTTAAATAATAGGTAGATCGCCACGACAGAGGGTGTGACCGTCATCGGGCCGGCGCGGACCGGTACACGTGACTACAATGAACAGTTCTGTTGTTCAAGTTGTTGCTCATTGTACTTTGTACTATGTTTTTAAAGCAAAAGAGGCTTGGACAATCACCCCATTCTATCACCGTACTCACCATGGCAGATAGGACCAGTAGTGATGATGATTCAGGTTCAGGGCTTCCTCACACCCCTCGTCGCGACACTACGGCGCCGCGCCGCTCCCCTCCCAACACTTTTCAGGCTGGTCTTCCTGTCGTAATCCCTGCGCTCTTCCCCTCTCCCATTCCTACCATTGACCGTTCTCTATTCAACACTCCCTCTGCCGCTGCCCCTCGCCATCCTCGAGGGCCTGCTCTAGTCGGTTTGCAGCCTACCCCGATACTGCTCTCGCATCACAGAGCGCCGCCTCACTCTCTGAACTGTACACTGTATGATGTTCTGTCTATTCCATTCCCTCCTCCCTCTTTCGAGGATGCACCCCCTTCGGCGTCTAGTACTCGGCCACCAACCAACTACGATCTCAGTATGGATAGTAAAAACCGATTGGACAAGATCGTGTTTGCACCTGATCTTGTCAGGCAATTTGTGCCAACGACCCAAACGATGTTAGAAGCCATTGAGCTCAATGCCGCTGAAAATCCTGCCCACCTCGAATTTCTACACGGCGTTCACCCATACCATACATCACTCAATAATCCCCCATACTACGAATCTGAACGTGACATAGAACGGTTCTTCCTCAATGACATAGCACAGCCGGTGCAAAGAATCCTACATGCATTGTCGCTTGGACGTATACCTACATACACGGATTACAAGAAGGACGTCTTATTCTATGTGACATCTGCTCCTTCTGGTGTGGTCATTTCGGACCTTCTCTGTGTCGGTCATGGGTTGATACCTTTGACTACCATGGAGTTGAAGGTACCCACCGTCCAAGCCTCCAATGACCCTGACAGGGTGGTGCCTCTGTTCGAATCGTTACAAAATCACGCTCTTCTCGACAAAGCCATCAAGTTCATCTGGCCCAACACACATCGAAAATCTGTATCCAAGTATGCCAGCTATCACCTTTTGTCTTGATCGTTTTAACTCAGTCTCTTTATGAGATATGGACACAGATGGTCCTCCTGAATATCTCCTATGGAATAATTTCAAGCATGGAGCGACCACTTTTGTTTATCAATCTGAGCAGACATTGTTTATCTCACCAACATATTCATCCCATAACCGTTATACTTTTATTCATATCATAGCGTGGCTGGCAAGGGCGTGCGAAATTGGTCAACTTGCGGACGAAGTTATCGAGGTGCCCCCCGCTGATGAACAATGGTGGGAGGATCGCCATCTGAACTTCGCTCCGTATGCAGGTGTGCACCCAAAGTACGTATTTTTACACCATTTGGTCAACACTAGTTCTATTTTTTTTTCTTGGCTATAGTACACTTCACAATAATCCTGTGGGACCGCCAGGTTCGGAGGACGAACCCGTTCTCAGTGATAACTCAGGGTCAGACCTACCTAATAATACCACAGATATCAACGCAGAGGATGCTAGCAGTAGCTGAAACTTGAAAGGTACTGAGAGTCTCGTCACATGTGACAAGACACTTCATTGTCCAGCGATATGTAGTCATTCAAATACCTATCACCATATACTATAATGCAAAATGTATTGGATCGAGTTCAGTGAGCTACCTACCAATGGTCTATATCAACATAAACTCCTCTCCGAAGGTGGTGCAAGCTAAATCAGCGAACCGACCCTCTATTGGTAAGATACACGAGTTTCATGTACAAATGTACAATTCTGAGGTTTCAATGTTGCGAATGAAAGGGAATAATATTCGAACGTGGTTGTCACCAGAAATTTCAAGTTGCAGGAATGAACACGATAAGCGCAAGCTGGTAGAGTTTGTCACAAGGTAATTCAGAACGCGTTGGCAGAAATCCGGATTTGATGGGTGAGTTTTTGGAAAGACAATCTACCTCCTTCATGATAATGAGGCCGATACAGAAGACTGGACCATCATGTGTGAGCAATGTGTGGGGATCAATGTGACCGTGGACGAGACCTGCATTGTGAAGTTGACGGGCGGCGTTCACGACATTCGTCATAAGATTGAAGTAGGTGAATTGGGAAATGTCGGGATTGAAAGAGAAGGTAAATGCCTATTCATATACCCGTACCTGAGGTAAACTCCCATGTCTGGGCGACAAAGTATCTGTTGTCCAACATCTTGTAAGAACAGATACCCTGCTCGACTCAGCCTTTTGTGACCATGAAAGTGTCCATATAACTGCGGAACCATATGGCTTTGCAGCGGTTGGACTGTAGGAAGCTGGTATACTCGTGCTTCTTCCTGGCCCAAATCAGGATGATTGTGGTGCAAGATCTTCAATATAGCAGTAATATATTTATTGGGGCCTTCGATACACGATAGTGTTACGTTACTTGGTTATTGCGGTGGTTCTTGAAACTTCCAATCGGTGCTGGAAAACGCAAGACGACTGTCCCGTCTGCGGCGTCGATACTAGTACTATTGGATTTGTTCAGATTGTTGGAAGGCAGTAGATCCCCCGGAAGTGTGTAATATTGATACATGCTCCATTCAATTATCAGATTCGAAAACATCTCGTGAGTGATAGAATGAAGCAAGTGCGCAAGGGATATTAGCAGGTGGTATCGTTCGTTGAATTGATTTGCGCGACGCATGAATTTCCCACGTGATCGTGGTGAGCCCAAATGGAGACATCCGTCCAGGCTCTGGTCTAGTCTCCATCAATAGTGTGTGAATATTTCTACAAGAACTGCATAGCGAGACAAGCCACAAAGTCTGCTTTCGACTATTCACCACCGGCATCAAGAACGTCGTCCCCTCAAGATCTCCCAATGGCCCCCGCAACTACGTACGTACGACAGATGGAATATGCTCGTACTCCTCTCTGATCCTGTGTTATATTTGTAGCGTCCCGAGTGCTTCGGTCCGTATATTTTCGTGACAATCGAGGAATTTGTTCCAAATTCTAACCTGGGGATATGTGTTTGGTTCATATCATAGGCCGTCGAAGTCCCGGAGACTCTCCTCAAGAAACGCAAGCAAAATGAAAAGGCCCGAGAGGAGCGTCTTGCTGCTGCCACCGCTGCTCGTAAGGTGAGCTATTTTGCCTTTCTTATATTTTGTTACTTTCTATTCTTCATGATGCATAACATAAATATTCGTGGCTAGTCATGTACAATGCTGTCAGAAACATACCATCTTTCGGGACTGAACCTTTATTTCTCCTTTCGCTTTTTCTTCCTCACAATTTCCCATTGCTGACTCGACTATCAGGCAGCAAAGGCAAAGCGCAAAGTCGTCTTCAAGCGCGCTGAATCCTATGTGAAGGAATATCTCGCCAAGGAGAAGGAGGAGATCCGCCTGAAGCGGGCAGCCCGTGCTGCTGGTGACTTCTATGTCCCTGCACAGGCCAAGGTCTACTTTGTCGTCCGTATCCGTGGGTACGTATCGCAATTATCGTTCAAGGGTTTCTCTCTCTTACCGTCGAGATAGTATCAACGAAATTGCACCAAAACCCCGCAAGATCCTCCAACTCCTCCGATTGCTTCAAATCAACAACGGTGTCTTCGTCAAGGTCACCAAGGCTACTGAGCAAATGCTCCGTCTCGTTGAGCCTTATGTTACATATGGGTTCGTCCTCACAAATTATAGCACTATCTCGTACTCACGGTGCCATCCATGTAGCGAGCCCAACCTGAAGTCCGTCCGCGAACTTATCTACAAGCGCGGTTACGGCAAAATCAACAAGCAACGCATCCCCCTCACCAACAACGGTGTCATCGAAGATACTCTTGGCAAGTACGATATCCTCTCGGTGGAGGATCTTGTCCACGAAATCTTCACTGCTGGCCCCAACTTCAAACAAGTAAGAACAATGTACATTGAAGCGAATGACTACTCTAATCATTTTGGCACTTTCCAGGCTTCTAACTTCCTGTGGCCATTCAAGCTCTCCAACCCTACTGGTGGCTGGAGGACACGCAAGTTCAAGCACTACGTCCAAGGTGGTGACTTTGGTAACCGGGAAACCAGCATCAACAAGCTCATTCGTCAAATGAACTAAGCTAGTTGGTGATGTTTTGTGTTCCGATGATAAGTCCTCCGAGGTGGGGGAGGGATGTTGCAGTGGTCATACGCGGACTATGTGGGGGTTATGCTTGGCATGCGCTTGTGTTTCTTTATTGTTGTCTTCTTCACTGTATGCCCTTTATGACCAGTCTACAAAACAATTCGCTAAGCATGCTCTCAATAATTCATGTTCGATGTTGTGTATCAACACTGTACCAACAAATTTAATGAATCACGAATCGCGTGACATTGAGAAAGCTATCTGTTGGGCGCTTCTCAATACACATTTGTTGGAACGGATTGTTGTCTGTAGCTATGTTCGTCTGCCATGACCTCCCAACACAAACCGTCATCCTTTTCTCACATTTCTTGAAATTTCACAGCATTTTGTTGGATTTTTTATTGCAGATGACTCAGACGGTTGGACCGAGCCGACCTTACAAAGGACCGTAGAGCATCAATCTAACCCCTCGTCTACGCATGCTTTAACTATGGCCAACAGGCCCTCTGCTTCTTCACGATATTCCAAAACACCTTCTAGAGAAGTCAATACACTCCTCCATACTTTAAGGTGAGCCAGTCGATTACACATAACCGGAATCTCGCTGATTTTCTCTTTATATAATTAACAGAGGAGAACATTATCGGCATTCACAGAACATCTTGCAAAAAGCCCAAGCTCAGATTGCCAGAGCTGCTGCATCTCATCCAATACAAAAAGGTCGAATAATACCGGTATCTGAATTATGGGCAATTCCATCTGATAAGGATCATTCTCTACTCCCAGCAGAAGTTGACGATTTAGAGAATACGAATAATGAAGTTGGTTCAAGTTCAAGTTTGTTACAGGATAGAGATGGTGGGAAGGGTAAAGGTGTTGATCGAAGTACTCCGGAGTGGAGAAAGGAAGCTTTGTCAGTTTTGTTTTCAAGGATGAAAACACCACCATCATCGTCGTTGGATGAAGATCTAGCCGAGATGAACTTGGAGGAAGACAAGAACTTGAAAAATGGGACTCGAAGTACTTTTGAAGAAAAGTTCCCTTCGTTAACATTACTCTGTCTTCAAGTTCTTCTCAGATGTTGTCCAAGTCCAGGTCCTGAATTCTCGGAAGATCTCGTTCCATGGTTACCTCCTCATCTTCGTCGAGACCTTTTACGTTGGACAGCAATCCATGAACCATTATCAACTTCACGATTATATTCACTTTGCGAACTTGATGGACATGCAGATGGAGAATTGATAATAATTGGACCTCAAGCTTATCTCAAATCTAATTACTTCTCTTCACGGATGATTTCAACTGGTCATGCAAGGATCGAATGGGATGAAGGAGAAGAGGATTGGGAATCACCTTCATCTTCGAATCATTCTCCTTCACCTCTCATCACATTGGCATTAATAAACACCTCATTATCCATATCCACACTTCTTACTTTTCCTCCAACTATCACAAACCTAGCTCTTCTTGCCATATCTCAACCAACGGCGGTATACAGATTGACAAGAACATGTCCTTTACTTGAAGTCCTCGATCTTTCTTATAATCCTTGGCTTGCTCGTCCTTTGGGTGTTGAGGATGAAAGAGTGATAGATCGTGTGGAATGGCGTCGGTGGGGAAGGCTCAGAGTAGTAGGACTCAGAGAATGTGGGCTTCAGGAAGATAGTCGTATGGTAAGGAAGGTTAACGAAGGTAGATGGACTGATGTGGAAGTTATAGGTATTCCAACACAGAAATTATCTTATTGAAAAAAAGTTGTGGGTTGGAACGAACACATCATACGACCGAAGCCCTTCAGTCTTTTGAAAAGATGAACGTGAATGAACTCGTGAAGTTAATCATGCGACAAGAATTTATGTGTGTTTGTATGTATACAAGTGAGAAATCATACTAGTGAACGATATCCAAACAGAAGAAAAATTAGACTACTTATAGAACTACAAAACCTGTTGTTTTCTTAATGATACAAAATGTGAACATCCGAATTGTCCGGCCCTGTGCTTCTCGATCCGCGATCCGCATTGAATAGCTTGTTGATATTCTGCTTTCATGGTCTACCTTCCAAGAACGCTGTCAACTTAAATCGGGGTGCCAACTGAGGTGAAAGAAGGAACGATCAGTACTGCAAGTGCACCATGAAAATCCAAAGTAAACCTACATCAACTAGCTCCTTGTCTTTTTTTGAAGGTGGTTTATCATTGTCGACCTTTGCACTTTGCGACGATGAAACTGTCAGTTGGATATCAGGTGGACGTCGGGAGGGAGGTGGTAGAGGGTATTTGAATTTATGAAGCTTCTCCCAAACAGCAGATGTTTGACGAATACAAAGCTCTATATTAGAGATAGGAGGTTGCTTCAAGTGATCTACAAACAGTGATTATCAACATATGTTCACCAGCTAACACTTGATACAGGAAGAAGAACTTACAGAAAATAGCGGCTTCGACTTGATCAGCAATAGCTTCTCGTCTTTCTTGGGAAAGATATGGTGCCATAGGACTCTCCTCTGGATGACTGTATGCTAGAAGTCCACCAACGTCGCCAAGAACAGCTAGATATTTTGCTCTATCCGAAGGACTTGCAAGGGAGTTAGCTTCGCTGTATAGGTTTTGAGCGCGACAAATCAATTCGCGCTTTTGTGAATCAAATTCAATATCTTCAGAAAACAATGATGTTGTGGGTTGGTGCTTGAGGTATTGCTGTGGGGAAAGAGGGGTAGTTCCGGGTGGATTGTATGGAAGTGGCCTCGTCCGAGCTGCTTCTATGAAGGCATGAATGCGAAGGTTGATGCGGAGGTGATGCGGATCAACTGAAGTCGACGGAATATACTGCAGTGAGCTGGTGTTTTTTTCGTTCGATGGTGGTTCGTGATGAGTGGTATCCATTGTGTTCTCAGCTAAAACGGAAGGGAAATGTCTATTCAAGAGATTGATCGCGTCATCGATCCGACCTGAGAGTATATTGGTACGAATATCTGTGTAGTTCACGATATGAGCACGGGGATTGTTGAACTGAAACTCGCGTGAAGGAATTACATACCCTTGCGGAGAAGAGCTGGAGAAATTCTGTCCTCCAGGGTAGTTGCCAGGATGTCTGTTTCCTCTACATCATCGGTAGACATGAGTTCATCGCCATCTGCATCAAGGTGCTTGACCGCGCTGTCACGAACAAATGCTCTGGCTGTTTCGGTGTAGGAGCTGTGACACAAGTAGTCGAAGACGAGAGTGCGCTGAAGGAAAAGATGTAAATGTCAATAGGTTATTGTGACATACGCTGGCGTACCAATTCGTTCGGGGTCGGTGCAAGAAAGTGGCTGGCTGAGTTTCGTTTGTGCTGTTCCTGAGGTCGCCACGGATGCATGTTCAGACCAGACGTTCGCAAGAAGAAAGTGGCCGATACAAACCAAGTTCAGCGCGGACTCTCCTCAGCCATGTATGTGCCCAAATTGGGAGTTGCTTCCTTAAGCGCCATAAATCACAATTGTTCTTTACAAGTCAAGTCTTGTAATTTATTTATCCAGCTTACTTGCAGGATGCAGACCTCTGTGTTGACTGAAATTATGTATTCAGCCAATAAATTATGTGTCTTGTAGAGAGCCAAGAAAACTCGCAGAGTGTATGACTAGAGACTGCCTAAAATGGGCGAGACAAAGCGCTGGTACTCACTTTCAATCCTCCGACTGTGATCTTTTCTGCCTGCTCTACACCTCTACCACTCTCCTCGCCGTATGCCACGATGGCGAGCCTCATCACTTTTAGCGACGTTCTCGGTTATACATCCATAGGCTGCTGGCTGGGCGCACAATTTCCGTACGTATACTTATTCAATTCGCTCCGCACGCGACTCGCATCAAGACCTTCCTCCGGAATCTGTCCATTGCGCCATTACTCTCATTCTCAACTCATCTGACCTCTTCTTCTACTGTGCAGCCAGGTACTCGAAAATATACGTCAGCGCTCTGTAGAAGGCCTCGCCTTACCTTTCCTCGCCAACTGGCTTCTTGGTGAGTTGCTTCCATCACACGATCCTATACACCTGGCAATCCTAGCAAAACAGCGTTGGCAGGACTGTAGAGAACCTCTCATATTCAATTCCCTTCTACTCCAGGTGACATCTCAAATCTAGTAGGATGCATTTTGACCCATCAGCTGCCATTCCAAGTGAGTTATTATTGCCTACATTTGACTTCGCTAAATGTATTCAATTAACCTTGTGATAGACATACTTGGCGATATATTTCTGCTTCGTAGATCTGACTCTGCTAGGTCAATACATCTACTACCGTAGCGTTGTCAAGGCCCCATCGGGATACCGACCCATCCGATCCCGAACAGCATCCACAGCAAGGCGTTTATCCATAGAACGCGCACCAGCTCGATATCGCACATTGTCTAACGTAGCAGCTAATGTGGCTGCGGTTGCTGCACTGGCTGCACAACAAGAAGAACATGCCCGTTGGCATAAGGGGAGTGTCGAACGACATCATCCTCATAATTCCACAGCTCGTGATGAAGTTGAATTAGGCGATGAAGAGGAGGTTAGTGAAGAGGCACTAGCCAGGCTTGCGGACAGTTTTCATTCAGAGGGAGGACAGTCTGGTCGTCGGAAAGTGAATTGGAGTAGTGAAAGACGAGGGGGAAGTCTTGGTCCCAGCGGACGATCTGCCTTGTCACCAACAGGTCGTGTTCATCCAAACCTTCATATGACTTCCCCTAGACTAGGTGGTACGGAAGATTTTGATTTTTCAACTAGGGGAAGGCCATTAGTAAGAGCTAGTGAAGATGTAGCTGAAGGGGAAGAATGGCAGCCGACAAGTGCCCAGAGAAGGAGCTCCCGGGCAAGCCGAAAAGGCGCAAGTATGGTTTTCTTGAGTGTGTGGGCATTGTTTGGAGTCGGTACCTTTGTGGGGAGTGGTCGTGGTGTACCTTCTACCAGTATTTTGCATCCAGGAAGAGTCCTCGTCAAAGAAGATGTTTCAATACCCTTCTCAACAAACACAATACCTCCAGTCCAGTTTGATCAACCACCAATAGCGGTGGTAACTGATTCCAAAGATCCAGTTTTACTTATTCCAACGCGACGTACTGAAGAATCAAAATCTCAACACCCTCCAGGGGATGATGGGCCCTCAACTGAATATATCATTGGACGCATCTCTGCATGGACATGTACAACACTATATCTGACTTCTCGTCTCCCGCAGATTTGGAAGAATGTAAGCGCTTCACATCTACAGCGTATGACATCGGTACTGAGTTCATGCCCCCCGTAGTTTGTTAGAAAATCAGTAGAGGTAAGTAGTTTATTAGAAGAAACAAGACAGGGAAAGGTGCTAATTAAACTATCCCACTCAGGGTCTTTCGATGTATCTTTTCGTTTTTGCATTCCTTGGTAACTTCTTCTACGTCGCCTCCATATTAACATCCCCGAAACTGGATTTGCCACCTCACGAAGCCTCAACTTTTATTCGTGAAAGTATCCCGTACGCACTATTCCTTCCGTCCCCTTTTCCATATCTCTCCCAAAGAGAAAGGCTCACATACACTCTGTTTATACTTACAGTTACCTACTTGGTAGTGGAGGCACACTGATGTTCGACGTAACCATCGTCACTCAATCATTCATTTATCGACCTAAACATCATAATACTAGAGGACGGCGTGCATCTCGGACATTAAATGAAGAAGAAGCGGGACTGCTTAGTGCTGGTGCTACAGGAGCAGAAGATCCTATTACGCCTTCTCGTCGTCGTGTGCAAGGTGATTCTGGTCATGACTAGATTGACTCTCATGTATATATGTTGAATGTATTATTTGAACCAAACGGGTTCAAGACTATGTATTGATTATCGAAGGTTAAATTTTATACATAGCCGGGGTCATGGGTGGGAATAACAGCAGTCTACAATGGACTTTGCGTTATTTCCGATACGTAGAAAGGTTAAACTTAAACCTGAAAAGAGGCTTTTCCAAGTCGATGCGGGATTTATGCGATGGCCAAGAACATCGTTAAAAAAACACGGTACTAGGCTACAACTCAATGGACCTTGTGGACCCCTAACCAATCCCAGCAAAGGCCGAAAACAGCTCACATTCAATAAATTCGGAATATCCAACCCACAAACCCCCTCTGGAGCATAAATAGAACGATTGCAAATCGAATGCGAATCGAATGGAACGGTAACATCGGATATAGGGAGAAAACTCGACTCGGACATTTATTTCAAAGTCCTGACAGAGCGGGCCTTTCATATTAATGACGACTGCGGTAGGTTACTGGAATCAGTCGCGATGGGGCTGGCAAGTCTATATTTCAAAGCTCGAGATCTCAGCAAAGACTGCGTGTCCTAGTATAATGAATCATGATCATGGAAAACTGAATCGAAAGAGTGCCAAAGGATCCGAGTCAATCGAAAGGTGCTGAATTTGAAAATGCAGACGGCGCTTCGTAACCACGAGGCTACCGAACTCTGTCGGGCGATGTTGAACGTTGAACTTGGTCATCGAGAACAATGGTCGACGGAAATTATTTGAATCATGACAGATACTCATTTCAGTCACACAGAAAATTACCTGAAGCATTGGCTTTTTGTACTAGATCAGAGAAAGTACTCACTAGAGTGACAGAGTGAGACGAGTGTAAATTGGTGTCTATATTTTTATTAATGGTGCTCAATGGGAAAATAGGTGGATTCCTGGGAATTGCAATAAAAGCCGTTCATTGTAGGAATAACTTCCTATCGAAGACAAAGTTCATTGCTATCGCCCCCTCTTCATAAAAGCTGAAGATATCAGTAGTGGAAGAATCAGAAGCGTACTTATCTAAATCGACACCGTATGTCTGAGTCTATACAACCGCCATTGAGAGCCGTCGACAAATTGAATTTGAGTAGCTCCAATGGAGTGATTGTAATATCAATGATGAAGCCCAGTGAGAAACACGATTTTCGTGTATCCCAACCAGCGCCACTGAGTACGAATCAATCTCAGAGATTCCTTGTGATTCCCATTTAGTACGAAATCCAATCGTGATTCCAGTGAGTCCAGCCAAGTCCCAACGAGTCCGAATTTTTGCGCTGGTTTTTGGCTTTTCACCTCTATTGTTGGAAATTTATCTAAAGCGTCACTGACGTACTTCGTTTTCGGGTCTTTCGTTACATGTTTTTCTATGGATATTGTGGGAACCTTCGGCCACGAACTTGAAAGCGCGTCAACATCGCACGCGCTCGAACTGTCTTCTCTCCCTCACTCTCTAACTTCACTCACACAAAACATCGCGAGGAAGACGACATGGATTCCCGCCACCATATCTTTGGGAATAGCTATGGACATCCAACGGCTGGCAACCTCTCTGCATCTTCCGCAACTCCCTCTCTGTGGATATCAAGACAAGTGGTTAGTACGGAGATATATACAGCATCAGTCACATTAGATTCAAAAAGTAAGTTGTATTTCTATTCTTTTAACATTGCACACATCTTTCATCTTTATGTAGTATGGAAGGCATGAGTTTCAGATGCGGGCGGGGCGGTGTGTCTGAAAATATAGCATAGAGCCAGCTTATCGATGCGTTTATGGCAGCCTAGTGAGTGTACAAATCCTGCGCTCGCGAATACACGACAACGCATTTACCCTGTGCACTTTCAGAGCCCCGTTGAACACCTAAGTTCTATCCAGTACACGGTAAGAAGCGGCATTTGGCTTCGCATTTAAAGGTCCCAAGTAAGCAAACTGCTCTTGTATCAATCCACCGCAACTCTCACATGTTCTTTATTTCAACAGTTTTTCAGGTTAGTCGAGGTACGTGAAATACTCGATAAAACACATCAGCTTAAAGCCACTTCGTTCTAGGTGCCGAGAATTTGGTCACAAAGTTTGATTTCACCTTTCCTTCACTTCTGCGTATCCACAAATATCCATCTCAAAATACAACCACCCCGAGAATCCATTCCGATCACAAGATGTCCATTTGATGGTGGCGGTCACATCTAGAAGTGTTCAAGTCGGAAATGAACAGGATCGGTAGGAGTGGCAATATAGAGACGAAGGAAACTGGTGGGGACCAGTCAGAACTATAGCAAACGGGTGGAATTCGATGAGACTAACTCAGAATTGTTCAGAAATGGGTGGTAGGCTGTAGTAATTCCGAGAATAGTTGGTACTTATAGGGATTCATAGGAAATAGCATGTATTAAAATTAGATTCTAATTTACCAGTGTTTTCTATGATTTATGGTTGGATTTGCTGAGATTGAGAGTAAATCCATCGGAAGAAGGAAGAAGTACATGGGAAATAATTCTTATGTTCGGATTCGTCCAGACTCACTTGGATTTACAGCGACCTATAGAAACCCTATTCCAACCATATCACGACTGTGGCTCTCGTCAGTTTTACAAAACCAGTTGGGATACACGAAAACCGCATTTCTCACAGGGGATGAAGTTGGAGTGTCTGAACACATAAAGAATCCATCTTGCGGGGGCAGAATTGGAACATGAATGATGGCCAAACCTTCTTTAAAGACAACGCACCGCAGTAAATACATCATGATATTGAAAAATGCATTGAAGTTGTCTGCAGAGTGTCGCACAACGTGCAAAGTAAAGAGATTCTGTAAGTTTCAGAAAAGGTGTCCGGGCTCACGGTGGCCATCATAAAGCCAATCAATTGGTTACATTGTTAGTTTACATAATAGTCCAGGGCCACTAACGGGATGACGTTCAGCGTCTAACATTGTTTCAATTCATTCGAACAACTTCTATTACTCTCAAAAGCGGCCACCGCTCATTCTAGCTCCCTCAGAGTGAAAGATATATAAACGACTCAGTATACCCTACCATGGCTACCGTGTCAACCTCTTCCTCAGACACAGACCACGACTTGGACGTTCTCCAACCCGCCGAGCCATTCTCTTCTAATTCCCTTTCATTAGCTTTGGCAATGGCGGAAGAAGCCAACAAAAACAATCCGACAGACTCTAGAAAGCATGCGCCGGATGATCTTCAAAGATATGCTTGTATGCCTGACCCTCCTGGTAGGCAAGAAAAAGACAATGAGAAGCATTGTATACCCAATGATGTCTACCTCTATCATACTCCAAAGACAGTCGTTATACTCGACCTTTATCCTAAATCCAAAATCCACTTACTCATCTTACCCCGACCTCAAGCGTATCCTAAACTCAAAAAGGAAGATTTCTTGAACTTGCCTACGTTGTTGAATAAGAACAAAAGGATCGCGAAACAGGTTATGGAAGATTTGAACGAGGAAGCTATCAAGGTTAAAGCTCAGGTTGAAGAAGAAATGATGAAGAGGTTCAAGTTTAAATGGGGTATTTGGATTGGGTTTCATGGTAACCCCTCGATGCCGTGAGTTTTCAATCATTCGATTGAAGTTGAATTTTTGAATATTACTACTGCACAATGCTTATGGAATGTTGTTTATTTTACTTTGCTAGACATATCCATCTACATGTTATATCAGCAGACTTAGTTTCGCCGAAAATGTCTAATAAAAAGCACTATAACACATTCTCACCGAAAATTGGTATTTTCATCAAGCTCAAAACCGTCTTGGAATGGTTTGAGGCGGTTCCAAGTTTTTGGCACGACAGGGTAATGAACCTATCTGTTTGTTGACATTTCATCGTTACCCCTAGCTAACTCGTTTGTCCTTTCGTTTTAGTTAAGAGAGTTGTGTGACAAAAATTACTATAAGGATTTACAGAAAGAGGATCTTCAATGCTTTTACGAGGACTGTCGAAGACAATTTAGAACGATGCCGGCTCTCAGAGAACATCTTCAGCTTGAATTCACCAATATGTCCCGGAGGGAAAGAGAGAGAATCGCTAGGGCTAAGGAGTTTGAGCGAAGGAGGGCTGCAAGAGAGGCGAAGAGGAAGACTCCGGATTCAAGGGATGGATCTCAAGAGGATGGAGGTGAAGGATCTCAGACGAAGAAGACTAAGACCAATGGGGGAGAGGAAGTCGAAAGTCAACTCACCCTCGTTTGAGGGGTAGGTTCTATTATCATTGCATCCTCCGTCTGTTCATATACATGCGTCCTATCTTCTTGGTAATTTCCCATGCATCACTGGCATTCACTTGTTTCGGACTGTCACATTTATTCTCTAGCATCTCATACATCTTCATCATTGTACATATACCTAGTATCCCAGTTTGCTTTATTGCGTCTAATTGTCGTCGTGCTCCAGTCTAATCTCAAATTATGGTATTACTGCTTGCCAGCTTCAGCTTGAATCTTAAGTCTTTCTGCTCTCGAACGTTCAGAGGCCTCTCGAATAGCCCAAGTTAATTGGTATGATTTGCAGGCATCTATGAAGCATAAGTTAATCATGCGAACATGGTACACATTGATTGATATCATGACTTACCTTCGAAGCTACAAAGGATATGAGAAGTCTCAGGGTCCTCCTCAATATCCTCGATGTTATCGATCCAAACTGAAATCTAAGAGCCAGATTCATTAGTCAAGAAAGAGCACCTGAACGAGAAGATATCTCCACCTCAGAGAAAAAGGGGTCGTCATCGGGGAATCTATGAGATTCTTCGTGGTCACTTCCTGGTCTACGAATGTAAAGGACAGGCTGGACGTAAGGGTTCACTAATCTGCAAGGAGTAAATCCGTGAGCAGTATGGTTGAATAGCAAATGAATACTACTACACACTTGAGTTGATATCCGTCAGCATACACTTCTAGCTCGCATGAGTAATCATGTCCCTGAAGTGCGACAAGATGAGTGAAACTTCCGACAGCACCGCTAGCGTACTTCCTAGATAATAGATACAATTTGAGTTATCACTTTCACGAGGATGTCACGAAATCACATACCAGGTAGCAGCAGTTACTCGGGGTATTCTATTCTCAGGTGGAATTGCAGTTTCGTCTATTGACATCTTGGAGAGATGTCCTGCATTCTCGTCCCATTCAAGTGAATGTGCAGAAACAGTCGAGATATCGACTTCGCCACCAAAGTATCGAGAGAGATCACAAAAATGTGTTCCTTGTTCGACTATAGGCCCAGCACTGAACAATACGATGATTGGAATAAGCTATGCATGCGCATTGGGGTAAGAAACAAACCTCTTTGCTTTGTTCCACCAGTCAGGCTTGGCGATAGCTTCGTATGCACATGCATACCGAGCGATAGTAGCCATTACAGTGAGGTTGTTCTCCTCTATGACTTGTTTCATCATCTGAACAGCCTTCAAATAACGCAACATGTACCTGAAGGTTGGTCACAGGTTCAGTATCAATAGACGAATAAAGTTGATAGGAACTTTACCCAACCGAGGTGATTGTTCCCTTCTCTTCGATAGCCTTTGCGACTTTGAAGGCTTCATCAATCTCGCTAGAAGGACCGGTAGCAACGGGTTTCTCTATAAAAAGAGCAGTGTCGGGGAAATGATGGAGAATCTGTAACTCTATGTCCCTTCCCGGCTGAGTTGTTCCTCTAAACATAGGTGGAGAACCAACAACGAAGGCACGGGGGGCCTCTTTACGGTTATAATTCTTGACATAGTCGTCGAGAGTTTTGTACACCCTGGTGTTTTCGTATGCAGATTTGACGAATGTTTCGCACTTCTTCTGCAGAACGGCTGCGGCACGGTCTACTGCTGGATCAATGAGAGCTACGACCTTGAGACGAGGACCGAGTTTGCTAGTGAGGTCATGGACATTAATACACGAGTGTTTCGTGTCTTGTGTCGCGGGAGACTTACTGTTCGAAACGGAATGAATGGTTCCAAGGACCCTCATCAGATCCTGTGAGATTCGGTCAGTAAGCACAGGATGAAGGTGGTCATGTGCACGGACCAAACATGATATTCCCTGCGCCGACAAAGACGACATTGAAGTCACCTGTACCACTCAATGCAGACACTCTAAGAGCAGATAATGTTAGATACGAGCGGGTGAAAGAGTGCTGTACTTACTTGTCCATGGGCACAAGCCTGGATGGGTCAATGGAAGCCCTCCTGGAGTCGCTCCCGAGGGCAGACTGCCTGCGACTGAGTGGTGTGCTTGCCATTGTGGTGTGTGTGAAAGGGGGGAAAGTGGGAAGAGAAGGAGTGGAGCATGTGTGTGGGTTTAAATAGTCTGCCTGAGTGCAGAGAGAGCGAGTGACCCCAATCACGGTGGTGGTCAGAACCTCAGAACCATTCTACCGAGCAGACTGCAGCACTGGACGTCATCGACACCCATCATATCACTCGGCTCACCGTGCCGATCAAAACATACGAGAAATCGCAGAAAAACATAGGGATATTTGGGGAATAATGAACAGAACAGTGTGTGGTATGATATATGCAACGAGAGCGGTATGAAACAATGTAATCCAGAAAAAAAACACAAACAGCCATCAAGTCTTGGACGGAGGCGTAAACACCGCTCCTCTGTTCTTCGCCCGTTCTGCCAGTTCCCGCTGCTTTCTCTCCGCCGCCTCTATTCTCTCAGTCATCGCCCGCAATTCTGCCTTCAGCTTTTCGTTCTGCTCCGCTAGCTTGAGGACGTTGCTTTGTCGCTTCTGGACCTTTTCGGTTTCTCTGTACGATCATCAATCATGCATATGCACAATGTTCATCGATGGGAGAGAGTGGACACGACGTGTAGGGTGTACAGTGGCGAGGATGGGGGAAAGAGACTTACTGGTGTTCTCCTCCGCCCGACGCCCCCTTCACCTCCGAGAGGATGCTCTCGAAAGTCATGGTAAGATCTAGTTCTGACTTGGGCAAATCAAGGTCTGGGAGTCGCAGTTCTGTGACTGGTTTGAACTCCTCTGGGTCATGGAAGCTTTCTGTATGAGAGTGTTCCCTGGCGTTCATGAGCGCGAACAGGCGAAGTTGGTCAGATTCAGAGCGATTAGGAGAATGGTAGGAAACCGACCCGGAATAGTGTCCGTTAGGTCGACTCTCCGCGTCGTTTGAGCTCATAGCAATGGACGATGATAACAATTTGGACTCTAGGGTTGTGCTGATTTATAGGACAGTCGAGGAGAGCAGCGTCGTCGTGGCGTTTGAAGGTAGTTTGAAGGTGAACAGCGTTGCCAAGTGCGTTCGGCAGCCACCCAATCCAAGGCCCTCTAACAGACAAGCGCCCATAATACAGATCTTAATATTCACAGACGCCCATAAAACGAGTATACTGAACACCACCGTTGAAATGATCTGGCTTTCGAGGATCTCGTTCCAGCTTACTCGGCCTGTCCATCCCTCACCGCATTCCACACAAATGGAATCCCTTTGCCAGTGTGCTCAAAACAGGAGCGTTGCACCGCTGAAACAGCCTTTACCCCAAATGGAACTTTCGATCGGCCAGTGTCTAGTGTTGCCCATCCAGAGCACATGCGAGCCACCTCTCCTAACGACAGGAGATGCTCATTTATTCTCCCCACATCCCTCATCGTCGGCTTGTCCTCAGCCATTAAAAATCCATGCATTCAGTGTTGCAACAACCACAGCGAAGAGGCATTATTGATGCTGCTCGTCATCGTTGGCCTGAAGACAACTCACCTCGCCCGCCCCTCGAGTATCGGCTGCCTTTTTACGGAGCGCCCGATGTAACGCAGCAACATTTACAACAACAGTCTTACTATGTCGCAACGCCCCACATCCCTTTGCCGCTTGGTGCACCGCTGCCGCCTGCCGAGTATCCTTACTTTGCATCTGCTGCTAATTCTGGACATCAATCCCATTATTATCCTGCAGCAGAAGAGCCTTATGAGCACCCTTTATACGAAGATATTTCAACAATCCAAGAATGCCTCGCCCAAAACCTTCATTGGTCGGAGTACGATGCTCTTAGCGCATACCATAGGATGCTTCCTCAGCAAGCGAGTACCTGCGCCACCTATCCCTCGGAATCTGGCCCTGGTACAAATCCCACGACGTCTGGTATATCGGCTTGGGATGTGGAAAAGTTGGGACGAGCGTCGGGCGAATCCTTTGCATCTGCTGGCACATATCCTAATCTAGGGGCGCACGATGGAAATCGAGTATCACCCCTTCCAAAAAATCCCCCCGTTGTGGTGCGTAATGTATCTCACTGCAAAATGTCAGTATTTTTTGACGCCTTTGTGTAGCCCGCTAAAGCTTCAAGCACTCCGGTGGATGCGCCTGATCCCTACGCCGCAGACTTTATCAGGGACCATCTAGGAGAGCACAAGTGGATGATTTTCGTGTCAAGGCTTTCAGAGAACCGCAAGAACATCAGGTCTAGATCTTCGAGTCTCAAAAAGCCTACCGTTGCGGACAATACAACAAACGCCTACCGCGAGGAGGCAGTGAAAGGATCATGCGCGATCGATTTTCTAGTCAAGGTGGAAGTTGTCAAGGCTGTATTACGAGCCTATGTCCCGTAGGTATTTTTGCTCATTCTCCGGAAACAGTACTCATCCCTTTCTCAGCCACCCATACGACCACTCAAAAACACTGTCGCATTATTACGCGCTCGCCCCTCAAGGTAAAGTCATCCTCTCTAGAGCCACTGTATTGTCTCTATCAGGATGGTCGAATACCCAATTTGCATATTGGGCTCGGAGGGCTGAGGCCATATCGGCCTTGGCCTCTCAAGACGAACGACTGTTAAATATTGCCAGTGTACTTGAACGTCGTCTGATCGAGGATGGTGTCGTAACTCTTCCGCAACCACCCTCTCCTACTTCTTCCAACGCTTCACCCGCTTCATCCCCTAGTATCTGTGCATCCGATTCTGGCCCGAGAAACAATGTGAGCGTCCTAACTTTCCCAAACGTTCGAGCCGAATCGGAGACATGGGTACGCAATTCGGTAACTGGAAAAGGACTCGATGTCATTATTGATGAAGTCAAGAAAAGAACTGGAGTTAGTCCATTTCTACGAGGAAGGCACTCAAGTTTGGATCCATTTGCTCATGTAAACAACAACTCAAACAACGACCCTGCTAACACGCAAAACCGTCGTCTCTTCCTCGATAACCCTCCATCTCCATGTTCTACTTGTACGACCACTTCCAATACAACCAGAACGGCGATACAGGAGTCACCTAAACCACTACCGTCCATCTCTATGCCTACCTTCCAAGCGGAGAAGTACGTTCATGACGTCCCAGCACCGTCTACTTCAAAATATTCCTCCATGGTCATCCCAGAAAATTCACAATTTTCCGAAATGTACGAGCAGAGAGTGAAAGAGGAAGGATCACCTGGTCCGACAATGTCTCCTATCATCCACATCTCACCTTCTCATTCCCGACTTTCGACAAGTTCTCCAGTCGCTCCTAAGAAACGTCGATTGACAACAACAAAAGTCTCAAAAAGCAGCGGACAACCCTCAACGGTAGGATCTTTTGCAGATTCAGAATCTCCTTTCAGATTCAACGTTACTCCTTTTGACTACAACACCGTCGACAATGCTCGGGAATCACCCACAGGGTCTTTGACCACTCCTCGTTCTTTAACGAACAACACTACTCCTTCTCCGTCAACGAATGAAATTGTTCATTACCTTGTTTCTAATATTCGATCCGAGGTCGGAGTTAACAATGTTAACAAGGATACATTGCCCTCTAGTACGGTTGGGGTTACAAGGAGACAAGGGAACCAGAAGCGGAAAAGAGTGTCTGCAAACCCTACCATTGATTTTGAATGAAATCGGTTGGAGGGCGTAGTTGTAAATGGAGTTATTGAGGAAGGTTTAAACAAAAGGCCTACTACTATATGGCCCCATCCGCGGGAAACCCGAAGTTTTCTTTTTGCTTTCCTTTTTGACCTTTTTACGGTAAACATGACGTTCGATGTATCAGTATGATCTCTACGGGAATGTTTGTATTATAGCTGTTTTTTTTCTCTTGGTTCTTTCCCCACCGTCACTTGTATAACTAGCTAGCGCTGTCTGTCCTTGTCGAGACTCGAAAAGACTGCAATTTGTATCCGTACTCATGTATACGTAGCTGTATGATCAAATCAAGTACTTTATCCAGCAGGAATATTCAGCATGGCAAATGGATGATTGGAGTGTAGTAAAGTATCAATACATTGGTGTCAAATGAAGACATGCTTCATACAATGGAGGAGGCTGTGGTAAACAAGTATAGAACAAGGAAAACCGTTTCAAGAGAAAGAGTCGAGGCTACATGATCATAATCATAATCTAAACAAGGGTAAGTACGTACGAGAGCGCGACAGCAAAAAAATAGCACGCATACTAATCTGTGAGATAGCGTAAGATGAGGGTTGGCACAGATTGAACGGATAGAAAGAAGAGGAAAATGGAGGAAGAAAAAGGTATGAGCAAGTAAAACATTCACTAGCAGAATGGCAATTTGCGACCGTAGCGCGGGTACTATTTGGGTGGAAGGTAGATGGTTATGAGACAGAATTAGGGTATGCAGAGGGAGAAAAAGAAAGGTCGTTGCCAAGTCATCAAGTGGAGAAAGGAAAACGGCGTAAGTGGGAAAACCTGTCCGTGTAATTTACGAGGAACAATAACAAGAGAATAATGAATACCGAGAACTAGAAAGAGTCGAACCCGCAACGACCTCCTCTCTATGTGAGCTCAAGGATGGAGGTTTCTAGGAGTCTGAACTGATTAGCATCCTTTGACAGCTCGGACCAACCGATTCGTTCTCTCCAGTTCACGGCATTGGCTTCTTTTTCTCCTGCACCGGCAAAGTTGCCCATCTCATCGTCGGAGACACCCCGGTACATTAGGAAGAACCGAGTGAAAACGCAGTTCTCAGCGGTCACGGAAATGTCGATAGCGGCCGCAATCTTTCCGGGACTCATGAACCGGTATGCGATGTTTTTATGTGAGGCAAAAGCAGCAATGTTATTGCTATGAACATGCATCTTAGCAAGAGGAATTTCTCAGATTAGTACAGAAATACTCACTTGATAAAATTCGTGCGGGCGTGAAGGGACATGCCAAGTTGATCCAACACTCTCATGAGGTGCGGAACAAAGTCTCGGAAGGTCATGGCGAATGAGTTTCGAGGAGCGACAAACTCTTCAGGATCAAGAAGTCCCGGTTCGGGTCTGTAGAATAAATGGTCTACATTTTGAGGAATGAGATTAGATCTTGAGCGACTCACATGGCCTCGTAATACAGCGATGTAGAAATCATTTCAGACTCAAAATGCTCGAGCGCGCCACCAGGGTGTGCTCTGAGGAAGTATTTCACCTTGTTTTCAGCTACATCCTCAGCCTTTGGCCAAGTTAGCCCCAGCTTCCAAAGTGGGGAGAATGACAAGGTGATGTCACAGTATTGCTGTACGGGAGCATAAATGCTCAGATGACATTTAGCTGTAGCGGGCTTTGAAGCTACTGCGAGTTTGGTGATAACTCTGGAATCTACCATGAGATCCTGAGGAACCTCTTCTGAATTAGCGATCCGAGTTCCGCTGAATTCCATCGTGTGGGTATCCCCTTGATGTATGATATCCAGTTTGCCCCAGAAACTACCGTCGACTAAAGTCCCGTCTTCCATTCGAGACATATCAAGTTCGTCGGAGGAGATAGTAGTGTCCAGCGCTACCTGTTGTCCGGGACTGAGCTCGAGGTTAAATGTAGCAGGCATATCTAGAACTGGAGGAGGTCTAGAAGAAGTTCAGAATTAAACTAATAATGAACGCGGCGAATAAACGTACGGTGGCGGGCTGTATACCAAGTCGAGTTAGCGCATATCATATTTAGTCTCAAATTAGAATCTTACGGAGGTTCATCCTCAGGTGGCGGTGGACCATCACCGACGATCTCAACACGCATTCCTTGAACGCCCATCGTGGCAATTTGATACGAATCTTCTCCTGTCAACTGATTCCGATAAACATGGAAAAAGTCAGCATATATTTCGTGGCCCATTGTCAACATATCTTACATAGATGTATGGGCCTGAAACCAATCGCTGAATGCGAAGTCAGCTCGGATGTCTTATGTCATTAAGTTCAACACATACTGATGCATGGAGGGAGGCATATTCGACCGGAACTCTAAGACTGAAGATGGCATCTGGGGGTGGTTTGATCCATTCACGAGCAAGGGCCTCCAGTTCCTGCGATCGTCAACTCTTCAGTAACACATACGCCACAACAAGAACTAAGATATTTACAACAAAAGTCGGGGGTAGCTGTGGGGCGTATCAGTAATTACAGTAATCAACGATGAAGGACGCCGTACCATTCTAATAGTCTCCATGTCACCGAAAGCAAGAGTGAGAAGTCGTTGGCGAGTGAGGGCCATTTGGGCTTGTTTTTCCCTCAATTCCATCTCCTTACTCTTTGGAGTCTTGAATCTCCCCCAAAATCCCTGGCCGGGGAGACTCGCGTTAGAGGCTCTGATGAGGTTTGTTTGTGAGGTGATGTCGCTAATCTAAGAGAGTGTTGAACGTACGCAGGTGACAGAAGCATGGCCTAAGAACGGAGAAGGGTAAGTGGGGGAGTAACAAGTGAGATGAAGAAGAAATGAGAACAAGAGTCATAGGGTTTATGAAAAGGATCTTGGATGCCTACACGAGGCGTTGGAAACACGAGGCAGGCCACAGATTTCATGTTTTGATAAGAGGTTCCACTCACCGTTTGGCTCGATGCTGTGTCCCATGAACCGAGAGACGTCGGGGACAACATCGATGAAGCTTTTGCACAACGTCGAATCTGATTCCTCGTCGTCGAGGTCGATGAGCTCGCAACTTGCAACGAAAGCGCAATGTTTCCATTTCTGTTTCCGTCGGTCCGATTCTACTATGTCATATCACGTGATTATGCATCACGTGCCATTTCATAACTTGTAGACTTTCCGCTCGCCTCCGTCACAACTTTTACTTTGCTCAACAAAATGTTGCGGTCGACCATCCTCAAGCCTCTCGTTCACACCCAGCGGAGACACTTTGTGTCCACAGTTCTTTTGACTCGCAATTGGGAAAATGAGTCTGTCGCCAACTTGAGAAAAGAGGCAAAGAGCCGTGGTCTCCCTCAGTATGTCAAATTCACTCCGGTTTCTAATAGCTACGGTTGCACACATCATAACAATAATGTCCAGGTCCGGGAATAAAGCAACTTTGATAACTCGTCTCCAGCAGTTTGAAGAGAAACGGAATTTCACGCCTCCTCCAGCACCTGTGCAACAACAGGTGAGGCATGCATCGACAACGGAAGTACCAGGAGTCCCTTCCAGCTCAGAGCCACCAGTCCTTCCTCATAACTATCCAAAGGAGCTCCTTGACGTTCATATCCCGGACACCAACATTCCTATTCCCGAGCCTCCAGTCCAGATTGTATGTCATCTTTCATATTCATACTATCACAAGAGCCTGGAACTGATATGATACTACTAGCCATTTGTTCCGGACTTCTGGGATTCGCAGCTAGTCAAAGCCGCCTCTGAAAAGGAACCTCCCCCGCCCTCATCCCCTCACGTTCTTGCCGTTGCTGGCGACACTGAACTCGTCACTGGAGGGACACCTTACAGTCAGTACGGCGAAGTAGAGCCATCCGCAGAGCCCACAGTAGACACTACAAAGACAACATTTTTCGAGGATGTAGCATACGATCTCCTCATTCCTACCTCCTTGAAGCTTCCTAGCGTTAACCTAGAGAAGCAGATCTCTGACGAACTTCCACAAACAACCTCCACCTCGGCTGGCCAACAAACGAACTATTCGAGGACTCTTGACAAAGAAGAAGTGAAAGGTGTTTGGGCATTGGTTGGCTTACTGGCTGGATCTTGGCTTCTCGCTGGTCTCTTCCAAGCTCCTTCAGCATATGCAGAGAAGGCTATTGTCGAGGAAGCAGAGAATTCAGAGAAACACTGAAGGATCGGATAGTGGCCTGGTCGTATCCGCGTTTCGTTAGATGCATATTACATTTTTTTACACATTTTCTAAACAAAGATATGCCTCTGTAAATTGAACGACGCGAGAAACTTTAGACGCCCCGCATTTCGTACGCGACTATGATCAAGTGGCGGTCTGAACATCTCCCATACTTGATTCTTTTGTTCCTTTTGTATCATCACATATAAGCTTCACGACTTCAAAACACGATGTTCTCTCCATCACCTGCACCGAAAAGGAGAACGGTTGCAAGACCCAGCACGCCGCCAATGGCCGCCATTAAACGGCCAAGACCAGGAGGCTCAAGTAAAGCACCTTCAAGACTCGGTACACCTGCAAGACCAGGTCAATCATCACATCAAGAACGCTTGCAGTCTGTGAGGGATGACGAGTCTATACTATCGGGAATGGACGTAGATGAAGGTTCAGATATCTTCGAACGGAACTTGAGGTTCGAAACTGTGTTTGCAAAGTCCGAGGAGCTGTTGGTTTCTTTTTATGCGCATTTACCTGTGGAAGTCAAGCAGATATTGCGGAATGCTGGTGAGTCTTCTGGGTAGCCTGATGAGTCTATCTGAACTCTGAACTTTCAATAGATTTTGTGAGGGACCCGTATACTGGAGATGTAGATACTTTGACCGGGTTCGCTCTTGTCGCGTCTGCAGAGACGTGTTTCGTTTGGAAATATGCACAGGTATTATATCTATGATATGGGTGTATTTGCATTCAGACTGAATAGAGCTATATACAGGCTCTGACGGGTACACCGACGTGCTATATATTTTCATGTCCTCAAGAGACCACTGCATTGTCACTCACAACACCTTTCCATGCCTTGGTTCCTTATGGTAACTCCAGAGAACCCGGTCTTATTCTCATGTCCTCTTCTGGCCATATTCGTTTCTGGGACAGTCTTGGAATGGGTTTAGCTGGGGGTGAACACTATGTTTCTCTCAACTTAGGACTTCAGGATCAAGAATTAGCTACGAACCTCACGCGTGCAGATGTAAGTATAAAACCATTCATGTCTATTTATCGACCTGACCTTCCATAGCCCCAAACGTATATTGTATCAAGTTCATTCGGCCGTTTATTCCGCCTTGCGCTGACTTCTGCTGGAGGGAAATATCATCTTTCACCCCACCAATTCAGCCGCCCTCAGTCATCACTTTCACTTACACGGCTTCTTCCTTCATTATGGTCAACAGAAGGTATAACACCGATTACCGGAAACATAAATGCAGTTGCCTTATCAGAGAGCGGGAGGGATGCTACAGTGAGGGATGTCTGGGTTTTGATTGACTTTCACTTGCAAAGATGGAAAATGTCGGTAGAAGGATGGGAGGAGTTAGAACTTCAAGAAGACATTTTTGGAGCAGTCCGTAGTGCTTTGAGGGGTCGTTTCCAGTCGGCCACAAGGAATGACCTTGAGTTGGACTGGGAATTTTTGGATCTCAAGCTAATCAGGTGAGTTACATTTCTGTCGGATTATTTATCCATAAAGTAATATTACTGGTTTTCATTAGTGCCGATGAACTTGTTCTTCTCGTATCTTACGCTGGACAAGAGGAAAACACTTCTATGGCCTTTGATTTGCAGCCCCGTAGGATTTACGTCGTCGTTCAGCTTTCGATTGGTGTTGGAGAATTTTCTGTCAAAGGTGTGAAGAGTGTACCTTATCAAAGTGTAAGTTTTCCTTTTTATGGACCAAGAACACAGCTGATTTTTTCCATTTTTATGGTTCAGACATCGAGCTCCGGTGCACCCATGCACCCGAGGCTGGATGTTATTCTTGGTGGTAAAGTCATCGTCATCCAATTTGGTGACACGGTGACGCTGTGTGCGCGAGGTAGGTTGTAACACATTGTGCTATTCGGAAACATGTTAAATGGACTTGGTAGATACCGAATGGATGGATCGCCTCGAGTTAAAATCTTCCCGTGATCGTACCCTCGGTGTAGGCGTGATTGAAGGAGAGAGTGAAGTACTGGTGTTAACAGCGGGGACAGTAATGAAGACTATCATTGACACAGACGCAGTTGAAAAATTCAACCCGAGGTAGATTCCCATCGTAATGGTTATCGTATACGAACTAATTACGTTGCGCAGAACTGGGAGAGCAAACCTCATCAAATCTACCATGACACAAGCTATCTTGTATGGGTCATACCAAGAAGTATGTATCATGTTTTCTTCGCTCAGTGTGGTGTGCTAATCAGTCTCACAGAATCCATTGCACTTCAGTTTTCCTCCTGAGATCGATGCAGAAGCACTCATGTATGGTGCTCTTCAGCTCAGTCAATCTATCATGGAATCAGGTATCTCATATGTTTCTCTACCGTCCCGACCTTTCTGTTGATACTAATATCGTTCAGACACCCACGTCATTCGAGCAAACTCCGATGTTCAAGTGCAAATGACTAGTAGAAAAGATCGACTTAGTTTCCTGATCAAGTTCATAAATGACAACGGTGTTCTTGTCAAGGTCGGTAGCTCTGCGATAATTCCTATTACTTCTGTTCGTCTTAATCAATTTTCAACAGATGTCACAAGCCAGTCGACAACGTCTTGCAACTGATGCAGAGAAGTTATATGCAGCTCACCAATTATGGCTTTACCACAGTGGTCTAATAGCGTATGTCCTCCATTAATACTTACATTTACTGCTTTCTAGTTCTCATAAACTGCGTTCAGTCAAGGTTACACACAGACAGTGTTGAACGAAGCGGTGTTCACCTTCATGCGTGGCGCCGGTGAAGGCCACCATGAAGATTATATTAGAGCCTTTTTCCGTCTCAAAGTTCAAGATCTTGGCGGGCTGTTCCCACATATTTTTGCCATTGTAAAGAGAACAACACATGACACCCGTGACGCTCCAATTGCACTCACACAAGCCAACAGCGTTATCCTTGTAAGTGCGACATCGGGTGAAAATGAGGGAAAACAGTATTCATTGCCTTCTCTGTTTCTCTGCAGACTGTCCTACAAAGCGCTGTTGATTATAGGCATTACAATATGGGTGTTTATGGTATCGAATACCCTCTCATTCGACCATGGACCAGTCAACCGAGCATCATTGAAATTGTGTCGGAGCTGTTCAGCCTCACTACCAAGTTTGTTGAGGATTCTCCTGCCGATGCTCAACCGTCCAAAACGAAGACCGAAGCGAAGGGTCAACTACCCCAATTGGCCTCTATTTTATTCAATTGTTACAACGAAAGATTGCAGTGGCTGTCAAGGTATGCAAGCAATTCCTTCTTGTATAATACTTCTCAATGATTTCATGTAGCCCGCTTTCTTTGGATGAGGCTGGATCCGACGCAGCGAAAACAGAGCTTGATGAACGGTTCCGACATGCTCGAACTGAGATTCTTGAAATACTTCGTGAGTATAGAATATACGAATTCTAGTAACTAAGCAAAGTGCTAAACCATGACTCCAGGGAGAGATGGCTTTGCTCCTCAAGCTTTCTTGCTTGCAGAAAACTATCGCGACTTCCGAAATTTGACCGCTCTGTGTCATAAAGAGACAATTTATCCTCCCAGCGAAAACCCCAATGCAGACAGGATTAACACTTACATTCAAAAATTCAAAGAAGACTTCACCACTGAACTATACAGATGGTATATCGAGCATGGTACGACTTATCACCAGATTTCACGGTGTTCGATTAATCTGATGAAATCCCACTTCCACAGGTGAGGTTCGGGCAATGTTTGCTCAAGAACATGGCGATTATTTGGATAAATTCTTTTCGCAAAATCGTTATCCAAGTGTTTCGTGGATCAACGATCTTGGTAAGGGAAGATATTTCGCTGCCTCGGCTTCATTACTCTCAGAGGCAGACCGTGCACCTGAGTTGACGACAAAACATGTGAGTTAACGTCACAATTTCTATAAATACTTCATACTTAACAAAAACAATTCAGCTTATGCTTAGTATCGGTAAACTTTCTCATTTGGCTCAACTGCATGATAAAGAACCGACATCCATAAGTGAACCTATCCTCGATGGTAAGTATATCCTCTTTACATTCTACTGTGCGGTGATATTTACATGTACACCTTCTATCCAGCCTTCCATGACGGTTTGGACTTCGTCAGTGTGCACGAAACCCTCATTGAAGAGCTCAGGGCTGTGCTCGCTGGGCAACGAACAAGACAGTCTCTGGAAATGCAAGCAGACACGGTTGTTGCAGCCAAAGCGCGAACTCTGGGTGATCGCAAGGCGCTGTTGGCGGTACGTGCAAACAATTCGATACATGTTGACCCACATTCTAAATGGAATGCGATCCAGGTGTTCAAACAGCTTGTCAAAAGGTTATTGCAAGGCAAGGCCTTGTCCATTGAAGATATCACGGATGTGCTCAGTTTGAAGGACAATGATCCTGGTGTTGAAGACTATGTTACTGCCCTTCACTTGCTGGTCTTCGCACACAATATTCCGGAGGCGAGACGCATTTCTCAAATCAGAAGCGTGTGGCGTAGGATATACCTTCATGACGAGTATGTTTCATTTGTCCCTATTTTCTCTTCTGAGTTGCTAGAATTGAGTCTATTTGTTACAGTTGGGATGCCATTCGTCGGACACTCAATGCTACGGATGCAGAAGTAAATGCACGATTTAGAGCGACTGCTTTACATGCTGCCTTAGAGGCAACACTTGGGAAGCGACATTCATATATCCTACCACCAGCCAAGGTTCTGGAGACCCCTTCAGAAATCGAGATTGCCTCGCGATTTCCTGGTATTCCTGTAGAGGAAATAGCAGCCTTGGAGGCCGACTACATCAAGGAAAGTGAGAAAATAGCCGCATTAAATCTTGAAGAAGCATATGAGCGGGTAAAAGACATAGTTTCCGAAGGAGAGGCGGAGAGTTGGATGGATACGTCGGTGTAGTATGTAGTGTAGGTTAACTTATTGTTCTTGTATGACATATGTTTCTATGTTTCATCACTTCACAACCACATTCCAGGTTCCAAATGTTTGATCATTGAGAATGGACCTCTTGCCTAGAGAGACGGGACCATAACATTCGGTACTTGAGTTTAGCTCCTAGAAAGATATTTGCCCAATTCCGCTTCCTCCATTCGTCACTGTATGCATGCTGCCTTTCACTTTCTTGTGCAACCCACTGCTTGTAATATTGCGACAGTGCAATCTCACGATCTTCAGCACTTGCAGTCGAAGGGAGATTGTCAAGAACGGCCTGCTGCCCTGCTTCGAAACGAGTATTACTCTGTGATAGTTAGTACTGTCAGTACAAGAATTTAGACCGACTGTAGGACAGCTTACATCTAGCCAATATTCGTGGTTGAATGTATCTAGCTGCTGCCTCTGAATTTTCCATTGATACTCTCGTGTGTCCCCAGTAAACTCACCCAATGAGTATGGGTGTCGAGATTCGGACGGTGCAGGAGGTGCATCGTCATAGATTATTGGTCGAATATGAGAGATTCTGTCAGGAGGTCCAACGAGGTCTTTTCGTGAAATGGTTGTGTGAAGCGAGCGTGCAGATACTCGTATCCGACTGCGAGCCAACATGGCCGTTTGGAATAGGTCCTGTAAACACTTGAGTAAATTTAAGGTTACACCGAGGACAAGGAAAGACGCGCCAATCAGGAATTTGGCAACACACACACTTTCACCGCTTCCATCATCTTGCTTCATCCTTTCCACTATGCTCGGCGTTGAAGGCTACGGAAGTGACAATGACAGCGATAACGAGACAACAACGATTACCGTGACTCCAAAACCTACTTCTTCTCTCGTATCCAAACTACCTCCTCCAGCCAAGAAATCATCATTCTCCCTTCCCCCACCTTCAAATGCTAATCCCAGCTCCTCCAAACCAACCACGGGAATCTCTCTGCCACCTCCAAAGAAAAAAGGCCCCAAGAAAATCACAATTGGATTGCCCTCTCTTCCCGACGAGGATAATAAATCAGAGGTTTTCGATGAGCGTCCAACCAAGAAAGCTCGTATAGAATCTGGGACTGGAAAAGGAGCAGGTTCTTCAGGATTACTTTCTATGCTTCCTGCTCCTAAGAATAAAGCACCTACATTACCAAAGAAAGAGCAGAGCGAGAGGGTGTTGGGTGGTGGTAAAGGTCCTGGATTGGTATTCAAGACTGCGTCCACGGTTCAGGCCAAGAAGGTCACGGTGGAAGATGAAGAAGACAAGGATGAAGAGAAACCTTCGAACCTTCCTCCTGAAAGCTCTAGTATTTTAGAAGAGGTCAAGGAGACAACGAAGACCAACAGTTCATTACCGTTCTTACCTCCTTCGTTGGCGAAAGGGAAAGCGAACGTGTCAACGGAGGAGAGACATACTCGACCAGTTGTAGCCACTCCGAAAGTATCTGCTGCTCCTGCTATTGATTTCTTCGGCTTAGGTATATCATTCTCGTTCTTTCACATTGCAGTCTTTTGCTAAATTATCCTCTACAAAGGTTCATCCAGCTCTTCAGCTTCAGTTTCCATTCCAAACACCAGTATCAAACCAACCATATCTACACCTACCGCTAAGCCTTCAATCCTACCAACATCAACACTCTCCTCCGCTCCAAAGGTAGACGAGTTCACCCCACCTGAGCCAACCGCACAAGATCCGTATCCGGGATACTATCTCCTCCCATCAGGTCAATGGGCTCAATACGATCCAGCCTACTACAAAACCTTCTATGACAAATGGAAGAAAGATTACGACGCGCATGTACGAGCTCTAGAGAAGGGCATCGAAAAAGGATTCGAAGGCGTTGAGAAAGAAGGTGCTACTGAAGTCAATGCTGCGAAGGAGATGGAGAGAGCTAAGGTTGAGATCAAAGAACTGGAGGAGAGAAAGGCTTTGACTGCTAATGGTGCTGTCGGTGAACCTGCAGCACCTAAAATGAATATCAAGGTGCGTTTTTTGACGGTTGAAAGTATGGCTCTGGTCGTATTGAGTTTTCTGCTTTATCAGGGCGCTGCGCTCAGTGGAAGAGCACGTACTCGACATCAACTTTCGTCATTGCTCACTGAAGCCTACCAGAATCGTGAGCCGTTAGAAGAGAAGATCGCACAAGGTAGACGGAACAGGAAAGAAGCTGGTAACAAGTACGGTGCGTTGCCCTGCATTGTTTCTCCTGCTTATTGTGTACTCAATCATCCACTTTTCCGTGGATAGGTTTCTGAATATTCAGACCTTCAATTTTCTTTCTCTCATTCAGGCCTTGGTCACATGTACCCATATAATTACTCATGTATTGTGGATGGACAATATACACATAATTCAGTATCAGGCATTATACTGAAGTCTAATATTACAAGCAAGCCAACTCCAAGAAAGTTAGAGTGTATGCAAGACGAAAATCCACCTGCATTGGAGCCAAGATAACAACAATAGATATAGCACGTATTTGAAGTAGAGGTACAACATTGTTTACTTCTGTGCAGAGGAGAACTCTGAAGTGGGCGAGTCAGCCACCTATATTGGTAATACAACCAATGATTCACTTACTGGTTACAGACTTGGTACCCTCGGAAATGGCGTGCTTGGCCAATTCACCAGGGAGAATGAGTCGGACAGCCGTCTGGATCTCACGAGAGGAAATGGTAGATTTCTTAGAGTAAGATGCCAACTCTAATCGCACACATGGAGATGAGAACCTGCATATCAAACTCAAAAATGAAAACACGTACTGGAAGCCTCGGTAGCAATACGCTCGAAGATATCATTGACAAAGGAGTTAAGGATGGCCATTGCCTTGTTGGAAATACCAGTATCAGGGTGAACTTGCTTGAGAACTTTATTCCAAGATAAGCCATCTAGAAACGCGACAATATTTGACTGAACTTACCCTTATAAATATAAGAACTGTAGGTCTCCTTCCTCGACTTGCGACGCTTCTTCTTGTCACCATCAGCAGCACCACCGCTAGACTTAGCAGAACTAGTCGTCTTCTTTGCAGCCTTGGACTCGGGCTTAGGTGCCTTGGAGGCAGTAGTCTTTGAAGCAGGAGCCTTGCTAGCAGTAGACATGGGCTAAAGAAACGCGACATAGATGTAAGAAAGGTATCCAATAATGTGTGCCATGTCACCATCGACGTACTTTGGGTGCCATTAGTTATTTCGGTTCTATTCGAACAGAATAATTGAGCAAAATATCCTGTAAATCAGTATTGACATTGCACCTACATGGGTATAGAAAAAAGAAGAGGTATGTCGATGGTGGTGGTAGAGAAAAAGGAGGAGGATTGAGTTCGACATCAACGCGACGCGAGCCTTTTCTACCCGTCGGAGTTTCGAATCACCATCACGTGCTCGTTAAACAAAGCCACAAACGCGTATCGGCCTTTGCCGTAAAACACGCGACGTGAATGGCAGCTTGTATTTCTCGAGTGAAAGCTCTGTTAAAATCTAACTATCGAAGTCAAACAATATGTTTGCATGAAATTTTCAAGCGTTCAAAGGCTATCGAAAAGTGTAGCTTTCCCTGTCATCCCAACGACCTCTTTGTCCCCGCTCACAGCCCAAAGTTGTACTGATCTGTTGCTTAACCAGGCCCCATAGATCGTTACAGGCTCACTCACTACCAACGGATTGCGTGCTCTGTATTCAAAAGACTTCAGTTTTGTCTCCGGTGCATGGAAAGACAATGCTTCCAGCAACATCAAGGCAGTCAAAGGGCCATGAACCAGGCGTTCTGAGAGAACAGGGTGAGTGCAAAATTGACTTTCATATGTGAATCTCAGTACCTGAATAACCCTCTTGGTGTGCATAATCTTTGTCAAGATGAATGTAATGACCATTGAAAGTCAAGGCTGAGAACCGAAATAGGGTTGTAGGCGTTGGAAGATAGGTAAATGAGAAATCGGGGGATGGAAGACCGGTTACTGTCATCCTCGAATCAGTCAAGTCTGCCGACTTTAGGACCGCGGACTGATAGGAAAGTGGCCTTACCTGCTCTGACCCCCCTCGAATTAGCAGGAGCAGATAAATACACATGGCTACGTTCCTCCTCGATTGCGACTTCCTCGCTTCCCACATGCGAATACTCAATCTTCTGATTCACGAAAACCATAGGATTTGGGGTTGTCCCTTCTTTCTCCATCTCGAATCCCTTCTTCTTCACCGACCCGATACTGGAACTCGCAATCGCTTTATGGCCAATTATAAGTGGTTTCTTCCATTCAATCGACCCTCCAGCCCACATTCTCCTCGTAAATGGCTCTGGAGGACAAAAATCGGCATCCGTACCATCTGTTCTCAGAGAAGACTCTGGGTTTCTCGGGTGAAAGAAAGCGAGATGATGTCCATAAGGGAGGGGATTCCCTTCATGAGGCGCACGATACGGTTTACGACTACCGTCGCGAGTAGGAAGAGTGACATAGAGATCAGACAGATGTTCTGTATGGAGAGTAGCGGTTGTGACAAGTTTCTTGTCGCGTGCTATCCATTCGTCCAGTAATTTGAGAGATTCAAGATTTATGCCACGAGAAACCGGAGAAGATGTGATGGTACGAAACTGAGAACAGGGATTGGTCGTATGTGTGCGAGCAAATGCCACTGTGCTAGATGATCTGGCAGAAAATCTTAGCATTTTGGAAGACGATGATAGGGACATGCTTATTTCGTATTGCAGTTTCAAGTGAAAGTTGACAAATTGGCGAAAGTGAAGGGAGGCTGTGAAATTCCAAGTACGCGGTGAATGGACGAAGTGATGTTCATGGGAAGGAACAACTTGAAAGATGTGATAATTCATGAAGGTGCGTCAACATTTTGGCTCTTCACGTTCATCACACGTGAAATGATCTCTGGCCGGTTGGACCCATAATGGCACTCATCTGGCAAATGCCATTTGCCAACTCACAGGTCTCACCAATAGTTTCTCACTGCTGTGCCATATTTTGCAAAGCAATTGCAAAGGTTTCAGACGCTGCCACGGAGGAACATATGAATATCACATATTACACATATCTGGTGACTTATGATATGTCGTCAGATATAGAACAAACATACAGTGTCAAGCCAAGGTGACAACATTTCGGCAGGTCATCGGGCGAAGGCTGGCAAGGAGGAACATGTATATGTATCAGTCTATATGGCGCTTGAACGGTATGGAGGGACAAAAGTAACCACTGGTACGGGGACAATAGAAGAGCTGTAAGTGGTTGACATGACCGTGACTCGGGTAGGAGGCTGGTGGGTATATATTGGTAGCGAGGAAGCCGGCGGACGAGAGGATGATGGAATAGGTGTTTTCGTGATCTGTGAATGAAAAGATGGCCGGAGAAAGTGGCCTCGGGTGAGATGGTTTAGGAGAGGATGTCACGGTCAGTCCCTCGAGCTGGAGAGTCAGAGTGCCATTTACGGGACATGTCACGGCTGATTTTAGGCCACCTGTGCACTGCCCACTGTCGTATGTGGCTGCTCGATGAGGCTGATGTCTGGTAGCTTGCCTCCTTGGGTGCCACCCCCGATCGGATCTGACCGCGTTTTAATTTTGCGCGGACGCGTTACTTTCGTCACAGTGTGACTGCTGTGCATCGTCACATCTCGCGTATCGCGCACTCTGCCCGCTTTTGTCATCTCTCCCACTATCCTCCTTGACGACTTTTATCCTCCTCCACTCGCGTTTCCCCTTCCTCCAACTTTCACAATTTTCCACATTCGCAACAAACATTTTTGCATCGCCAAAGCAACCCAGACAATTTCGCCCACTTTCATCCAGGCAACATTCCCTCCTCAATCCAGTCTAGCCTCCCTGATTGGGTTCTTCTCCCCATCCATTCCGGTAAACTCGCTCCTGCCTCGTGGATTTATTTCTTGACCAATCCTCATCTCATCCGCTTTTAGATCTCTCAACCCAGTCACTCTCCCCTTTCCAATACGCCCCTCGTGTCTCGGCTCTGACCCTCATTGTTCTACTCGCAACCCTCACCTGGACAATGCCTCTTTGACCCTCCAATCTTACTTAAATACCTCCTTCCTTCGTGTTTTCTTCATCCAAAGCACCCACAAATCAAAGCTTTCAGCTCAGCTCACCGCTCGCTCCATCTCAACAAACAAACCTCCACCCATGGCCGCCGTTCTACTCTCTCCGCAGCCTCGTCGCGCTTCTCGTTCCAAAGCGGCTTCGTCCTCCCCTCACCTCTCGCCACCCATCTATATGACTGCAGATATTTCACGCGTAAGCGTTCCCAAACTCTCCTTGTTCAACCCTTCCATTGACCTCTCTCGCGTAGCGCATGGCCTCTACCGGAATCAGCAGTCCCGCTCGACTGATGTCGCCCATTCAGCTCATCGATCCAACCACATATGTGAGCACTTTCCCTTGCACTCCCTATACATCCCGTACTGACCTCTGCGCAGGGATCAAGTGTAGCACCACCCTCTGGTTACGTTCCGTCCAAGAGACGGCGCTCAGCCCCCAAGACCTCACGCGCTTCTCGTCGCAAGCATTGTAACTTCTCAGACTGCATTGTATCTTCGAGCAACCTCAGTCCTTTCGAGAGCTTGCCATGGATAGCCCATCTGCACAAGTTTACTCCCCAGAGAGAACATGACCTCTTCGATATCGCAGATCTCTCGACCTTACCTATCGGAGATACGTGCTCTCAGCAAACCTCGGGAATAGGCCCGGTTCGCAGTCCCAAGTCATCCCTGCGCTCCGATCCCTTTTCACTCGGAACTCCTCCTTCTCCTCAATCGCAGAAGAAAGAGACTAGTCCTCCGACCGAACGCATTGAATATCCGTTCTGTTTACCTGAAAGTTTCTCGTTGCAGACGCCTCCTCCCCTCGAACGCTTTGATCAAGATGATCCTATCTTTTTGAACCTGATGCCTGTATCGCGGCGCGGCATCGCCAGCAGGGCATCTACACCTACTCCGTAATGCCTTTCCATCGCTTTTTTCGCTTCCAATCACCAACCACATGATTCATCCTCCGTTGCATGAACTTTCCGCATCTTCAAATATCATCACGACGTATCTATTCTCGGCTACTGCTATCATCATTGATCGATCTATCTATTTCAACAAACGACAATACTCAACCATCCGCATCCTGGTATTTCTCAACCGAAGTCTTACCGAACACCTCATGATCTCCAAGCAATTCATCGACATATATCTTCCGATGCAGAATTTATAATTTCTCTTCTGCTGTATCCTTTCATCCTCCCCTCGGACTGTGTACGATCTATCTACGAGCGCAAGTTCTTCCTTCCCTACGCATCTCTTCCAACGACGCCATATTGCACCGAACATCTTAATGATTACGGACATTTATAATTGCTCATTTTCACCCTTGACTTATTCATCTTTGTCTTTTTTTTTGTCTTTTCTTCTTTAACATCTTTATCTGTTTCCATTTTAAGATGTCTTGCAGCTCTTGGCTTGCTTTAATACTCCAGCTTGCTTGCAACCATCTCACTCTTCTTCTTATCCATGTCAGGCTACAATGGCCTTGTATTACTTGTTTTCCTTCTCTTAGATCCACGTAACTTTCAATTTGCTTTGTACGCGTTCCGCTGTGTTTCAACAACCCTGCATTGATAATTTTTCTCATCGTAACGTCCTGTATACACGTTTACGCTCCCGCTACGTTATCTTATCCCCTCAATGTGAAAATCGCTGTTCTTTTCCTCTCTATATATTGCTCACGCCCCCCTCATGTGTCTGCCTGCTATCATCCATCTCTCTTTTTCTGTTTGTTTTGTAGCTATCATTTGTTTATTTTTTGTGATACTCTATATCGTATACAGCTAGCTAGCCTACGTATAAATCAGATATATACACAATTTCTGCCCCTTGAAAATCATCTCAATTGTGCTCGAACCGGGCGTGCTTGGAAGCTCTGGAGTATTGAATTTGATGACGCGATGACTCGAATTTCGTCAGACAATTGAGTAGTGCGGGGGAACTGCAGCAATAAAATTGCATCAACCACCTTTTTCCGCCCTCACCACTTTCTCTTCTCACCGAACTCACGGTTAGGCATAGTGAGGTTAGAATCATACGCCCACTAGTGATCAAAGGTATGTACTGTACCTTTACTTCCAATGACTGAAGTACATTGATCATCTGTCCAGAAATCACAGATCCGTCGGTTCATCACGATGTCACAGCCAGACAATTCTTCCTCTCGAGTTATCAACTTCGGAGCAGGTCCTTCTGCACTCCCTTTGTCCGTTCTTGAACAAGCTACACAGGGACTCCTCAATTTCTCAAATTCAGGAATCGGAATAGCCGAAATCTCGCATCGTTCAAAAGAATTCACTTCTTTCGTTACCAAACTCGAATCACTCATTCGTACACAACTCGATGTTCCACCTACCCATTCAATATTGTTCACTCAAGGTGGAGGATCTAATCAATTCTCAGCCGTTGTTTTGAACATGTTGGCAAGATACAAACTTCTTCATCCCGAAGTCAAAGACGAGGATATCAGTATGGATTATGTCGTTACAGGATCATGGAGTAAAAAAGCAGCAGAAGAAGCTAGAAGATTGGGAGGAAAATCTAAAGTCAACATCACAGTAGATTCAAGGGATCATTCTGCTTCCAAAGTTTTCGATAACATCCCTCCTCACGAATCTTACAAATTCTCTCAAGATCCCGCTTTAATTTATTATTGTGAAAACGAAACGGTAGATGGAGTTGAATTCTCTCATGAAGGAAATTCAGCTTCTTCTTTTCCATACCACCTTTTACCAAAATCGAAAGAAGAATCTCCGGCTTTGATTCCACTCGTTGCGGATTATTCCTCTTCTTTCATGTGTAGACCTATCCCACGTTTAGCAGACCATGCTATCATTTATGCAGGAGCTCAAAAGAATATAGGTCCAGCTGGTTTAACGGTCATTATCGTCAGACAAGATTGTATTGTTGACGTTGATGCTGCTGCTAAACTTGGAGCTTCACCGGTCCCAATCATGCTTTCTTACAAGACCTTGGCCGATTCAAAAAGTTTATATAACACTCCTTCAGTGTTTGCAATGTATTTGACTGGGTTAGTTTTGGAGAGGATGAAAGAGAAGGGAGGGTTGAAGTATTATGAAGAGTTGAATAGGAAGAAGGCGGAGAGGGTTTATGGGTTGTTGAAGGAGGGCGAGGAAAAGGGTGTGTTTAAGAGGAAAGTCAATGCAGGATCGGAGAGTTGGATGAATGTAGTGTTTGATGTTCTTGGTGAGGGTGCGGAAAAGAGGTTTTTGGATGGCGCAGAGAAGGATGGTATGAAGGGTCTCAAAGGACACAGGTTAGTGGTTTCGCTTATCCTTTTCCTCCGTGATTACCTGCTACTTACTACTGTTTTCATTCCTATCCATCAGATCCGTCGGCGGTGAGTACACGTATTGTTCTCATTTTCACTGAACCAGCTGAACTAAATCGTTCTATAGGAATCCGAGTTTCACTTTACAACGCGGTCACAGAAGAAGATATCGACCACCTCGAGAAATATATCCACCAATTCCTCCAAGCAGAGACTGCGAACAAGAATTAGACAAGTTTGTGTAGATGTAGAGGTAGACAAAAGGAAAGAGATCTATATGCGATGTTTTGTATTTTGTGTTTAGATCTTTGTAATTTTACGAAGACGATTTCCTGCGTTGATTCATGTCATCCTATCTGTGTTAATATCTTTTATTTATGTCCAAGTCACTTTGCCGGAGTGGTTAACGGGATCGCCTGCTATTACAGCAGCTAAGCGGTTGTGCTTTGCACGCGTGTGTTCGAATCGCACAGGTGACGCTCTTTTTGCAGATTTAGTACTTCTTTGAACAAACAGAATGGGACTGTGTTTGACGATTGAAAGTTATAGAAAACTCTTCGCACAATAGAGAGATATAATTTCATTCCAAGATATATCGACATAACACAACACTACGCAATAGTGTAATTCCCATAGCTCTTCTCCGGGTCGTACACCTCCCACCGGCTGGCGGGGAAGATATGTTTGTTCCTCTGATACCAACTCCGCTCTACGACCTTTCCTGCGTGAGATTCATCCTTCTCCACCGTGGCATCTGCAAGTAACCGTACGTCGTCGTGCACGTCGAAGTTGAACAAAGGTCCTGACTTTCCTCGAGCCTTGTTTACGATAAAGTCGTAAAACGTGTAATGCTAGAAACGCAATAACCACGGTCAATATCAATATCATTCGTTTGTAATTCAAGAATGACAGAGAAAAGGGAAGACTCACATGAGGAATAATCAAGTCTTCTTTGATATACATCAAGTTATCAACGCTAACCCCTCGTAGTTCTGGGAATTGTTGTCTACATTTCTCCAGGAATGTAGAAATTTCATCACCTTTCTTGCACTGGGGATCATTGAGGAATCGAAATCGAAACCGGCATGGGAAATGCGAATGTAAATATGTGTGTTGTCTACCTGATCAGCTTCACCGCAACGACCAAAAGAAAATATATATTTCAAAACTTGCTCACCTTCACACTCTTCCTATGTCCACTTCCATCCCAATATGAAAATGTAATCTCTATTTCTTCTTTCTTCATTTCTTCCTGTTTTCGTAACCACTCCTGTCTCAACTCCTCCCTTTGTCTTCTCTCAGCTTCTTCGCGTTCTCTATCAGGTAAGAAAGACGTATCCACATTAGGATTCTTTCGAGTCTTCGCTTTCTTAGCCTGAGGACCTTCTGATCCTTCTTTAGCAGATGAAGGGGTACTTGATTCTTCTTCTTCTCCTTCATCGTCCATTGCGAAAGATAATTTAGACTTGGCAACTTTCTTCCGTTTCTTCACTTTTCTCTCATCCCTAAACAAATTCTCAACGTAAAGTAAGCCACCTTGACAACAACAACAACAACGAAACTGATAACAAAAACAAAATATTCGATGAATGAGAAGGGAAAGTTTCAAGAACTCACTTGAGCTCACTCGTCCTAGCAGCTTCTCTTAATTTAGCTTCCTCAAGTTCCTTCCTCCGTTGTTGAAACTCTTCCAAATGTACCAAACCAACTGTACTTTTCTTCAAAGTATCTTCCATTGAATCATTCTGACCAACAAAACGATTAGTCGAAGGACGAGCTTTCTCGGTTTCTTGGATTAATGTCTGTTTTTGTCTTTCGTATTCTTCTCGCATTTGATTACGTTGTTTTATGAGAGCATCTTCTCTACGGCCTTCTGCTTGATTGGCAGACATGTTGGAAAAGAAAGATATTGGTATCGTAAAGTAAATCAGAAGATAGCAAAAGTGGATGTGAGAGTGACGGAGAGAGGTTGGGAAAGGTGAGAATCGGAGATTGAATCGAGCATTTCGTTGTCAAACAGACGCTCAGTGTCTTGTCAGTGCTACCGACTTTCCGCGTTCGTGTTTCTTTATTCCTTACAGGCTGGTGCTCGTAACAAACACAGAATGGTGCACATTCTTGGAGTTCTCCTTCCAGACTCTTTCTTGGCCAAGGTAAAAGTCCTATACACTCTTCATAGATTTCTCGGAAGGCTAATACGAAAGTAACGCAAACCCATAGCAAGCTTTGACCAAATTCTACGGTGTCGGACATGCAACAGCACAACGTATATGTGCACGTATGCAAATTCACGATCGTTGCAGAGTCAGAAATTTGACTCCAGTTCAAATAACAAACTTGACCGCATTCCTATCATCCCCTCAAACAGCACCTCCAGCACCTAATCTACCAGTCGCTTCTCCTTCATTCATACCACCTAGACCGGGTAGACCTCTTTTATCTACACCTCAACCACGAAAGAAGACTGCAGAAGAAGAGAGATTACAAACTGCGGCTAAGAAGGGTGATCCACTCAAGTACTTGAAGATCGAGTCGGAGTTGAAGAGGGAGATTAGAGAGAATATTGCTCATCAACGTATGATTGGAAGTTACGTTGGTTTGAGGCATGCTATGGGTCTTCCTGTCAGAGGTCAAAGAACACAGACCAACGCAAAGAACGCGAGGAAGCTCAACAGGGTCAACAGGTACTTCTAACGCGTGGTCCTGCTTTTTCTGGTTGGTTGGTTTTTGGTACGTACTTTTACTTACACCCCTTACATACCCGTCGCTTTTTCTTTCTAGCTTTTTGTGATTGAAATGATGCATGTGTTGTAACTGACGTTTATTGTTGTCATTCGTTTAGGAAAACAAAGACATGCTCCTCGCAAGTATACTGTACATCCACCATACATAATAAAAAGAAAAAATCTAATCATCTCCAACTGGAACTTCCTCCTCGAGGTATTTTATTAGAGTGACCCGAATCTCCGTCGCTTCATCGCCTCGCAAAACGTCTGAAATGAAGGTTGCTTGTACCTGCATTTGAATCTAATGGATTTGATAAGAAATGATATCAGCGGAGCGGTGGACGGGAATGAATTATTGCTCTGGGAATTGTGGCAAGGTGAAAATGGTTGACAAGGAGATGGACTTACCATTTCCAAAGCTCCCCTTAATACACCGCAGTAGATATTACTGAACCACAAGCCACCCTCCAACGCTTCATCTGGCAATTCAACGAATTCTGCTAATGGATTCTCGTCGAACGTAAGAGTGAATGTTGATCCAGGCGCAGTAGGAGGAGAAGCTCCTGTACTTGTTCGCGTTGGAGAAGATGCAGGAATCGGTGGACCATGAGTAACATTTGGTGTAATATTGAGGAATGATTTGAACCCGACCTGGACACAAAGTTAGAGTTAATTATTGAAAACACGTTTCATTCTTTTCGTCGGTTGGTTCGGTGAACTTGCAGAAGTCCTCTCGTTCGTGTATTCGATAGGGTAAGGGGAAAAAAGAAAGACGTACTTTGGCTACCACTTCTCCTACTTCTCGGAAATCAGCACATCGACCGACGGGACTTCTTGCAAGAAAGTCTTCAATCAAACGAGTTCCAATGTTGTAACCCATCTTCTCTAATTGTTTATTAACCTCATCGTAGTCTTCATAATCTTGGATGAGCTGAACGACGAGAGCGCCATAAGTAAGAGCAAAGAGCTCTGCGTTCTATATCTAGAGGTTAGGTTTGGTACGGTGTATTTTGATTTGCAACGCTGAGTTGGTGTCTTGGATACTCACCGTTTTCTCTGCTCTTCCCTTCCACAAGTCCTCACCGACTGATTTGTATTGTTTGCTTGTGGTTGCCATAGTTGTTTGTGAAAGTAAGCTAGATGGATGATGGTGATCAAGCTCAGTTGCTTTAGACTCAGCAATCCAATAATGACTTGTGACATGAATCGTCACACCTGTACTCAACACGCCGGATGTATTGGAAACTCTACAGTACACGGTTTTGAATCTCAGAGTCAGAAGAAGGAGTAGTAGGTAGTAACATGCTCTGTAGCTCGATCAATTGAATCCATTGGACTCTCGACCTGTAGCACGACTTTTTAATAAGTGGCCTAGGATCGTAGGTTGAGACCCAAGATCGCGCTGTGTGGCACAATTGGCTAGAACATGCGGGTGTTGTTCTGATCAGTTGGACATGGATCTGCGAACGGTTTAGGTAGGTTGGTAAGGTGGTTTGAAATGCGAATAGGATTTGATGAAGATGGAAAGTTGTCGAACACGATGGAATTGACGGAGAGATAGTCGGATGTTTAAAAACAAATGAGTAGAAGCGTTGTTGATTTGTCCGAAGAGCTGTGGGCAAGAGTGAGGGATTTTCGGGTAAAAAATTACATATGATAACGCTGAATTATGCGACGATCATAAGTTGTGAGCACAGACTAGCAGCAAACGACATCAGATGAGAACTTGCACCGAGAAGAGAGCGTCCGGAGCCCCGGGGGTTCACCGGGATGAGCATAGGGGATGAGCAGCCTCCAAACGCAGCTAGCGAAGCCGTGCATCCGTCGAGCAGCTCTACTCAAGGTTCTACTTAGTAGTGCTTACAAGCTCCTGGCTGATAATATTTCTGGCCAATGTTTTGTCTGATGGATGGGCCGTGGCGCGAAGCCTGTGGTGCCCTTTCGGCTCGCGGAAAGTCAAAAGGCTAAGTACTGATTCGGTAGGTGCGGCATTCCCATGTGTTGATACCGACGTTTTCCTGGTGGAGCAAGCAAAATACCAGCTCTGTTTCGAGGAGTGAATGCCCTGCGAGAGCTCTCATCAATTCGCATTTTATTCTCGCTATTTTCTCCTTTTTTTCCCGCAACTCCTATAGCTCGATCAGACGGTAGACCGTCTGACGGAGGAGAGCATTGTTTGGGCGTGTTTGATCTAGACTTAGTTTAGTCGACCTGGTATGGTAATTAGACGCTGTTTCGCCCTTTGCTTTCAGGCAGTTCAGAGACAGACTCAGACGGCGACACTCAGACTCTGGCAAGACCTCTCTCAGCCTCCCTCTGCTCTTTCCGTGAAAGCGCACCGTCTTCTCGAGGCGACCATCAATCTCTGCCTCGCTCTCGCCTTATTTTCTTTTAGATTGCTCAAAATTAATAGCAAGCATTCCACCGTCCTTTCTGAACTGATCAGATACCTCTGCGCTGCCTGCTCCTCCATCCCGCTTGCTCTCCTCCCAACTCTGCGCATACATACCACTCTCGGAGATAAAGTGACTATTTACTCTGCTTCAGCCTTTCGCTGTCCAGTAAGCACCCTTTTTGAATAGAGCAACACTCTTTTTCTTCATGTCTTTCCGTGATTTACGACCGTCTTCATTTTATTTCTCCCCAGGTACCTCCTCCGATCGATTATCCCCGCGCTCAGGGCATCCCAAATCTCATCTTTTAGTTGTCGAATTGCCCCTCACAGTCGATTTTCACTCGCAGCTATAGCTGTTCGAGTACTTGGAACTCGTTTGTGTTGCTATGACTTCACCGCAGGATGGACCTCCGGTGACCTCTTCCACTATCGATCCTCAAGCCTTTCAGCAATTTCAGGTTGCAGATTTTCAGACCACTGAAGTCCCCCAACCTTTCTCGGCTGTGATCGGTGCTTCTGCAAATGATGCAGCTTCCCTCAACCCCAGCCATGCGACCTTAATTCCTACTCAGATCCCAACACAGATGCCTGCCATGTTCCAGCCTGAGATGGATGCTGCTACTGCTATGCCTATAACTATGCAAATGTCGATGAGCAACCTCCCCACTTCCCCCGTCGAGATCACCACTATGGATGTCATTTCTGCCCTACCACCTTCAACTCTTTCAGAACGAGCGCCCGCTCCTGGCACTATACCTGACTTTCAGGCAGTTCAAGCCTCTTTTCAACAAGATCATGGAATGAATGGTCTCGAATCCATGGAGCCTACTCATCAGATTCTTTCTTCACCTAGCGCGACTACGGCTTCCACAAATGCATCACACGCGTCGTCTCCTGCCCTCAATGGCATGTCGGGAGGTTTCATAATGGGAACATCTTCTCTCGCATCCGCATTGGATGACATGGGTGCTTCTCGTAGTCGCTCAGGCTCTTCAGCTTCACCAGGGCTTTTGGCGAGTGGTAGTTCTGATCTCACGTTCTCTTCCGGCGGTAGCGGTCCACCCACGGCGGACTCCTCTTTCAGCTACCCTGCTGGTAATGTCTATGACCACACGTTCGCTGCAAGGAGAGAGGACTCTCCAGAAGAACCTGGCGGTGCACATCTCATGGTTTTGGGAGACATGCTGAAAAAGTGAGCCGATCATAATTTATCTATTTATCATTTATTAAGGGCGGCTCGATATTACCCTATATCTATTGTAGCATAGCGCAGACCGCAAATTCGGGTAGCCAGGCGTGTACGAACGGACATACAACGAATGCCCGCGAAATCGTCGGTCTATTGAAGAAGAATGTGCTACTGGTCGCTGAACTCGTTGCTGCAATGCAGTTGGGCGACTCTTCTTCCCCACCTTCAAATGTGACATCTTCGTCGAATGCGCTTCCTCCTGGTAGCATTTCAAATGTCTCTACTGGATTGAACCCTCAACAACTCCTGAACCCGCCACCTCCTTTCTCTACCACACCCCCAAGCATTTCATCAGAGCAAAGTTCCATGGGAGACTTGTCGGATATGTCCCGCAAAAGATGTGCATCTTCTGTTGCTGGAGATCGAGTCGTGAAAGCCATGAAACTCGAGCCTCAGGATGATGTTTCCTTACAAAATCCCCCAGGTGTTGCTCCTCCTCCGGTACTTCCACCTCCACCCCTTCAAGCTGTATTGCCTGCCCCTGTTCCATCTTTCCCATTCACGACTGCTTCAGGACTGTCCCACAGTATAGCTACAACCGTAGAGTCAGCAACAGCACCTCCATCCGTTCCTTCGTCGTTACCCGCATCACGACCGCCCAGTCCCAACCGTGTGGCTCACGCTCTTCTTCAGGATTCACTTTCATCTGCACCATTAAGGTCCAATTTACAATTTCCTCTTTCTGATTCGGTTTCTCCATTGTCTTTGCAACAGACAGATTTCGGTAACGTGCCCCCTGCCCCTGCCACTGTACCCGCTGCTTTTGCACCTGCTGGTATGTCTGGCTCAGGTTGGCCAACAACTGAAGTCCGCCCAACAATCTCACGGCATTCTCATTCACTCTCCGGCAACGCAGTATTAACCAATGTGATTCCTGGACCTTCAACCATGTCGTATACTAACTCCGCTCCGGTATTCTCCCCCACACGTACAACGCAGCCACCGATCACGGTTCCTTCTAGTGCTCCAGTCGTTCCCGGCCCTGCAATTGGAAGTATTCGTACATCACGCTCATCCTCGTTGTCACATCCCAACCCTTTCGCATTCACTACCCCAGATATTTCATCTGTCGCTGTATACGAGGCCATGCAATCACGACCTTCAACATCTGGCTTGCACAGTAGTACTCGACCTCCTTCTCCTGATTACAACTGGGACGATTACGAAAACGATTCGGATGAAGTTCAAAATGGTTCACCTGGATATTGGTCATCACCTCAAGATGATTCGAAGGGTGAAAATATGGAAGGAGTACAATCGACGTCTGGAGGTCGACGCGGAAGCAGGACATCGCCCTCAGCCGACAACGATCGACCAACTACACATGCGAATGAAGTTCCTACAGAATATCGCGCAGAGGTTGAACGTATTTTCTTCGACTTCTTAAATAGCACATGTTCAAATCGTATGACGTGATTTTTTTGACGCTCTGTATTCTTGTTAACCTGGCTCTTCACAGTGGATGCAACTGACGCCAAAGGAGAGCCAATTCATCAGACGCTCATGGCTAAAAAGATGCAACGACTGGATGAATCTCCCGATTTCCGACCATTCAAGTTCCGTATTCAAGCATTTACAAACGCCTTCTTGGAAGAGGTACGCTTACTTTGCTCCATTGATGGTTATGTCGGCACTATGATACTAACACGGATCCACAGTTGGCTCGTCAAGGCTATCCCGAAGAAAAGATCCCGATGAAAAAGGTAAGTTGAGCGATCGCGCCTCAATGTTCGATATCTGAATATGAATGTCTTATCTGTTTGGTAAAGATCCGTAACTTCCTCTGGAATCAACCCTATATTTCGCGATTCAACGAAGAAGGGAAAAAATCGAAGTCGAAGGGTAATCATATATGGCACGTGGATGCGAAGAAATCTGAGGGTGGATGGGTTTTCCGACCGTTCCAACGAAGACTAGCAGGAGCACCACCTGGTGTTGCCTATGTCGGTCTGCGATGGTCATGGACACCACGTATCTGGGATCCTCAGGCATCACGTTCAAACATGCCTGTAACTTACAGTTCTCAGAATCTTCCGTCATGGCTATCGTGGAAGGACGACGTGCTCTCAGGCATACCTCCTCCGGAAGCGCAGAGCTGTGATGTGACGGTTGAGGCCAGGGTTGGTTCGATTGTTGTGTTTGCCTGGAATGTAGTGTCTGACTTTAGTTTATTAGTTCGTGCACGACGGGAAAGAAGAAGTTCTGACGCATACTGTGCATATCTCAATCGCGCCAATGGCTGCAGTGGATCCATCGTTCACTCCTTCACGGCGTCCTTCGCTCGTGGGAGATCTCAACCCACGCCGTGTGATGAGTGATTCTGCCCTACAACAGACAACCCCTCCACGGTTAGTATTTTGATGTGTATCCATGTTTATGGTATCGATGTTGATCTTATACAGGCCGCTTCGTGTACAATCTGCATTGAACTCTGTGCCAGCCGTAGTGGCGCCGGACTCGCAAGTAGTTCAGGTCTTGACCACGGCAGCCCAACGGGTGGCCCAAGAAGCACAATCGCAAGTTGTAGCGTCGCCGAATGATTCCGGTCCTGAATTACAGGCATTGGCCAAGCAACAACATGTTCTTACAATCACTGCCCAGGCTTTCAATAACAAACATCCGGACGGAAGTGATAGTTCGACTACTCAATCTCATGCTCTCGCTGCCGCTGCCCAGCTGGTAGTCCTCCAAGCCGCTCGGCAAGTTGCTGCCGACAGAACTGTTGCTGCAGTAACCTCCGGCATCCCACCTGAACAAACCCCAACTCCACAGGTGACTGTGAAAGAGGTTTCAGTTGCAACACAATCTGCAGTTGCACAAGCCGTAGAGATGGTTGGTCCGCTATCAAGTGAAGTCGATGTGTTGATGACCGCCAAGTCACTGCTTCAGCAGCAGACGCAGTCAATACAATCCTCACCAATGGCTGTTGACCCATCTCAAATGGCCGCTCCCCTAGACCCCGTACGACCACATTCCACCGGTACTCTCCTACAACCTTCATTCCCCACACTACCGGTACCATCCAATGTCGGCATGGCGAGTTCCAATGGATTCTATGCACCTTAAATTGAATGGACTATGACTTCCACTTCCTTTTGTTTCGGGCATCTTGACTCTTGTTATGTTTATGAGGGCGTTTTGGGATCATTGACTCAAGTTTTTTCACCGCGTTTTTTGTGCCTCTTTGATGTTGTTATAGCACCACCACCTTGTCGCAACCCGTTGTTTTTGTATAGATATTATTTATCAAGCTTTCGACGTTCGTTCATTGTCCATTCATTTGTACACAGCATGTCATCAATAAGTTGTTGCAGTTCAATATAAAAATTCTCCATTCTTGTCAAAAAAGCGTCGGTCGGGGTGTATTATTATCTAGTCTACAATATCAGTATCAAACAAGGTATCACACATAGTACAAGCTAAGACATCAGGCGGGTTCTCAAACGTACAGGCAGGACAGGACTTCGGAGTGCTCGAGGACGGAGCGGGCGAACTTGAATGAGATGACGACACAGGTTCATGATTGTTAGGATTCGAACCGCTCGCGCCAAGCACAGTACCTCCAAACCCTTGACCTTCATCAGCCTTGCGTTTGTGTGACCCTTCCTCCTCCCCGTCACTATTGAGCATATCAACGTCTTCGGCCTCTTCCTTTAGATCGAGTATATCGTTCGACATTATACCCAAAGAGATGAGCGTTGCATCGTTATCCTGAATTTCGGTACCACGATAGAATAGGCGCTGATATAGCGTAGGGATATTCATGTCCTCCGATAGCTAAAATGAACCAGAGTCAGACAATGGTGTAGAGAATTTCGGGAAGTAGTACGCACCGTGATTTTGAGTTCTTTGACAGTCATCGACCGTGTGATTAAGACCTTCCTGCGTCGATTCACTGCCTTGCCTTGACGAATCCTCTTGGACTGTCGGAGACCACCCACTTTCCGTGAACCGTATGTGTGAAGAGTCGAGGGACCGGGTGTTGGCTCTTCGGCAATATTTTGTTCAGAATACGTCCCTGGCGTAGGGATGGGATCCGATGGCCGAAGTATTCGTATTGTGAGCTCGGTTGAGTCGAAGGTTGTTCTCCTACCAAAAGATATAGCCATACGCATACTGATGCTTACGAGCTGTGTGCTTACTTTTGCTTCCTGCAGTCGTCGCAAACCTCTAAGTCATGTTTCCACCCGGTCCCCGTGTTTTCGATACCAATGAAAGGACCACTGGGATACCTGAAATTCACATCAGCTGGGTCGAACTAGTCCTGATTATTGTTATTACTCACAATGATTCGAAAACATCCCAATCCGTTCGTTTCACCACGCACACGGATGTATCAAGATCTCCAGGGACATTAGGGTCCAGAGACAACAATCCATGCTCACATATCAATTTGGAATTGTCCAGTGAATCTGGTCGAGGAACTTCGGTTGGACGAAGTAACCAAGACTTCCAAGCTCGAAGAAACTGGGCAACTATCAAGGCGCAGGGAATATTTTCAAGCAACGCTGTGTTACCGAGCAATGCATTGTCATATGTATGTTTCAGCCTTGCCTATATAGAAAGGAGTTCAATGGATTTAACAAGGAGGAGAATTTGGGGTAGCAACCTTCTCCTCTTCGGCCTGTCTGCGGACCTCCCGCTTGTCTTCTTTCGAGATATGCAACAAAGTTTCACATACGGCACATATCTCGGTATCTGTCGACACAGCGTTCCATTCTGGGAACAGTTCTTTGAGTAGATGGTACCCCTGATGACAGAGTTAAAGAAAGCGACCATCCAGCGAAGGTTAAATTGGGTTCAATAGCGAGGCACAGGAACAATCTTACTTCAACTGATATTCGCCGACGGAAGGACATATTCGCGCACAAACCTCCGTGTTCGCATTTGACATGAGCATCGTATTCAGGATCGTCAGGTGGAGGATCAGGTAGGGATGGAGTATGCATTTTGGGCTTGGACAATCTCCAGTCTGTCAACCTTTCAGTTATTAACCACAAGGTGAGATTTCACAGGAAGTACCTTTCAGCCACATTCTGGATATCCAATATCCTGGTTCATCCTCTTCTACAGAAGAGACTTCATCAAATCGTTCGACTATCTGGGGATGCTGGACGCGATATAGACGTTCTGAGAAAGGATTAGACGGATTTTGTGTAAAAGTGCGTGAACAAACTGGGCCTTACCTAGAAAAATATTATCTGTACATATAGCACAGATGTTTGAAGGCTCGAATTCGGGTACAAATCGGCAATTGTCTTCTTCCTGTATTCGTGCGTACGCCGACTAGACGAGAATCAATATCCATCTGTTGGATAGAATGTGTAGGAACGTTACCTTTGATATGCGCTTCATATTGTTCGCCTTGCCTGGGTCCAACTGACCGTGTTCGCACATGATATCAGAATTTGGGAAAGATACTTGGTCTGCAATCATCCGTCAACTTGAGGTATCATTGAAAGGTGAATATACAACGTACCACCATCTGTGACAGGTTTTGCAATGGTTGACTTTTCGCTATCGTTCTTTTCTTTTTCTTTCGGTGGTTTCATGATATAACGTCCTAACCACCATTCTAACGCTTGTCGACTAACGACGACAGAATCCTGAATGAAATTTGAGTACGATGCGGACGAGATATTACCCTGACCTACCTCCTCATTCGATGAGAGGCTCCAAGAACGATAGATATCCATCACAACATTTCGTTTCCGAGCAAATTCGCGTTTCGCTTCCTCTCTCCTATCGTGGCAAAATCATTATTTTGACATTTTCAGAAGTACTTCCACATACCTTCCCTTGAAATCCTTACAAACTTCATCATACTTCTCATTGATACCTTGTACTACACCCAATGCCCTGGCCGGCGGCACAGGGTCAGCATCGCCATTAGAGCTGACACCAAAGTCCGGTTCATGAGTTGCGACGCCATTCGATATAATGGTACCATTCGTTTCCGGTACTCGGGCATAAATCAACATATAGGCATCCTTCGAAGATATATGACTAGGAGTAAAATGTCAGTTAGGATAATATACACAAGATACCAACTTACTCGTCCTCTTCTGGGCTCTCGCTTTTCTCGCGTGAAGAAGGACCACTTGTACAAATCAGCTTCCGAGTGCAAAGACATGATAGCTGATAAACCCAACTTACTCTACAATCTCCACATCACTATCGTCGATTCTTGCTTTCTTTCTTGGAGGGCGACGAATCTCCTTTCCTTTCGCTTTTCTGGAAAGAATGAACGACGGCTATGGATGTAATTTGACTGGCACGCACCCATTTACTTCTTCGGAGGTTTTTCCGTTGATGGCAGCTTTCCCTTTGTTATGTTGAGATCCATTCGGGGAGGCAGCTTTACCTTTGGGACCCAACGATTGTATTTCGGTCACAGTCTCGTCGTTGAATTGATACCAAGCCTTATTCCTGTTGCATTGGTCAATACTGTTCTTAACCAGTAAAAGATTTGTGATCTTACTTAACATCGAAGACCTGCGCCTCATAATGGCCATGATAAGCACCTAGTGTATGATTCGCCGTCAGAAATCAGAAACTATGGAACAATTGAATGAGTAATCCGGTACTTACTTGCACCCTTATGCAGTAGTACACCTCGAAGATGGTACAAATTTTTACTTGTTCTTCCAGAGCGAGTGGTCTGGGCTTTACTCTTCCTCGTCTCCTCGGAACCAACAAAGTGGTCCATATCCAAGGTCATTGGGAAGGATATGGCAAGTTTTGATTTCCTACGCTCCATGGATTGGAGGTCGAAGACGAACCGAAGGAGTGATACGTGCAGAACAGGTGGCAACTCCCTGAACTCAGTATATCGTTTGGCATCCTGCAAACTCTCACAGACTGAGCATAAATATCTAACAAAATTCGTCAGATGACTATGATGTCAATACAGAGACCGAACATACTGATTATCGCCAGACATCTCTTCCGGCTCTAACAAGGATTCTATGCAATCTTCGAGTGTGGCGTTGTTCTGGATGTTCACCTCAATTTCAAGAAATTCAGAATCTCTCTCAGACCTATTGCCGCAATTCATACATAGAGTCCCATAAGCCTGTTTGCCTTGAAACTGAAATGTCATCAGTATTTAGATGCCTGAAGGATGGAGAATATATTCACCTGGTCATTGAGGAGCGATTTCAAACCCGGTACAGTCTGTTTGTGAAACTCGGTCTCTAGATGAGCCATGAATAGCTTGTGAAATCTGTCCTGACATCAGTTTGGCTCTTTGTAAGGTCACAAGACACATACTCTTGTGCATCTTGCTGCTCCGTAGTGCGTAGTTTCAAACTCTCCATCAACTTGACGGGGTTGAAGGCTGATTGAGTACTCTCTTGCATAGCCGCAAAGGTGACTTGTAGTTGAAAGATAGGTGTTTCCTGATTGATGATGTATGAAAATATCCGACGATAGCCAATATTGGCCACTCACCTCGAACTTCCTATCATCATCCTTCGTAGGTTGGCACTTGTAAACTCCATGACGGAAAGGAAGGTCTTGAAACCATACTTGCAATAACGCGTTTGCGTAACAAGTGGCTCCTAAATTCTGTTGGCAAAGTTTATGAGAGATACACCAAAGTAATAGATTGAACCGAAGCCGACCTTCAGTCCTACGGGAAGATCATCGTCTCGCATGTTAGTAATTGGATTCTCTCCCAAATTCGCCAGCTTGACGTAGGCTTGGCGAGATTTCTCTACGCGATATTCTGACATTAGATCTACATTATGTTTATAGACGATACACACACCTTCAGACTCCCATTTATCTTGTCCAAGATAGTTTAAGCAGTTGGGATTATTCCTGCATACTTTACTGTCGCATGAAGAACTCTCATCATCAGAAATGACGATAACATCATCGTCTAGTTCTCCTTCAACTGTCTCCGCGTTTTCCTCTTGCGGCGGACTCTCTCTAGGTTTAGGAGAGTATTTGTTAGGACATAATGGATAGTGACTGTGCTTGGAAAATCCGCAGGTAGCTAAACGATGCTCTTGAGTAATTTCTGACACGTTGGTAACCTCTGTACCAACCCAGCCCCAGGCGGAATACTCATTTCCTGCAAGCTTGGCTCGTTTGAGTTTTTCGCCTGTAGCAAGTGTCGGTGCAGAAGGTGAAGACCTTCGAGTACGTTTCGGAGGCATTCGAGTTGATTAAGATGAGATAATTTTTGAGGTGGTGGATTCAGAACGATGTTAATGACATGGGGGAAAGGGCGAGAGTGGGTCTGCTATTTACTAACCGTGGTCGATCGCGTACTCAGCTACTTAACCGCGTCAATTTCGCGCCGTCATAACCGTCGGCAATTCACATTTCACACAATCTACAATCTTGTCTACTGACCTTGGCCGCCTCTTTGTCTCGAAACCTGTGAATTATCTGCTCCTGGATTCTCTTCAAAACGGCGGTCAAAGGTCAACAATCGTGAAGGATGGCGACAAACCTCGTCCAGAAGCTGAGGGGTCTCATTCGTGGACAAGGCGACCGAAATGCCAGCAGAGTGAAACGGAGGCAAGCCTTTGGGGAAAAGTTATATAGATCTATGCCTGTGTTGAAGTATGTGTTCACAATCACAAATATTATATATTTCAAACTAAACAAAGGACAGAGTGTTGCTACTAGTGGTCGGTTTCGGATGGTTATTGGCTGTGCCTTCACATTTATTTGGGCAACGAACCTACATTGATGAGAACGCATTACAACCTGCCCAAGTATGATATTATTCCTTAGTTATACTCTGTCCCACTGACACATCACTCAGGTTAATACCCATTGGAATTGGGGTGATGTGCATAGAGCCGACCGATACCTGGAGGATCTCGAGCAACTTCGAGATGCGAATGGTTCTAGCTACGAGTAAGTCCTGGATACTGCAGTGTGTCATACGTAGTCACTGATTCATGATTTATAGCATTGCTGTATATTTATCGACCGAGTTCAGGAAACTGGGTATATCCTCTGATACCCAAAACTACACGTTCACAACATCTGCTGGTGTGAGTTTAGTTGATTTATGAATTGCCATTGAACCTCAGTCTCAACATCCGTAGGTCACTCATGGAACAAATGCTTACGCTATATCATCGTCACCAAGAGCGTCCGGCGCAGAGGCTATCCTAATCTCCGCATCTCGTATTAGTCGGACTGGTGAAGGAGATGGCACATTAAATTTACGAGGCATTTCGACTGTGCTTTCTCTCGCCGGCTTCCTCAAAAGTAATCTCAATTTTATTTTTCCACAATATTTGTCATTTTATCAACATATCTTGCAGACTATTCTTTATGGGCTAAAGACCTCATCTTTGTTTTGAACGACGGCTACCTGGAGGGTATGCAAGCTTGGCTTTCAACATACCATGGAGCGGAACAATCCAGTGAGTTAACAGTCGGCCTCATCAATATCACAATCTCACATTCCTCGAAGACTTGCTTGCCGACCCACTCAAGCTATCGTCAGGAGTTATTTGGACGGCACTCAATATCGACTATCCCGGGCACTCCTTCTCACATCTTGGTGTTTTCTTTGGTAAGTCCATAAGTTCATATGCTTGCTCATGACAGAATAGATACTAATTCCAAACAATATAGAGGGTCTTAACGGCCGTCTTCCAAACCAAGACCTCTACAATTCCTTCCATGTCATTGCAACACATACAGGAGGTGTTCCAGTGCTTGTATATGATCACATAGATCCCAGGGATTATCCAGGCCACGAAGCAGAGTCTTCTAATATACCTACTTGGCTTCCGGAGACAATCAAGGACAACGATCAAGTTAAAGAATATGCTTATAGAGTAAAGAATGTTTGGAGACATTTCGAATACCAGTCAAGAGGCCGTGCAAGTGGTGTCCATGGGTTGATGCACAAATTCCGAATCGACGCTATAACAATTTTCGCTATCCCTGCCACTGGTCCTCACGGGTTCCATGCATTAGGGAGGTAGGTTATTCATCTCTTGATTTCCTCTATGTTTGAAGTTAACGCCACCTCTATCATCTAGAATCATTGAATCCACATTGCGAACAATGAATAACTTACTCGAACGTCTACATGCATCTTTCTTCTTCTACCTCCTCGTTGGACCAGGCAAATTCATGAAAATCGGAATGTATCTTCCAAGCGTGGTGATCATTAGTGTCGCAATGATGTTTGCTGGACTTCACCAATGGGTCACAGCTTACTACTACCACAGTGTCGAGCTGAAGACCGAAACAAAACCCAAACCGGGGGGAAAAGAGGGAGAAGTCGAGAAGACTGAGGTCAAAGTTGAAAAATGGACTCCGAGGGATAGGCCCGTCCTCAAAGCGTTAGGCATCATCATTACGACGCATCTAGCTGGAATCATCGTTTTCTACCTCGTAACAGAAACTTGGCTAACAAGATACCAAAAGGTCTGCTAAGTCTTCTTTCATACTTTGAATCGTGCTCTAACGTGCATACAGTTATTTACAGCCCTTGTGATGGTTGGTGCGGTACAATTACCAGTAGTTTTTCTCTGGGAACCCGAACCAGAAGAGGAATCCAAGACTGTCGCGCCTCTTTGGATGGTCCTACAAGCTTTCAACCTCTGTCTTGCTTCGACTGTAATATCCATTACATCTGTCCTCAACTTTTCTTTAGCTGCCCTCTTAGCAGTTACATTAGCCATTCCACTGATGTGCTCCTCGCCTGTCAAGAATATCTTCGTCCTGGTCGCAAGATACGCGTTGTATCTGGTCCTTGCACTGGGATGGACATTATTCCTGAAGAACGAAGTTAGAGCAGCATTGTGGAACTGGGAAGTTCTCGGTGTTTGGTTTGCACCATTTGTATGTATCGTTTATGCTCCGTTGATGTATCAGGCTGCTATAGTTGGTGTTCTATCTACATGAGCTTTTGTCATTATTACTATACCTTCATGAAGGTTTATTGGTCTTATCATATTGTGTACAATATATAATGATACATGGAGTATAATTACAAGTCTAGTCGTCTGTATGTGATACAGTATGCTTCGGAGATCAAGACTAACCAATTTCCATGCCATCTGGTTCGTCGCCAAATAATCCACCGTCGTCGTCACCACCCTCATCGTTCGCACCTTCTGAAGCATCTCCTCCTTCAGATATACCTGCTTTCTTTAGGCGTTGTCTCTCCTTCATTTCATCTCGCTGAGCCAACTTCATGTCAAGATCGGCCTGCAACTTCTTGAGTGCATCCTCAAACCGCCGCTACAAGTGAAAAGCAAGCTGAGTCTTTGCACACATTGAACAAAAAAGTACACTTACTTTGATGAGGGGATTTGAAGCACTACTAATCTCATGGTTCTTCTTCGCCACAGCAGCTTCCAAATCCCTGATCTCCTCGTTCAACAATTTCTTAGCTTGAACTGCTTCATCATCCTCATCCTCGTCTTCTTCGTCTTCTTCGTCTTCCTCATCTTCCTCGTCTTCATCACTCTCTTCTTCATCTCCACCTTCATCCCCTTCTTCCTCCAAAGCCAAATCCAACTCTGCAGCAAGCTCTTCGTCAATATCACCTTCTGGTTCTTCATTCTCTTCAGCTTCAGCTCCTTCAGGACCTGGTGTCGTGGGAACATCATCTCCTGCTTCAGATTCAGCGAATCCGGGGGTTGGGGCGTCGATGGGACGTTCTTGCTCAATGAATTCAGAGTCTGAGAGGTCTGGATTAACATTCTCCAATACATCTGTTGCAATATCCCGTGAGATTTCTCGAAACGTTAGGATAGGGATATGGTAACGCACCGTATTGAACTTCACTTGCTAAAGCGTCTTCTTCTAGCAGTCGTTCAACTTCTTGCTCTACAGTTTCGATAGTCTAAAATAGAAGCGAGACTATGAAAATGTATTTAGCTGCGGTAGACGGCATCCGACTTACACTTCGGTTCAAACGTTTCCTGAACCTTCGTTTTCTGACCCAATGTAAAGGAGGAGTGATTCCATGAGGCCAAATGAACTCGTCCACATTGAAGTTCTTCTGGTTAGTCATCAATTCTTCACTCGGAATTTTGTCTTCAACCACAAGCATCTAAAGTATCAGTTGATTTCAACTTTTATATTTGTGAACTGGAAGGGAGTAGACTGACTTGGCAAATATCAGCAACTTTGAACATCTGCTTATTGTCCAGAGTCTTCTGAGCTTCGACAACACAGGGTAAATCGACCAGTTTAGCTGAATACAGATTGTTTCCTAGATGAAACAAAGCTCTTCGAGAGTCTGTAATTGACATTTTGAGTAAATACCTCAGGTAATGTCAAAACTATTACATACCTTTAAACTTGAACCAAACGTCATTGGAAATCTCTCTACTCTGAACCATCTTCCTCAGCTTCTCGCAATCTTCACCCTGGGGCATTCTCAACACAAACTGCTCTTCAAAAACTAGATCTTCGTCGTCTGAATCCAGTTCTCTGTCATATGATCCCAAGAAACTCATCCCGGGAGCTAAGGCAGCGGCCTTTTCACTCAATTTAAGCTTGAGTTTGGGTTGTACTTTTGGTCTCGTAGAAGAACGAGTAGCTCGTCCTTCTATTGCTTGGGTATCGATAGGATGGTTTGGGGTATAATTTGGAGTCATGGATCGACGACGAGTGGAATGTCGAGTTCCTAAGGCATGGTTTGCTACGATGGAGGATCTAGGGGTTGTAAATGAACTAGGACCTGCTTGAGATGGGACAAAGCTATCGTCATCGTCGTCAATATCGTCTACGACTATCAAGTCTTCCTCCATATTGCGGTGCCTGTACAAGCGAAGTAGGTGTAAGTTGAGTACGCCGTTTGAATAATGGCAATGGTTCTTCAATTGAAGGTATGGTTAGGTCCAATATTAATTGGCATCATATAGTCATTCCTGGCGTCTAAACACGCTCACATGATCTTGTTTATTAAGCGCTTAATCCAAGCTGGAATTACACCGTTACCGTAGCCTAAGGACCTCTAATACTCCTTTAGCTTCAGCCTCTCGCAAAGAACGCAGAGAAAGCATCGTATGTTTCCGTTCTATTTCAACCTTTCTTGTAATGAAGTTTTGTGCATCAGATGACGATTTTAGTTGGTCATCGTCACGATTGTAATAGCATGCCTCCCGAAATCGATGTCAACCGCTCTCCTTTCGCATATTTAACGACATAGTCGGCCATATCCTACCACCAACAATTTGACACCTTAATATCTTTTAATCTCTGTTGCTTTCTATAAGTTCATCATGCCTTTTCTCTCCAAGCGCAAAGACAAGTCTTCTGGAAAGACAGCTCAAAGTCCCTCTTCCTCTCATCCTCAACGTGGAATTCTCCGAAAGCCCTCAACTCGCTTTGTTATCGCAGAAGAAGAACCCACATCAGTCGAATTTTATACCGGTCATCGTCAATCTGTCCCTTCTATACCCAATGGGCCCCAATACATGCAGAGGGAAAGATTTGGATCTTTGCCAACTGGTCGTCTCCCATCCACACCTTATCCCGGTAAACTACCCGATCGCCAGGACGAACAGTGGGTCAAGCACTTTGCCGAGCAAGAGCAAGTCAAACAACGGAATTTTAGCAGCCCTGCTGAGCGGGAAAAGCAACAGTACTATAATCACCACACAGGACAATATTTTCCGAATCCTACATCTGGTAGTTATCAGTATAAGATGGACGAAATACCTCCAAATTCGAGACCTCGCGCTCCTTCATGCCCTATGCCTGACAACTTCAACTTGAGACAAGGTCGCGCTCATCCTGGTACTGGGCTTTCACTACCTCGGTCTAACTTGGAGCCTTTTCCACATCCAAACATCAGGGTCCTACTTCAGTCCCTGGATCAAACTCTTCGTAGTAACGGAAAGCGTATGCATGACTATCTCGATGTTGACGAACTGCTAGCAGGTGAAATTTGGGATCGACATGAGCAAGAGGGTCTCAAAGACGGCATGCGCAATAATGTCTATAAGGGCAAGATCCAAGAGGCGGAGAAGCAATGGAAAGAGCGCGACAGACATCTTCGTACGTTGTGGTCAAACACGTCTGATTACCTTTTCCCTCTAATTTTCCTCGCAATAATTTCAGATGTTTTCGGGGCTTACAACAAACTGGTTGCGGAGCGAGCATCTGTAATGGCTCCCTTACACGGCTTCATGCATAGGCTCCCCATTGTCGTTGTCGGTTGCATTGAAGAGCTGTATCGCTCAGGTATGATTATGTTTTCTTCATCAACAATAACATGTTTAACATAGTCTACAGGCATGAAAACTCCCGGTCTATTCAGCATGCCTCCTGATAAAGTGCGTGTCATGCGCCTCATCAGCCGTTTCGATGAGCTGGCTCCGAAACGTCCCCTCCCCTCCCTTCGCAACGAATCCGTCCCCGATGTCTGCGCTCTCCTTGCTACATACATCACATCCCTTCCTTGTCCAATGTTCCATCGTAGCTTCTTCGATGCACTATGGGCCTGGTGTGTCAGCCCTACCCTCACTCGTGAGAAGGAACGATACCGTGAACTCCGTACCCGTCTTCGCAAGACCGACAACGGTGAACTTCAATCTGCCAGCGAGGACGATGATATTGACGATGATTCAGAGATGGATATCGGATTTGGTGGTTTACCTTCTTTGAAGTCAAGAAGGGCGAAGAATAGGAAGAAAGAGCAAGCCGTTGAACGAGCAAAATGGCGAGCTCATGCTGCAGCTCATCCGGAAGTTTACAGGCAATATAAAAACGAGAAACATGAAAGGATGCATCAATTGGAGAGAGAACTTTACGCTCATGAAACTTCTCAAATCGCCGTTGCCAGATTAGTCCTCATGTCACTCTCTCCAACCCAATTTTCAATCGTGGTTTACCTCTTTAGTTTCTTTTCAGAGGTGGCTTCACATCCTGAAAATGAAGTTACGTTCAACAACCTTTGCAAGATGTTCTCGTTCAAGTTACTTGGAGGACCTAGCAAAGAAGCTAGTAGGACAACTATGCTTTGGATGCTGACTCGTTGGGGGAGGATCGAGGATGGTTTCAAGAGTAACGAAGCAAAGAAACAGGAGAAGAAAGACACATTGAAGAGACTTGTTGAACAGCGCGTTCCCTTCATTGGCCGTGAGGTGGATTACTTCAGGAGGGGAAGTGCTATGTTTTCTATCGCGAACAGGACACATCAAGAGTTGGTCCGGAGTGCTTCGTTAGCAAGAAGGGCAAATGGTGATCAGTCGAGTAACTCGGGCAACCAAGAAGACGATGATTCAGATAGCGGAGAAGATCGAAAAGAACTCCAACTCCAGGATACACACCAAGCACCCATCGAGCACCAAAGGCATCAACTTAAGGATGAAGGTGTTGTGCCGTTACCCGTGGCTGCTAGTACTGATCCTCTCAACGAGGTTAAAGAGAAAATCAAAAGGTGGTCTCGTGTTACTTCAAGACAATCCCCTGCTCCCCAACCGAATCCCAGTTCTTCAGACACGTACAATGCCCCTACGACCTCTCTATGCGATGAATCTATAGACACTCTTGTCATCACTCCGTCGGATGGTAAGGAAGAGGACCAAGAAGTCACCGATTTAGAAGATGCATTCCACAAAGAAGTTGAACTAGAAGAGGCAGAAGAAGCTATCCAGCATGAAGCATTTGAAGCTATCGAGAGTCTTCTTCATCCCAAATCTGAAGAAAAGGACCAATCTGTATCTTCAAAAGGGAAAGGCGTGTTCCTTGCTCCTGGAGTAGAGTCCGATGTAGAGAGTGTCTACTCACAGCCACGTGAGCATGATCAGAACCTTCATCGCATATCATTTATGCATAATTCCATTCATAGACACCATAGAAAGTTCCCCGAACTCTGAATCGGTCACCTCAGATTTTGTAAACTCATACACCGATGATATCGACGCGGATATAGTTAGCGTACTGGAGCTCCAACCTGATTCAGACGAAGGTGCTGAGACAACTCCCACAATTCCTCAAGCAAACTCTGAAACCACCTCTGCTACTCAAGATGAGCTCGAAACAGTACTGCCCTCTAAACTCTCTATACAACAGTTGAAGGAACAGTTGGATACTGCTCTTGCAGAAAGGGACAGAGCGAATAAAAAATTGGATGAATTGAGTAAGGTTTTTGAGACTGCATTGAATGCTCGCACGTAGGACTTGTTCCTTCAATATCCTACTGTATCCAAATTTTATTTGTATCGTTAGCCATGTACAGTACTCGCCATCCCAATATCAATCCTCCGAAGTTGTTGTCATTCAAATTGAGAATAATGAATTTGACGAAGCTTGTCACATTATGTCACTCTTCATAACGTTAATATTTCCTCAAAACATGTCACGCCCCTTGCTTCTGCCAACAGCCTAATTTCTAAGTGCTTCAGTGCAACTTGGACGAAAATGCCAAACCAACCACTAGTATTGCATATATGGCCTGGCACGGAAGATATTTTGTCATTGGACCCTCCCTGCGTCTCAGCCCTTCTCTTCCTACAAACCTATATTCCGAACCAGTTTTCGGTGTCATATTGCACGGACCCTGATTTATCTCCAAGTGGTATGTAAGTTCGTCTCAATTCTCCCTTCTAATTAGCATACATCTGCTACTAATCTTCATCATTGACCACGCATGAATATATGGATACTGACTATAAACTATCAACGTTATAGGACAACTTCCATTTCTTACTACCGGAACGTTGACTCTTTCGGGTTTAACTTCAATCATCAACTTTGTGTCGAAATTGGATGGTGCTAAAGCAAGATTCGAATCTCAACTTTCGGAGAAGGAGAAAGCTCAAATAACTGCTAGGATAGCACACGTCGAAGCAGAGTTGGGTGATTTTGTCGTCAGTTTCAACGCTTTCGAGTGACTTATATTTCTAGTCTTCACTAACGAGATGTTTTATTTTTTGACAGGCTCATGTGTACTTCTCCCTACATGCAAACTGGTATCAGGTTACCCGAAAACACCTATCCACCATCCTTCCTATTCCTCAAAAGTATTTCTTACCTTCTCGTCTTCGGGAATCCTACAAACCTCGGTTGCAAGCGGCTGAACTATGGAATGAGTACGACGAGGATGAAGGATTCGGTAAAAAAGACTCTCAAGGAAGTGGTGTTTTCAGGAAAGGAAAGAAGAAGGCTGCGAAAGGGAAGGATGGGAAACTGAAGATTGTATTTGAGAGAGAAAAGGTTATCGAGAAAGCGAAGCTGTTTTTGGATGGTTATGTTAAACTGTTAGGGAGTAAACCGTTCTTCTATGGTGACCGGTATGTTTCTTTTTATTTCAGCTTCAACGGGACTTTGGTATTCACAAAATGATGGTGGTATATCCAGTCCCACTGCATTGGATATTATCTTCGCAGGACATATCCATTTGTTGAAGAAATCACTACCTGATCCATTCTTTCACACACTCCTCACGGAATCGTATCCGACACTACTGTCACACCATGACCAAATCTACGACTCAGCTTTCCCTACTCCACTCTCCTTCCCTCCAACAACTACACAATCTCAATCATTCTTATCTCTATTTGGTTGGCCTCGTTGGTCATACTTGAGATCGCCCACTCCAACGACGTCGAAGAAATTGGTGTCGAAGGATGATGAGAAGAAGTTTGCCAGAGCAAGATGGATATTCTTTGGTGCTAGTGCATTTGCATTCATTGGATATTTCTATGTGATTGGTTTGCCTATCGCAGTAGCGGTTCTGAGGAAACAGGGATATATCATAGAGGAAGAGGATGGGGGGGAGGAAGAGGAGGGAGGCGAAGAGGAGGAGGATGAAGGCGAAGAAAACGGAGAAGAGGGAGAGCAAGGTGTGTTTGAGGATGACGAGGAAGAAGAGGCGGAGGCAGATGTCGTGTAAAATGGGGGGATGCACTGAACACTCCTCTTTACAGCGAATACTCTAGCTCAGCTTTATTTACTCTCGATCTTTAATGCATCCAGCTCTGCTACACACTGCTCCATTTGAACTGCATAATGCATTGAAATTGAACGCGAATCGTCACGTGATGGATTCGGTAACGCCGGACCGGGAGATCTTCAGAGATGACGATGAATCTGCTTGTCTCAGCTTGCGAAAATCTCTGTTTCTCATCCCAAACAACCACAATGGCTCCAATCCGTCTTCGTCATCCAAAGGGAATATCTACAATCCAGGTTGACTTGGAACAATTCACAGTCTTAGATCTTCAGCAAGAAATCTATGCATTGACCGAGATACCACCTTCGCTTCAAGAATGTATGTTATTTTCTCGATTCATTCTGTCTAGATTTTGCTCAACATGCAGTTGATTATCATTGAAAGTAAAAGCAGGATATCCCCCTCATAGTTTGACTCTCATTCCTGAGCTTCCCCTAGAGAGTTTAGGTCTTCAGAAAGGCGAACAACTTATCGTTTCTCAACGGGCAGGCACATCGGCACCACAGCCGCCAGCCGTTGCTGCTTCACCCCCTCGTTCAACAGCGACCCAATCGCAGCAACCGACAAGACAAGGAAGTTCGAGAGCGACTTCCGCGCCCGCTAGCCAGAGCTCTGGTCCCGATTATGTAGAGGTTGAAGGAGGGTACTTGATACACAGAGTGAGTTTCTGTTTCATCCTTTGTAGTCGTATGCATGCTTAGATCTTGTTTTTCTCGATGACAAGATTGTCCCAGACGATAACTCATGTCTATTTTCGTCTATTGCACTTCTCTTCGAACAGGACCAAAATAAAGCTCCACAGATAAGAAAGAGTGCGCTTCATTCCTGTCATTCCTCCGTTCAATACCCCTTCATATCACTAATCACCATCATCAATACCATAGTTGTTGCAGATGAGATCAGAAAAGATATGGTGACGTGGTCAGATGCCATCCTAGGGTAAGTACATCTACTCGCGCATATTCGCATAAAATATACATATGCTCGATTGAACATTGGGAAATTGTTTTCAGACGACCACGAGATGATTATATTGCCACAATCCTCAAACCCTCAACATGGGGAGGGGCCATCGAACTAGCAATCCTCTCATCACACTACTCAACCGAAATCTCTTCCATCGACGTCGAAACAGGACGAATAGACCACTTCGCTCCTCCACCTTCAAGCTCTTCTGGAAACCGCGTCATATTGATATACAGTGGAATTCATTACGACGCTGCTACTGTTGCTCCTATACTCGATGCACCAGCAGATTTTCATCAAACATTGCTGCCGATCATGAGTGGGGAAGGGGAAGATGATAAGGACCCTTATTTGGTTGCTGCGAAAACATTGGCGGATAAGTTGAGAGCGAAGAGAGCGTATACGAATACTGCTACTTTTGATTTGAGGTGTCAGGTGAGTAGTAGTGTTTCGAAAATGGTGTTTTTTATGATTTTCTGAATGGTTCTGTTAGGTTTGCGGTCAAGGTTTGAAGGGAGAGAAAGAAGCCAGAGCGCATGCAAGCCAAACCGGTCATGTTGATTTCGGAGAATATTAAATATGAAAGAGCATAGGAAGAATAAAAGACGGAACAATCAAGATAATTGTATAGTACTGTAACTGTATTCGTACTGTTGTTTGTTGTCCATGAATGAACGAATGTTGTTAAATGCTACTGGAATTTGACTTCGAATTTGACGATGGCCTCTCTCGGGTCGTGGAGATTGAGCGCTAACACGTAAATGTCCCATCGCAACATCCATCCGAACTTCCTCACACCAGCTGGCACTTTTCAATACTTTACTCCTTCGTCGACGCGTCTTCACTAGCTCTTACCTTACGAAACGGATTTTGATACCCTTTAGAATCAGATCATTTACCAATATCATGCCACCGAGGAGAGCAATCACCGCTAGTACCTCTTCTTCCACATCTAAACGGAAACGCGTCGAAGAATCTGAGGACGAAGATGAAGACAGACATCTAGATACTACGTCGAATAAAGATGGTTCAGATGACGATTTTGTCGTGAAGGCCAAACCTACCAAAGCTGGAGCTAGAACTTCCTCTACGAAAGCCAAGTCCAAGGCGAAAACGAAGGTTGCCAAAGACAAAGAGGAGGAGGAGGAGGACGAATCTGAATTAGACGAAGAAGAAGAATCGGATAAACCTCAACCTAAGAAGAAGAAAGCCAAAACTTCAACCTCTCAACCTTCCAAAGGCAAAGGAAAAGTCATCAACTCTCAACCTACTAACAAAGTTCTCCCCGTCAACATCGTATTTGATAAAAAGAAGGAAGGATGTTTGAGAGTTTCTACTTGGAATATATGCGGATTTAATAGTGCTATGAAAAAGGGATTCAAATATTATGTCGAAGCTGAGGATGCTGACGTTATTGTTTTGACGGAGACCAAGGTATGTATTGTATTCTACTTCATGATTGAATTTGTTGTTGATAATGGAATTTTCAGGTCAATGATCCCCCTATGGAGCCTGTGTTAACTTCTAGATACCCATACCGATATTGGTCTATATCGGACAAGAAGGCTTATTGTATGTATAGTCTAGTATAATTCTTCATTTTTAGTTTCCCAGAGGTTGTTGCTAATGATCCCCTGTTTGATTCTAAAGCAGGAACAGCCATACTATCCAAAATCAAACCTCTCAATGTCGATTATAAGCTCCCCAACCATCCAGATCCTAAATACGTCAAAGGTAGAATCGTAACCCTGGAATTCGAAGGGTGTTTTATTGTGGGGACGTATACTGTTAATGCTGGAACTGGGCTAAAGGTTAGTCTCAGTCACTATATATTCTTCGAATTTTATTCAAACATGGGACTATATACACAGACTTTGGACGAGAAGAAATTATGGAATAAACACTTTGAAGCTTATATACGTTCGTTGGATGAGAAGAAACCAGTCATATGGACGGGTGACCTCAATGTTGCTCCTACTGAACTAGGTTCGTTCGAATTTCTATCACTTTCTCTAATCCTCGTTCGTTCATCACATTATAATCATATTTACCGCCTGTCGTATAGATCTTACTAATCCGAAACCAAACTGGAACAAAACCCCAGGATATACAGAAGCTGAATGTTCTTCGTTTGCTAGAGTCTTAAATGGCGAGACCGAGACCGATGCTGGTGAAGACTCAGAGGGAGGAGGAGGGAAGTTTGTTGATGTATGGAGAAAGCTGCATCCTGAAACGAAACATTATACGTATTTCTCGTATAGGTTCCAGTGTAGAGAGAAAGGGATTGGTTGGAGGTTGGATCATTGTGAGTTTGTTCTCTTTACTAGTCCATTGCTTGTTGCTTTTGCCTTTGCGTTACTTCGTGGGTTGCAAGAAGAGTTTTCTCCATCGATGTCACGGAGGGCTCGTTGAACCCTCGTTACATGATTATTCTACTAGGTTTTGCAGATGGTTGAGTTGATAACGTACCGTTGCAAGAGTGCGGGTGGACGTACAGTCGTTGCTTCTATTCCGGTTTTCAAAGAATTTGACTTGGGTTATGTTTTGTGTCATTCTTGAAACCACAAGACCCACCTCGTGTCGCTCTTCCTTTCCACATCTTGTTCTTTTCTTTCCTTCTCTCATTCATGATATCTGAATGACGATTGTCTTTGCGTGCTTATCATATGTACTAACCACCTTTTCATCTCATCTCTCTAGTCGTCTTAAGCGAACGTTTAGTCAATCGTGTCAAGCTATGCGAGATTCGAGACGAGATTTATGGTGCTTCTGATCATTGTCCGGTGACATTAGAGATCGAAGGAGAACTTTGATCTATGATTTTTTTTATCGAAGAGAGTCGTGAGTTCCCATCTACCTCCATTATCTAACTTACTTTGGACAATTATTTGAAGCTAACGCTGTTTTCCTTTCATAGGATTTTCACGTTTAGTCCTTTTGCGCTTGCGCTTGGCACTGTCTATTTATGTGTGTACAAGTATCGATTCTATGATACAAATGCCATAATCGATTTAAAACATGGAGATGATGCTGCGCCTCATGTTCTTCTTGAACTCAAGTTTGCTCCCACTCTCCCATCGACATACCGACAAGAGCAATTAAGTACCTCCACCCTTCTGTTTATCTTTGTGAAGCTCTCCCGCTCGCTTATCATGTTCTCGACTGACGTATGTTTCCCGCTTGGAAGACCGGGACCGACATGCGGGCGTTCAGTATGCAGAAGACATTCACATAATGTGGAGTTTAGTGGAGAGTCGAGAGGGAAACGGCTGGTGCAGGTGATAAATTGTTAACGGGGACCCTAGAAGCGAGCCTCTGTCTGTCACCGTGGCGATGATGGTGATGACGAGGACAGCAACTGGAGTTCTGCTACTCGACGAGCTGCGGGCTGATCACCGCCACGTTAGCGTATGGCCGGTCTTTATCTTTGTGTGGTATTTTATTCTGAGGTGCTCGGTACGTCATTCTATGTTTTCGGGGGAAAGACCGGAGGCACTAGAACTGAACGAAATTTGATGGCTGCTGCGGTGGAATGAATAGCCTTTGAACGAATCCCTCTCCAGAAAAATATAGGAGCAGATGGGAAGACGAGCACTGGACGCGACCCAGTCTTATACTTGCGAGAGCTTGCGAGTCGACTCCAGTCTCAACCTCCCACCCTCACCGTTCGCTGTTTCACCCTTTGTCGAGCTTCGTCAGCGAAATAACTGCCATCAACCTCTCTTTCCATATTTTCAGGGGAATCTATCCACTTCCGCCAAAGCGTCCACAAAAAGACGCTGGAATCTGGTTGATGTCGCTTACCCAATTCAGCCGCCCTGAAATTCCCACGCTGCAGAGCATATCTTCCGTCGATTCCAACAAATCGACTCGCTTGGTCTCCCCCTCACAGACAAATCACTGCACCAGCTGCGGAGCGGCCTGGCGCATCCCCCCGTCTACATCTACTTTGTTATAATCAACCCTCCACACATACCCTGGCTCACCTCCACTTGCAACTCTACTCATGTCGCAGCATAAAGACTATGGCAATGCCCACCATTCATTGCACCTGAATATAAAACAAGAGGATGCCTACGAGAAGGAGGAGTTGGGTGGTATCGTTGGTGAACCTCAGAACGCAGTGCCTTCTGTCTGTGGCATGCCATTGAAATACGTCTCGTAAGCCACACCCCTTCCTCACCAGCCTCAACCACTCCTCTCATTAACTATATCAATATCACAACCTGCTCCAGACTTGTGACTCTGGCAGTCCAAAACGCAATGCTCACGCTCATCATGCATTACTCTCGTGTATCCGCTGCACCCTCCGAAACATACTCAGCTGCTTCAGCTGTTCTCATGACCGAACTACTCAAAGGCTCAATCTCACTCTGCGTTGCCTTTACTCGTCTTGATTCTTACTCTCCTCAGTATCTCCCTAATTCGGGTGGCGCTTTCACTTGTGCTTCTCTCTTCAACCCTCGCTTACTCTTTAGTCGGTTCAGGCGACTCGGAAAGGAAGTTTTCAGGTCTGATTGCTGGAAGCTGTCGATACCTGCTATCCTATATGGTAATTTGTTTGATTCTTCGTTCGAGTAACCACGGTAGTGACAATCTTTCTAGTCATCCAAAACAATCTTCAGTTCGTTGCCGTTTCCAACCTCGAAGCGGCGACTTTCCAGGTCAGTTACCAGATGAAGATTCTGACTACCGCCGGATTCTCCGTTTTACTCCTCCGGAAAAAGCTCAGTCCCACCAAGTGGCTCGCATTGCTTTTCCTTGCCATTGGTGTCGGTATCGTTCAGATTCAGACAGGCTCAGCGAAAGCTGTAACGATCAATCATGAGATGAACGCCTTCAAGGGTTTCATGGCTGTCGTCATGGCGTGTTTCACCTCTGGCCTCGCTGGCGTTTACTTTGAAATGGTCTTGAAGAACTCGCAAGGGGATCTTTGGGTGCGCAATGTACAATTGTCGCTGTTCTCCCTCCTTCCTGCCCTTGTCCCTGTTCTTTTTTCAAACACCAATTCATCCGGGAACTTGTTCAGCACCAACCTTTTTGCAAACTTTGGCGTGTGGGCGTGGGCGACAGTTTTGACACAAGTCTTGGGTGGACTGTTGACCGCGTTAGTTATCAAATATGCGGACAACATCTTGAAGGGTTTTGCCACTAGTCTCAGTATCGTGATTTCATTCCTTGCTTCGGTTGCGCTCTTCAACTTCCACATGACGCTCACATTTATTCTTGGATCTACCGTGGTATTGGTCGCTACTTGGATGTACAATCAGCCTGATACGTCATCCTCCGTGGAAGTGGGCAGCGGGATTCATTCGAGGTCTTGGAGTTGGCACTGGCGAAGAAACAACGGAGTTAATGCAACACATTCGGTCTCATCAGTGGAACTTGCGCCAGGTGGCACCCTTTCTCGGCGGGCATCCACTTCATCATTGTCATCAATCTCCTCATTCACCGCCTCCCACTCTCCAAGCAAGTCGTATCCCTCTTCTCCGATCGAGCGAGATCAACCCAAGCTGGGGCTTCTTGATAAGAATGTTCTCGCAAAGAAGTTGGAACAAACTAGGGTCTTTGGCATCATACCGCTCAAGAAAGCTATCGCTTCGAGAGTTGCTTTGTTCAGATCAGCGTCATTCACTTCATCAACATCTGAGCCAACGTTTGCGTATCATCACGTACCGGGTTATGTGTCACAGCCAAACCCTTCATATCCTCCACGACCGTCTAGTTCCCTTTCTTCATATCCCAGCACGCGCCCACCAAGTGCATTATCAGGATCATCTTCTATGTTGACGCTCTCAGAGGCCTCAAGCAGCAATAGCAATGGCTCATCATGACATTCTTCCCGTTACGAGATAGAATAGAAGTCATCATCGACCTCCTCCCCTTTCCTTCCTCCTATCTACTACCTTTTGGGCTAATGCGAAAAGTGAAACGAACACTAACGGGACTGTATTATCATTATTGTTTTTTCCTCTGTTCTCAAACAATGTTTTTCTGTGCGACCTTGTTTGTCCTTTCTTACCTCTCCGTACAATCCTCCTCTTCTCATCCACCATTTGAGTCCAGTCCAATCCATTCCATCATCATTCCATCTCATCCATTCCGTAATCTTTTTTGGACTTGTGACAATATCAATATAAGCTTCATTTTTCAATCCTTCTTTTTAACCCTTTCCTGTCTTTTTTCGCGTATTATATACTACCAACATATTCATTCATACACAGCTATTAGACAAAACTCTTCGTCTTCGTTCTTCACAATCTTCTTCTTCACCTTCGACTTTCAGTCTCAGTATTGGTTTTACTGCTAGTTCAGTCCATTTTTTCGTGAACATTTCCAGCTCCCAACTGACAAAGGATAATTTGGATCCGTTTCAATTTATTCTTGTTTTATGTTTCACTTTGTTTGGACTACTACTAGGAGTGTACACGTACTGAGTACTGGAGTTACTTGACACTTTTATTACATTCTTTTCTTTTTGAGCTGTAGATATGTATATGTTCGTGGTATTACAGTACTTACTCTGAAATGAAATAATTGACAAACGCGAAACTTGGGCTACTGTGTGCTGTTATTTGATTCGCATTCAAGTTCGAGGAGTATGCGTGTGCTAACAGATAATTAAAACCATGTGAAGAGAGGGTCCTATTGTACATATGATTGAAGGTGGCCTTGGCATGCATAGTGTATCCGAACCCCAGATTTCAACTCTCCTCGAGTGTGTTAGTATATATATACAGACCTCCTTCTCATCATTCAAATATATATCCCCGACGGGCATACTCCTCCGTAACTTTGCTAGCCATTAGTAGTATATTGAAACCGACGATTCTCAACGTGCAGCTCGAGTACATGCATGCGAGAAAGGGTATCTTCAATCCAGGACACCGAGACGTATAACCCGTAGTCCACGATAAAAGTCAGATGTAACCTTGAGCAAACGAAAAAGTTCGAGAAATTTCACTCCCTATGTGAAATACACAAAAGCATGCAACAAATGCTATATACAAAAAAAAGGCTTCATATCATTACTTGAATTCTTTCTACCCCCTCTTTCTCCCGAACCTCACTATCCTGGACCCTCCTCTCAATGTACACTTACTAATGATTAGATGAGTGTGTTGATATTTTTTTTGTTTATTGTGCTTTGGTTTGGTTTATGACTTGCTTTCAAGTCCTTTCTTGATAGCTATATTCGAAGATAATATGTAAAGTTAGAACAGTCGAGTCGAAAAAGAGATGTTCGTTGCGTACCTTCACAAGTATCCTTAGCATCACCGAATAACATCTTTGTCCCGGGCATATAGAACATCGGGTTTGGTACATCCGCTAAAGAAAAAGTAAACCAAGAACATCAATCAATATGCAATCCAACACGTTCCAGAAGACGGAGAGGTATAGATAAAGAATCGGACGTACCATATCCACTCGACATTCCTCGTTTCATAACAATAACCTGTTTACTCTTCCAAGCATGTAAAACAGGCATACCAGCAATAGCAGATCCAGGTTCCAAAGCAATAGGATTAACAGTATCATTGGCACCAATCACCAAAGTGACATCTGTATCTGAGAAATCATCGTTGATCTCATCCATCTCCAATACAACTGTCAATTGAGATAATGCATATATCAGTAAAAAAAAAAAAGGGTTCTATGTTGACACCTTGACAAGGTTTATCAAAATCAAAATCAACGTACTATCATATGGTACAGAAGCTTCCGCAAGTAGAACATTGCATTGACCGGGCATCCTGAACAGATGGTCATTTTGGTTAGCACGAGCACATGAGGGGATGCAGATGTAAGATAAGACTTTGACATACCTTCCGGCAACAGGATGAATAGCGAAACGGACATTGATGCCCTTTGCACGCAGCAAATTGACAATGTCAGAGATGGCATACTGCGCTTTTGCCACAGCCATACCATACCCAACGACCTGCGGATTACCCAAAACAAAAATTAGAATTATGGTTGCGGGGAATGTATCATCGGAATTGGGATGGCAGGGGGGGACTAACTGACCAAGATCACATTATCAGCATTAGTGAGTGCTTCAACTGTATCATCAACTGTTGTTTTCGTGATAGAGCCTTCGATTTTGTGTTCAACCGGAGCGTTTGAAGTTCCAATTCCACCGAATAAGACATTGGTGAGAGTTCGATTCATGGCGACACACTGATGAGGAGGGATCCTTAGGACAAATAACGAACTCGATATATAGTGCGACGGAATTACTTACCATGATGTACGACAGGATAGAACCACTGACACCAATGAGTGCACCGACCGATGTCAATAGCGGGTTGTCCAGCATGAAGCCTAGAAGAAGAATACCCATGAGATGAAGTTCCATGTATGGAGTGTACTATATTCTAACCTTCGGCTACTAGAGCAAACCCTGAATATGCGTTCAACACTGTAATGACAACAGCTGTAGAGTATCATTGATCAGCATTTGTTGTAATCCATACTCATCATCAGGAGACTCACGCATATCTGCACCGCCGATTGCTGCAGTCGTGGTGAAACCTTTAATGAAACTCAAAATAGTATTTGCTCCAAGGTATGCGGCTGCGACTATTGGGACTGTTGGTGCATATGTCACGAAGGCAGTCATAGTCAAAACGTTCGCTCCCAAAAGACTTGCATTGATTGCATGTCGACCTGGAAGAACCAAGGGCCTCGAAGACATACGACCCGCGAGCTTCAAGAATGCGACGACAGATCCTGTGAATGTGACACCACCTGGATCAAAGCATCACAGTCAGCTGGAGGAATATAAAGTCGCAAGCAGTTTGGACACACCAATTAAGACACCAAGATAGGCAGTAACCAAATGCAAAGTAGTGGCGTGATCAACACCTCCCAAGACGCTGCCGATACTTGTAAGCACAGCAGCTAAACCAACGACGGAATGCAAAGCTGCGACCATTTGAGGCAATTCAATTGCAGTAATTCTTCGTCCAATAATAGTTCCAATAGTTCCACCAATAGCAGCAACGGTGGCAAATTGCGTGAGCACTTCAGGAGAAAACCCAACTGCGGCTAATGACGCGAGGACACCGGAGCTGACACCTAAAACACCAAGAATGTTGCCTTGTCTGGCTGTGGTTTGTGATGCGAGCCCAGACAGAGAACCTAGAGACACGAATCAGCAAATGGAAGAAAAATTGACATGGACATCATAAGTCCTCACCAATACACAGAAGACTGCTTGTGAGATAGCCAGCTTGAACAAGACCTGACATTCCAGTACTGGCAGCTGCAAGGAAGCCGCCGGTGAAAACAACAGCAGGGATACCATAGAGCCATGAATATTCGGGAGGGTCGGTGGGACGCTTAAACATATCCAGCATGCGCTTCGTGATCACAAAGCCTCCGGCAATGTTTACGGATGCCAGAAGTACAGAGAGTGCACCGAGTGTCTGAGCAAAGGTTCCTGGGAGGTAGCCTCCACCCATCACAAACAATCCACCAACACCAACCAAGCCTGGGAGCATTTCTCAGTAAATCACAATCACATACAACAGCAAATTTGGCGACTCACCGGAAATAGCATTAGTGACAGACATCAAAGGCGAATGCAACGCAGGTGCGACACCCCAGACGACGCGGTAACCAACGAGTGAAGCCAAACCAAAAGTGAAGAAGTTGCTCATGAATGCAGGTCCGGCCAATTTTCCTAAGGCCACTACAGAGCCCATTCCAGCGGTGACGGTTGCAACCTCTCGGGTAGCTTTCTGCCATGGAGTAATGGCCTTGACTTCAGTAGTTTCCTTTGCTGTTGTTGGGGGTGCAACGACAGGAGGAGGTACAGGCTGAGGTGCAGGTGGAATGATTTCTCCGTTATGTAAAACAATTGAACCGCGTACAACTTCATCTTCAAGGTTAATTTGGTAGTTTCCTTTGCCATCACCGATAGACAAAAGGAATTTGGTGATGTTGTTGGAGTATAAAGTCGAAGATTGCGTTGGCAGACGTGAAGGTAAATCCGTGTAACCTAGTTACTTATTAGTACGTGCATAAGGTAACCTCTTCGTTAATTCGATCTCACCAATGACTGTGACACCGTTCGTGATGTTAAGTTCACCAGGTTTGGTAAGTTCACAATTGCCTCCAGTTTCAGCGGCCAAATCAACGATAACTGATCCTTGTTTCATTGCGGCGACCATCTAGAGTATTGTATGAGAAGCGAACTTCCACTGGATACACGAACTACATACCTCTTTGGTGATCAACTTTGGAGCCGGTTTCCCTGGGATAAGTGCCTACATTGAAGGGTGAGTGATATTCTTGAAAGTTAGACATAGCCTCGTACCGTGGTAATGATAATATCGACATCCTTGGCTTGCTCCATGAAGAGCGCCATTTCTGCCTCAATGAATTCCTTTGACATGACTTTTGCATAACCACCTGCTCCATCTCCAGATTCCTTCACGGAAACCTCGAGGAATTCAGCACCGAGAGATTGAACCTGTTCACGAGCAGCAGACCGAGTATCGAAACCACGAACGATAGCACCCATACGTCTAGCCTTAAAAAATCGTGAACAGACAATCATTTAAATATGTAGGAATAATCTTACAGTTGCAATAGCACTCAGACCAGCGACTCCAGCACCAATTACGAGTACTTTACAAGGCGGTATTTTGCTGCCACAGATATCAGAACCCAGATGAATTTCTTCAAACAGGCAAATGACGTACCCAGCAGCGGTTACCTGACCAGTAAGAAAACGTCCGAAGTGATTGGCAGCCTCTAAGACTGCCTTGTATCCAGCGATATTTGCCATAGAACTAGAAATTTCATGAGTACAGACGCTGACTCATATAATACATCTTCACATACCTTAATGCGTCGAAAACTTGTGCACGAGATATACGAGGTATCATTTCCATTGCGAAAGCTGTTGTTTTTCTGGCAGCTAACGCATCTACGATCTCCTTGTTCTGATTTGGGTATAAGAACGAGATAACCGTACTTCCTTCCTTGACCTTTTCAGCCTCCTGTCCGAACACTGGCGGTCGAACTTTCAAGAGGATATCCGATGAACCCAATACCTCATCCCTGTCAACAAGAATGGCGCCGGCGGCTCTATATTGCTCATCGAGAAACTGGGCATGCAAGCCGGCAGATTTTTCAACCAAAACACGAGAGAACCCTTTCTTCAATAGTAGGGCCGTGTTCTGAGGTGTGAGCGCGACACGAGCTTCGTGGGGATAGATTTCAAGTGGTACTCCGACGGTAAGCGATGAATAAGGAACACCTGCGCACAGCAGAATATATATTCAGACAAGAGTTCGAAAGAGATGTCGTTAGACATACCGGGGGAAACATTTTTCACTGTGTCGCCACCATTCGCTACGGCATCCTTCTTCTCGTCCCTCAACAAGGTAGAGCCATGAAAACTACGAAAAGAGATGGAAACTAACGAAGACAGAGTTAGACAAATTCTACAGGAGAAAATAACGCGATGTACCTTGTCTGATATGGCTCAAGGGCAGTCGCTTGATAGAGAGCGATCCCTGGTAGACCAGACAGGCCAGCTTCATGGTGGTTGAGAGAAGACCTCGGCCGACGTTCGGTTAATGGTTGGCAATGGCTAAGGATATATAGTAGTTGCACAGCTGTGGTGCTGGCAGTCAGGAAGCAAGAAGTAGACCGTTGGTCAATCTGGGAGCACGACGGTAGATATCAGACAGCTTTCGCCAACTATATACCGAGGTCCCGTAGAAATACACATCTGGAAAGCTGATCGCATGCACTCTTGAGTGTGCCTTCTAGGCGCCCATAACAACTACGCGACAGTCGCTTCCCCGCATTCGTTCCCACACTTCCCCACACTCCTACACATGGCCTCAAGCGCATAATAACTCATAAAGCTTGTTAAATGAACATAAAATGAAAGCGAAAGGTATGTACATTAGCTCAGGATACATGCAAGAAGAAGAATCCAAAACTCTGACTATAAATACGGTTCTACTGATGGGGAATCGTTGACATTGCCGTCATCATGAATTGCTTCCTCCATCGTAACACACTTGCAAACAATTGGGCGACAGTCTGATGTTCGAAGTCTAGTTCGCATTCCCACTGTACTCGTGTTCAGCTTTGATCAAAGCCTGGGTATGTGGGTGGTTCCACAGAGCATCAACATCCTTTGATGAAATAGGAGGAAGAGGCTTTCGTGGCAGACCACCGTAGCCATACAGTTTCTCCAGCAATGCTTTAGTCCCGGCTACCGATGCCTTAGCGATAGTAAAATCTGCTCTGGCAACAATACCTTGCAGACGTTGCGCCTCTGGCAAAAGCGAAGGCTCCTTTAAGCTAGCTTCTGTTAATTCGAACAACTTCGCCAACGTGTACTGTCCCATGTGTTCAGTGACGCCTGAACAATGTGAAAAAAGACAGTACTCACCGGTGCGACATTGGCTAGTCCAGTGATGGCTCCGTGGCCATTAGCATAAACCGATGGCACCAGGAAATCAATGAAACCACCTAGGACCAGGAATGGTCCAGTACTGTTGCTACGAGGATGGCTTGATATGAAGGATTGTTCGGAGACAGTAGCGCATATTCTTGTCAATTTTCCGACATTCCCGCATCTGGTATGAAACTCAGCCTTCCATAGAGAAGAGTGCAGTTAAGAAAACGAACGTCAGCTTGACGCCGACGAGATTTGAATACTCCGTCGCCAGCTCTGTGATAAGATCGGAGTCCAAGTCAATACCTCCGCTAGCACCAGGATCTAAAACCGGGATTGGTGAGTTTGTTGATGATGTAATGGAATCGGAAAGCATGAAATTTTAACTTACAATTATAGATGATTACAGGAAGTGGACTTTTCTCTGCAACTTCAGCGTAGAAGGCTTTCAGAGCTTCCTTATTGGGAGCAAGGACTCCTGCAAAGTAACCACTCGTGATCACAATGACCGCGTCTGCTCCTGCTTCAGCGGCTTCTTTGCAAAGTTCTACAGTCTCCCTCGTGCTGCCCGTTCCGGTACCCGCAACGATGGGGACGTCTGTAAAACCAGAGGCATCGAGGGCCTTGCGTGTTGTCTTGATGATTGTAGTCCTTTCGGCATGGGTGAGATGGATACCCTCTCCCATAGAACCTATAAGAAGTGGGAGAACACCGGCTTTCGCAAGGCGTACAACATGGGATTCCAGAGGAGCTAGATCTGCATAGAGACGCGATTGAAAGCATGAAACGACGAGAACGGATTATATACATGATCGACACTATACCTAAATCCTCTGTATCAGGCTGGAAGAACGTAGGGATCGGAGCATAGATGCCTGGTTTCAAAGGTCGTATGGTTCTGTTCGTCGACATGGTATGTACAGACCTGTAAAGGAGGGCGTGGAGGGAGATCTAAAGATGACACGGCCAGTATATGAACCAATCTGAAGACGGACTTCCGAGCTCGGACCGGGCGTGCCATGCGATCGACACGGTCGGGCCGTTCTCGGAGAACTGTTGACAGTTTTCTCACATGCAAACTCGACGGCTTCAAATCATGCCAGGGTTCGGCAGCTAGATTTTCGCTTAGGACATACCTACCTGAAATGCATTCCTATCATATTCCTGAGGTCGAATGTGGGGATGCACTCTATCTTATTTGAGCAGCCCAGATGTCACAGAAACATGGTCTCTCTGATGTGGTTTCTAATTTCGGGATGTTGGGTTTAAACAGCGGCCGTAATGAAGACGACATACACTCACCATCAGCGACAATAATCCATATCCAACCATTTGGAATGCAATCCAGGTCATCCGGAATTCATTCTTCGCTGTCGGTGCCTCTATCACGTATTCTGCGTTAGAGATTGAAAGCCTGGGTGAAATCATGTGGCGAAGTGTTTTGTCGCTCTCTGGAAATGTTTGGAGAATTCTAAATCCGAGTTGACCCCACACCAAGGGTGGACTCTGGGATTGCGAAGCGAGCTATCTTTTGTTTATTGTATTAAGACGTGGGGTCTGAATAGGTCACATAGTTGGGGACATTCGCTCCGAGTTAGCCCCGAGTGTTTGAGAAACTCCAGAACAGACTTAGTTGAAACAATGATACTGGGCTGTTGAATGAAGAAGACACGAGAATAGCATTCTGCGAAACGGATCTGATTTTCAGACATCAGCTATCTGCATAAAATATTGAGGCGGAATGAACCTTGTTTATGATATTCTCAGTCCATCCTTGAAGGACTTCTGAGACGTAAGCACGCCTCCAATTATTCTATTGAGGGAATCATCTATCATACAACACTGCAACAAATCGTCAGATTACACGCATATATTGATGAAAGAACTGCTCGCCTTCATATGGTGAGATGCAGGATTCTATACATGCGCAAAGAAAGAATTTGAATAAGACGACATCAGACATGGAAATTGATACATTGGGACACATACCTATGCGAAAATGATATTAACAAGGAATTGATTCTGAAAGATGAGCAAACTGGGCAGATCGTCAAAGAGAGTTCCAACCGCAGATTTCCACCGTTACGTTCTGTCAATTCACCACTTCTAACTGTTCCATAACTTCACGTTCCCATTCTCTCCAACCGTCGGCATCTGTGTCCCCAGGATTTTCCGCAGCTTTAGTGAACACCTCCCACGGAACACATCCTCTGTCTTCTGGACTTGAAGGTTCCAGCACAAAGCGACCCTGTCGTGCACGGGTAAGAGTGACGACATGAGCTGCCGAACCTAACGCGTGTCCTAGATCATGTACAATGGAGCGGACGTATGTGCCTCCGGAGACCTTCATGACCAGTTCGAAAGCTATTGGAACATCATCTGCTCCGGCCTCGCTGTCTGGCTGATCCTCAACATGTACGTCTTTTTCAACACTCTGAAGTGCCTTTTCTACAGCCTTCTTTTGTTCTTCGGTGAACTTCTTCTCAGGGTAGCGGAAGTCGTGGTCACCGCCTAGCCACTTGCCTATCTCGAGGGAGTGGATCGTGACCTTGCGTTTTTCAATCGGTCGAGGGAGTGCTATGCCCTCCCGTGCATACTCGTATAATGGTTTTCCGTCCATCTTCAGGGCAGAGAATCTACAGTACATTGATGAGGGCGCATCGACAAATTTTAGAGGAGATATATGTACATACATTGGCGGTGCTTGCATAATTTCTCCTCTGAAGGCTTTCAATGCTTCCTCTACTTGTTCACGAGTGACATGCTTCCACGGTGCAACTCGCACCTGAGCACCTTCACTGTCATATGAATCAGTCTCGCAACCTAGCAGACATGTCGTTCTATATTCCTGTTTAGAGACTGTGTTAATAAACGCCTTCAAATTCACAACTATGTGATGTCAATTTACCTTTACACAATCCAAAAACTCAGTCAGCTTCTTCGTCCCTTTTCCAATCCCGACCACTAAAAACTAAGTATGAACTTTTGACACGGACAATGATGCTTGTCATGACGAACCAAGTACACCATCTGCTAAAGGATCTAGTGTTCCTCCTTGACCAATCTTGACTGCCTCTCGCCCATACTTTCCATGTTTCTTCCGCTTTCCCTTGCCTTGATTATCTTGAGCAGCCTGTAGTTTCGATTCCTCCACGAACAAACGGGAATTTACGACCAGCTTCTTGATGTCATTGACCACTGACATTGAAGTTGGTCCTGATGGTTTGTAGACTGCAAACAGCCCGGACTGGGGCAGACTTGCTGGAGCCTTTGGCATCCTTTGAAAGATCGGTTTTCGAATGTAGCGGAGTATGGTTGAATATGAGAGCGAGGATATCTTCAGCCAGAGTTCGAGTTTTCAAGAAGAAAGTGATAGTAATGTAAAACGCAACAACAAAAAGGCGCCAGCAGATTGACTTCAAAATGTGATGCGGCATGCCAAGCGGATCTGTGATTGAAACTTTATCTCTCATTGTCCGAATATTTTACACCTGCATGATTCCAACCTTGCTTAGGATACATGGACTAGAATTACACTCCAGCATCATACATAACAAATAATACACTTGTTTCCACCTCTCACTCAAGGGTCCTCATCGATCCACTTCGCCTGGCCAAAATGAAGTCTGATATTAACTCAGATACGAAGGTTACATATGATACCGAATGCACTTACGAATACTCTGTGGTGGAGTTGTGAACCAGTCTTATCTATAAGCTCTACCTCTTCTGGGGTAAGATCGGGTATAGTCTCGACATCAAGGTACTCTTGAAGTCGTTCGGGCCTCTTAGTTGTTCTATAAAAATCGAAGTATTATTAGCTTCGTTGTAACTAAGTCGGCGGGTAGAATGTCGTACGTGATAGCCACAATGCCCTTCTGGCGGAGCCATACTTGAAGAACTTGTCCAGTGGTCACTGGTTTACCACGAGTCTCGCCAAGTCTCTTCGCGAGTGACTCTAAAACGGGTTTGAGTGGACCATCAGGAACACGAGCAACTGGTGTCAACCCTCCGAATGAAGTGGTAACAATGTTGTGTTGCTTTTGGAACTCGATGAGGGGTTCAGATGCTTTGAATACATATGGGTGGTATTCGATCTATAAATATTAAACGAAGTCAGTATATGCGTGAAAATGAGCCTTACACGACGTACCTGATTGACGGCAGGTACCACAGTTGCGCCATCCAAGATCTCCTTCAATTCCTGAACTCTGAAGTTGGAGACACCGATACTCTTCGTGAGTCCTTCTTTCTTCAGGTCCTCCAATTGCTTCCAGACATCCTTAAGGTTGGTGTGCGTCTTCGGGGTATGAATCAAGAACAAATCGACATAGTCGAGTTTCAACTTCTTCAAGGACTCGACAAGGGTATCCTTCACAGTTCCACCAGCTGGTACGGTGTTGAGCTTGGTAGTCACGTAGAACGAAGACCTGGGAAGCCCAGACTGTTCGATAGCATCGCCGATCGATGCTTCGTTTCCGTAGACTTGTGCACCATCGAGGTGATGAATACCAGCCTTTATGGCGGTAAGAACTTCGGCGGACACTTCTTTATTGTACAAAGCCGTGCCAGTACCAAAGGCGAGCCAAGGGATGGTAGTGCCATCGTTGAGGGGGAGCGTCAATCTAGCAGACATTGTACCGAGAGGGGATATGTAAATGTGGGTAGGATCGAGGTGAGATGAGAAAGGTTGTCGAAGAATTGCGAGCTTATATACGAATGGAGTACCCAAGTCACGACCTCTGCTGATAAGATGGAAAGATATTGGGGTCAGAATTAGAGTGACATCCGCGAAAGTTTGTCATTCTGTGTTAGAACCTGAATAAGGATGGATGAAAATAGGCTGGTTGGACCCACGTTGCGACGAAGGATCTGCAGGTGGTCTGCCGCAAAAATCACGACAATGCTTTAACTATGGCATACCTTGTGGGTTAAAATACGCACATTCTGTAGCGCGAAAGCACGACATAGCGATAACATTTATAAAAGCCGGTCAATGAATGAATGTCGTCGTTACTTAGCGCAACGTTGGCGTCGTTCTGGGCGCTCAGCTATCTCTCAATGTAGAGTACATCAAAGGCCTGCCCCTAAGTAGATTCGCAGGATATAACGTTCTCCCAGCGTGAATACGACCTCCCATCTTTTAACAACTACTTACAGGTCCTCCACATGTTGGCTCGTCTTCTGACTCTCACGTCGTGGCGACTCTTCATCTTATAGGGCCTCAGAGCAGTCTTGCACGGTGCACTCTTTGGCCGGTTGTCCTGGTTCTCACCCAAGTGGAAAATCTGGTCACCTCGTGCTTCCGACAACCTACTCAATGTACAACGATGTATTGTCACTAGCCTCCCAATATCATCGTATCTGCTATTGCATACATAAGTGTGAACAGTAAGACCACTTATTGAAGTAATATTAAGGATCTTGAATCAAGCTCTGATTCAGAATCTGTATAATTGGATAGATGTTTGATTGTTATAATTTGAACTTGGGATGCACGTCACATATGTCAAGGATACGTTCTTTCCAATTAGTTACTCCTCGTAAGTTAACAGCTGAAAGAATATTAATACAGCAACTTGGATGTATGTTGATTCAGATGTTCTTGAGGAAACGCACCTGACAGGCAGATGTACTTAATATAGACATAAGATTCAAGTTTATGGGTGCGAGCTGTTCGTTTACAGCGACAATCTTGGTATTGTATGCATGTCATACTATAGTACTGATAGTAACGGTAAGTAACTGGCGCTGAACTTGGTAAAAATTCCCTTACTGGATAGAAATCCGATCTGGATCTTGCCACGTGCGCACCTCTCTGATGTGTTGAACTTCGAACTTGCAGTTATGCTTGGTGCCGCCTTGGGACTTGGACTCGGACACTTCCTTTCTGTCCCCTCCAGCGAGACCTTTCTTCCCTTCAGCAGCTATTGCAAGTTAGCTCTTCCTCAAGACATTCATTTATTCCCTTGGCGTCTTTGTTCGTGTTCTCGGGTGTTTGAGAACCTCTCTCTCTCCGTCAATTTCAATCAGTTCAACTACCGGCGAGACTCTGTTCTTTTACCCGACATTGGGTGCTTAGCCCTAGTGGCAACGTCCTAGACCCTTCACAAAGTCTTCATTATGATCACCCATAGAGGGTTTTCTGCCTGGATATCTTCTGAAGGTCGAAACTTGCCGACCTTTGAACCCAATGTAGACACCACGGAGAACAAGATCTCTTGCTGGGTTCCCAGTGAAGAAGGAAAGGTGTGTTCAGCGAACTTCAATCCCTCTGTCTTATACTTCTCAATCTTGACTGTAGGCATTTACCGTTCATTGGCAAGATCATGGTGGAGGCATTGACACGGCTGCTTACATCTACCTTGACGGATACATCGTTCCAGGACAGTTTCTTTATGGTGATGGGAGGGGAGAGAGGAGTGCCGTCAGAGTTGAGAATGGTAAAGAGCGACTATTCACATTTGCCAAACCGGAGGTTGTACAACCGCAATGTGAGTTGACTAAATCCTGCTACTTGTACTGCTATTTGACATAATGTGAAGTACGAAAAGTGTCTGGTAAAGGCAATACTCGGAAAGGAGAAACCGGTATCATTATGCTCAAGATCAAACAAGTGAAACGTACTCGCTCGCATGAACCTAACAAACCCCAGGCTCCTCCGAACACTATCGCCACTGGTCGTCGAAGCCGTACGGAACCTTGCATAGGGTAAGTATATCATCTTGTTCTTAGTACGCCACTACTATATGATGGGGCCAGATTCGGACCTGCACGAACAGCACGGCCTCAGAAGAAGAGCTCTTGGTATTTTGAACCATATGACTCCAATAACCCAGGGGACTATGTCACGTTTGTGTTCCGGTACCGTTCACCAGGTATGGTTTACTCCTAAACCTAACCCATCTGTTGACCTATCACTCTCCTAGATTTCCTGATTGATCAAGGAATCGCATCTGAATCTGAGCTGGAGGAGTTAGTGGAAGGAAACAATGACGAACACGAGGATGAAGAAGCGACACCAGCTCCTAGTGATTCCCTCGCGCCACAACGAACGGCTTCCGGGACACACAGTAAAGTTTCCCCATTGACACCCAGTCCAAGCCCCAGTCCTAATTGGACCAACATAAGTCTCAGCCGAGTAAGTTCACATACATTCAAATACTATCGCCACCCTCCTGACCGCGGGTCTTGAAGACATCATCAGCATCTTACGGAGCCTTCCCTTGGGACTCAACTCAATCCACCAATAACGACAAGCCGGACGCAAAGAGTTCATTTTAACGTGCTTACGATCTACTATGTTTGTTTCGCTCGATATTGTGCACGAAGCGAGTCTTCTCAATGCCCGATAGTGAGCTCATATGCCGCTTTCTTTTCGATCCTACCTATGCCGCTTTCCCTTGCACTCGTGTTGTTCATTTTGCTAATCATGGTTAACCTCAAAGCTGTCTGCTTGCTTTTCATGTATCTTATCATGTATATCGTTTCTTCGCTTTCCCCCTGCTCTGTAAATACATCCAATTGTTACATCGTACAATCTGTCGTGCGCGACGCGAAGTGTGCGTGACCGTGTATCGACGCTGAGAATAAGCACGTGCACACTGACGCAAGGCTTGTGATCGCGCTTCTTGGATCTGCGGCACTGTTCCAGCCATCTCTCTCAATTCTTATCCTCATCATGTCATCTCAAGCACGTCTATCCGCACTCCCAACATACCAATCTACCTCTTCTTCTCGTCTGAAATCACTGTACTCTGATTTCCTACGACAGAAACATTCCAATCCTACATCATATGCATCCAACGTCGAGTGGTGGCGTAGAACGCTTGAAGCTGTTGTTCTGAGAGGATGGCAATCAAGTTCGAGTACAGATTCTTTGACTTCGGACAGATTAATTCTACACGCATCCGGACCAACCTTTTCAGAGGAGTTTCGATTTGAGGGTGTTGGTAAACCATTGAGTTTAGCTGGAGTAATCGTAAGCAAATCGTTTATCATGCATTGCAATAATTCCAAGAAGTTTTATACTCATTAAGAGTTTGTACTAGCAAAGGCTGAACTCTGCGAAGAGAAAGCATACTTTCCATTACAACAATTTTTAAACGGCACACAATCTATATATGATCCAGGATGGCTCCCACTCCGTATAGCTTCGTTCTTAGTCGGCAAACCGCTCTGGTGGGCCTTGGAACAATTAAATATCGTCAATCCAGAAGAGCATGTTGGAGGACATGCTAGCGACACGGAACGATGGCGGAAAGTGAAGGGAGATTATGTGGTCTTGAGTTTATTGGAGAAAGCTGCCGATGCTGTCCTCCAAAGACAACAAAGTAAAGCGGGGTTATCACTGGCTGATTCCCTTTACAAGTTTGATGGTTTCAAGACAGAGTTTGCTGGGATTGCTTTGCCTGGTGTCACACTATCCGATACAGATATGCGGGTGCTATTGAAACATCTGGAGCGAGACAAGAAGGCAGTTATCGTACGGGGAGAGGTAAGAAACCACACAGATGAGTCTTCGATGAACAATTTGAATGACTTTGAATATTTAGGCAATTAAGTTTGTAGAGCAGGCAGACTCTTCAGAGTTAGATGTCTCAGCTGTTGATACGGGTGTTCTGGAACTGAAGACAGGTGTGGAGAACTTGCAAGCCCAAGTTGACAATATTCAACGTCAAATAGAAGAGTAAGCTCTTCATTCACGCATGTATTACAGCCTTCTAATTCAACCACCTTCAGCACAACTGAGAAGACTTCATTCGCACTTCGACGGAAACAAAAAGAAGTAGCATTGAGTTACCTTCGTTCTAGGAAATTATTACAGGATATTCTGAAGAAGCGGCTTTCATCCTTGGAAACTCTGCACGCTGCGTTGATTCGTGTTGAACAGGCTGCTGGCGATGTCGAGGTATGTTGCTGCTTAATGTCAGATTGCGAAGCATTATATTGATGTTTCGAATGCATAGATTATGAAATCGTACGAGTCCTCAACTGCCACTCTCCGCGCCATCCTTTCACATCCCTCACTTCAACGAGAGAAGATAGAAGAAACAATGGATGCAATGAGTTCAGCTCAAGCTGACTTCAAAGAAATTGACGAAGCCATTCAACTCGGGAATACCATGGCAGAAGCTGAGAGTGGTATCGATGATGCCGAGTTACAAGCTGAGTTAGATGGATTAGTCAAGGCTGTGGAGAAAGAACAAGCGGAGGAGAAAGAGAGAGCGCAAGCTGCAGAAGCTAAGAGAGTTTCAGAGAAATTGGCTTCTGGAGAACTCAAAGTACCAACTCATCTTTCGAGAGCTTCGGAGGAAGATTCATGGACTGATCAAGAGATGGATGAAGAGTTTCAAAAGGCAAAAGTTGAAGCTAATCCAGTCCCCGTCAAGTGAATCAGGAATGGGATGAAATGTATGTCTTGGGGGTTCGAACTTGTGTTACTTACGACTTGTTAACGACTGCTTTACTCACGAACATGGAATGCTTGCATTGGATTTACCATATTTTATGATGATTAGAGGATGTGCTGGGAGATTAAATACACCATTATAGATACAATATAGAGTGGTAAAAGATGCAAATCTACATCTATGAAAATTAGTGTGATGTCTATGGTTGCGGGTCTACGAGTTTGCTCATGAATGCTCTAACGCCGTCTTTCTCAATACCCTGTTTCCGTTGAAGATAGTCTACTTTTCCTATCCGGATCATATAATCCATAGATACTGTAGGTAGGACTTCGGTAGTCGTTGTAGGCATCTGGGTTTGCATGGGAAAGAGCCATCTGTGCCAACGATGGCATCGGGGGTGGGGAAGGAACCCTAGGTGGTTTATCGTCCGCCTTCTTCTTCACAGCAGGTTTCAGATTGGATTTAGATGACGAATTAAGTTGCAGAGGAGCAGTCTGACTATGATTGATCATCCTGTTGGAAGGCATAGAGACAACACTTTGGAAATCGGATCCCATCATAAGATTGCCTAGTCTTGCACTTGTCTCGAAGGTCGGACTACCAACTTGACTGAACATTCTTTGATGACTTCCTAAGTTCCTGCTGAGTCTTCGGTCGCCGGCGAGAGTAATAGAATCGTCAGGATAGAGCGTAGGTTGAGGAGATGGTGGCGGTGGTGGCGGACTAGCAAGACCCATCGCAGAAGTTAGAGCTTTCGTATCTCGCTCCCTTCGTTCCTCTGATTTCGTGTGTGAGAGCGGAGGAAGAATATACTGCGAGGCTCGATTGTTGGCTTTCAAGAGAGACTGCCTCCTGGCCGCGTTGAGAGCTTCATTTCTTGAGTTCATAGCAGATAGAGTATTATTTGACCCTCGAAGAGCGCTCTGAGTAGCCGGCGTATACGAAGCTTTGACAGGAACACGACCTCCTCCAGTCTTTAAAGGAGTATAGCTGGCTTTGGGCGGTGGAACAGGAACAATAGGGGAGAATGTATCTGTGCCTCCGTAAAGTTCTGTATGTTGATTGTCGGAAGTATCAAGCCCTATAACACTCTGCCTAGCCTTAGCATTGGACGGAAAGGTGGATTGTCTTCGGGCTGTTGCCTTCGGGTTGCTTCGTTGGAGCACAGATTGACCGTCAGCGGTAAGTGGAGAGCTTCCACCGCCGAGTGCAACACCAATAGAATTATACGTAGTGGGTTGAGGAGAGGTTGGATATATCGACATAGACATGGCAGACACACGATTAGCAGCACGATTCAAGGCATCCTGAAGTTGCGTCTGAATAGGTTGAGAGACACGCTTTGTGGGATGCTGAGGAGCCGTTGTACCGTATCCTGTGAAGGGGTATAGATGCGCATCTGTTGCCGTTACTGGTTCATTCCTCAGTGGAGATGGAGGTTGCTTCAATTTCTCGACAACGTTGCCAGGCAAATCTGGCCTAGAGAGAGATTTGTGAGGATATTGGGTCCAATTCCACAAGATTCCGTTGCTACCTGGTCTGGCCGAGGTCCGTTCTTTCCCGCCAAACAGTGATTCCTCATCTCCTTCGATCTTTGTATCCGAGTACTCCTCTTGAAGTATTGGCAAGGAAGGAATTGGATGAGTCCGCTTCTTGGGCCGCATGCAACGCCTCAGCAACAAACAGCTTATCAAGAACAAGAAGAATCCCCCCACAGCCAAGAGAACAATAGCCAGAACAGACATATGTGAGCTATGAGTTGCGGAGACGGCACTCGAGTTCAGGTCAGATGAAGGGCTTGGGGATGTAGTTCGAGTAGGAGTTGTGGTGGCCGTTGTAGCAAAAGAGGCCAGTGGGGGCAAGGGAGAAAAGCCAGGTGTAGGAGAAGTAGCAAGAGTGGCGGAGGGTACAACGGGAAGGATGCCAGTGTGGAAGTTGCTAGGTGGAACGGTCAACGTAGTGGGTTGGGCGAGTACCGCATGATTGTTTCCATTGGGTGCAGGATTTGGTATATCTTTCATATTAACGTCAGAACCATCCTTCGCGAGATTTTTCGACATGTTTTTCTGCCTAGATCTGGACTTTGAGCCATTACTTGTGGACTTAGGCTTTGTATTGTGAGAGTTCGCCTCGTAATCTGATGCTTTCTGTTTCGTTTTATGCGTCCTGTAGGTCTTGTTTGATTTGTTGACACTGCTCTCGCGTTCTAGAAGGGGGTTTGGGACCAAAGTAGCCATCCTGATGGAAAGAATGTGGTAGAAAAAGAATGTGTAACCTGCAAAAGCGTGCGTCCAGCGCAAGAAAGAGCTGAGCAGACGACGCAGACTAAGGTGGAGAGACGAGTGACTAGTTTGCAGAGGATCGCAACTGTACGCCTGGAAAAGACCAACTTCGCATCACGAGACCGCGTCACGTAATTAGACGCCCAGCGTCAACAGTTCGCCACAAACTCAATTTACAGCCGCGACACTCTTACGTTCATTTCAGCAACCGCTTCTCTGCTACTGTTCTCATTGTCTCTTCTCCCCTTGACGTGATCTTCAACGATCTGCAGTGTTGCAACAAAACTTCGCTTGGTTTTGCATGGTTCCGGAGAAGAAAGCTAGATTGTTACCCCGCAAGCAATAGGTGAGTTCTCCCTTCCATTAGCATCTGGCCTCAGGGTCCTTCAACTGATGACAATCAACCTTTCATTTGCAGACAAGATTATTTTATCGCCTTTGTTGATCTCCGAGTCTTAAAGCTACGATGGACGGCACCATGTAAGACCTATTCTCACTATCCCAGGATTAATATCTAAATTGTGTGGGACAAGCAGTGACGAGTCGCAGGCCACTCAGTTAATTGAAAGCGTCCTCCACCCGGTAAATCACACCACACTATTGCCAACTCCACATAATCCAGAAGACGACTCAGATTTGGTTCCTTCAAGTCTGGGCTCAATCCCTCAGTATCAACACCATGGATTGGCTAATACTCAAACTCAGACTGATTTGAACAGCGTTGATAGTATCTATGGTGTCAAGCCCGAAGGTTCACTGAAGGAGAATTTGTCTGTTCACGAACGAGCTCCTTGCATGGAGTTGACGTCTGGTGGGCGTTGTCCCAAAGGTGATGCCCAAGCTGCAAATGACGGTATGTTCTCAAAATGTTCAATCAAAATCGGTGAAGTTGCTGAAGGCAATCATGAAAATAAACGAAATATTTTGAATTTTATAACTCCTTTTTGTATGTCTCCGTCTGAAGTCATATCTCCTTTGACACGCGACAACATTTCCCCGCACAAAGTAGCTCAATCACGACACGCGCAACGCACTGAGAGACCAAGATCTCTTTCTCCAGTTTCTCAGGACTCGCTTGGAGACCCGTTAATTCTATCCCCGAAACAAAAGGCCATTAGAAACACTTCAAAGGTCTTTCAACGACCGTTAACACAGATGGGTCGGTCGGAAGAGTCTGATAGCTCTGATCTACCTCCCGGACTTGTTGTACCAATGGACGCACCGCTTCATCCTTCCCGAACACCATCTTCCCCAACTTCTTCCCCATCCGTACGAGCAACACCATTCGATTCTTCTCCGCTTTTTGGTAACCCACTCGATCAATCCTCACAACCCGATGCTGGCTCACAAGACGAAGATGCATTCTTTACTGGTGGACAAGGAAACATATCCAGTCAGGAACTTTACGGACACTCACAACCATCCGCATATTATCCCGACCTACCTCCAACCCGGACAGTTTCTCCTGGTTATCAGACGACGGAGCCTAATTCTTCATTCAACCTCTCTCATTTTGAAGACTCAGAGCCCGAAGAGCCTATGGAGCTTGTGCCCACGCAGATTACAGAATCCGCTATGGAGTATGAGGAAACACAACCATCCGATTTCGTAGGTGTTGATATCAACCCTGCAAAGATAGTTACCTATGCAGCGGACGAAGAAATTACCACTTCAAGTATACAAACGTCTCGTATTGCAGAACCTTCCAACAAGAGGACACTTCTGAGCATGGTAGGAGATAAGAAGTGGAGATTTGAACAATTTCAGGCTCTCGCATCTTCGAGAGGAGACACATCAACAATTGCGGATACACAACTTGCGGACGCGGGTACAGAGAGCCGAGTCGAACCAACCCAAGTTGACGGTTCATCAATGGATAGTTCTGATATTGTCCCTTCTTCGACCGCATTGGGTGTTACACAACCTGTCAGGTTACCCTCTCCAGTACCCCTAGTGTCTCCTCATATCAGGAAAGAGCCACGGAGTCAGGACATAGATGTTGTACCTGACTCTGTTGCGCCGCATACTGATAGATCATCTACCGAACCGGAGACTGAACTACGTCAACTTAGCACCAAGGGCAAAGGTCGTGTAGGTGCGATCGCCGTCAGAAAAGAAGAGGAAGAAGAAGATGATGACGGAGATGACGATGATATTCCTCTCTCAAAGGTGCAAAGAAAATCTACGAAGGAGCCTGAAGCTCTATCTCGCAGCGATTCGGGACTTCAGATGCCTCCTCCACCTCCACCTAAGTTGACGGCTCCTCCAAGCACCGCGGTTACTAAGGTGAAGCGTGGTGCTGCCGTCAAAGGAAAGCTCATGAAAACAGGAGGATCCTGGACCACCACTATCATTCCTTCTTCAAATCCAAATCAGGATGCTACGAAAGTCCTCTCTCCCGTCAAAACTCGTAGTGGCCAACGAAGAGCCCCTTCATCCTCTCGTTCTGTCACCCCGGCCGCGAGCAAGGGTTTGTCTCCTATAGGTTCTGAAGATGCTCTTTCAGATCTTTCGAGTTGTCAGACCTCTGGTGATCGTGACACTGAGCCTGCAGACGACAATGACATGGATGTTGATATCAAAACGGAATCTCTAGTTCAAGCGAATCGGAAACGGAAGCGAACTGCGTCGAGTTCCACGAGCAAGCGTCCTGGTTCACGTTCGTCTGCGAGAACCACCAAGAATGCTACTCCAGGACCTACAGGACGCCCCGCTAAACGAATCAAGGTATCATCTGTAGCTCGAAGCGGGAGCGCACAGGCCACTCGAGTATTCGCATTGTGGAAACAAGACGCACACTACTACCCTGGCACCGTCCACTCCCTTGAGAGCGGGACGAAGTATTGTATCAATTTCGATGACGGAACTTCAGACACCGTGGAGATTTCGAATATGCGGTTCTGTGAACTCAAGCAAGGCGACCATATCTTGTACGAGGCTCAAGTTGGCAAATACCAGAAGGCTGTAGTCGTTGAAGGTATATCGGAAGATCGAGAGGTCACAGTGACCGTTGACGTGAACGGGGTTACCAAACAATGCGAAATTCCTGTCGAGAGCATCAAGATAGCTTCCCGTACACTCGTCAGCGAATGGCGGGACAGGAAGCTCACCGTTGATGACATCATCCCTATCGTCAAGCCTAAAGCACACTTGGTGTCTCCGAGTCCGTCCAAGGTGTCCCTGGCCAGCGCAGGTTCCTCAAGGTATTCGAAGAAATTCCTAGCTAAGACGGGCGTTGTAGTGACGCTATGTCTTGGAAATAGCAACTGGGAGAAGGCCAAGGACAAACTTTTTACCTCTGTACGGAAACATGGTGGCATGGTCATTGATGATTGGGGTCAAGTGTTCAACTTAGATGGTAATCATGCTCTCAGCGGTAAAAGATGGTCAGCAAATAGCGAGGATGTAGTCCTTCTCCAAGAAGGTCTCGATCGTATTTTCCTGATATCCGATGATGCAAACCGTAAACCCAAATTCCTTATCGCGCTAGCTCTTGGGATTCCCTGTGTTTCGTTGGAATGGTTGAATGACTCTGTCTCGGAGGTACGTTTGATTCGTCTCGTCAGTCGTTCCAGTCATCTAATGTTCTGCTCTTATACAGGAGAAGGACAAGGACTGGCGCCCGTATCTTCTTCCGGCGGGGTTTTGTGAATCCCTCCATGCTCGTGTATCTCAGATGGTAGATTTGGATTGGGGCAACAGTCCAGCGCATCTCGGGGAAATTGGAGGAAATAAAGTTCCATCGAAGGTGTTCAAAGACCAAACGATCCTTTGCATCTCTCAGGATTTTGTTCCTCTCCCGAAGACTTCACGAAAGGTGAGTTTATTCGATACTTCCGAAAAGCTGGTGGTATAAACTAAACATGATCCTCATGTAGGGGACATCCGACGCAGAAAAAGCCAAAGAAGCTCACCGTTTAGTGCCTCGTATCATCCTATGCATGGGTGCCTCTTACGTTGAGGCTGTCGGAGATCCTAAATTCGCATCCAAGCTTCTCAAGAAATTCGACTACGTTGTTGTCAAAGAAGAAAGCGATGTTGACCGATATGCCTTAAACGAGGTGAATTGTGTACATTTTGGTTGGGTTAAGGACTGTCTGATCGCAGGACGACTGCTTCCTTTGGAACCTGACGATTGAGAACCTCAATCGCACCGGTTTGAAAGTAATCTTTCGAACTCAATTATTCTTCTTGGATCGTCATGATATATACCGTCTTGATTGTAGATAATTATATCTGTATTTTGCTGTCGTAATCTCGCTTGCTTTGCTTTTCTGGCTAGTACTCTCCGTATACACACAATGTCCACCCAATTCTGTACATTATTTTACTTACTGGACTCGATCTGTATAAAATCGCCCTTATATTCATTCTTTTCTTTGATTTTCTACACATGACTGAGTCACGTGCATGCTGGCTTTTCGACAACGTGATTCGCGTTATGGGCGCTCAATACACGCTCTCAGCCTCTCTCAACAACGATTTAAATCACGCATTCGACTAATTGTACTGAGTATGTCGGAGGAAGAATATGTCGTTGGTGAGCAGAATCTATCAATGCTTCATAGAGTTCAACGTAACCGTTTCTCCAATAGAGTATATCATCAGCGCAAGGGTGGTGAGAAAACACGGTAGAAAGTCTTGGGTAAGTTCAAACTTCAACTACATGTGCATTCTTCATTGATTTTGTATGTCAATCCAAGTATTATCATGTGAAGGTATGACTCTAGTTCGAATTTTGATGTTGAAGCATGGAGATAATGAAGTTCTTGTTAGTGGAAAGGCTATGATCGAGAGGAAGATAATACGTGAGTAGAAAAGCCTCATCCCATTCATGGCTAAAAATGCTAAATACAACGATTGGGATTTATCAGGTGGGAGCCCTCAGACAACTTCGCAGGTGGCTCAGAACATTTCATCACGGCCTTTTGGTCCAAAGTCAATATCGACAGGGACCACGAAGAACTTTCTCTGTTCCAAGTTAATGAAGAGATATTTCCTACTGGTCCTCCAGGTAGGTCCTTCTCTTATCACGCTGGCACATTCAGTGATCTCACGAGATTTTAGCACGGAAGAAATTGAAGAATACTAAAGGTACTCAAGAAGTCCATATTGGTGCTGAGAGCTCAGCAGGGCCATCACGCCAACGAGGTGATTCTGAAGACGAAGTCACGAGTATTCTTGACAATCCCCAAACTGGCCAATCTATCGCTAGCAGCAGAAAACGTCGACTTTCAACGGTCGCGGAATCCTCTTCGACCACTCTTGCAAAAAGACACCATCCTAATACTAAAGAAATATCTTCGAAGTCAACCCCCTCTCAACTTCCACTTTCTGGGAAGCGAAGGCGAGGTCGACCTCCGGGCATCCCACAGGATGCCATTGTTCCCTCGTCAGAGCCTGAGCTTGTTCCTACTCCAGCATCCTCGAGCAAAAGCGGCGATGGAAAAACTAAACGAAAATCATCACCACCTCTCCGAACTCCCTCCAAACGAGCTCGCAAAAAGAAAGCAATCTCTAATACTTCCACTGAGGAAGTCCCTGATTCGGATGAGCCAGTTGAACTGCCATTACGTTCGTCGAAGAAGCCAGCTTCTCCAACAGGTGTTGATGATGCGAGTGTCTCACTCACCGCACCTCCGGATGGACCCCTTTTCGGTGATGAAACAGAAGTCAACATGGGCTCTGAGATAATGGCAATAGGACCGCCAAGAGGGAGACCGTCTGTGCTCTCCGCTATGCGGCCCAATCCTTCCAAATCAACTCCAGCTCTGCCTGCTCATCGTGCCCGTGCTGCTAATCCTAAAGTGAAGATGATTGGAGGACCTATTGTAAGCGAGTCATTTAGTAAAGATATTCCGACAAAATCGAATAATGCATCCAATGTAACGGACGGTCAGGCTGGACCATCGATTTCTTCTCCCATAACTCCTGGATCAAAAGAGAAAGAAGATGCGAAGAAATCCGCTGTGACCTCTGTAAAGCGAGCCCGAGCCAAACCAGGACCTGGTCGATCGTCCACAGGGCTTTTTGGTACGTTATCTACGACACAACCAAAACCGAGTGTCCTCAGTCGCCCAGGTCCTGGCCGGTCCTCTAGCGGTATAAAGCATGGTGTTGCGAATGGTTCGCATGTCACCAAACCGAAATCCATTTCCCAGACCAGTGTTGAAGCTGATACGCGCGTTGACCATCGTACTTCATCCTCGTCTAATCATGCCAACGGAAAAATCGATGCAGTGGGAGGAGACTCTACGTTGTTGGAATCCACAGAACCTGATGAGCAGGGAAAACAACTCCCGGATCATGATCATGCTGAAGATGTTGTGATGACTACTGACGATGTCAACGAGGACGGCGATATTTCTGGACAAACCCAATTGGAAGAGTCTCCTGTCGTTGATACGCCTTTGTTCCCATTCACATTCGACGGTAACGTTCCTACCAGTGTCTCCTTCGGTGGTGGCAGCTCAAAGAGATCAACCATTTTTGGACCTCTGTGAGTATACTGCTGCTTCTCTAAATATCTCAATAGTTGAACTTCATTCTGTTTAGTGGCATCGGATTGACATCGAACGTATCACCGAAGGAAATGGCTGAATCGTGAGTTTGTCATTATCAATATCCGACAGGTTGTCCACTTACTTTAGTGATGTATAGAAATTTCTTGCACACGTTTGACGTGTCTCTTGATGCAGGCATATCTGTACCTGTCGTATTGAAAGACATCTATCCATCCGACGATCCTTCAATGAAGCCATTAAGTGAGCTGACAACCAGTGGTATTGGACCAAGTGGAAAGTTTTACAAGGGGGAGTTCGCTCTGGAGTTGATGAAGACCCTCCGTACGGGCGGGTCATGTGCGCGAATTGTCGCTTCAGACAAGGCTACCGAAGCGCAGAAGAACAATTTTCAGCGATTCCAACAACGCTTGCATGAAGGAGATCTGGTATGCACTATAAAATATTCCTATCTAAAGCTTTTGCTAAATTGTGGTCTGTTCTTATAGTTTGTTGCAATGATTGGGAGCAATACCTTGGCATTTTGTTCTTCAGCTAATCAAGCCTTAGGAAATAAACTGAAGATTTCCTCTGCTTTGATTGGACAGGAAGAGAATGTTTTGGTTTCCGAAGTTGCAGTGGAGGATGACAATGCGTATTTCGAGGCCATTATGCACGCTGATGAGTCTCGTTGGATATGAATGAGTGACTTTGAGCTACTCAGTTGTTACTTCTTGTAACGTTCTTGAATAGTGTATACGGTCTAATTTTTAATGGTATCTTGGAAGAATCTCTGAGGGCCGTAATGACTTCTCATTCAAACCTCATTGGGTCAGTATCTGGCAGTGACAACATATCATTGACTCATTGGAAATCGCGATCACGTGTTGCACGCACAAATGCGTGGCTTGAGAGCCGCCCGTTCTTGGAAGTCGAAAAACGTTCCATTCTGGCATTTGGCCAGCTTCGGCTCTTTCTACCACAACGAACTCTTCTTGTCTTAATTCTGTTATCTTGCATCCTCTGTCTTTTGCATTCAGATGCTCAAACGTGTTCCTGTCACTACCGACGGAAAGATAGTGGACCGCTTTCAGGAAAGCAGTCGCGTAAACAAGCCATTCAAACCTCCAACAGTTTCCGCTCAAAGAGAGCAGCCTCAGCGCAAGCGGAAGAGGGTTTCTTATAAAGGGGCAGATGGACAGTCAGACTCGGACTCTGATGATGGTGGTAGAAAGTCGAAGAAGAAGAAGACTTCAAAGGATGGCGCATATGAAAGCCCCCGAGACAACAATATCAAGTCATACCCTGTCTTCAAGGCCAAACCATTTGAGCATATTTCCAAAGCATTTTCAATCCCTGCTATCAAGAACTCTGATGGAGAGTACATCCACAAAGCTTCATCCAACATCTCTCTTGGTATTCGACCACTCGCGAACATAATACCTCGACCGTTACACGATCCCATGGAAGATCATGCCATCGTTTTGTACGACCCCACAATTGACGACAGAGAGACTGACGAGGAAAGGAAAGAAAGGGAGAAGGAAGAAGCCAAGGAGCGTGCTGTGAAAGAGGCACAGGAAAAGTCGGCTGGGATGTTTAACCCTCATAAGAGTTTGAAGGAGCTTCTTGGCGGAGGTAAAGACAAGAAGAAGATGGCAGGCAAAGTCGCAGTAGTGATTGACCCTCGTCTGACCAAAGTCTTGCGGCCTCATCAGGTTGAAGGTGTTAAGGTGAGTCCATTGTCTATCATTCTAAAGCTACTCTGATCCATCTTTTCTCAGTTTCTGTACAAATGTACGACTGGTATGGTCGTTGAGAATCAGTATGGGTGTATTATGGCAGACGAGATGGGTCTTGGAAAGACCCTTCAATGCATTGGCTTACTGTGGACCCTGCTCAAACAATCTCCACACGCCGGAAAGCCGACCATCGAGAAATGCATCATTGCATGTCCGTCAAGTTTAGTCAAGAATTGGGCGAACGAACTGGGTAAGTATATCATGACCGTCACACATTCAATATTCTCATATCAGTCTTAGTCAAGTGGCTTGGTAAAGATGCTGTTTCTGCCCTTGCAATAGATGGAAAAGGCGGTAAAGCTGAGATGCTGGAGAGAGTTGCACGATGGGTTGCAGCATCTGGGCGGAATGTAACTCAACCAAGTATGTCCCACGAATTGGAACTTTCTATCGACGCTGACGTCCCTGCAGTTATGATCGTGTCTTATGAGACACTACGCACATTATCAGTCTATCTTGCCAACTGCACTATTGGTTTACTGTTATGTGATGAAGGACATCGCTTGAAGAACTCAGGTACGTTGTATTCCTTGAAGATATTGATGATTGTCCGTTGAATTGTCGCATCTAGAATCATTGACTTTCCAAGCCTTGAATGGGCTTAATGTGAAACGACGTGTCATTTTGTCTGGAACACCCATCCAGGTATATATAGCATTACTGGTCAATCTGAATTGCTTACTCACAACGATTATAGAACGATCTTTCCGAATACTTCTCCCTATTGAACTTCGCAAATCCTAATTTCCTCGGTTCCAAGAACGACTTCAGAAAGAACTTTGAGAACGCTATCATCCGTGGCCGCGATGCTGATGCGAGTGACGCGGTGAAAGCAGACAGTGAGAAGAAGCTGAAAGAATTGGGCGGCATGGTCTCCAAATTTATCATCCGACGAACGAACGATTTACTCTCCAAATATTGCGAGCCTTCCTCTCACAAATTCGATATTCCTGAACACTGACTTTGAACACAGTGCCGGTCAAATACGAACAAGTCGTCTTCTGCCATCTCTCAGATTTCCAGCTTGAGCTCTACCGACTTTTCATCAAATCTCCAGAAATTCAAGCTTTGTTACGTGGAACGGATTCTCAGCCATTGAAGGCTATAAATATTTTGAAGAAACTTTGCAACCATCCCGAACTGCTAGATTTGCCTAATGACTTGAGAGGGTCTGACCACTTGATTCCAGAAGGATTCAGCGGAGCAGGCGCAACTGCTAGGGAGAAAGGTAGAAACATCACTGTACACACAGAATGGAGTGGAAAGTTTTTGGTACTTGAGAGGTTTGTACTTTAAATTCGTTATAATGAATACGTATATAAGCTGACATCGTATTGTTCAGATTTTTACATAGAATGCGATCCGAGACAAATGACAAGATCGTGCTCATCAGTAATTACACTCAAACCCTTGACTTGTTTGAGAAGTTACTTCGTAGCAAGAAGTAAGCCTTCTCTTCTCCGTCATCCTTGCTCCTCTACTTCATCTGACTATCTGGTCATTGCCGTTCTTTCAGGTATGGATACTTCCGTCTGGACGGTACCATGACTATTAGCAAGCGACAGAAACTCGTCGATCAATTTAATAATCCTGAGGGTAAAGAATTTGTGTTCTTGCTGAGTAGCAAGGCTGGAGGATGTGGTATCAATCTTATTGGAGCCAATCGTTTGATTCTGTTCGACCCAGGTATGTGCTTCCTGATGTTTTGCTCGGTGAAAGCACGAATCTACTTTTCACACATAGATTGGAATCCTGCCGCTGATCAGCAAGCTCTTGCTCGTGTTTGGCGTGATGGTCAAAAGAAAGAATGTAAGTCATGTCCCGTATACTCATGGTCTCTTCACTGAACTCGGATGGATACAATACAGGTTTCGTATACCGGTTCATTTCCACTGGGACAATCGAAGAGAAGATCTTCCAACGTCAAGCATCTAAACAAGCTCTGTCTTCAGCAGTGGTCGATGAGAAAGAAGACACAGAACGCCACTTTTCCACGGACGCGTTAAGGAAATTGTTCCTGTTTAACGAGAATACTCTTTGCGAGACACACGAGACGTTCAAGTGCAAGAGATGCAAGAATGGAAAGCAGACCATGAAGTCACAAGCATTGCTTTACGGTGATGCGAGCACGTTAGTATTGATTGATTGTTTGGATTATAATGCATCGACTGACGACTGCTTCTTCCAGGTGGAATCATTTCACTAATGCTGAATTGAAGAATAACCATGATGATTTGCTTCGGGCTGAAGTAGGGTTACCCCAAGTCTCCTTTGTTTTCCAGTATATCAGTCATTAGAAGGGTCTCGCTCTCATAGATTCAACTGCCAGTCCATAGAAGTTGCCATTTGCTTTGTTGCTTTCCTTTAAGTATCCGGATTGTATTCATACCACTCGTATTGTATTATACCTATCCAAGTTCGTCGAAACAAGCAACTGTTCCAAATACAAATACATCAATAATGTACATCTTCAAGCTCCACGATTTAGATCCAACGCGACCAGAGTTCAAGCAAGCTAGGTAACAACATCATCCCAATATCCCCAGTCGCCTCCAACGGCCCTAACTTTGATTTTCTCCCCAGCGGCACCGAAATATGCAGCTTTGTACCAGGTACGCATCTCTTCTTCGCTGAATGGACCGAATACTTGTCCCTCTTCAGCAGAAGCACCTGGAACATCCCACTTGTATTCGTATTTAACATCTGCAGATGGTGCTATCCAATCTTTGTCAACTTTGCCACCAGATCGGACTGAGCGAACCAGCTCTTCGTATGTTTTTGAATAGATATCAGTGTCTCCAAGAGACATCAGAGTCGAAGCAAGATGAGTGATATGGTCAATGTCTGAGATCATCTTGGGAGCTGGAGCTTTGTCAACCGCCATAGGAGCAGTAAGATCATCGTTCTTAGTTTTATTATTTGGCCTGTAAATTCCTTCAAGGTCAGTACGAGGTAAATATAGAGGACAGGCGGTCAATACCTTTTCTTTGGTGGCGCAGTCTTCTTAGCTTTGGCACCTAATCGCTGTAAAGCTTCTAGCACCGTCTCACCCTTTTTCAACATCCCAACCAACGCCTTTTCGATATCATCCTTTCCACCCAGTTGCTCTAATTCCCTCTCCTCGGCAAGCATCCTCTCCTTTTGTATCCGCTCTTGATGTTTGTGTTGCCTCCTAGCCTTCTTGATATCTCTATCTTCCAAGCCTTCCATCCACTTGTCATGTGCTGCATGAGGGTCAAATGTTTTGACATAAGACCCATCAGCTGAGAATTTTCCCTCCTCCATCTCTTCTCGCATGTTGAATGAAGATAATTCAAAACCCATTCCTGCCTTCTTCCTCCTCTCCGCATCATCTTCATCTTCAGGCTCATCTTCTTCCTCAGATTCGTCCTCATCCTTCTCTCCTGTAGTTTTGCCAAATTCCTGTCCTTCAATATCACCTAACCTCAAAAACTCCTCTTTCTTCTTCTTGATCCCTTGTTCTTCTTCTTTCTCTTCTTTCTCCCCGATAGCAAACATATCTTCATCTTCCTCTTCTTCTGCACCATCTGCACCTGTTCTCCTACTTAATACAACCCCTTCACCATCATCACTGGAATCCGATTCATATCCTTCTGTCCGTACACGTCCTTTACGATGTTGAGTCTCGAGTTGTGAATCAACTTCTTCTGCAAAGTTTACTGGGTCATCTTCTGGTTCAACGAAACGCGTTTTCTTCGTTGCATGAGAGGAACCTTCGCCGTTTGAATCCACTGCACGTTTGTGGCCAGGTCGGGGAGGCATTATGTAAAAGAACTAAGTCCAAAAACAAATGCTAGAGCAGTTTTGACAAAATATTGAGAATTGTTTCGTTGTGACCCTATTGTCATGCGCACCTTGTCTGGGTTAGCTACAGTAAGTCTGAGCCTGTTATACTAATGGTTTTCTGGAAGGAGGTGTGTGTGACGTATGTATTTGTGACCAACAGCATTCAACCTTGAATGACTAAGCAACATTTGTGACTACTGGAAACACCGAGATCACCGACCGCTGGCAAATGAGTTACCGACGTGACATTCAAATTCGACTTTGGGAACTTGAGAAGCACTGGCCACACATACTGCGGCCATACACGCATTGACGCAGGCTGTAAACCATGGGCAGGACCCTGTTGCATACAAATTATGCCAAAATTCGTTGCTTGTTGCCTTCCTTCTTCTCAACTCTCTCGTCTAGTTGATTCTTGAACTAGGTCGTTTTGAAAACCACGAATTCTTTCGCAATGAATTCGCTCCTCGAATCGAATGTGAGTTATTCATCATCATCCATATCGTGAGCACAACTCGTTGACATGTGACATGGCATGGTTATAGATGTTTAGTTTCACTACGTTGGCTATATGTTTCTGCCTTGCTGTAGGGTGTCTGTTCGTGTACTGGACAGTCATCCTCCCCCGTTACAATCCTCTCAGAACCATACCTGGGCCACCACTCCACGGTATATACAATGTCGCCCATATGTCGATGGTTACAAAGTAAGTTCTTGTTTAATGTCATTTTGATTCCATGATTCTAAGTGTAACTGTAGTCCAGCATTATCTCCTAGAGCGCACGCGCAATTCGTTCAAGAGTTCGGTAGAAACGTTCACATTCGTGGTCCCTTCCCTGTGAGTAGAAATAGTTCACATCAATATCAACAACATATTGACACTAGGTTAAAGTGGGACGATCGTCTCCTCACGTTAGATCCTCTTGCGATCTCACATGTTCTCAAAAACACTTCAATCTACCAGAAACCATGGCAAACTCGAGCAATGATTTCCACGATGATAGGTACCGGAATTCTCTTTGCAGAAGGAGATGCACATAAACGATTTCGTAAACTCGGCACTGCTGCATTCACTCCTCAACATATACACGTGTCGAAAGCGGTGATTTTTCAGAAAGCTCTCAATGTTCGGAGAAGATGGTTGTCGTTATTGAAAGGAGGTCAAGAAGAAAGGAGGCTTGACGTGTGCGATTGGATTTGTAGAGCCACTTTCGACGTGATTGGTAAAACAGGTTGGTGGCATTCTTGTACTTCTACCCATCAGATATAACGGCTAACACACCCCATGTAGGTTTTGATTACGAGTTCAACGCCGTGGATGGATCTGAGGATGAACTGTACCTCGCTTACAATCGAATGTTTGAAGTTGGAGTCACACGACACTCAGTGAATCTCTGGGGCGCTCTTATTTTGCAATTCCCTTTCCTCTCATACATCTATGTAAGCCCTCGTTTCAAGCTCGCTTATTACAATTCAATAACACCCATTTCTTCAGACGGATGAACGTACCAGGACTATCGCTGCATGTCGGGCCACAATCGAACGTGTTGCTGGTGGTTTGCTTCGAGAGAAGAAAAGGCTCATTGTGGATTCCACGAAAGAGAACAAGTTGTTTCATGGCAAGGACTTGTTGACATTGATGTGTATGTCCTTCCTTCAATTCGACGCACTGGTTGATAACATCAATGACCTTTTTTTTCTGTCTTTGCAGTGCAGTCGAATCTATCTCCAGACATACCGCCAGCCCAGCGTCACTCTGACGAAGAAATACTAAATAACATCAGTACTTATCTCTTCGCTGGAACGGATACAACCGGGATGGGATTGACATGGACACTCCTTCTGCTCGCCATGTATCCTGACGTTCAAACAAGACTACGCAACGAACTTCTCTCCATCTGTCCTTCCATCTCTCTCGAAACTCTCTCAGCAGAAGATATTCAATCTCTATTCGATAACAGTATTGCTAACTTGCAGTATCTGGATAATGTTATCAAAGAGAGTTTGAGGTTGATTCCTCCGATACATTCTACTATTCGATGTGCGACGCAAGTTGATATTATCCCGACTTCTAGTCCTATGAAGTTCAATGATGGTGGGAGGATCATCGAATCTAGAAAAGATATCAAGGTGTTGAAAGGGACTGCTATCCATATCCCGATCGAAGGACTTAATCTGGATAAGGAATACTGGGGACACGATGCGTGGAATTTCAAGTGAGTGAACGTATCGATTCCGTTAAAAAGCAATCTCATGTAACCCATATTCGTTCAGTCCGGATAGGTGGGACGATCTACCTGAAACAGTGACTTCACTTCCAAGTCCATATGCTGGTATTCTGTCTTTTTCTGCTGGACCTCGGGTACGTAAACACACTTCTATTATATATATGTTTGGTGCTGATATACATTTTTACAGTTCTGTCTCGGACAAAAATTCGCAATAGCGGAGATGAAAATCGTGTTATTCATTCTCGTGTCTCACTTCGTCTTCAGAACTACTGGAGAAAAATTGAATAAGTCGAATGTGTAAGTCTCTTTTTGAAGATTCTATTCATGAACTTGGAAGTGCTGACACCATTCATTTTACTTATTACAGCGTTCTGACTAAACCATATCTATCAGACATGAGTGAAGGGGCACAATTGCCTTTGTTCGTATCGGTCTATGATAACAAGTCATGAACAAAAGATAGACACGGGTCGTTCTTTCATTCTGTGAGATAACAATTCCATGAAGAGTTTACAGTCGAAGATGACGGCCATTCCTGGATCGTCGACCCTGTTGTCACATGATAGAGATATTCCTATGTCATCGACAAGCGTTGTTGGATGTGCGCTCTCCATCAACATGTAGGAGATTCACACCCCCAATCAAGGCACACTGTATCGAGAATGATATATCAAAGTACAGCAGTCTCTTCTGATCTGTATAGTCTTTTTTATAGAGAGTAGAATCAACCCTGAAACCCATTCAAGTTGCTTTTTTGTTCTCTTTCAAGTTTGTTAAGCGGGCTGACGGTCCGTTTGTCCCGTGGCCGCGAGGCGCGTCCGACACGTATTTGACAAACGTTCGGAGTCTTTCTCTTCATTCGCTCTTTCGTCTGCAACATGTCGCCTGTACTCACAATTGAATGGAGCTATCTGTACGAATTTCGATTTGCTCCTAACGATGTTCTCTCATCAGGTACTTCAACTGACAAAACAAATGATCAGGCAATTGTCTTCTGGCCGACGGATGAAGTGTCAAATAACGGATCCAGGATACGTGAACATTACTGTTGTGTATAGAGGACTTATGCAATACGGTGACTCGAAGGAACGTAGGCCCGCTATCTTGAAGGTGCTTTATGGGAATCGTCGTGATTACGGAGAGCAAGAAGCACACGCATACCAGCTTCCAAAAGTCCAAGCACTTCAAGTTCAATTGGTTCCACAGTTTTACGGTAATTTTCTCGGTGACACGAGATTTGGTAGAACAGGATGTCTTCTTCTACAAGATGTTGGAAATTCTCTGGTTTACAACCATGAAGGAGCAGGGTGAAGTCAGGTAAGTAGTAGGGATCTGCGTACTCGTCTTGCGGCACCACTCAACGTTTGTTGATATATGGTACAACTTCAGGTCAAAGTTCATGGCTACTGCTTTCCAACTCCACAATCGAGGTCTGGTTCACGGGAACATTTCATCAAGCCCTGTGAGAGCACCTGATGGTTCGATTTTCTTCGTCGGCCTTGGGAAGATGAAAGAAGAGGAGTGCCCCTGCAAGAATGTGAAGATAGAACCAGGATTTGCACCATCAATCTCTGAATTTCCATGCAAGGAGCTACGTCGACTTGCTATTACACTCAATATCTGGAAACCAGGTATGGTTTGTTCATGACTACAGATGTCCATTGTCTAGAAGTTGACTGCCACACCTCCCTGATTCAGACATGTTCGAATTCTGGGGGCAACAATTGGACGTTCGTAAATACGCAATCCCGCCTAACATAGCAGAGCTCATGAAGCTAGCACCTCCAATCGCTACCGAACCAGAAGCGGCAATGGAAGCAAGTAAGGCGATAACAGATTATCTTCGTACTTTTTGGAACGACATCTATCATCAACATAAAAACCATTTATGTGGGTTGTTCTCTCTCATCTCAGATGAATTGTCTACTAATGGCTTTCACAGCATATGTCTATTCTGAATGCGAGCTCTTATATATTGAAGACCAAGCTCGTCAATATGCCGCGCCGCAAGCTGTGCAAACCCCTACTTCGGTCGTAGTGTGATGGAATGGGGTGCCGCTGTATTTTCTTACAAGTATACCCAAACCAGGAACATTGGATAGGATATTGGAGACAAATCTCGTGTATCATACTTAGAATCATCAGAATTCATTGCTGACCTGCATGTCATTGAAGTTACCAACGGTGCATAAAGGTCACCGATCATGGGTATACCGCCTGTGGGTCTCCAAATCTCCAAACTTTGTACAAGTATTGCACCATGCGGAACGGTGTAGTATTCTTTAGTATCGAGAAGGATCTTCTGTGGATGATACCGCTCATATTCAAAATAGTAAAGATACAAAAACTTTGCCAGTATTCATGTATGCATGGACAGCTTTATGAACAATAAAGTAACGACACAAACAAAAACGACAGCGACAAACGCATCGACGGTCTAAAAAAAAACTCGAACAGCAAAATAGTAGGGTACAAAAATTACAAAATATACAAAGTTCTTTGAATCTTTACTCACTCCAACAAAGTCCGAAACGAAAAACGAAAAACTACCTTCCAGCATGTAACAACTCTCTCAACTCCGGACTCAACTTTGCATGAGTTCGTACATGTTTCGACCCAGCAGTTGCAGTCGGAGTAGGGGTTGGCATAGACGCAGATACAGAGGCGGTATTCCTTCTTCGTAAATCATTAGTCGAAGTCCTTGATTTCTCTTCAGCATCACGACGATCCATGTCTGCTACCAGTTGTGCATATGATAGGAAGAGAACTTCGGCTTGGGCGAGGGTGGTATCAAGTTCGATGGTCATGCTGAGTTCATTGCAATACTATGAAAAAGGTTAAGTGGACCGTGAAAAAAAGAGGAAACAATGTTTGATGATATACCTTGAGGATTTCGTCGAACTAAAAGAGAGATAAAATGAGCATACCTCGATTGTTGAAGCAAAAGAAAACGACTCACTTCAACAAGATAACGTATGATGACATCTCGATGAGACTCGAGAACTGCCAAAGCGACGAAAAGGATGAACTGATTACTGTAATAATCTGTCCACAAAACTTCCCATAATCGCAAAACATCTTCGAATGGGAATTCCCTCTTGAATGCAATGAGGATCCATCTTGAACAAGGCGAATCGTCAGAAATGTGTAAGCTTCGGGTGAGCTGTGAACATACCGGAAGCAAAAGAACAGATTAAGACCATCTGTTTTCTCTATAAAAAGCGTAGAGTTTGTCATTAGCATGATGGACAGCACTGTAACCTAGCAGGCATGTACCAAGGTGTCGATATAACTCAGGATCCATTACACCAATAAGTTGTTGCAAAGTCGATAACTGTTTCTTCATTCCACTTTGGTCTCGGAGGAAATTTTGTTTCTGAAATAGCAGACATATCAATGTTAATGACAATGCATTTGTCTGTATATGCATTATTGAACCTACCATCCTTTCCATTATGCCAACGAAGCACCAGAACGTGAGCTCTTCACTGGCACCTGTGACCACGTAGACGGGAGCACAGAGATCCGACATGCCTTGAACATAACCTGTTCACCAAAGAAGGATCAACCTTCATTATACGTTTTTACTCCGTCTCAATAAACACACCTAGTTCCTTCTCATAAAAGTTATAGGTCAACAAAACCGCACCCAGTCTCTCGATATGCTCATTGGTAGGAGCTTGAGCTCCAATATCACTGATTTGAGGTGAAATTGTTGAATATCGCATATGCATTCCTTTCTCGTCATTGACTTCTGTCGAGGTTTGTGCGAAGAGAGGATGATTTCGATCAGTTCGTCGACAGTCGACGTCTATTCGATGTCGCTCCTGCAAAAAGATTAGAACGGTCAATTGATGAACTCGTTTTGCGCTGAGATGAGAAAGCCAAATACCTCGATTACATCTTGCCGTTCAAACACCTCCGGGACACCCCACCATTGGTCTTTAAGGGAGCGATATTGTTTCCTGAATATATGCATTTAATAACCTCCTTCATGTTAGAAAGTCAAATAGCTCACTTTTTCTCTTCCCAAAGATTCATTCTCTCATTTTGGGTAACATCCCATTCATAAACCTCCAAAAGGAAAGGCCAAATCCGCTGCCTCAAAGTCCCCTTCTCACAAATCCCTCTTCTAAACACCTCCCTCTTCAACTCCTCGATCCTCACTTTCGGTCTCCCATCCTCCTCAAACCAACTCGTCCACATTTTCTCATCAACAGGATGTTGAGGATCCCTAGAACTCTTCGGGGTAGGTAAATTAGCCGTACTCTGCAAAAGTTCAAAAACTCCAAGAGTCGAATCTTCTTCCGGTAAACTAGAATCAGAACCTGAATTTGGAGATAAAGATTGAGCTTCTCTTCTCCTAGACCTTTCACCTTCTTCAGCCACTATTCTAGCCCATCTTGCTAAATAAACTCTTGCACTTTCAAATTCTCCTACTCCACCTTTTTCAACCCATGATCCCCATTCCCATTCTCCGTTAGCATTTACTAGGCTCCGGACTGGATCAGGTAAATGTGGGACAATGGGTTTCGCTAGAGGATGTGAGAGGATTTGTTGAGCTGCATGAGCTGCTTGTCGAGTAATATGGGAGAATGAATTCAGAAGAGCCATCCTAGCTTGCGAAGGAGGAGATGAAGATGATGCTGAAGGAGATGATTGTAACGAACGATGAAGAATAGACGATCTGGTAGAGTAAGGATTAGGAGGAGAAGACAAAGGTCGAGGTCTTCGATGTGCTGGTATAGGAGAATGAGAATTAGAATAAGAAGATTGACCAAGAATATCATCTACAGCATCATCTGCAAATAGTTGAGTTGAATGGGTTTCTATATCTTCTCTTGAAGGATCGACCAGAAACAATGTTGGCTGTAAATTGGAACGGAATATATGAGCGTAGCATCTTAATCGTGCCAAAAGGTCTTCTCCTCCCCATGAAACCGAGGATTTGAGAGGACTCAAAGGAGACTGCGGAGGTGGATATGAGTCATGTTTGTGATCAACCGGCGGTTTAGATGGCATTGTGAATGAACGGGACTCGTCATCGTGGAAATGAAGAACAGGGAGAGGAGAACCACTGATAAGGTTGATTCCAATTGATCCGTCTTGGGTAGTTCGTGAGTAGCATATCGAGTAATAGCAGAGAATACACTTACGCCATGATGACAATGAAGGAGGCTTGACGACCAAGGAATATATGGATGTAAGGGGGACTGAGAAAGCGTAAGACTCGGGTCGTGGTATAGGAAGGTCGATAAGAACAGCATCTACAGCATACAGCTCAATGACCAGTAAATCAGACAATCTCTGAAGATAACTCACCATCATCTTCATCGTCATGCAATAGGGTCTTCTCTTCAATCTTGACAAACTTGTCCCACTCAGTCCGCCCCTTCTCATTCAATAGACTCTCTGGAATCCAAGCAAGCAGATAACTAGGATTTACCGCTTCCTGTGTGAATGCTCTGTTAAGCGCAAGATCACTGAAGGACGATATGCACTCACTCTCTTCACCAACGCTACAAAACCGGGTATATTATCCCTGGCATAAGCGGTAGGGTTGACATAGACTTTGGACTTGCTGTAGATCAATCTGAACTTGCTCTCTTCCGCGTCCTGTGAGGGGCTGGGAAGACCTGCACGACTAGTAGAAGCTTCAGGCGTGTGTTTGATCTCAACCATCGAATCCACCTAATAAGTCGGTCGTTGCAGGATAGAGCAGTATATGTAGAGTATAACGGGTAAGTTCTGAGAAGATTATGCTGCAAAGGGACCTACAGATGAGGTAGAGAGACTAAGAGCAGTGGGTGAACTTGTCATTGAACATACAGCTTGGGCTGGGCTTATATTTCGTGATTGCAGGAAGGCGTATAATCATTCGAACAAACTGCGGGGCTGCGCTGTGCTTGAGCGAGTAGCGTCATTCCTCCCAAACCCGGCAGACCACGTGTTTATCAAGCCTCACGAGCGTTTAAATCCCAGGGCAATCTCAATCTGCGCAAAAGATTGTGTGAATAGAGGGCATGCATACTCAGCTGCGATCAATCGAACAGACGGCCCAGGGTGAAGGTTGGAGGGAATCGAGCGTGGCTTGAGGGAATCAAACAAGGGTTCGGGTGAAAAAAAAATCGAGTGTGATGCGATGCGGAAAAAATAAGAGTATATGAACACAACAGAGAATGTATATGATGGAGGATCTCCCGACAAGTAACTAATACACCATGCACCACAACACGGTTTACTTTTGGTATGACCAGACGTTTCGGAGGACTAATGAGATCAAAGCGACACACAAAACCATGATTTAGGTACCCATTCAAACGCAGGAATATGGAAGAAATGTACTCACGACCAGCCTTTGTTGCCAATCGGTTCAAAGAGTCGTCACTCTCACCCATCGCACGAACCTGTCCGCAAAGAGCGAAAGAGGTAGAAGTAGGGAGGGCACGGCCGTTAGCGTCAACATCGACAACGCTCAATTGGACGGACGCATGGTCCTTGGAAGTGATAAGTCGGTCTATTCATTCAGAACATAGTTTCTTCAGTAACATATCACAAAATTCCACCTAACGGTACGCACTAGTGGCCGCGCACTTGCGGGGGACGTAAAGGTCGACGAGGACACCCTATGAAACGGCATTTTTTTCAGTAACCAACATTTCGGCTTCGATCTTTCGATTCAGCACATACCTGATCGTTTTCCATGGCTAAGTTGAAGGGCTTTTGCGGGGGACGTTGACGGCAGTGACGGCGGTGTGTACTGATTGGAACGAGTAAAGTTCAAAACTATACAGTTGCCACTTTTTGTATTTGGCTCTATTTGGTACATTGAACAAAAGGAGTAATTCGTTCTGATGCGTACTGAACGCCAGCTTGATATCAGATAAACTTTCGATCTTGATCGTTCATTCTCAGCACCGATGCCCCGACGATAAACCATACCTCGAGGGATCTCTGACACTCGCACACTAGGTAAGATACTATGGACTGAGTACTGTGTTTATTGCACTAGTATAAGAACAACAGAATCATAGCGGTTGATCGTAAATACGTCCAGTCGTGAGTAGAATGTCCAAATAATAACTTATTAGTCACAACGCATAGCATTCTCGACAGTAAACATTAAATTCTACATCACAACATTCATTATGCTGGTGCAGTTATCCGACCGATAGTTTCACGTTCCGGCCATATGTGATCCAATGCCTCCGCACGCTCTGGTTTAGGAACCACAGTATTTAACTGGATATCTTCATGTTCATTAAGACTTCCATCGTGCGAGTACCTGTCCACATACCCAGTATCCCGATCATCTCTGAGAGGAATATTTCTAGGTGAAGGTGGACGTTGGTGGATTGGAAGAAGTGATTCGCCGTCCTCCTTGTATGGGGGTGAATGGGGCTTCTCGCATTGTGGTGAAGCCAGAGATGGGTAATACTGGCGATATGTAAAATAGGCTATTGAAAGTCCGAGCAGAGATCCAACGAGGACATCTTGCCAATGGTCTGAAGTTTCAGAGACGGTAAGTTGATATGCAAAATGAAGCGAAGGGTGACAACATACGCCGGTAATCCATAGTACGTGAAATTGCCACCAAAGCAGCACCTGATAGAGGTGCGAATGCTAGCCATGCCTTTCGCTGCAGAAAATGTCAGCCATAATGACCATGACCATGACGGAAAACAGAGACTGTGACGTACAGCATGGCCACGACGATCAAACAAATGAACCTTGCCAGCAAGGTAAAACGAAAGGAACCCAAGTCCAGCAAATGATACTGAGATGATATGAGCCAAAGGTGCAAATCTTACAGTTTAAAGGATACATACGACTTGAATGTCCACTAGGGAAGCTCCGCCAGCCATCTCTAAGGATACTCTGATCAATTTGGGTACAGATGTGAACAGTTGAAAGTCCAACTGCGGCATCCGCAGCTGAAGCTATGGGTTGGCACCGGTCGATCAAATCTAATGAAATAAAAATAACATAAGTGACACTACTACATTGCAGGGATGCTTGGATAACCACGAACCTGGTCTTGGCCGTCCAACTGTAATCTTTGAGAATTGGGTGATTGCACCGGTGAGAGACAGGGAAAGGATGACTACATAAGAAATGGAAATACGTGAGGGGAATTTGAAGAGACGGAGGAAAGGAGAACTCACGTCCTAGAGTGCTAGCATGAAGGTCCCACCATGATCTCACAGAAATCAAATTTATTAATGGCTGTAACACCAAAGGTGCAACAATAGCGATTAGATATAGGGCCCATGCCTTTGTAGAGAAAGAGCTGTTTGGTCAGGTCGCGTGCATAGAAATACACAGAAGGTCACATACGGGTACTCGCTCTTGAACAGCAAAGCTAGTTGGATGCAATTTAGAAGCTGAATGCAAGGATAAAACAACGGGGATGCTCACGTATGTCGTATACTGCAATGCTTGTGAGTAACTAGGTGGCTCTAGAAAATAAAGCCTTGGACTCACGAGGTATCTTGTAAAGAGAATTCTCTCTTGAACCCTGGAACTTTGTCGAGAGCAAAGAATACACCGCTAGACGAACAGCTATAGTTTCGAATGGGTGACAAAACACAGCTGCACTCACGCTAAACCGATTGTAATACACCAATCCGGGGTATAGGCGAGGATGAGTTTCATGCGCCGTTTGGGATCCATGGTTGTGCGGCGGGGAGCAGCGGTTGGAGGGTAAGAAGAGTGGGGCTCAGGATCATGGATGGGGTGGTAGGACATTTAAGAGCATTTACGGTTGGGAGGCTAACCGAGGAGATGAGAGACTGTCTCCTTGTGTCTGAACTCACTGCATCGGGTGCTGAAAACATAGCGCTGCGCTTTTCACTGAATGGCATCAAATCTTGGCCATTATTGCCTCTTTTAGAATTATCCCAAGCTCCTCCACCAATGCAAAATCGAATTATCCTCAAATAAGCAGGTTTTTCTGGAATATTATTCCAATGAGACTGGGATTGGCGAAGGGAGAATCTATGACGGAACCCTGAAATTGAGCGGACCAGAGTTAATCAGTCCCGACGGGCGTCTAATCATGCCTTGTTCAACTGACACTAACTGCCATTCACTCAGCACTGGTTTTACCAACTTGCTACAATGAGCACAGAAACACTACCAGACTACCATCCAGGTATATTCCATATGTTCTGAAATAATGCCATATAGCTAACGGTACTACATTGAGCTGTCAGATTACGATGCTCTCCTCGAGCAAATAGCTTCTACCGACGTGATAGAGTATGCAGCAACTCTTTATATCATTCGCCGTCGGTACTAACTTGGGGTCTCGCAGTGCTGAATGGTCTCGATTACGAGATATAATAAAAGCCAGAATACAAAAGGTGGCTTCATCTGCAATTATTCGATATGAAGTCATACTCAAAAGTATGCATTGCTAGAATGTTGCAAACTACCTCACCCACCCTCCTCCCGATACAACCGCTCTTGTTAAACAGGCTTCAATGCTTCCTCCCAGATCTCTTCCAACGGGTGGCCTCAAGCTAGCCCCCTTTCCACCTCGACCCCGTCTAGAAAGTAACCCGAATGAGGCACCAAAGCATATACTTTCACCACCAGAGGTTGCCGACTACAAGAAAATTATCTTCGATCAATTGGATGACTTCGAAGGGTTTGTCTTCTTCTACTACCCTCGCTATTATAAACTAAGCATTCTTTTATGTGCAGACCTCCGTTCACAATTCAAAGAGTTTGTGAACTGTGTTTACACCCGGAACAATACAAGTATATTGGCAAGTATCTCCGCGCAGTGGAAAAGTCTCTCCTTGTCACATCGACATGGGACGCATTCCCCATCGTAGAAGCAGGGCCTGCCCCCACAACGCGGCCAATCAACACTGCAATACCAATCGGAGGAGCCACGCTCTCTGCACCGTCGACGCCTATATTTTCACCCATACCATTCCTTCACGAAGATGCAAGAAGGTCTCAATCTCGTAGTCCTCCGCCTTCGCCTCTAGTATTAGCAGCTCCTGCATCAGACAACATCGCAGCAATCCCTGAAAACAAGCCATTGGGTCTTGTGGACGAGTTGGATGATCCAAGTCCAGGTCATCTGAGTGATCATCTCCAACCTATATCCTCCACCACCTCTACTACTACGTCAAAACCACTCTTCCCGACCTTGAATGACCGGTTTACAAAACCCTCCGACACACAGACAGATTCGTCTGCTGCGGGAGGAACGACAGGAGCCAGTGGGAGCGACGATATGGCAGTGGATGAGGCGGACAATAAAGAGATCAAAGACTCATAAGTGGTATGGTACGGTGACACCAAAGTCACTTGTTCATGACATGTCCCTTTTTATTTTTTCCAACATTGCGTTCATCCGTAATCGCATATCCGGCTGTCCTCTGCCTCTACCATTTCCTCTTCCTTCTCCACCACGACCACGACCTCTTTGACCTGTAGCTCTACCCCTACCGCCTCCTCGTTCTCCATGACTCTTGTTGTGACGATGTAAAGGATCAGATTTATACGTATGCAACGATGAACGGGAATATGCCAGTCTATTTAATTCTCGCAGTGTTGGTTCTTCTTTGTCTTCATCTGCATCTCTGCGTCTTTTGTAGGGTAGTTCAGTTGGACGGCCCTGCCCTCTCCCTCCTCTTCCACGGCCTCTCGAAGATCCAACACGGCTCGTTCGCACCGCGTTCGGAGCTTCCTCCTCGCTCTCGCTCTCACTCTCATCTGCCGACTCCACCTTGTCATCTTTCTCCTCTGCTTCCTCTTCAGAACTAGATTCATCTTGCGAGCTCATTCTAGACTTGTTGTCAACGTCTGTTCCATCTTCCTTGTCTTCTTCGTCAAAGTTCTCCTCCACAACCATATCTGAAACAGGTTTCCGTGTAATCAGGCCATCTTTACGCTTTTGTGCTTTCCATTGACTTTTAATCTTCTGAGTCTCTACCCAACTACGCTTGAGTTTCTTTGCTAAAGCGTGTCTGTCAGTGAGATGAATTTGAAAAAAAAAGAAAAATTCGGTACGGACCTCTGTCCAAAGGCAAATGCTGGAATGTCGGAGGTTTCCTCTTCTTTATTACACCAGATGTTGATGAAGTAGGCATGGCCAGAGGATGGGATAAATCCTAGAGTCACAAGAGAAAACCTTAACTTTTTGAATGAAGGAATGTGGTTAATCCACCCGTAAGCGCCCATGTCAGAGCTTACATAACAAGCACGGTTGATATAAGAACGGTACCGAAACTGGGCCTGTGCAAGACCAACAGCCCTCAACTCATCTTTCTCCTTCTCTCTTTCTCTCAACTTCCTCCACAAACAAACCTCCACTCAGTTTTTTTTCTCAACAAACTTCTCTCTCTCCTTTCCTTTCGTCGCATGAACGTGCAGAACCTTAACGCTTTCGGTGAGCTTAGACTTGTTATCAGATCATTTTGGTTGGCTTACTGATTCATTGCATTTTTTCCTTGCCATTCATAGATCCCTTCGCTGACGAAGGAGACCCTCTTGACAACGCTCAGGACGTCGGGTCTCAACAGAACTACATTCACGTTCGTATTCAACAACGAAACGGTCGAAAGACTTTGACTACCTTGCAGGGGCTCCCCAAGGGTGAGTAAACTAGCATTTAGCCGCTTATGGCGGTCGTCCTTCTCCAAACCTTCATATTCATTCATCTTTCTCGTCTTTGCAGAGTACGATGCAAAGAAACTCTTGAAAGCATTCAAGAAGGTGAGCTCCTTTCCCAACTGTCTTTACTCTTGGAGCATTGGTTGGTAGGAAGAGATCATTGATAGATATGCCTATTGTCTTTTAGGAATTCGCATGCAACGGTACTCTTGTTGACGACGAAGAGGCCGGTCAAGTTATTCAACTTCAAGGTGATCAACGCCAGAAGATCTCTGCTTTCCTCGTCGAAGAGGGTATCCCTAAGACTACTATCAAGATCCACGGTTTCTAAAGTGGCTTTATCGTTGTTGTTGGAGATATTCTAGAGTCAAGTTCGATTCGATTTTATTATCCTCGTCCTTGTTTTTCTGTGTTTTTCTTTCCTTTTTCTCTGTACACCCCTTCAGTATCTATCACCCCTTGATGACAGAGTCTCTAGCCATATTCAATGGCTCCTATCGTTCAATTTGTGTCTGTAACAGTTACTAGTTTTCATATCATATCGCATCCCAATCGGACAAGTACCTCGAACTTGCTGGTGTGAATGATTGATTTCCTGTATCAGTGAAGAACAGTGATTTTCGTCCATCCTACGCGATAGGCTACAATGGTCAGTCGACGATCCATCGTCGCTGTCAATACCATCACAAAGTATGGACGTCAAGGAAGAACATAATATTTCCAATCCAGTGAAGATTACAGCAATGAAGGTAATAGTATCAATCAAACTACCACCGCCGCATTCAACCACCTTCCATTCGCAAGACGTGCTTGAGAAAGAGTAGATGGTTCCGTGAAGTACTGTTGATTGACGTGTATAGCAGAAAACGCAACGAAAGCGTAAAAGAACACGACTTAGCTGAAGCAGGAAGATCAGGAGGTGTGTTATTAGCAATTTAGCAGCGCCATAAACGCGACCCGAATATTAGGAAAACGTAGAAGTGATCCAAATTACTTGATCTTGTCAAGCGGCCTATAAGGATATATTCAGATATGCTGATCTTAGAGGAAAGATGGAAGAAAACGAACCTATTAAATCCACCACGCCTGTTCATGTATTGTCGCCAAGTACGCATCTTCTTGATATCAACGGAACCCTCCTGGTTTCCTTCAACATGTTTACCCTGATTCGCAAAACTCCGTTCAGTATCGATGCTCTATGGCTGAGCAATAACAATGTATGAAGCACGTACTTTAGTAGTACCGAAACCTGATAAACCCATCATGGCCATCATGGCTTCATCGTCTGCAGTTGTAACTTCCATTTCTTCGCCTTCCTCTTCACCACCTTCTGTAGGTACTTCAGATTCTTGTCTAGGCATAGAAACCGTAACTGAACCTTTCGAGCAATAAAGCAGAAATATTGAAATGAATAGTTAGTTAATTGTGTAACACTCAACTTCGTTGAAATGTGAATACTACATGAAAGGTACTCACCAGATGCTGAACCACCACCACTAGATTTTATATCGACATCTCCAGATCCAGTTGGCGGTCGTTGTCTCTCTTCTGAGCGAACCTCTCTCTCTTTTTCATGTGTTGGTCCTCTTTCTCCTCCTCTATGATCCTTGTCTCGTTCTCGCGGTGGAGGTACATCTCGTCTTCTATCATCTCTTTCTCTGTCATAATCCCTACCATCTTTCCTGTCCCTGTCCCTGTCCCTATCATAACCATCTCCTCTCCTCCCATCTCTTTCCCTTCTATCATCATCTCTATCACGTCCATAGTCTCTTCGCTCTAAAGACAGGTGAATCGTATTAAGTAGATTGACAAAGATATTGATCTAGTTAGTTTGAATTTGTGAATTTCGACTCAAATTGACTGACCTGAACGCCTATCTCTATCGTTTCGTCTCGGAGGACTTCTGGAACGACTCCTACTATATCTCCGTCGTGGAGGAGGAGGTCCATCATGGTATCTCGGTCGCTCTCTGTCGCGGTCTTCTCTTTCACGAGGAGGTTCACGACGTCGGCTGTCGTAACGTGAAGACATAGTAGATATTTCGACTATTGAATACTAGATTGCTTATTCTTGTCGTCAGTAAGTTGCCTGTAGGAAGAAATAACAGAGAGAGCAATTCAAGCACAACTCATGAAAGAGGCAAGGTCAAAGTATACAAGCGCCCATATTCGACCTTGCGTCGCGTTTTCTCTAAAAGGTTCAATTCACACAGAAGTCAAAATTTGAGATGCAAAGGAAAGCGGTTTTGATTGCGTGCAAGCTAAATGAGTACTACGAGATCGTAAGATGTGCAAAACATGATGCCCAAAAAATTATAATACAGATGCGATTGAATGAATGTCCAACTTCTAATCTAATCTCACAACACTTTAGTCAATCTCCTCCATTGCTGAGGTTGAGGCAGCCTCCAGTGGTGGGGGAACATCGTCTGATGACGAAGCGGCGGGAGCTTCCTCCTCATCTTCGTCAACATCGAGACCAAGAGCGATCATGCGGTGAATGCGCTTGGCGAATGAAGTGGGATCATCGAGAGTGAAGCCGGAGGTGAGGAGTGCAGTCTCGAAGAGGAGGTAGGTCAAATCACGGACAGACTTGTCAGCCTTGTCCTCAGCGACCTTCTTCCTGAGCTCCTTGACGATGGGGTTGTGAGGGTTGAGCTCGAGGGTCTTCTTGGAGGCCATGTACGATGACATAGAAGAGTCACGGAGAGCTTGCGCCTTCATGATACGTTCCATGTTCGATGACCAACCGAACTGACCGGTGACGAGAACACAAGGAGAGTCGGAGATACGGTTAGAGACGACGACCTTCTCGACCTTGTCACCAAGGGCATCCTTGACGGCCTTGCAGAGGTCCTCGAATTGAGCGGCCTCCTCCTCACGAGCCTTCTTCTCCTCCTCGGTCTCCTCAAGCTCAAGACCCTCCTTCGACACACAGACAAGCTTCTTGCCGTCGAACTCCTTCAATTGAGTGATGGCGTACTCGTCAATGGGGTCAACGAGGAGAAGAACCTCAAAGCCCTTCTTCTTGAGGACCTCAAGGAAGGGTGAGTCCTTGACGGCAGAGAGAGACTCGCCGGTAAGGTAGTAGATGTTCTTCTGGACCTCGGGCATACGGGTGATGTAGTCTGTAAACGTATGTAAGTTTCATGATTTCACAGAAAAAAACCAATAAGAGCTTACCCTTGAGAGAAGTCTGCTCCTCGAGCGACTTGGTAGAGAAGAAGCGGAGGAACTCAGCAAGCTTGCTTCGGTTTTGTGCATCCTCGTGGATACCGAGCTTGATGTTCTTGCCAAAGGCCTCGTAGAACTTGTTGAAGTTGTCCTTGTCCTCAGCAATCTCGGAGATGAGATCCATGCACTTCTTGACGAGGTTCTTGCGGATGACCTTGAGAATCTTGTTTTGTTGGAGGGTCTCACGGGAAATGTTGAGAGGAAGATCCTCAGAGTCGACGATACCCTTGACGAAGTTAAGGTACTCTGGGATGAGATCCTCGCAGTCGTCCATGATGAAGACACGGCGAACGTAGAGCTTGATGTTGTTGCGCTTCTTCTTGGTCTCGAAGAGATCGAAGGGCGCACTGCAGAAGAGATAAGATGAGTATCAATAGATAGGTATCAGACATTGGAAATACATACCGCTTAGGAATGTAAAGGATTGCCTTGAACTCGAGCTGACCCTCGACGGAGAAGTGCTTGACGGCTAAGTGTTCCTCCCAGTCGTTGGTCAAGCTCTTGTAGAAAGCAGCGTACTCCTCTTGAGTGATTTCAGAAGGGTTACGTGTCCAGATGGGCTTGGTCTTGTTGAGCTCCTCGTTAACGACCTCCTTCTCCTTGATGGTCTTGGTCTTCTTCTTCTTTTCTTCCTCGTCCTCAACTTCCTCGATCTTCTTCTCCTCATCGTCAGTCTTCATCTCCTCATCGTCTTCAACCTCCTAGAATCCGAAGTCAGTACATGCAATGCAAGCGGTGCAGAAAAGAGTTACTTGCCTTCTCGACCTCCTTGGTAACAGCCAATTGGATGGGGTAGGAGATGAACTCGGAGTGCTTCTTGACGATTTCCTTGATCTTCTTCTCTTCGAGGTACTCAAGTTGGTCCTCCTTGAGATAAAGACGGATTTCGGTACCACGGCCAAGAGGAGGGTTGACGGTATCGGGGGTGATGGTGAAAGTACCACCAGCCGCTGACTCCCAAATATATTGCTCATCGTCGTTGTGTTTTGAGATAACTTGTACGCGCTCAGCGACAAGGTAGGCAGAGTAGAAACCGACACCGAATTGACCAATCATGGAAATGTCGGCACCAGAGCTCAAAGCCTCCATGAATCCCTACATAATAGTGGTCAGCAATCATGAAGTCGAGAGGTTTACCAAGAGCACAACCTTAGTACCGGACTTGGCGATAGTACCCAAGTTGTTAACCAAGTCAGCCTTGGTCATACCGATACCAGTATCACGGATGGAGAGAATCTTGTTCTCCTTGTCGGGAGTGATGCGGATATAGAGCTCCTTTCCGGTATCGAGGACGGAGGGGTCGGTGAGGGAAGCATAACGAATCTTGTCGAGGGCATCGGAACAGTTAGAGATCAATTCACGAAGGAAAATCTCCTTGTTGGAGTAGAAAGTGTCTATTATGCGACGGTCAGACTTGACTAACATACAGGTCGCCACAAAGTCTACTTACTGATAATCAGGTCAAGCAATTGACTGATCTCGGCTTGGAAGCCAAAACTTTCAGTGGCCATTTTGATCTAAGCGAAAGACATTGGTCAGTTCGTCTGTTGAAGAGAGTAGAGTAATAGACTTTAGACTTACAGGATACGAGCAAGAGTTTAGGGAGGAAGGGTGGGTAGATGAGAGTAGAAAACTGGAAACAGTGAAGAGGTCTGGCCTCAAAGAGGAGTCGCTTTATGTACTTTGCGCATTTTTGATTCTCGAACCTTCGACAGTGCAGATAGACGCCGGAGGGAAGCTGTAATTACTGTGTTCCCACGACTAGATTGGTTTCGGACGTTCGATCCTTTTCCATCACATTCCATGAGCTTCCCCTTTGAGACTCAGTTGGATCGCAGAACAACAGCCTTTGTGCCAAAGAATGATCCTTCCAGAAGTATCTTGTCTTATCCTCACCCATCGTCCTCGCGACTCCAGCATGCACCCACACCAAAAGCGTATAATATCGATCGTGACGGATCCTCGGCACAGCACGCTACCAAACGCCGTGCTCGTCCCAATTTGGAAACTGTTGTAGTTGGATATCCGCCAGAAGTTCATTACATTATCGTCGCATCTCCCTAAACTACAATGTCCACATAACTCGTCGTATAAAATCTTGTCATCATAAATTCAAACTCGCAGACGGAATCAGAGGTGATTGCCTGGGAGACGAAATCAATCCAGTCCTCCCGCCGCTGACCTGCACCTTCAGATATTCCACCATTGATTTTAACTCCTCCACTTCGTCCCGTAGTACTATATTCTCGTCCTGTAGCCGAGTATTGCCTTCCCTCAATCTTGCGCACTCTTCTCGATAGTGAGATAGATCCGCTGCAGATGGTTGTTTTCGGGCTGCAGCAAGTCGCTGTTGTGTGATGTTCAATCGCGCCTCCAAACTTTCGATCTGTAAACGTCGCAACCTAATCCCAAAAATGTTGGCTTTGAGGATCACATTTAGAAAAAAGACACATACTTAGCGTCTTCTTCCATCTGAGCCTGCGTTTTCTCGTAGGTATCGACTCGAAGCTCCATTTTCTTGTAACCGCTGGTGTATGCTTTCAGTGTTTCCGTCTGATCATTCAACTGATGGACATCGGATTCCCTTTGAGCACAAATGGTTAGTTAATGACCATTACTGAAAGTAGCCATGCCTTTACCAGAGTCGCTGCATCTTGATAAACTGCTCGATTTGTCGTTCATAGTCATGAAGACGTTCCACCTTGTGAGCATTTTCTTTGATCTGAGTCTCGAGCTGGAAGACTTTATTTGTGGCTTCTGCGAGCAACTTCCCTTGAGCTGCAAAAGTATCCTACAAAACAACTATCAGCAAGGATACAAGTCGGATTCAAAAGATCCAGTCACCTTAGCTTCTTTATCAGCCGCTCTCAACGCCGTGGCTTCAGCGTTCCAAGAATTCTTCTCTGCCCTCAGGTCGCGCAGCTTATCCTGTAGCCTTTTGTTCCAATCTGCAAACTGATTCTTCAACCTCGATGATTCGCCTTTGTGGTCTTGAAGTTGCTTCTGAAGCTTATAAACTTCGTTTTTCAACTCTTTCATTTTGTTATGCTGTCCAACCAATATAAACAACGTCAACTAGAATCTGGAAATAAATAAATAAATGTACGAACCAATCCTTGACGCTCCATTTCGGCATTCTTCGATACCACACGATCCTGATACAACCTCCCAATATGCCTAACATTCTCCCGAGCCATCCACAGCTCGAAATTCAACTCGCTCCTCAACAAAAGGACTTCCCTCTGCAAGCCAGCCAATGCTTGAGTGATATGAGTAGGAATCTCATCCTGAACGTAAGCTCTTCGTGGGTGATCCGGAGTAACCGTACGAGAACTTGTAGTGCGCAGATCTCTCGAAGGAGACCTTGTTCTCGTATCTGGCCGTTGAAAAAAATTCGACGACCATGAAGGAACAAGATCAACGATCTCTATTTCTAGACCAGATTTTAACGCAACAGAGGTAGCAATCATATCTTGGACTGATATCCGATGTTTTGCTGCGGAATGGGCGGAGGGCACATGTGCAACGACTGATGAAACCGAACTTCCAGTCGACGATGAGAGAGCTGGGGCAGTGGTGGTAGGTGATTCCGATGTTGAGATCTGCTGAGAGAGAAAAGAAGAAGGTTGGAAAGATGTAGGGGAACGTTCGCGAATGCCTATGGCAGCATGTCTCGTATCGAGCATAGTACATTCCCCAACAATGCGCGGGATATCATACTGGGCCCAAAAATCAGGATTTGAAAGTTCAGTAGTTGCATCTCGCCAGATGAGCAATGGATGAACAATATGACCACGTAAAATTGACTAAATATATAGCTTATATTAGCCTTGATTTTGATTTTGAAGTTTTCGCTACATGATATTGACGTACCTCGCTCTTGCTTCGTATCATGTCTTCGTCAAGAGCCTCTTCCCAGCTTACGGCGAAGGGGTTCTCCACATCGTGTTCGGTGAGGTATAGGATAGGGAAACGTAAGAATCGGAGTACATTGCACGGGAACAGGTAGTACAGGAACGAGAAAAACCGCTGTGGAGAAGGTGGGAAAGAGAAAGATACGGCGAAAACAATGTCAAGGCACTGCCATTCCAAGTCAGGACGTATAGGGAGCTTATTGCCTATCCCTGCATCGTCCTCATCCGAAACGTCGTCTTCAAAAATTTCTTTGACTTCGTCAGGTTGAAGTCCTAGATTAGTTGGTAGCTTGTATGAGTTCATGGTTGCTGTTCTTGACTTCCAACAGATGATTCGGGCTAAGACGATGAGGAGTTGTGGTAGAATTTGCTTGAGGTCTTCAGATGCATGCACTGCAAATATAGGTAGCAACTTTGTAAAGACTGTGAGACCGATAGTAAACGCCGTCGAGGAGTTATCGTGGATAAGGGAGTTCAACAGACTCTGGACGATTGGATGTCGAGCCATCACAGCAGCGGCTCGGGTCGCAAAGGTTGGTTGGGAAGTGTATGCTGTGATAAGCATCAAGAGTTGAACTCGAGAAGAAGGTGATGCAAAGCAATGGTACAATTCTGTCAAAAGATCCTTGAGAACACATGGTGTTAAGATTAGCTCCGAGGTAACACTGGCAGGTTACGGCAAGGAATACAACTTACTTGAGGCCATTGCAAGCCAACTCTAACCAAGATATCTTCTAAGTTCGCCTTCCAACAAGCTTTCTTTTCTCGCTGTAAATTGTCAAGCTCTGCCCATTCAAGAACATCCTCTCCTGAGCTTTCGTTGTAGGCATCTAGCAGATAGAAGTCCATTAGTCGCCTTCTGAAGTTTCCAACTTTCTCTCTCTCTTTTGCCTTTTCCGAATCTCCAGGAACATTGTTAGATCCAGGGTCAAGTGCATTGAGGATGAGTTCTTTTGCGTAGTCAACTGAGGGTGTGGGTAGTTTGGGTTCGCGGAGTGCAGGTCGAAGGACCAGCTCAAACCAATTTGATATCACCGAGGATGAAAGTAGTATGGGTCGTAAATGAAAGATAATAGCCAAAACGATCTCTGTCTGTGAGAGATTTGCGTGATCCACGACTTTGAGAACTTGTTGCAGTTCATCCTCAAACTGGTGAAGGACGCCCTCTGAATCGGGTGAGGCAGAACATTCTAACACAAATTCGTCGACGTGCTGAAGGAGAGTGGGTAGTGAAGGGGCATCCGGAGAGCTTTTGAGGATTTGTTGGACTTGTCGAGCTAGGTCAGTTGTTGACATGAACAAGAAAGAAGAGGACCTAGAGTCGCGAGAAATTGCGTAGAGTGCTTTAGAGGGTGATCAAGGGCGGTTGTACTTGGTACGAGTACATCAAAGCGCAGACTTTGGCTGGGTCAGGCAGTTTGCGACTTAATGACATTCTAACATAATTTGCGCCACATATTATACACTTCAAATTGTTATTACACTACTATCAGAACCTATCACTAGGACTCGATAACATTCTCCAACATTGGTCTGAATTCCACAGCTTTTCCGGTCTTGACCCATTCATCGGATCCTTCAGCAGTTTGATATTCCGGGATGTAAGTAGCTCTCAAATCCCGCTTAGCCTCTGTGTCCATACCGCACGATTCGTCACGTTCTTTGAGAACCTCAGGCGGGGGACCTTGACCATCTGCAGTATACGCCATCATCAGATTTGGGGGACCAATAGGAAGGTCTGGATGGATGTCAAATGCCCAAGTATGTATAGTCTTGCCATACGTTCGTTGAAGCTCAAGCATGGCGGGCTGCTCTGCAACATCAACTGCTGATGCTACCCACACGCGTCAGTGACCGAATGACAGGAGAGGCATATGCATGATTCCCGATTGGCTCACCTGGGACACCACTTTTCACTTGCAATTGAAGCAGACCACTCTGAACCTCATAATTATGTGAATGCCAGTATTTCTTCTCTTCTGGAGGTAGATCGTTGAAGGTCTGTACTCGTCCAAAGGTCAAAACATTGTACGCGACCTAGTTCAAAAAAGTGATATTCGCCTTTTCATTCGCAATGTATTCGATGCCAATGAGTCTTGCATCAGCCGAGTCGGAGTCGTATATAACACATTGATGAAAGTCCTTCGACCGATGCATACAGAAGTGATGGGCTTTCACATGGCGAGTGTGATCTGTACTAGAAAGAAGAAGGCTTCAATACGAGAATGAAGGAGTCTAAATGAGAAAAAACTCACGCATATACATGAAATGCACAGAGGTGCTGATGTATGGCTTTGACGGGCCCAAAGCTCATCATAGCAGCACCTGCGGTTGCATAGGCCGACGAATGATAGTGTTCTCGTTTTGACTCAGTATCCATGTTGCGTTGAGAAAAATCGAGGCAGGCTTGCTCAACCAGATTTTATAGACTGAAGACAGGAGAACATGACGTCGATTAATATGATTTCAAAGCTCCGTGAGTGGGTAGAGTTGAGAGGATGGCTCCGAATCAGTATACAGCACTTGTCGTCGTCGGCGTATTGTGGAGTTAGAACCAGTAGGTTCAGTAGTCGGCGTAATTTGCATGAGAGCTTGCCAAGAGTCGACAATCCAAACTTCAAAGCGAGCGCCAAATCACTTGCCAAATTTATTCTGTTTCGGGTGGGGTTAGGGTTTCTCCATTCAAAATTCTCCTCATCGTCCTCGCCGTCGAGCTCACCCCCGTCTTCGTTCACGAACCCTTCAAAACCAACCGTAAGCATCGTTTCTATCGTGATTCCGTGCATAATAGAAACAGTGTCGGCCTCACTGTTGTTAAAGTCGATGGATTCGCCTTCCGTCAGCTGGATGTCACCTTGGATCAATGTACTGACGCTACACATCGTTGTCCTCCTAGATGTCTGCCACTATCGAGGAAGTTCACTCCGACCACTCTGAGCATGATCACGATCATGACCACGACCATGAGGAGGATCCCACTTCCCAAGCTGCGTTGGACAAGATTCAATCTCGCTCTGAGCGCAAAGCCCGCAAGGCACTCCTTGGACTCGGTTTGAAGAAGGTTCCCGGAATCACCAGGGTTACTCTCAGAAGGCCAAAGAACGTGAGTATCAACACACGCTCTCTATTTCTCCAGAGTATTCATTGAATGAAACTGCATTCTAGATTCTCTTCGTTATTGCCACCCCCGATGTCTACAAATCGCAAAACAGCGACTGCTACATCGTTTTCGGTGAGGCCAAGGTATGATACGGTTTAATCTTGTCGATATGATGCATCTTCTGAATATGATTCAATTTCCACAGGTTGAGGACATGAACTCTTCCGCTGGACTCTCTGCTGCCCAGCAATTGGCTTCAGGAGGAGGACCTGGTGTTGAAATCCCTAACATCGCCAGCTCCGGCGCAGGTGGTGATGACGATGACGATGATATTCCCGAACTCGAGGCTGTCGAGGATGATGCCCCAGTTGACGAAACGGGTGTTGAGCCCAAGGATATTGAGATTGTCATGCAACAGGTTGGCTGCTCACGCGCGAAAGCCGTGAAGGTACTCAAAGAGAGTGGAGGTGACCTGATCAACGCTAGTGAGTTTTATCCTGGACGTTCCTTTTTGCAATATCTGACCAATTGTCTTTCAGTTATGGCTGCCAGCGAATAGTTTGCTCATATCTGTTTTTATATCCTTGTACATCATCATATTGTTTTCTGCATTTCAAAATGACCATCACGGACACGACATTTACTCCGTTGCCATTTATGCTGGAATTCACTCCCCGTCTGATTCAGTGCTAGAACTTTTATTCTGTCGACCAACGCCGTATTTCAACGTAATAATTGGACCGCTCCCAACCATCTTGAATAATCTCTACACCTCTTGCTCCAGAGACTTCTTTGCCAATGTGAAGACCGATATCCCTCGCAGCATTTTCTACCAATGATCTCAACTCCCCTCGAGCAAACATGTGGTAGTACCGATTGAAAACCTGCGACTCTTTCGGTTTGTCTGTTTCTTCGGTATGCTCTTGCTTCGAATTTGTTTTTGATGTCTGAGATGCGAGTACCCATGGCACAAAGACATCTTGTCCATCTGTTCCATTATCATCTTCCCCCGTGGGGACAGCCCTTTTCGATAAAGTGTCTTGTTCAATTGCCCATACATAAATCAATGCTCGGCCATGAGAAGGGTCAATGCTCTTCAATAAGCTCTTCATAGATGGTCAGAACATGGCCATTTATAACTTCAGCGTATAACTCACCTTTACAGCAGCCTTCCTTCTAACAGGTGTAGCCAGATGGTGTATCGTAGCTATCGAGATTGCATAGTCCTTCATATTTTTCAGCGACAGTGTAATTGGAGGTTCTTTATGAGAACTCACGAATACTCCATGTCTCCATGGATTATCAAGGACATCTCCCCAAATAACCTCCCTTGCTACTCCTCCAGCATTTTGTGCTATCGAAAGCAAATTCCTACTTCTGTCGAGTCCTATTGTCCATATACTGCCCGGCCGATCAAGTGGAAGAGGGAGATATTTTCCATTGCCAGTCCCTGAATCAAGTCCTATCCACCCTGTTGGAATCGAGGACAAAAATTGAGCTATGATTGGCCATGGCTATGAGAAAGTAGATTCGGTGAGTGAGTGTTGCTATACAAACGACTCTACAATCTATAACTCACTTTATATCTGGTGGAAGAGAAATGAGGTGCGATCTGATCATAGACTGAGTGTACATGCTGATCTTCGTAGGTCTGTGGGTCACTTGTGTCGATAGAGGTAGCAGTAACAGCCTTTGGAGGAGCCATGAAAGTGCAAAACAAGTAAGATTGACAACGATAGCAATGGGGTAAGGTATGGTGATACAAATGAATACACATAAAAAGCGAAATGTAATAACCAGAGAAATAATCAGACGATCAAAGCCCAGAAAGAAAAGAAAAGAAAGATAGACCAAGATCACGCAAAGCCCATCTCGTCGTCGAGCATCTCCTTGAATCTGCTTCCAACAAATGGGGGGAAAGGAATGAGAGAAGAGGGATCAAGTCGCCTTATTGCCTCTGGAAGTCCTCTGTGAACAAAATCAGAGCTTGGAATGCATATTGTGGTAAAATTAGCTCACAAGACGGTGGAGGCTTTGAGATGACCCAGGTTCACGAGAGCAGAAGCTAACTCTTGTTGGTGGTTGTCCAGCAGAGTCTCGTTCGGTATCACGATCAGTGGCTTCCTCATTCGCAGCACATCCAGTATTGTTCCCGAGCCTAAGCACGTCCATTTTACAAGTTTCATCAACTGTGCAAAGTATGAGTATAACTATGATGCTTACCGGCATGGCTAATAACCAGATCAGCCTGCTTATATTCTTCCTGCAGCGACTCTTTGAACCGCCACACTTCGATGTCTTCGTCTCCTTTCCTGACCCAACAGTCTCCGCATCTTTCGTATGACTCCGTGTTAAAGTCAGAATTGCCGCATTGCACAACGATCTTGGAGTAGCCTTTCGAGCGCAACACGTCGATCACAGAGTCTGAGAGAGCCCGTTGGACAAGAGTATCGAATCGAGTCGAGCCGACGGTTACAAAGGCATGCATATCTGCGGTATGTAATTGGCAGATGTTTTTTCAGAGGAGGAATGACTCGGATATGTTGGGTAGTTCCTTCTTGAACCCCTCAAATAAATACCTCCGTCCTTTCTCCCCCCATTTCACCTCTCATCAAGACTCGTTTCCACCTCGAAACCCTCTTCGAAACACCGGCTGAGCGACTGTCCGTTATAGTCAACCGCGCAAACAAAACATTCAATCTTCTTCCGAGAGGCTCAATTTTCTTGCACACCTGACCTGACCTCTGCCTTTAACTCACACCACACCCTTTTGATAACTCTCAGGCCAGGATGGGGTACACTCTCTGCGTGCTAGGTCATTCTTTTTACCTACTCTTCCCATGATCCGTCCACTACAGAAAGACATGATTCTGAAGGAGAGTAATAAACAGGATGCGGAACAATGGGCGTCGCTGTCCTTTCTGGTGTTCTTACAAGTTTAGATGCCAGAGCAAATCAACAACTATTCGCGCCCGCTAAATGGGAATCTCATACTCCTGGCACAGTCACCCCCTCTGGTGCCCCTACAGATGCTTCTATCCCAGAACGATTTATCGCATGCGTTGGTCGTGAGGAGAGTGCTAAGCGATTGAAGGGTGTTTTCTTGTCACAAGGTAGCTTGGGATCATCTGTAGAGATTCTGGTAGGACGGAATGTCAAAGCAGTCCAGGAAGCGGATGTCATTCTCCTTTGGTATGATTTTCGTGCATCGCCTGTGATACCGAGTGATATCTCACCGATTTCATATCAGTTGCAAACCTCAGCTCGCTCACACTATCTTGGACGAACCCGGATTGAAAGAAGCTCTGGATGGGAAGCTTTTAATTAGTATACTTGCCGGAATGACAATCAGCCAGCTCACAGCCATGGTCCCGTCAACTACTAAAGTTATTCGTGCTATGCCAAATACGCCTTGCAAGGTAAATCCTCTCTGCAAGCCACCAGCCTTGAAATATCTAATTGGATTCTTGTGATTACAGATCAGGGAAGGAATGACTGTCGTCAGCACTCTTCCTCAATCTTCTTCTTTAGAGTTAGACCGATCTATCATTCTTAACATATTTTCTACGATTGGAAGATGTAGATTCTTGGATGAGAAGCATTTTGACGCATGTACCGCGTTATCAGGATCTGGGCCTGCCTTTGCTTGCATTTTCCTTGAAGCAATGGCTGATGGAGGTGTCATGATGGGTCTTCCTCGGGCGGAAGCACTTGAACTCGCTGCACAAAGTGAGTATACTTGGGAAACTTATCAAGCATTGCAGAACGTTTTTTGACTGATGAAATCTCATCATACAGCATTGCAGGGTGCTGCTCGGATGACATTGCAATCTGGAACACATCCAGCTCAGTTAAAAGATGCTGTCACCAGTATGTGTCGTAAAATGTTCTCATCATCTCTATACGGTAACTGACAATATTGTATAGCTCCGGGAGGATGTACCATTGCTGGGCTTCTGGCTCTCGAGGATGGTAGGGTAAGATCTACTATTGCCCGTGCGATCCAAATCGCCACCGAACGTGCCAGTGAGCTGGGGCAACCCGCCAAGAAGTAATTGAAGTTTGGTTTCGACGTATCAAAAAAATACTACTTTGTATGTGTAGTAAGGGATGTTGTAATTGTACAGCAATAGAACGAATAACAATGACGGAACTTCTTCGAAGACCTTAAATTTCGTGAAGGATATATCGATACAACGGTTGGGAGGTGTCACACGGTTGTCTTCAACAACAACCAGGGTTTCGGGACACGAAGAATGACCACACCAAATTGTAGAAACATAGAATGCATTCCATTGGTCCTAAACTACACATACATAATGAAACTCCTCAATAATTGTAACCGCCATACTTATTCGAGACTCTCAATGAACGGAGAGAATCGCCAAGGGGACGGAAGGTACATCCTCGAGGAATATACCAACATCCTTCTAGCTCCCATAAAATGAGGACGATCGTGTAGAGCATTATCCACGTCGACCAGAGTGTCAAAGAGCATCGCTATCATAGATCACACCACACATGATACTCATCGAGACACAAAATAAATTTATTGAGATCCTGCAAACTAGGATAGGGAAATCAGTGACGGTGTTACGGAGGAATGAAGGATGAACTCACCTATTGTAAGGACACGACTGGAAAAATAAATTACTGAATGGAATGTATCCCGCGTGTGAACCACCCCTTCCACCAAACACGAAACTCCATAAGAAGCCGTGGATCCATCAGATACCTGAAAGAAAGGAGAGGCAAAATAAATCACGGGCCTTGACATAAATGAATATATCAAGCCATCTTGCTCATATGAATGAGTACCACCCCGTGGATATATGCAGGGAGACACCAAAGTGAAGGACAGAGCGTATTCAGGTCAGCGGACGAGGGAGAGTAAAAACGACAGAAATCGGTTCCGAATTATGTGAGAGAGAAAAGGGAATAAATTGTCCAGTAGAATACAAACATAATCTGAAAGGATGGAGGTCAGACGACTGTGAGGAGAAGATCACAAGGCGTACTCACAACGACAACAAGCACCAAGAACACCGAATAAGAGAATCACCGATCTATTTGACAAAGAGTCAATGTTTATATGGCAACATATGTGCTGGTCAGACGTACAGAACTCGTGAGTCTCGTCTCCCCTCTTGACTGTTTGCTGTGATGATGAGGGAAAGAAGAAAAAAAGTGAGCTTAAATAGCCGACGAGTACGAGCGCCAAACACAACCAAACAACTTACCTTCCACGCTTCCTCGAAGTCGACCGGCAGAACAACATAGCGATTTTTACGCACCGCTACAATGACAGGTTAGAACAGTACAACGTAATCAAAGTTAGAAATCTGTACCTTGAAGACCTGCTGCTTGGACAATTGACGAAATTTCAGCTGATGAAAGTCGGTCTGGCCTCGAGACATCTGCACAAAACCAATTGCGGTCAATTCATAGATTTCGTTAGCTTGTTAAGAAATTTGCTTACAATCTTCAAGGTCAACATCAGGCCCAAGGTTCATCTTGTTTGTGCATGTCTGGAAGATCAAACGCCTCTCGCGACGCGATGGTAGAGGGAATTCAATCTTTCGATCTAAGCGACCAGGACGAAGTAAAGCAGGGTCGAGGGTATCTGCACGATTCGTCGCCATGATAACCTAAAAGAAATTGGTCATCACGAAACAATTCACAGTGACTGTTCCTCTACTTACTTTGACATTGCTTCCTTGGTCGAACCCGTCCATCTGATTCAACAGCTCCAGAAGAATACGCTGCACTTCACGATCAGCTCCAGTTTGTGCGTCGAAACGTTTTGTGGCAATAGCGTCGATCTCGTCAATGAAAATAATTGAAGGAGCATTCTCTCTCGCCAGTCTGAAGACATCTCGGACCATACGAGGACCCTCACCCAGGTATTTTTGCACAAACTCACTTCCAACGACTCGAATGAAAGACGCAGTTGTGTGGTGTGCAACGGCTTTGACCAACATAGTCTTACCAGTACCTATAAATGCAAATTAGAATTTAGAAACAAGCCAAAGGATAGAAAAGCTAGGGTGCGTACCAGGTGGGCCATATAATAGGACACCTCTTGGGGGGTCGATACCAATCTTCTTGTACAGATCGAAGTGGGTCAAAGGCAATTCAACGGCTTCCCTAATCTCCTGTTTCTGGGTATCCATTCCACCAACGTCCGAGTACGACACATCTGGTTTTTCGTTTGCGCCCAGCATAGCGATAGATGAATCCGCTTCTGGTGGGAGGATGTCCACCAGAGCATTCGAGTGTCGGTGAAGTGCAACAGATGATGAAGGTTTGAGAAGCTCTCTGTCCAATGTAGAAAGAATCCTAACAACATAATTTGACCCTGTTGTCGATCCCACAATTCCAGTATGTTGATCTATAGGTTCCAGGAATTGGCCAATAACGAGAGGGACGGATTGGATACGCTTGACTTCTTCTTGAGCTCGGATTAGTTCGCGTTTGAGATTGAGTTGTTCGTCTTTGATATAGGTTTCCTGAATGTCAAGCATTTCAAGATGTCTTGCAAGTTTCTTGTACTTTGTGTACAAATCATCTTGTTCGATTTCATTGAGAAGGGCAGTCTTCTCGCTTACTACAGACTCAAAGGTCGGATCCTGCACCATGCTTTTAGCAAGATAGAGTAGACATAGCAAAAACAGAACGTTACCTGTTTCTGAATCTCAATACCAATTTCATCCATGTCGAGTTAATTCGTGAGGAGAAGGATGCTAAGACTGAAGGGAATGTCGAGGTTGTCTGTAAGTTTGAGTGTTCGCTGACGCGGCTCACGACGCGTCTGCATTTCTCAGACGCCTATTCCCATTTTAGGAAAGGCCATTACTTGGGCGCTTTGTTGTGGAATGGCGCCAGTCTGTGCTGTTTGAACACTCATTCTATAACTGCTCTATACTTCACTGTTTTGTGCCAGTTATTGGGTTTGGTTCTTTAATTTTATTGCCATGTCGCACATTGTTGTACCGCTTGACCAACCCTCGTCTTACAAGGACTCTCAAAATCGTGTAGACCGTCAGAGGCAAAATGACATTCTCGAAAAGTCTTCAACCCTTTATGTACGTTGGACTGCTGGTTTATCTCCTCATGGTACTGACTCGTGGCTTTCTAAATCTAACAGGTGGGTAACCTGAGTTTTTATACTACTGAAGAACAGATATACGAGCTCTTCTCCCAATGCACGCAACCTGAAGAAGGTGGTGGAATAAAGCGTATCATCATGGGGTTGGACCGGAATACAAGGTATACTCTATTCCCCTTCATTTAATTTCTTCTCTAAAAGTTGCACTCTCGTCGTAGAACACCATGTGGATTCTGTTTTGTAGAATATTACACGCATGCAGAAGCATTGGCCTCTTTACGGTACATCAGTGGAGCAAAACTGGACGAACGTATAATTCGTTGCGATTTGGACCTAGGGTACAAGGAAGGTCGCCAGTTTGGCAGAGGCAAAAGCGGTGGACAGGTACGTTGGAGTTATTTATTCTATTACAGAACTCAGACCAATGTATTCCATTGACAGGTAAGAGACGAACACAGACAAGACTACGACCCAGGACGTGGTGGATGGGGTGCTCAGGCTCAAAGGGCGGAGATCGAACGGAGAAGAGAGGTCGAAGAGCGTTATGCAGATGCGCAAGAAGGCCCTGGTGCCGTTGCTGGAGGAGGTGGGGACTGGAAGGAATCAGAAAAGGGCAGTGGTGAAAATCCTCTCAAGCGTGGAAGGTCTCCTGAAGACGAAGGCGACAATGCAAAACCTTCTCGTGCTCGCATGGACGATGATGCAGAGCGAATGTAGACTGGTGCTTCGAGATTATGTTGTATGATTATAATGGTATATATTTTACACCCAAAACACGGTCACCGTGGTTTCAGTAAAGCACGCGGGCTTTTACTTGATACTTGTCGCCCCAAATGTCGGATTGGAACAGCGTGTTATGGACCTTGCGTACTATGCGCTGAGCTTCTGACTCGTTTGCTGCTCGGACGAGGAACTTAGAGATCAGTGTGAAGACACCCGGAGTACTGAAAGAAACGATATGAGCAGTGTTCGAGAACGGACGTAGAAAGAACATACGGCTCGATTTTTACAACGCTCTGCTCGCCATTATCGGTCTCAGCTAAATTGAAGATCTTCAAGAACGCTTTCATAGCATCAACAGTCATTTTCCCCGGAAGACCATAGACGACGACGCTCTTGCCACACGATGCGACACCAGCACCGAGTCCTTCACCTGTCACCAAACCTCGCTCAGCCGCTTCCGCTCGACCTTTTACACCGCGACTTCGTCTTTGAACATCCGGAGGGACAGAGTGGTTGGCTTTTACGCGGAGGCCTCCTAGAATGGATCCACGAAGATTCTTCACAGCTGAAGGGACAAAATCCGACTGAGTGAGGGCGATGTAAGCAGTCCCAGTTGGCGCGAAACGGTGGTAGTCTATACCGACTGAGAGATGAAGGTGTCATCGAATCAATCACATCCCTGGAGAATCCAAGGTCGTACGTACTATTGGCCACATTTTCCACCTTACTCTTTACACATAGTCGCCTCAAGTCACCTGTAGTTATAGAACGTGGAAGGCCCTCTACTTTGATATACGGACTTGCCCTCAGGGCCGCTGGAAATTAAAACATTCAGTAAATGAAAAGAGGGATGGATGCCGAGTGTACATACTTGTAGAGGGGCCTTGTCGACGAACATTGTTGAGCCTCTGAAACAGTCTGGAGGACATATTGGTAAGGTCTTCCAGTCAGTTAATTACACGAAGTCGAAATTGATCTCGCGATGAGCGCCTAGTAACGTGAGAATAGGGATCATCCGCTCTACTGAACGCCCAGCACTCTTTCTTCCTTCGACCCTCCGAGTCGAGAACTGCAAGTTGTCCATTTCTCGTCGCATTTAATTGTCTCTATGGTCTTCTTTCAACTTCGAAGTATGTTCCAAAGATCAAAAGTTTTAATCTTTTTTTCAGAGTGCTCTCGTTCTCTCAACGGCAGATAATTGAACAACGTGCTATGTTCCGAATTCTATCTCTTGGTACTGTCGGCCTCTCGGACGATGCGGCAGGGATGTTCTTTCGTTCATTCTGGTCTGCATTATCATAGGGGTCGATAGCATCTGTGGTCGTATGTTTTCCCTTATGCTGGGTTCCCCACAAAAGGGAGTTCTGGACTGTTCCAGTGCTGCCGCTATAGGGAAAAGACGGAAGCAGACACTCTCTGTGCCGTCTTCCTCCTCGATGCTACGATACTTTCTCTCGAGATTCTGGGGATTTAGAGACGATGAACATATGTTCCGCTTCTCTTCGTAAGAATGTATGACAATCCATTCTTCGACCTGACGTCACATTAGGCCCAGCACTCTGCAATTCGTCCCTCCTTTCTTCGAAGACATGCATCTGGAACAATTCAACGACCAGCATGTTCTCGATAATCTTTAGGCCGTCCTACATTCTGCAGAACGTCGGCACCGTACAACGCTGCTGACTGAGCTCACGATGTTCTCGACTGTTTGGGGTCTGTCTTCTCTGTATAAAAGACTCAACTCCCATCCCAACACAGCCTTCTCTTCAGCAATTGCTAATTTCCCTTTTACGACCCCTTCACGTCTATCGGCTCTTGAGCCAAACAACAAACACATCACCTTTTCTCTTCTTTATCTACCATGGGTAACGAAGCGTTGAACAACAACCCACCAACTGCTGACATCAACATCACCACACATGGCTCAGATTGGTTGTGGGCTGCTTTCTGTATCTTCGCCACTTCTCTTTTTGTTATGGTCGTCCTTAACTTCATGGTACGTCTGTGCATCATATCTTTGAGACGAATTGAGGATCTAATACATTCCTTAATAGAGAGCTCGTGGCTCGCGGCTATTCCACCAGATCGCAATTATCGTGTTAACAACGTCTAGTATCGCGTACTTCTCTATGGCATCTGACCTCGGTGCCGCACCTGTTGAGATTGAGATGCGTGAGGACTTCCCTGACCAGACACGTCAAGTTTGGGTGAGTAAAATCAAGTAATGCGTTGTTCATTGAAGAGGTTTGTTGACTCGATATCAAATTTAGTATGTGAGGTATATCCAATGGTTCATTACCTTCCCTCTCTTGATTCTTGAGCTTCTGCTCTCGACCGGTGTCACACTCTCCGATATCATGACCACGTTATTCATGGCCATCGTCATGGTTGTCTCATTCATGGTTGGTGCCTTAGTCCCCAGCGACTACAAGTGGGGTTACTTCACATTCGGTGCCTCCGCTTTGATGTACATCTGGTAAGTTGGAATTCAAGTTCACTCATCGATAATGTGCTCATTAGCCTTCTTCCTTACTTCCTAGGTACGTGTTGCTTTGGCACGCTCCACACACCACCTTCCCCGCTGGAGGAGAGCTCCGTACTGGCTACTTCCGCAGTGCAGGATACCTTGCGTTCATGCTTATCACCTATCCAATTGCATGGGCATGTTCTGAAGGTGGAAACGTCATCACACCAACTTCCGAGATGATCTGGTACGGTATCCTTGATATCTTAGCTGGACCAGTCTTCCTGTTCTTGTTCTTGTGGCATCTCCGTAGCATTGACTACAAGAGCTTCGGATTGCACTCAGGCAAGTACACCGACAAGGGAGCTGTCGTTTCTGAGAAGCACGGAGAAGTCCCCGTCCAGACCGCGTAAACGATTCCATCCATTCCATCCTTCGACGATGGTTCGTCCCATTCACTTTCTAATAGTCTAGTTTTCGACCTAGACTCCTTTGTTTTATCGATGCTCGGGGATTTTTCGACTTTCCTTTCACCCGTCCATCGTGTATTACTTTGGCAACCACTAATATTTTCAACCCTTTTGCGACCTTCACCAACGTTACCTTTTGTTGTTTAACGACTTCTCATAACGATCCTCCCCACTTCCCTAATGCTACGGTGTCCCCCTTCTTTTTGTCGACGCCAATCATCCAACTCTTTAATTGTAGGTTCGGGTGCGGTCGAATCCAACCAATAGACCGTTCCAAAAATTAATGACTTCGAAGTAAAATATGTACCAACAGTTGTAGGATACCTTTACCTTTTTCATTGCATTTGTACGCCCGGCGTAGGGTACCCTTAATATCATGCATGACTTTCTCGCATGTCTGCACAAAAAGTCTGGGTCGAAAGTTAGTCTTTTTTCCAAAGGACAATAGATCGATGCCATGTACGTACATGAACGCGTGAACACCAAAGATTGAAGTAAACATGAAGATGAAGATGACTGCAACATAGAATTTATACAAGATCATCATTGATATACATTGTGAAGTGACTTAGGTCTACATGTTGTCTAACTTCCCGCAAAACTTCCCTATAACAAAAATAATATGTGTGGGTTCTAAGCCACTGGTTTCTTCTTGATCACGATAGCGGTAGTCTTGTAAGGATACTCGAAAACACCCTGGTTCTTATCCTTCCAAACTAAACCATCACCTCTATCAACAATGTCTTTTACATCTTTGACGACTTGCTGCTTCTCGTCGTCTGGCAGCAAGGTAATGTAGCTCTTGCTGCAGGCTCGGTCAACGACTAGCTGTTGGGTACCCGGCAGGGTGTATGCCCAGACATGCTCTTCGGGTGGTTGGAAGTGCTCGATGTAGTTTGGTGTGTCGAAGGCAGCACGCCAAAGGTTAAGACGGTACTGAGGAGTACCATTCTCATGTCTTTCGATCCTATCACGAAGTTGAGCTACCCAACCAGCTGCATCCCTAGAAACACCGTGACCATAGAACACAAACGTTAGTTGTCAAGGGAAGCTTTCGAGGAAAGTTGGCATGATTTGCATACCGATCTTCGAGGTTCCAAATCAAGATCACGATTCCGTTAGGTTTCAAGATCCTTGAAAATTCAGCGGAAGCTTTGTTGTAATCTGGACACCAATGGAAAGCTTGAGCGATAACAACAATATCTGCCCAGCCATCTTCAACTCCGGTAGTGTCGAATGTTCCCTCAGCAACAGAGACGCGTTCATCATTGACTGTTTTGGAAAATTGGGATCGCATTCCTTCGCTAGGCTCAATAGCACGTAGTTTGTTGACCGATTGAGCCCAGTCAGGATGAGCGAGGAGAGCTCTAGTGAAGATTCCCGTTCCAGCACCGATCCTGTTAGTGAGTACGTTAGGTCCATTCTTCCATCCACTGATAGATAAATCTGAAGGATGAACATACTCCACGATGTTTACAGGTGCATTTCCTTTGACCGCCTGTCGAAGAAAAGCAAGCGCGACAGGTTGATATGTCGGACGAGCACTGATGAGACACGATTCAATTGGCGTGTAATCAGTCGCACATGAACGCGTGCAACATACCGATCGTAGAGTTCATTTGTACCTGTACCGAAGCCTTTAGCGGCGACAGAGTGGACGTTGGTGACTGCCATAGCAATGAACCTTCGTGTCAAACGAGGGAGTGGATACTGTTCACGAGATATGGGATACCGTGTATTTAAAGCACAGCGTCTAACTAGCCCAGTCAGAAAAGTCAGACATATAAATACACCGGTTCCGAGTGTTGATATACGCACTAGTCAACATATGTTTTCGCTGGTGGGTATGAGCAATATCAATACCATTGAGTGCAATGCAGCTGGTCGATGACGAGTTCTTCCAAGGGACAATCAACTTGAATACCGAACGGGTCATACGGCCCGCCCACCCATTTACGTAACTGGGCTTGAATTTACTTTTGCTTTCACTTTAGTTTCTTGTTTACATCAACAATGGCACAAACCAACTTCGACCGTAGACGAATCAATGGTCCTGAGGACAGCTTTACACCCATATTTATTGAAGAGGAAGACTCTGTTTGGGCTCCAGGAAAACCGAGAAGTGGGAGAGGAGCTGGGGATATTCGACCCATCTGTGAGTAATTTTCGTATTCAGGATACTTCTTAACGTTCTCAACTCTTTCACAAAGTTTTGAAGCCAGGCCTCATAAATCAGGCTAATGGCTCTGCATATATAGAAACTGAGAAGACAAAAATCGCATGTGCGGTGTATGTATCATCTTCATTTGTCTAGGATTGAGAATTGATTTTTGAGTATCAAGATATGGACCGAGACAGTCGAGAAACACAACGTATAGCGACAAGGGTCGATTAAATGTAGAGGTCAAATTCGCCCCTTTCTCATGCAAGAAAAGAAGAGCACCTATGCGTGTACGTTTTATCCTCTATTCCCACCTCAACTCATCTCAAATCTATCGCATTTAGGATGCTGAAGACAGATCTATTGCTGTTCAAATTCACCAAGCGCTCCTTCCCTCCGTTCGACTAGAACTGTTACCAAAATCCACCATTGATATATTCATAACCATCATCGAAAGTGATGGTTTAGAAGGGTGTATTGCTTCTGGGGCTGTTGCTGCAAGTGCAGCTTTAGCGGACGCAGGTATTGAGATGTTGGGTTTAGTTGTGGCTTGTTCTGCTGTGAGTTATCAATGTATCTCCTCGAGATCATATCATTTACATGGAGCATCTTAGTCTTTGGTTGGTCCAGAGATCTGGCTAGACCCTACGGAGGAGGAATCATCTATATCGTCAGCTAGTCTGATATATGCTGGAATGCCCGCTTTAGATTCAGTCACGTCGGTATGGCAGACTGGGAGTATGTCGGTTCAAGATTCAATAAAAGTGAGTTCTCTATGGCATCAATGCTCCCATCTATTTCTCATCATATGACAATATAGTGCATGAAAGCATGTCAAGAACGATGTAGAGATGTACATACTGTAGTTGCTCAAGCGTTGCTGGAGAATGCCAAACCAACATGATTTCTTCCCTCCTGTGATTGACTGCAGCGCTTCACCCATATTTTTATCTATATGAAATTTCGCGAAACGTCAGTGCCTCACAGTCATCTAGTTCAAGCATCTCTATAGATAAATCTTCAATGAACCCATGGAACTTTTATGGGCGTCTATGAACAATATCGGGCGCCTCGTAAACTGTCGTGCAATTCCCTTGGCGGGAATCCTCACTGCTTCATCTCTGTTTCAATCTCGTTATACCTTCCACTGTTTATACCTCCCATTTCACGACGACTCAACACATCCACCAAATATTCGCTCTGCAGAGTTTAAATGAGCTCTATTCACGATGCCTCATATGACCCAATAAAGTCACCACGAAGTCCACGACCTCAAATATCCGCCTATGTCTCACCACCTTATTCCCGCTCTTCACAGGATTCTGACGACTCTTTACGTGCCCTCGAATTATCTGAGGGACCTTTGCTATCGGAAGCACCGACAAATTCAAGACATAGAGCGTATTCGGTGTCTGGGTTTGATTTTAGAAGCGACTTGTTACCGCTCACTGCTAGTTTGAGTGAACCGGAACGACTGCAGGATGGACCAAAGGAAAAGCACATTGGGTTAATTAATGGTGAGCAGTTCTACAATTTTATATTGTTTGTTGCACTGACTGACCGTCGTATATGATTTGGGTTGTAAGGGATTGCTTTGATTGTGGGCCTCCAGGTATGCAACTTACTAACCAGTCATCTACGTTTATATGCCAATCTCATCATTCTCATCCGCAACCTATAACTATTTTCCGCCCTAGATTGGTTCCGGAATATTGTACGTTTCTCACTTTATACTGTCAAGATGTCGTACTGAGGATATCTCAAATTACCCAGTTCATCTCCAGGTGTAGTAGTTGCGAACACAAAGAGTTTTGGAGCCAGTTTACTGGTATGGCTCGCGTCGGGTCTATTAGCCTGGACTGGAGCATCAAGTTTCGCCGAACTTGGTTCATCAATACCAGTAAACGGAGGTGCTCAAGCATATCTTCAATATGCTTATGGACCGCTTGTATCATACCTGTTCGCGTGGACGGCAATATCAGCATTGAAACCTGGTAAACAACTGTTCCGTCTGTCGTATATACCAAGCTGTTGCATACTGAATCATGTGTATTTCAATGTAGGGGGAAACGCGGTCATCAGTCTGATCTTCGCTGAATACCTGAATCGACTATTTTGGCACACTACGAGTCAAGATGTTTCTCCCGATGCTATCCCTCAATGGTCCATCAAGATCACTGCTGTTATTGCAGTAATTGTTGTTAGCCTTATATGTGTGGCTACTCCAACCCTGGGGACTAGGACCGCTGTTGTTTTTACAGCCGTAAAGGTAAACGACGTTCCGACTACATTCATAATATATATTCTGAACTTTTATGATTCTGAATGCGAATTAGATTATTGCATTGGTATGTATCAACAATCTCTTGATACGATACCACGATTCTCATATTTTTGTTATTAACCCTAGCTCTCAATCACGATTCTCGGAATTGTCCAACTTGCTCGTGGACGTACTTCCACCTCTTTCACAAACCCTTTATTCGCAGAATCAAGTACTCAACCTTCAGCCTACGCTCTTGCGTTATACTCTGGATTATGGGCAGTAGACGGTTGGGACCAAGCTAATTATGTTGGAGGAGAAATTAAACGTCCAGAGAAGAATATTCCCAGAGCCATTCATTCAAGTATGGCAATTGTGACTATATTATTCCTTCTTGCAAATGTGGCGTATTTTGTAGTATTGGATAAAGTGGGTCGATTTTTTTAGCTTTTCAATCTGAGAGATGATTACGAGCTCAGTTTTTTTCGTTGCATTTGGTAGGAAACTGTCGGTTTGAGCAATACTGTTGCTCTTGATTTCGGACGTGCATTGTTCGGACCTGTGGGAGGTGCCGTATTTGCATTCATGGTTGCCTTCTCTTGTTTCGGTGCTCTCAATGGTAAGTTGTTTCTTCTCTCGCAACATACTCTCGCCATTCCTAATTTCCTGTGCTTCAAAATCAAAGGATCTTTTTTCACATCTGCTCGTCTCATTTATGTGGCGGGTAAAGAAGGCTACCTCCCCGCACTATTTGGCCGAGACAATAAATTTCTCAAGACTCCTTTGAATGCTATGTGTCTTCAAGCAGCTCTGACGATCATGTTTATCGTGTTTGGTGGAGGCTTTAGAAGTTTGATTAATTTCGCTGTTGTGGCTTCTTGGGCTTTCTATTTCCTCACCGTGAGTGACTTTATACTTCAATTGGTGTCTATTGAATTTGAATGCTAATCTCTTCGGATGATTAATATAGGTATTAGGTCTTGTTATCTTGCGCATTAAGGAACCTCTGCTTGAAAGGTAAGTACCATCTATTGTGGTACCTTTGCATCATACCATATCTAGGAAATTAATCGGATTTTTCGGATTGTAGACCTTACAAGACTTGGATAGTCACACCTCTCGTTTTCTGCGCTGTGAGTTTCCTCATGTAGCTTCTAAATTGACCATGCTTATATTCGGATATAGGTCTGCATATTCCTATTATGCATGCCAATTATTGCTGCTCCTTTAGAAGCTATCGCAGTACTAGGTTAGTGAACTCTCTTATATCCATATCTCCTTTCTCACCATTGGTTGGCTTGCGTATCAGGTTTCGTATTAGTAGGGATACCTGTCTATTACCTGACGCAGAAAGGTGAACATGACGATTCACCTCGTATTATCAGTTCGTATAATGCATCACAAGTACCTCTTGTGTGGATGTTGGAAACTCACTGTTTTATTTGTCTATCTATGCGCAGCTTTCTTCTCATCGTTGATGTCAAGAATAAGTGGAAGACCGACAGTTCGGTCTGGTGGTTGGCAAGCTGTCGCCACTGAAGGAGATGAAAACGTTGAAATGTCTCAAGGTTTCCGTTCGAGATAATACTCCGATCGCCACCATGACCATCCGTTTCGTCCCGACCTATAACCGCTTTCAAGACATACACGACCACCGAACTCTTTTTTGGGTCTTCAAGCTTCAAGTTGGTGAAATCGGCACAAGCCTTTATAACATACATTATATTCACGATCTCATGGACGGATTTTTTTTTGTTTCCTCGTCTTCTCATCCATATGCTTTCGATTGCTATAAGCATTATCAAGTATTATAGGTCGTATATTCTGCAAGACAGAATTGAAGTAATAGACAAGCATATATAGATTTAGAGTAATTCAATTGACATGACCGAGGTTTTGTCATTTGGGTCATTTGCATACGTGTATCATCGACAAACCTCCGCGCTGCATGTCATGATTGCGTGCAAATGGCCTCAATTGCGAGATTGAATTGCTAGTAAGTATATCAAAACGGAAAACCCTTAACTTCGACCTTGTTAGACGTTCAAATAGGATCAGTAAGCAACATGATTCAGCAACCGGAGAGGTCCGAGGAGGCAATTCCTGGATAGATTCAGAGGTAGCATATGTTTCATCGATTGTATAAATAGAGACCGGACAGCTATTCCGCCTTGTAGCACTCAGCCCTTGTACTCCCTTTGCTTCATACCTGCATCTCTCCCTGTTCTCCTGGTCTTCTGCTTTGTATTAACCTGTTACTGTGAGCATTCGGATACTCTATCATCAAGCGATAGCAGTCTGTATCTGACTAATGATCGTGCCACATTGACAATTATTCTTCCTTAGCCTGCTTGGTTTGCCTATAGGATACCACCGCCCGTCGCGTTTCTTGCTTATTTATCAACTATTTTCACATCATCATGGTGAGTAGGAGCATTCACTTTCTATCTAATGGAAAGGAAGCGGTCGTTTGCGGGTCGTTTGGATGAATGATGATGAATGATGGCCTGACAATGTGTTACACAGTCGGCTCACAAGTACAAGTTTGAAGTCAAGGTGAGAGTGTTGCTTATCTGAGGGGAGTTCTGATGATGGATGGTTGCGGATTGGTGTGATAGATGACTTGCTCTGGATGCTCTGGTGCTGTTGAGCGTGTTTTGAAGAAGACTGAAGGTGTGTCTTGTACCTCCTACCCTTTCTTACCACCCAAATATTGAACGTTACGGTTGAACGCATATAGGAGTCGACTCGTACGATATCAGCCTGGAGAAACAGGAGGTGCTTGTGAATGGATCCATTCCATATGACGACTTGTTGGCCAAGATTCAGAAGACTGGCAAGCAGGTGAGTGTGTCCCGTTCCGTGTGGCGTACTTTCCCCTGTCCGTGTAGTAACAATACTGTGCATTCTTATTTGTAGGTTATCTCTGGCACTACCCTCGAGTGATCGCCTTTTAGTGCACCGTCGTCGTTAGAAGATGTATTGGCAGTGTATGTGGAAAATGAAATATGACGTTGGGACCCTGAGTTGTAGGAAATCTGAGATAGTGTGACCGATCCTCGGTCGGCAGGTACCGTTCAAGCGCCCAGGCAAAGCATTTCCGGGTCTGTGCCTCCGAATTTAGACAGACTTGCTCAAGACTTCTCTTGTGAGCCGCACCGGTTCTCGTTTGACCAGTCTCTCTCCACCATGTCCCTCTGCCTCCTCACCACCTCTTGCTCCTGATCGTCGGACTTCGAGCTCTGCACAACGTCTAAAGTATTTTGAATACTATCTACCATTCTCGGAGTTTATTTCTCATCCTACCTGCTGCTTTATCGTATTGCCCAGAAAGGCCCCGTTACCACAAGGTTTACCCATATCCTTTGCGTCTAGATCTGCCTCTTGGCTTTGTCAATCCCATAATACTGCACGACTACACGACCACCTAATTTCGTATTCTATCAACCTCTCTTACCCATTCACTCTTTTAATATCTCCTACCCTGCGAACACGAAGGGCAGATACTGGTTCTCTGCCCTTCTCAAACTATGTCAGAACCTGCCACGATCACTGGTAGCCAGCAACACTTTCCTGTAGTATCTGCTCTCAATCCCAACCCCCTTCCGCCGGTATACGATGATGACCTAGAATGGATCAAAGCTTACCTCACGCTACACTTTCTTAGCGACTCCAGCTACACATACGCCTACATACTCTGGTTTGCCATAGCGGCTCTCTTGCTGGTCTTTTCACTATTTCATGCCTTAGGTCTACGAGGAGGGTACATCGGCGCGTGGTGGAGTAAGTGGTCGCTCAGACGGAGAACGTGGAGAAAGAAGCATGCCCTTGCCGTTGCACTCAAGAAAGGTCAACATCGACAGCCAAACTCTCTCCCTTCCAATGCACAAATCCTATCCCTTACCACCCTCATCGTCTGCAGTTTAGCTCTGGCCTACGTAGGGCCTGACTACTTTGCCCCTGGAGCTCAGATTTGGAGCTTGCAAGACTCGCCGATAGCCAGTGTCACTACACGAATATCCTCCGAAGACACGGCCCCGAGTACCGCACCTCCTCAATTCACTATTCAGAAAGAATGGTGGACTACGGCGGCTCGCACGGGTGGAATTGCATTTACACTTTTCCCACTGTGCATTCTTCTGGCCCTGAAGGCACCCCCTTTTGCCATATTCTCCATTTCGTTTTTGTCCAACTTGCACTTTGACAAGTTGGCATGGCTTCATCAATGGTGTGGTATGTTGGTATGGTTTCTGAGTACTATGCACGTCGTTTCTTGGAGCGTGCAGCTTGCTTTGGATCATCGTTCTTCGACCGGCAAAATCGCATACGTTTATGCATGGCAATATCCTAACTTCATTTATGGATGGACTGTATGTTATGACCGCTATGTTCTTACTACTGACTCGCTAACATCCAATCCAGGCATACGGATTACTCACCCTGCTGGTTCTCTTCTCGTTGCCTTGGTTCCGCGGACCTCATTACGAAGCTTTCTGGTTCTTGCACGTCCTACTCTTTCCAATGATGTTGATTCTAGCCGCTATTCATCATTCCCAAGTCTGGTGGTGGTGTTGGGCAGCTCTTGCGTTATGGATAGGCGAACGCATTTATCGTTTCACATGGTATCTAAACACCAACGGATTCTTTGGCGGCATGCAAGCTTCTAAATCACAAAATCCCAAACTCAAGAAGAAAGGTTCACTTACTCCACGGCCCTTCATGCCCGAGTCCGTGCAGATGCATACATTGAGTATGCACGGCGACAAGTTAAAAGTACAAGATCAGTCGATCCCTTATCCATCTGCATCATCCGTTCACCAGTATAACGCGTTACATGGAGATAGTTATGTCCCCCTTCCTGGCTTCTTTCACGCCGAACTTCTTCCGGGCAGAACCGTTCGACTTCGTCTCATCACTCCAGGCTTCTTATCGTGGGTTCCGGGACAGCACTTTCTCATCAATGTCCCAGCGATTTGCAGATTCACGTCCCATCCTTTCACCTGTGCATCGGTATGCGATGAATCGGCTACGACGGACGAGGGTAGAGAGTTAGTGTTCCTCATTCGAGCCAAGAAAGGATGGACGAAAGATTTATGGGACACGGTAGCTCGTTTGACCGCTAATTCTCAAAAGCACTACCCTGGTGAATCTATACCTTCGAATTGCGAGCTGCCGCCACGAGGGGTTTTAATGAGGGGTATGGTTGATGGTCCTTTTGGTTCGTCTGCTAGAGCGGATTGGGGAACTCATTCTACTGTCCTACTTGTTGCTGGTGGCTCTGGTTGTAGTTTTGGGTTGTCCGTGTTGCAGTACATGGCTATGTGTTTAGCGGGCAGGGATGGGAAAACACTCGGGGGTAGGAAAGGAGGATACGGTAAACCTGGGTTCAACACGAAACGAGTCAGGTTTATATGGCTGGTTCGAGAATTTAGTAAGCTCATGCTCATGTCGTAATTTTCTCTTGCTGAATTGATCGTCTTTTCAGGTCACATACAATGGGCAGCATCTGCTCTTCGTCGGTGTATGGCTATGGTTCATTGTCCGGAACTTCAGGTCGACATTTTCGTCACGAATGCCAAACCGAAACTTGCGAAACAGGTGCAGCTTAATCCTCCCTATCCCCTTGATGCGAACGATTCGGGTATTTTCACCCCTCCTGTCCCTCAATTTGTTCAAGAAAGTCGCATGTCCATGAAATCTATGAAATCAGCTCGACGACATTCGGACAGCTCCATCGGTTCAGTTGATAGTGATACTTCCAACGACAGCGATGTAGACCTCAGTTATTACGCGGGAGAATTCAACGATGCCGAACGAGACGTGGAGCGAGAAGACGATATCCTGGATCTCACGAATTGGGATGGTGATGACGATACAGCATTACCAGGCGAAGCTCAGCTCAATTTAACCGTCAAAAAGGAGGGAAAGAAACGTAGGTCATACACGAGGCGTACTTCGATGGCTGTTTTCGCCAAAGAAGATCTCGACAGACGAAATTCTTCGTTCGTTTACGACGGTGCACCCGCACCTTCTCAAGTTCGCCTTGTTCCCCAGAGACAATCTTCTTTCGTTGGTGTCCTGGAGCCTATTACTGAACATATTCGACATGCCAACGCTGCTCGTGGACCTTTGTCACCGCCGCTTCCGAGTGCGAGTCCGAACATCGAACCTCCAACACCAAGTACGGCACTGACTACCCCGAATAGTGCCATTCCTTTGCTACCAGTTAAACCATCGCCGCCTACATCACCGACCTCTATGACCCGACCTATGTCTACCATGTCTATGACCTCGCAGGTATCTGCTTGGTCTGATTCTGCTAGTTTGGTTGCGTTAATGTCTGCTGCCCATGCTCAAGAACATATTCGTCTAGAATTGGATGAGACGGAGTTGGCGGATATTAGTGTTGTCGCTGAGAGAGCGAGACCTGGGAAGCCGAAGTTTGATCGTTTATTGGCAGATGAAGTGGAAAGAAGTAAAGGGTCTATTGTTGTTGGTTGTGAGTGTTTCTTTCTTAGTTACCTATTCGCTCTTCAGGGTCCATGATTTACCAATGATTAACGTTTTGTCAGGCTGTGGACCTACATCATTAAATGCAATGATCCGAAAATCGATTGCTGCTCAAATAAACCCTGAGCGAATACGTCTTGGGGATATGCGTGGATCTATAGCACTTGTATCTGAAGACTTTTCATGGTGACCCTTTTTGTGTCATTGTTGTGTTTCTCTCAGGACAATTTTGTAGACAGTATTTTTATCGACATTTTTTCTTTTCGCGTTTATTCCTTCTTCGTTGTTTCCACACTGGTCTTCTAAAGCTTGCTTACCACTGTTCGTTGCACATTTTGGTTTGATATCATTGGGACAATTTTTCTTATACACTCCTTCTTGACATTTGACATTCATGGTTCTGGACACTCATTTTGAACACTATACTATCTCTTGCATATATCACAACTGACTCTACTTGCATCACCTTTGTATTAAGTAGTTACTATAGCCCATCTCGATCTGTTCACCAATGAAACGTACTTATAAATTTGAATCTGACAAGGATCTTACAAAAATTTGGCTCGCGCGGCCGCACTCTTTAAATCATACTACAGACATACAGACCAGTATATATTCCTAGGCCTATTCTGATACTACTGAGTTGACGGAGATCCAAGTGCTTGAGCTCGCATCCCTACGGTCCTCAAGAGGTGAGCGACCGAAGGATGATAATTCCATTTGAACTGGACTAGCCAGAATGATGGAAATCCTTGAATGACGCTTGTGACTTCCTCTATTTCGTTGACATCCTCTGGTAAAATTGTTCGTCCCAGTAAGACTCTGCTATGAACAAAACCATGAGGAGTCTCATAAGTCATACGGCAAAGCCCCGGATCTCTGAACTGCATATTTTCATAGCGTCGTTGGAGATCCAACATCCCATCCTTCTCTATATATGATTCCTTTATTCCTTCCAGAAAGTTACGATAGTGGCTCGTCATGTATTCTCGTTGTGAGCTCCCACCAAGAACGCGCATGCACATCAAGTAGTGTCCAAAGCCAACGAGCCATGGTGTTCGGTCTTCCCTCCCCCATCATCGCGTACGAGCGGACTGAAGAGAAATAACGTTCAACTGTGTTTAAGTCGCCGTCCCATGACGGGAGACAGATCCGGATTATATTCTCTATCTCCAAGTGAGCGTCGTGTCTCTGCTCATTTGAATGGGGTAGTTGTACAGGTTGAGATATTGAAATGGAGGATGAGAGAGAAGTGTTGTAGTCGTTCGTGGGGTGTACCATCATGGATTTTGTGAGATACGTTCTAACCAATGATTCTACTTGTAGCATTCCACGTTGCAATTTAACACATAGAATCGCCCATGAGTTGGTTAGACTTGCAAAGTCTGGAGAGCCGGAGAGCTGTGGTAAAGACCAAACTGACAAGGCCTTTCGCCACACGACTCTGTCAAGTTTCTGATAACGATCGCAAGCTCAGATGTCATCCAAGCTATCTCGTTCCAAACTTGTTCATCCAATGCAACGAGGTCACTTTTTTCGTCTTGCGAGAGATGGTTCGATCTCGGACTAGTACTGTGTTCAGATCCCTGACGTACGATCGAAGGCCTATGGTCCCATTTGGGCGGGGTCTGTGAATTCTCTGGAGTATTTTATGCATTTCCTCGTTTCTCCACTCATCAGGGAACTTTTCTTCTCCATCCAGTATACTGTTCACTGAATCGGAAAGCTCGACGTCGTTTGTAGTGATGACAACCATTGAACTGTTTGAAGAATGCATATGATGTCAACTTTGAATATTGAAACTCGAGCATTCGCTAGAGGGAAAAGTTCCTTACCCAGCGAAATCCCAAGAAATTCGAATCAAGTAAAAACACGGTTTGAGCTCTAGGACGGGTACGACGATGGCTAATAGATCGAGGTAGCAGTGAGTGATACTAGGGTATCTCTTCGGCGTCTTCATCGATTGGAGGCTGTCGCGGTGTTTCTACCCAGGTATGAAAGTGGACTCACGAAGTGCTTCGAGAAGGCTTCAGGGTTGCATGAGCGACTTGCATTCATGTAACCCAAGTGGGTGTTGGCAAGATCTGAACATCGTGTTGGATGACATATAAGATATGCGTTATTATCTAGGCTTTGCTAGTTAGGTGAAGTGCGTATATGATATGGCATTGAAAGAAAATCAGCATCGCTTTGTGACATTACTAGGAGCCATCTCCCTAACGCTACCATCTGTTGATGCACCTGGCGATAATGCTCGCCAGGGGGGGAAGGCAGAGTGGTTGAAAGAAAGACCGTCAATGAATAGGAACAGTATCAGTTAACATTGGGATATTAGTGAACTTGTGAAGGAGAAAAGAAAACATCATAACGTAAATTCCAGTTCGAGCTCGTGGGCGGCTCGTACTGTAGATGAGTTTATGGGCGTCTTTGCTGCAAATTCAAGATTTGCTCTTCACAACCTATTGTTTAACTTGAAAGCTTGCTCAATACTGTCTCTCAGGCGTCCCCTTTTCTCTGGACCCTTGCGTCCACATATTTATCTGGTTTCGCGTACAGATTTCGGGCATTTTCGTTTCCTGCGCAATTTCATCATGGACACCAAACCAGAGTCAATCGTAGTACCCGAAGGCTACAAACTACATTCGGAGAATACATCTCATATTCTCTTACCCGATAACAATGGTGCTTTCTTGAATCCAGTACAAGAATTTAACAGGGATCTTAGCGTTGCTTGTATCAGGACTTGGGGAGATGTCACGAATGCCGAAAAAAAGAGGAAACGGGAAATAAGTGGGGAGAGAAGAGCTAAAAAGGAACAGCAAGCGCAAAATGGTTCCAATTCCAAGCGACAAAAAAGTATGCATACAGTTCAATGCAGATCATTTCGAGCTCGAATTAATGATAACACCCTATAAAAGCTGAATCTTCAGCACCGGATAGCAATAAAACAGACATTGATATCACGGAAGAAGCACAACCAGCTCAGGCCACTTCATCTACAAAAAGAGAGGTGTGTTCCATTACAATGTTATCGATCGTAGATTTCAATGTAACGCGTACTCGACATAGTACCACTCGCAGAAGTTCGTCATTCTTGAAGCCCTTTCTGCCACAGGGTTACGCTCGATCCGATATGCAAAGGAAATCCCACTTGTAAAGTCTGCATTTCTCTCATTTCCCAATCAATTGATCCTGACCTTATTCTCGTGTACTCTAGGTTTGTCATTGCGAATGATCTCTCACCGACAGCTGCGGAAGCTATGAGACGAAACGTTGACTTGAATGGACTGGGCGAACAAATTTCAGAAGATCAATATGAGGAAGCAGAATCTTCGAATAAAAAACGAGTTGCCAAGGTGGCTAAAGTGAAAGTCAACGAGGGGGATGCATGGTATGCGGACAGTTTCTATCCTCGTTGGTCATGGCAACTTTCTGACATGACTGAAAGTACATTGATGTACAATTATCGTACCGAACGTGACCGGGTGGATGTAGTAGACTTGGACCCTTACGGAACTGCCGCACCGTTCATCGACTGCGCCGTACAATGCGTCAAGGATGGAGGTCTGTCCAGTTCTCACTCATTATTTTTCTGCCGCTAAAAGTACATTTTTCCAGGTCTTCTTTGTATCACTTGTACGGATTTAGCAGTTCTAGCTTCTACCAATTATGCAGAGAAATGGTTCGTACCCAAGCGTTGCTCTGTTTTCTCTTGTTGATTGTTGGCAGTTTCTCGAATTACGGTGGTGTTCCGATTAAAGCAGAATATTGCCATGAAGGGGTATGTTTACCGTCTTTATCATCACGACATATCATAACTAACGGCAGAGAACAGGCCCTACGCTTGTTGCTGCACACGATTTCAACATCGGCTGCTCGCTATGGTCGCCACATCCAACCTCTTCTTTCCCTTTCGATTGATTTTTATATCCGTGTCTTCGTTCGCGTTTCCACCTCGCCAATCGAAGTGAAAAAGTTGATGAGGTGCGTGCGTGACCGTTACAACAAAGAATTCTTACTCAAGTGAATTTTCAGCAAAACATCGACTTTCTACGTATGTTCGGGATGTCAATCATTCTACGAACAACCGCTGGGTCGTGTTCATGAGCAAGTCAGCGCCAAAGGTAATACTACTCAGTTGTACAAGGTCAGGTCAGGACCTACGGTATCTGAACAATGCCCGGAATGCAACTCGATACTTCACGTAGGTTGAAACATTCATACTCGTTAGTACAATATTTCTTAATTGTGACCGAACCTATGAAAGGTTGCTGGGCCAATGTGGTCTGGCGAGTTGCACGATCAAGAGTTCGTATCCAAAGGCCTGGAACATTTAGAAGCGAACGAAGACAAGTATGGTACGGCTGCGAGGATGAAAGGAATGCTCACCTTGGCTAAGGAGGTAATGCATTGATGATTATTGTCTCCATCGTAGAACTAACCTCAAAAGGTACCTATTAATTCTTGTAGGAACTTACCACACCATTTTACTTTACTCCGGCAAAAATGGCAGGGAATTTCCACTGCATCTGTCCGCCGTTGGATGATGTAGCGTAAGTCATTTAGTATAAAATTAAATCATTCTTTGATTTACGTTCACTTCAAACGCAGCTCCGCATTGTTACATGCTGGACATAATGTTTCACGGTCTCACGCATGCGCAGGATCATTAAAGACGGATGCTGGAAGAGATGTCGTTCATGACATCTTCCGTTCATGGATCAAAACTCATCCCGTACGTATGGATCGAGTCTCAGAAACATCACCAGCCAAGGCCCTACTGGCAAAAGAACCAAAGTAAGTTGATTCGTATCTTCTCAATGTATTTGAACAGTTGTTTCAACTAAAATTTCCACTCTTGCATTACAGATTTGAAGCTAACTTCAAGCATCACCCAAAATCTGTCACTGCAGGATCCAAAGTCAAGTTGGTCCGATACCAAATGAACCCTACACCTAATTGGGGACCAGGTAGCAAAGCGAGTTCAGGCGTGAAGAGGAAGAGAGAGCAGGGGGAACCAGAGTAGAGTTCTGAGCAGTAATCCATAGTGCAGACAAACGAGAGGCAAAAACACCGTTGTACATGTGATTCAGTTCAGTCTAGCTATAGAAGCATATATGAGAATTAAGGTAGTAGCAATGCACCCGATGATGAAATAAACAAAAAGAATGCGACAGAACAGACAAACAGTTGGACGGAAACAAGCTTCGAAAGAAAGGTATATGTATCATTCATGGTGTGCACCAAAAATACTATGGGGTGGATGCACCAACGATCCATGGGTGTTTGAGTAATTCGGCAGCGGTAGGTCTTGCTTCATGATCGAGGTCAAACGTCTTATTGAGGAAATCTTCAGCTTCTGGAGAAATGTCTGGAGGGATGGTAGGTCTCGCCGACGAGCCGATCTGTAATTCGCAACCCGTCAATAAGTCATAACAGAATAGCGGTATAGGAAAACACGTACTTTGAAGATGGCTTGCATTTGTGTGAGCTGTGCCCAAGGGTGTTCACCGGTAAGCATCTCGACTACCAAACAGCCAATACTCCAGATATCAGCTGCCTGTGTATATGCAGTTTGCTTGACAACCTCGGGAGCCATCCAGAACACAGATCCTTGCAATGACGGTCGATGGGCACGGTGACCAGGAAGTAGATCTATTCAAGCCTATGAGTGGAATGAAACTGCAAGGGACTAAAGGCTGCTTACTGTCTTCAACTTTCTTAGAGATACCGAAATCTGAAATTTTGATTCCTCCTTTATTATCGACCAACATGTTGGCTCCCTTGATATCTCGATGGATAATATCCTTCTCGTGGAGATAGTTGAGACCAGAGAGGATCTGGCGCACCCAATTCCTCACAAGTTGCTCTTCAAATGCGCCATAGTTTCGAAGTAAGGAGGTTACTGAACCACCAGGAACATACTCTAAGAAAATGTTGAGATGATCTTCATCGATACAAGAAGCTAAAAACGCAACCGACATCAGCATTTTGCTAAAATTTCCATGTTTATGAAAAGGACGTACAGTGATACTGCACGATGTTTTCATGGTGCAGATCTTTCAACAATTCAATTTCCCTTTCGAGTGCACTCAACATGGCCTGCTTTCGCTCCGGGTTAGGGGCAGAACTGCGAGGCAATTCTACTTGTTTGACAGCCATCAAAAGACCCGAAGCAGCATCCATTCCAAGGTAGACCTTCCCGAAAGAGCCAGCTCCGATGAGGGCCCCCTTGATCCACTTAATTGTGCGCTCTGCTAAAGTTTAGTACATAGACATATACAAAATTCAAGAAAAACACTGACCTCCATGAGATGTGTATTGTTTCCCTTGGCCTTCGTCCTCATCCTCTGTGACAGTTTCTTCAGTACCACTCTCTTCTTCCTCATCTTCGTCTTCATCCTCATCTTCGACCTCATCCAGCTCCTCGTCCTCGTCAAGTTCAGTAGTATCATCCAGCAATGTTGTCTTCTCATCAGACTCTTCAACATCCACAGTCGTCCATTCCTCGGTCCCGTCAGAATTACTCAAAATCATACTTGCACGTTTACTATCAGTCTCCATACTAGCACGACGATTCTCCACCTCTGCAGTGATTTCATCGACAGTCATCATGCTAGCAGTATCCGACCTATCTCGTTTACTTCTGAGTTCTGTGATGTAACTCATCCGATTAGAAGCAATAGACATAGCCTTTGAGGCACGACGAGTTGATTTATCTGTCAGATTCAAAGAATCCGCGAGTGATTCTGAAGATATTGCAACGGGAGGAAGGAATTGCAAGGCTGAACGACGCTTCGCAGCTTTCGTAGACTTCTCTCCAACATCGTCAGTAACTTCTATAGCGCGACCTTCCTCGTTTGATATAGATACTCTAGGTGGGGCTTCTGTAGGCTCCTCTTCTGGAAGTACCGGAGATACTTGTCGCTCAGGAAGCATACTGTGAGCAGATATGATTGAACTTCTTGGGGAAGCTATCAATGCTGAAGCTGATCCTTGTGTGCTGACACTAAACCTAGAACGCGGCGCTGGATTCCAAGAGACGATACTGTCTCGTTTGCCCGCGACACGCATCATACTTTGTCTACGAGTCCGTTCTAAAACCTTCTTCTCCGTATTGGGGAAGTACTCTGCCAAATGATTGGTGATGAGCTCGCTTGGTGGTCGTTGACCAAAGAAGTTGCGCAACTTCTTGACTGGACTCTTCGTAGGACTCCGATCAGGGGAGAGAAGCTGGGGTGCTGAGTCGGGTATAGGTACACCAAGACCACTAAGAATGCTAACTGTGCTAGCTCGTTTCATTGCCTTGGTTGTAGGTTGTGATGGTGAACGTGCATTCTCTATATTGAGGAGAGCGTCACCAAGGTTCTCAGTGCTAGACGACGCACCATCCCCACGGGAAGCGACTCCAAGTCGCCTTAAGGTCAGGCCATGGTCTCGAGCAGGGTCGTCGGGTGGTGCGTGACATATCGCTAGAAGCTGTGCTTCAGTAAGGGGACCACCTAGTATCATGTGCAATTATCAATATATGCGAATCATCTCTCAAATCTTAAAACCAACCTGTACTGTCGCCTGGATTCCACTCGAGATATGCTGCCCATCCATCTACACAGAGACCTCCATTGATGACCTCCACATTGAGAGAGCCATCGTCGCTACTTCGATGGCCCAATTTGCCAAACTTCTTTAAGACCTTCTCGAGAATCTCTGCACCACCAGCTATGTCAACTGCATTGATGGTGATCGTTTTGCCCTCGTCAGGTAGAGCGAATTTGATGAGTTTTCGTTTCAAATCATCTATCGACGGTATGCGTGATGGTGTATTTGGACGTAAACCAGCTCGATATTGATTCGAGCCAGGTGGAGGGGTACTAGATGCAGAACGTTGAGAAGCAGATGTTTCGTGAATAGGTGACAAGATAGCTTGCTGAGAAGTTTGAGCGTACGGATGAGACGCGCCAGAGGTATTCGGCCGTGGAGGAAGTTTATTGGCAATATTGGGTTGTGTCGAATTCAGCGGGGTTGGATACGAACCATTACGACCATGAGCTTGTGAACCATTGGGCGAACCCTTGATGTTGCGTATTGCACCAGATGATTGGGGTTGTAAAGGTGATGGGGAACGCAGAGGGGTTCGTGCACCGCCGCTCGGCCAATTTCCGTTTTGACTGTGCGATGATGGAGTTAAATGTGTTTGATTGGGAGCGGGAGGTAGCGGTTGATTTGTGTAAGCTGGTGCATCTGGCAGGGTAGGAGTCCGTCTTCCCGACAGGGAATTCTGAGGAGGTAGCAAGGAACGAGGGGTACGAGAGCCAGGTGGAGGTGGTGGCTGAACCTTGGGAGGTGGTGGCAATGGTGGTAAATTACCTCGAGAACTAGGTGTGTGCGTTGGAGGGGAAGGAGTGTGACTTGATGATGTTGGTTGTGGAAGAGGTCTTGAATTGGACCGTGCTGAATCGGGGGTATCTCGTACGAGTCGAGGCAATTCATTGTTTCCTGGGCCTGGTGGAAGAGATAACGGAGCAGGTCGAGCGTTATCTAAACGTCTGTATCCTGTTCTTCCTGTGCCATAATCAACACTACCGTTGCGTCCAGTGGGGCGAGGGCGGTTACCGATGGAAGCGAGTGCAGAATTGGAAGACACAGAACATCTCTGCCTGAGTTGTTTCACTGCAGCCACTATGCGGATTCTGTCACCCACGCTCACCATGCCCATTTCTTTCAAAGTCGATTGGTCCAATTCCAACAAAACGTCTCCTCTGATGTCGTTCGCTTTGAAAGTTTGAGAGTGCTGACCGCATTTGATCTCCGTTAACCAACGGGCTACATGGTTGTCGGTCCAAGTGCGCAGAAAGTCCGAGTACGACATTCCTGATGGTGGTTCAAGGGGAGAGCTATTAGGACTGACGATTGGAGTGCCGGGCTGAGTAGAGCCTTCCGATCGAGATGAGCCATTAAGATTAACTGTTGGTAGTGATATCTGAATCTGTTGGTTTTGGAATGACGCTGTAGGTGAAGCAGGGGAAGAGGCCTGAGAAAGCGGTTGAGAATACTCGTCGAAGCTTTGTATGAGATTTGCGTGCGCAATCGCAGACGACATTGATAACTAAGAAATGGCGAGGGTTGTTCGAGTGGGATTACGATGGTCGCTGAATAGATGGATCAAGCACTGGTCATGAAGTGATTACGATAGAGAAAATTGAAAGCAAAGTGATGGCTTGTCTCTGAAAAGCCCGATGCAGTCGATGCAGTAAAAAGAAAACTATAGAACAGAATGGCGGCGAGAGGACGAGAGAGTAAAGAGAGAGAGTGCCTGCTTTGCTAGACGCGCGTTATTTTGTTATAGTTGTCCTTTTACTTGGACAATTGACACCGTGAACCCTGAACAACAAAAAGGTGAAGATAATAAGGCGAGCTCGCTGACGATGACCACGGGACACCCAGAGGATGTTGCCCAAAGACAAGTTTTTGTGCCAGCTTAAGGTGGTGGCGGTCGGGAATGAGTCAAGGATGCTGCAACTTACCTTTAAGATCGCCCTTGAAGGCAGTACTATGGTACCAGCGCAACTGATGGATATCATCCCGACAACGATCTAAATTAATCTTTTACTAACGATCTACAGAGTGGAGACATATAGAGGATCAAATGAACGAGTACTCTTCATTCTCCCTGTAAGAGTCAGACTGTACTAGGTCCAGCAGACATTTGAAGAATTCGAAATTAATTGAGCTGTTCATTTGATACGAGGCGAGTTCAGCGTCATGCACATAAAGTAGCCTAACCTTCTCGGTTTGTTCAGCTCTTCCACCGTCGACTTTCTGTATACTCCAGCGATGTAATAAGTAATTCGATACAAGTAACATGCCGTTGATACAAATTGCAACAATATGTTACTGAGGAGTACACAGCATTGAAAATATCTTGGAAGGTGTATTTAGAGATATGGAAATGCTACACATGACACAACAACTTTATCTCACCGAGTAAGGCTATCTCCTCAGAAATGATTGATAGGCTCGCGTATCGGAGAAAGTCTTATTGAAGTGGGATAGCAACGATAACATGGCGTTGCAACCATCTGTCTTGTCTGTATCCTTTCAAGTTGGACGTTTGGATGGGTTTGAAGTATCCTGGCATGCGTACTAGTTTGTTGGGAATGTCGCTTGGTATGCTGTGGAATCTTCGTCAAGTGGCGACAATATTAAATTGAACAAGCGTATATTAATTTTGTGTCCCTGCCGTTCATTCTTGAAGCTTGAAGACTGATAGGGACTAATTTTTTAAACAAAACTAGAAAGGCCTGAATATTTGAATACCAAAGAGACTAATAAGTCTACTGTAACTCAAATTTATTCCACAATTGTCACTTCGGAAGTGACAGACTGTGACAGGTACGTGACTGATGTGCGTGGACGTTGGGCGGTAACGGGCTCGGCGTCTAGAGTCCAGCGCGGGAACGCAACCAAATAAAACTGAACGGGCTCGATCCCCTTCACCGTTTCTGTTTGCTACCCCTCGACCTTGCGTCGAAAATCTCCCTCGACACCGTCCTTGCCATCCTCAAGGCAGTCCCATTCAATCCCAGGACGGATTCTTTCGCTTTTCATCCTTCGCTCTTTTATTTTCCTACGTCCTTTAATACCTGCTACTCATATCAAATCCCGTCCCGTATTCACCGTCACCGTCTACAAATCGCATAAGTCCGTTTTGTCCTGCATTCCCGCCCACTATCCAGCATGAGGGTGTGCACGGCACTCATCTCAGTGCTTTCGCTCGCACCCTTCGTCTGGTCTTCCCCGTACCGGGACGATCTTGTCGAATATAATCTCAACACAAACCAGAATGCTCAAGACCCCACTCAGTACTCGGCGACACGTCGTAGTAAATACAATCCATCTCCAGACAACTGGCGGGCACTCCCCTTCTATACTATCCTTCTGGACAAATTCGCAGATGGTGACCCATCAAACAATGACTACTTCGGCACAATGTTTGAGTATGACTGGCGGGAAACACAGTTACGATATGGAGGTGATCTGAAAGGTTTGACTCAACGTCTTGATTACCTTCAGGGCATGGGTATCAAGGCTATCTTTATCTCTGGTACTCCATTTTTGAACATGTTATGGCAGGCCGACAGTAAGTCTTGCAGCTTTTCTCAAAATATCCTTGGAACTTACTATGCCAAATCAGGTTACTCACCCTTGGATTTCACCGTTCTTGATCCTCACTGGGGTACTCTCAAGGATTGGCAAGATACTATCGACGCAATTCATGCCCGCGGAATGTACATCATGGCCGATTTCACCGTTGGTACTATGGCAGATTTGGTTGGTTTCGATGGGTAAGTTTTCCTGCTCTCTGTTAATAGGCCGTCATTTTATATCCATCAACAGTTACTTGAATACTTCAACACCGTTCGATCTGAATGAACATGACGCTGTTTGGAAGAAACCTCGTTATTCACCCTGGGGCTTCGATGAATACCAAGATTTCGAGGTCTGTCCACACTTTTTGCATGCTACTAATTAGTAGCTGAACATCTCAAATTTTTTCACAGATTAACAACGGCTTTAACAGTTCTTGCGTTCTCCCCCAGTTTTGGTCCAACGATGGCAGTGTTCAAGCTATTGACTGGACCACTGGTTGTAAAGAGTCGGATTTCGATCAATATGGTGATATGGAAGCTTTTGGTGTCCATCCAGATTGGCAACGTCAATTGGCCAAGTTTGCTTCCGTCCAGGATCGATTAAGAGAATGGAAACCAGAAGTTATGGCGAAACTTCAAACCTTTGCCTGCATGGCCATCACAGCACTTGATTTAGATGCTATTCGTATAGACAAGGCCACACAAGTCACCGTTGATGCTCTTGCACAATGGGCTTCAAGTGCTCGAACGTGCGCTACTAATCTGGGCAAGAAGAACTTCTTCATCTCTGGGGAAGTTACTGGAGGTGATACCTTTGGTTCTCTTTACTAGTACGTCACTTTTGATCGTCTCGGTTCTTCCTACTGACTTTCTGCCACAGTGGACGTGGTCGTACCCCGACTCAGCTTCCTCCTGGGGGTTTCCTTGCGGCTGCTGCCCTCACTCCAGATCAGAACCAATTTTTCCTTCGAAATGCTCCTCTGAACGCCCTGGACGGCGTTGCCTTCCACTATTCCATTTATCGCTCTATCTCTCGTTTCTTGGGCATGGATGGTAACTTACAGGTCGCTTTCGATATCGACGTCAACTTCATTACTGCCTGGAATCAAATGTTTGTTGATAACGACTTTATCAACCCTAACACGGGTAAAGTTGATCCTCGTCACATGTATGGAACGAGTAATTTCGATGTTTTCCGTTGGCCGAGTATCGAAAACGGGACGGCACGCAGTGTTTTAGGCACTTTTATTACTACTCTTGTGATGCCTGGGATTCCTTTGGTACGTTCTTCTCCCTTCGGTTTTACAATTCTATCAGAATGTGATCTAACGACATTCTAGTACTACTACGGTGAAGAGCAAAACTTCTACTTGTATGACACTGGAGCGTCCAACTATCTCTATGGGTGAGTCCTCTGTTTTTCTTATATTGATATAGTCATTCACATGAGTTATGAAGTCGTCAAGCTATGACTGCTAACAAGGCCTGGCAACGCCATGGATGCTATGCACTTGGATCCGACCAGTACTTCAACATGCCGCTTGGAAAGGCTATGTTAGGATGTCATGATGAATGGAATTCTTTGGATCATTTCGACCCCACCACGGATTCCCGTCGAATTTTTGCCCATTACAACTACCTCCGTACACAGTACGCCGCTTTGCAGGATGGATTCAATCTGGTACAACGTGGTAACTGGACACACTTCATCCAACGACCTGGTTCCAATCTCACAGAAACCGAGATGGGTCTGTGGTCCGTTACGAGATCAGCCATTGAAACTACACAGAATCTGACAGGCACCAATACCGGTCAGATTTGGATGTTATATTCCAACGAGAACGCCACTACCACCTGGACTTTTGACTGCAAGGGTGCCAAATGGATTCCTTCTCCGTATGAATTCCCAGTCACCGTCCGGAACTTGTTCTATCCATATGAAACCTACGTGCTCTCTGAATCCCTCTCAGTTTTCAGTAACGCGACGGGCACATTCTTCGGCTGTTTACCGTCTATCACATTAGAACCTTACGGTTTCAAAGCGCTAGTTCCACAAGCTCAATGGGTTTCCCCGCTTCCAGCGATCACGAAATTTACACCCGGGCACGATGTACGCCTTCGTGCTGAACAAGGAGATACTAACGCCACCACGATTCCTATCACTTTCGAGTTCAATGTCGCCATGAGTTGTACCGATATCACGCAAGCTATCTCCTTCAACATGTCTTCTTCTGGCCAGGGTAGCACTCCGACCATCTCCGGGACCCCCAAATGTGCTCCGATAACAACTCCTGATTCTGAAGTGGTTGGCGCTGACGTGTCCGCGTTTTCCTGGTCTGCGACTCTGCAAAACGTTCCCGACGGTATTTTGGAAATCACTGTCAACAACCCTAAGAATTCAGATGGCACCATGTCCACAGGAGTGAGCTTCTATCTTTCTGACTATGTTGTGCTTTACTAACCTCAGGGATATTCTACAGGCTGTTGATCATTTTCTTGTTCGCAAAGGTTCCTCGAAGAATGTCATGGTCTTCCCGGATGCCGATTACGACAACGATGCATTTGGTTTCTCCAATGGTCAATATACGTTCACGCACAGTGCTTTGGGAGCGGATTTATTCAGATACTCTGCGAATTTCGGTCAGAACTGGACTGCTTGGCAAGCGTACGAAACGACGTCGACTTTCAACAACAGTCTTTTCGATGACAAGGCGAATTTCTGGGATGGTCAACATGTTATGGTTCAATGTACGTAGCTCCCTACCAAGTTGCATGGCATCCACTAACATAATTGATCACCAGATTGGAGTCAAGCAGCTCTTTCTGCTTCTCATGTGGTTCATGCCGATCGTGGTTACAGCAAGCCCCGCCGTGTACCTCAATTCCTTGCTCGTGGTCCTTTCAACGATTGGGGCTTCGATAAGGGAACACCTGCAGTCATGGAGCACAACGATGAAGGGAAATGGGAACTCGAGATCATGGCTACCTGGCCAACCTATGTTCAGTTGAATGTGTGGGGATACGATGATTACTATTACGGAGATACTGACGGTGATGGCATCATGGATCGTTTGCCTCCCAATACCGCGGCGCCCAATTATCTCAACATGTCTGCCCCTCCTAAGCCACATCTTGCTTGGGCCCTTGTTGTCGACGACTCTACAATGCAGTGGACATTGATACCTCGTGGTCAATCTGCTGTTGGAGCTATCATGTACGCACTGCTGCTTTCGATTCCTCTCATCACTGGTTCCTTGGCCGTCGTCATCTTCATGTGGTCGTTCTATGGTATCAAGTACAACAAGTGGGGTGTCAAGCCTAACAAGGATCACAGCAACTATTTCCCTATTCTCGGGTCACTCGGTAACAAGTCCACTTCCAATCTCAAAGATTCTACCCCGATGTCCGAAAAGATGTTTGGACACAAACACCCTACCGAGATCATTGGCTGGCCAGAAGACAAGAACAAGCGTCGTAGAGTTCTTATTGCCACTTTGGAATACGAGATCATCGATTGGAAGCTTAAGGTAAAAATTGGTGGTTTGGGTGTCATGTCCAGTTTGATGGGTAAAGCTATGACGGATGTTGACATGATCTGGGTCGTCCCCAAGGTGAAGGACTTGGAGTATCCTCCTGGTGAACCTGCTGAACCGATCGAAGTCATCATTTTCGGAGAACCTTATCTCATTGAGGTTGAGACGCATGTATTGGACAATATCACCTACGTTATCCTCGACAGTCCTGTCTTCCGTGCTCAGACCAAAGCGGATCCTTATCCTGCCCGTATGGATGACTTGAGCTCTGCGATCTTCTACTCTACCTGGAATCAAGCTATCGCTGCCACTGTCCGTCGCTTCCCCGATATCGATATTTACCACATCAACGATTACCACGGCGCTCTCGCTCCCATATATCTCTTGCCCAAGGTGCTTCCTGTCTGTTTGTCACTCCACAATGCCGAATTCCAGGGTCTCTGGCCTCTTCGTACGAAGGAAGAAATGAAGGAAGTGTGTTCGGCATTCAATATCAGCAAAGAACACTGCACGAAATACGTCCAATTCGGTAATACCTTCAATTTGCTCCACGCTGCCGCCTCGTTCATCAGTGTTCACCAAAAATCTATTGGTGTTGCTGGTGTGTCTGATAAATACGGAAAACGTTCATGGGCTCGTTATCCTGCTCTCTGGACCTTGAAACATGTTGACTCTCTGCCTAATCCCGATCCTACCGATATTGCAGCCCTCGATGAGAATCCTATCTCGGTTCGTGATATCAAAATCGACCAAAGTGCTGAATCGGAACGTCCTGAACACAAACGTCAAGCCCAAGAATGGGCACACCTCAAGCAAGACCCTAACGCTGATCTTTTCGTATTCGTCGGTCGTTGGTCTAAGCAAAAAGGTGTCGATCTCATTGCCGATGTCTTCCCTTCAATGTGCGTGCTCTCAATTTGATTAATTACCTATACATATTAACATGCGGAATATAGCCTTGATAAGCGTCCTTCTGTCCAACTCATCACTGTTGGTCCTGTCATTGATTTGTACGGTCGATTTGCTGCGGAGAAACTGAACCGCCTCATGGAAATCTACCCTGATCGTGTTTACTCCAAGCCTGAATTCACTGCCCTTCCTCCGTACTTATTCAGTGGTGCTGACTTTGCTTTGATTCCCTCCCGTGATGAACCCTTCGGTCTAGTTGCCGTCGAATTCGGTAGGAAGGGTGCGCTTGGTGTCGGTTCTCGACTTGGAGGTCTTGGTTTGATGCCTGGTTGGGTAAGTGCAATTGCAACTGTAGCGTGCGACTCGCTCATTGTCTTTACAGTGGTTCCCTGTCGAATCAATGTCGACGGAGCACATGATGTCTCAATTCACAAAGACTATCAAGATGGCCCTGAAATCCACAGAGGAGGAGCGAGCAATGTTGCGTGCACGTTCTGCGGTTCAACGTTTCCCTGTCGTCGAATGGCGTCAGCGAATGGAAGACTTCCACAAACGTAGTATCAACGTAAGTCGTAGAGAAGCTGGGTCAAATGCATGGCGTCCCTCCGATTCCAATTTTGTTGGAGGACATGCTATCAATGAAACGGACGACTGGAACCCAGAGTATCAAGCTTATCCTTCTCAGCCTGCATGGGACGCTCGCAGTGTCAATTCTGAAAGCCCACGGATGAGTGCTGTCCCCGGTTCTCCTGGTCAGTGGAGCCAAGATCCCTTCACTCCAGGTCCGGATGGTCTCCATGCGCCTCCTCGTTTACTTCCTGACGGCCGTCGTGGCTCCTTCAGTACCGATGTGTCTGATGCTGAAGGTGACTATCAGAACAGAGGTCCTGACTATGGTAACTTCCTTGATAAAGCCAATAAAACCATCGCACGGGATAATAAGCATATGCCTGATCCATTCTTGGACGCCGCTGCTCCCAACAGACCTTTCGGCGCTCACTCTCGTGTATCCTCCGTTGAGTCAATTGCTTCCATTGTGGATGAAAAGGCGAACTCGCCGCTCAATAAGACAATAGCCTCTGTATGTATCATATCGACATGATCGTTATCCTCACTCACCTGATCCCCTGTGTAGTTCACTGATGCCGACGGTGGTGTTGCTCAAGAATTCGTTCAAAAACTTCAAGCGTTGAACTCTCACAACTCCAAACATGAATTGTCAATCGAGAAGTACCTCACAAAGAGCGAAGAGGCTTTCTTCGACAAAGTGAAGAAGGATAAATTGTCAAGCGCAGCTAGTATTCGGTCGTCCCACCGCGATTCCGTCTGGGGTACTCCTGCACCATCGACGTTCGATCATTCACGACCTAATTGTAAGTTACCGCCTCATATTCTTGTCATTTTTGACACTGATGTAGTACACAGCTCCTATGGGCAATGGTTCATTCAACGGGGAGGGCTACAGTGGACCACTTCCTAATGACAATAATGAGGTAGTAATGACAGGACTTCAAATCGCAATGGCAAGAGAAGTTTTCGGCTGGCCAATTTATACCATCGTTATCGCTGCCGGACAGGTTCGTAGTGACCATCTCGCTATCTATCATTTGCTGACATTGTCAATAGATGCTGAGCGCCACGAGTTTCCAAATCACTTTGTTGTCAGGGCAAAACTGGCAAACGGACCTTCAACTCTACGTACTCGGTGGCATTTTCCTTGCTGCTTCTGCTGTGTGGTATACACTCTTCCGTTTCAAGCCTTCGGTCTATGTATTGGCTGCCCCTTGGATATTCTTTGGTATCGCTTTCATCCTCATTGGTCTTCCTTCTGTCTCGACATCGCTTCATGGTGCACATGATGCCTTATCAAGTGCTGCTACATGGTCTTATGCTGTCGCTTCCGCCGCCGCTTTCTTGTTCTTCGGTCTCAACTTTGGAGAGGAAGCTGGTGCCGCCACTGAAGTATGGATGATGCGAGCCTGTATCGTGCAAGGCTCACAACAAATTTGGGTTGCGGCTTTGTGGTACTGGGGTAATCAACTCAATGGCGCAAGACAAGATAACATCACACCCTGGTGGATCGTTCTCATTGTCTGGCCACTTGCCGTCATTAGTTTCTTGTTTGCTTATTTGATGCTTTACGGTTTGCCTGGTGAGCCGACCGATATGCTCTGATATGTTGACAAATTAACGGGTTCTTTGCAGATTATTATCGTCAAACTCCTCCAAAGGTTCCAAACTTCATCAAGACCTTATTCCGTCGTAAGCTGGTACTTTGGTGAGTTTTTTGGAATAGATCTCTGGCGTATAGGATCCTCACACCCCATGCCAGGTTCCTTGGATCTGAAATCTTACGTGATTACTGGTTGAGCGGAGTGCGTTGTGCAGTTTCACACTCTGACTATATGCACTGATATTGTTTGGTATAGCCTTACGGACGTAATTGGAGTTTCCTTTGGAGTGTACCTATCCCCAAGTGGCAGATTCTCTTGCTTGTCATCGCATTTTTTATCGGAGTCTGGGTCGCCATGTTGGGAGTGTTGACTTGGTTGAGCAAGACACACACATGGTTGTTACCAGTCTTTGCTGTTGGTTTAGGTGCACCTCGATGGTGCCAGGTACGTGGGATAACTTTCATCTAATAGTTATCTTCTCATGTATTTTCTGTCTAGATGCTCTGGGGTACTTCTTCTCTCGCATTGTACATTCCATGGGCCGGTCATGCTGGTCCATATCTTGGTATTTGCTTGTGGTTGTGGCTTGGTGTCCTCGATGCAGTCCAGGGTGTCGGTCTCGGTATGATTCTGCTTCAAACTCTTTCTCGGTTACACGTCTGCGCTACTCTGGCATTTGCCCAAATCATCGGTTCTATTTGTGTCATGGTTGCTCGTGCTACTGCACCAAATCGTGTTGGGCCAGAAAGTGTCTTCCCTGATGCTGCCAAGTGGGATTTCCAAGAGGGTCTCAAAGGTAGAGTCATCCACACTTCTTTTATTATGATCCTGGTTTCTCATTTCATGGAACAGGGAGTCCACTGGCATCAGCCCCATTCTGGATCGCCATGGTTTGCCAGATTGTTATCGTAGTTGGGTACTTCTGGTTCTACCGCAAAGAACAACTTGGTATGTGGATTGTCTTCCAATGATTCTATGTTGTACTCACGTTATTCTATCAACAGCGCGACCATGATCACGACATTTAGATATGACACCACTGACTAGATTTGCATTTGAAACACCTTTGGACTTTTCTACATTATCATCTTTGGGTATCTCTCCATTTTTACATGGAACGGACTGTGACCATTACCACTGCGGACTACGTATATGTATTATCGATCGATCTCTACTGAAACTACATTCGCTACCGTCTTTCTCTCGTATCATACTTCTCTCCATGCAATCATTAGTAGTACATTTGCGGCCGGCTCCTTAGAATCTTTTCTTTTTTCTCAAAATATTACACACGGCCTTGGACAGGGATTTTCAATAAAGCATCTAACGAAACAAGACTGATATCATTGAGCATGAAGAACTAACATCCACGATTACATTAATATTGCAAAATAAGTATAATATAATGTTTTCCACGAAGTCTAATGTATCATTCTGAGGAGGGTATCTCGAAAGTATCTGCCTTGTAATAACCATAAGGACTGAGCAGTATGGCAAGCCCTTTGTGAACCTCGACCTCGAAAGGTTCAAAAGGATATTTTTCACCGTCAACTGAAAGCCAACTCGAGTCATTATGAGGAATCACCCGATATGCTTCTGCTTTGAAGTAATGTTGCTATAACACAGGATCATCAATACTCACGTTCCAATGAAATGCTGCGATGATCACTTACCGAATTCATGAAGTAAGCCTTTCCAACTTCTGCACCGTCCATTGCTTTCAATAATTCACCCCGTCCGATCTATCAAAAACGCATAGTATATAAAGTCAACAGCCTGTGACATGAATGTATTCGGTGATGAACAGATGAATCGACGTACTTGTTCTTGAACTACAACATCTATGTAACCGTCATTTGGTAACGATACAGGGAATTGCATTAGATCCTTTCCGACGTAAGGACCTTTTCCAGCATATAAATACGATACAGGTTGATCAAACGTGATCCAACCGTCTTCTTCTGTTGGATTCACCGTCCGATATTTTAAATCTGGAAGAGTTTCCGACGAGTCGCCGTTTTGAGGCTTCGATTTCGCGTTGCCCTCAGGTGCGGTTACGAGGGTAGACGTGTCGACTGAAGAAGATACAGAAAATTGTTGTCGTGCAGAATCCAATGCTCGAAGCATTGCACTCTTGTCAGATTCGGCAACTTTGATTTGCAGTTTTATTGGGCATGCCCTGTGTTTCACGATACCTCGTATATATCCTACAATGAACCGACTGGAAAGAGTTGAATTGGATCAATCTCAATGTGCTAAGTATGTGACAAGTCTTTTACTCACGTGTTGCCCAAGAAACGCATATTTTCTGTCCCTAAGTCGAGTTCGGACATTAGACCTACACATTGCGACATGAATGAGAAGACTCTTGAGTCTTTATGTGTGACTGAGAATAGGTCAATAGGCATCGGTCGGCCTAGCAGGGAGTTAAAAAAATGGTTAGATCTGCGGACTCAGTATTACGGGGTAAGTTCGCACAAACCTTTGGCAGCATTCAGAGCGGCTGCGGAGACATCACAACCTTCCTGAAATACGCGGCTGGGTTTTGGTTCGACACGAGGAAAGGAAAATTCGAAGGATACTTACCTCTATTCCCAACAGGTTAAGTGCAAGCCCATTTCCTGATCCTGTAGGAATAGGTGCAATGGGTGTACGGAGTGCACTGATTGGGTTGGCATGCTCGGCGAAACCATTTAGTATCTCATGAATTAATCCATCTCCAGACATTGCTACTATGGCATCGTATTCCTCAAGAGGCAAGGTTTTGACAATTTCGCGAGCATGTCCCGCGTGTGTTGTAACTGAGATATGTTTATTTCGGCGGATTTATTGGGTTTTGTAACGGACTTACAGGTAACGTCGGTTATGCATCTAGCTGCACGGAAGAGAGGCTCTATGCGCTTCTTGAAAACGCCAACAGCTTTCCCCTGATGGAATAAGACGGCTGATGAGTCGGACGTGTCTAATGACTGATAGATAGGTGGTTGTTACTTACAGGACCGCTATGAGGGTTTACGAATATTTTCAGACGGCGAGGGGGTTTGATACCTTGATTGACAGTTCATAATCATTGTTTCAGAGGATAATCAAGGATAAATTGCTTACCTTGGTAGGCAGCTTGCATCAATGCCTCAGTGAATTTCGAAGCAGGCTGCCTTTCCTCCTCTTTAATCTTGCCTGTGAGATGCACGAGAGCTAATGACTTGCTGCCCCCGGGTGTACGGCTGCGCCTTTTAGCCAACAACGATACTTCCAAGGTGTCGTTACTGAGCTCTGCCCAAACGACATGCCTGAGAGGAGCCTGTATATTGGCCCATTTCTCTGGATCGCCTTAACAAGTCAGAAGAAACGACAGCAGTGAGGGAGATATGTACATAGACGTACTTTCACCTGTGCGTTTCACGTGAAGCACATCGTCTCTAAGTGTGAACTTGGATTGTTTTCCGTTCTCGCCGACCGTCAGTTCTAGAGGAGTATCTGTGGTAAATGACATGTTTTGGGGATGAGTTGGGGGCGTATGTCATGAGAGGTTTTAGGAGTGACAAGCCGGCAAGTCAAACACTATTAGTGATATTAGCGTGGTGGAATCCAGGACATAAATAAAATTCGCATGATGCAAAGTACATCTCTGGTCAGAAATCTGCGGTGAGTAAGTTTAGGAAACACCGAACCAGGATGTTTCAGCCGAAATGATTGTTCGCACTCTACTCTCACAAGCTTGGAACTTTATAGCACTGTACTAACCGCTCTTTACCGCTCTTCGACTTCAATTCTTGCACTGCATCCATCATCACTGTTTGATATCCAACTCACATCGAAACAGTCATGAAGGTCTCCTTCAAGCTCTCGGGTGCAAAGACCAAGACTTCAAAACCTGTGGGTGAAGCACCTTCTCTCAAACCACCGGTAGCCTTTTCTCTAGCAGAGGATGACACAACGGACGCAGCACCTACAGCATCATCCAGCAAGGATGCTCTCGTGGCCGCTAACAAGAAACTAGTTGCGCAAAACATGGAGATGTCGAAAGCCACGAAGAAACGACTGGAGGCAGAACAGAAGATTGATTCAACAGTGTTCGAATATGATTCTGTTTGGGAGAAAATGCAGGAGGCTAAACTGAAACAGAAGGAAGCAAAGGAAGTGGATTCGAAAGAGAGGAAAGTGAGCACTCTTATACCTTGTATTTGTAGAATACCGCCTCTGACTCATAACACAGCCAAAATACATGCAAAATCTTATTGCTTCTGCCGCTACTCGAAGGTTAGATCACTTAAGGGCAGAAGAGAAGATGATTCAGCGAGAACGAGAAGCAGAAGGAGATGAATTCAAGGACAAGGAGGCATTTGTCACTCAGGCATATAAAGACCAGATGGCTGAAGTGCGCAGAGCTGAAGAAGAAGAGAGACTACGCGAAGGTGAGCATACTAGTTACTTTGGCGCAAATCTGAGTCTGATGATTATTATAGAACAGGAAAAGAAGAACAACAAGGGATTGGGAACTGGCATGTCTCACTTCTATCGAAAGTTACTGGAGGAGTCCGAGCAGCAACACGACCTAACGGTTGCAGCTGTTGAACAACAGAAACCTGTGATAGGTCCGCAAGGGCCCTCTCAGAACCTCACAATAACCAAGCCTCTAGACTTTGTCCCCAAGTCTGATTTGGAACTAGCGAAGGCGGCTCAATCTCAGGGTAAAGACGTGGAATTAAACGATGACAATCAGATCGTAGACAAGCGAGAACTGCTCTCTGCTGGTCTGAACCTTGCCGCTCCTAATACGAGACGTTTGGGACTTCAAGGATCGTCGAAGAAATCATCGAATGAACCCGTTCAGGTTCATACGGCAGTGGGTACTGCAGCGAGTAGGAAGGAGATAAACGAGAGACGTGCGAGGGAAATTCAACGGCAAATGGAGGAGGAGCAGGAAAGATTACGACGGGAGAAGGAGCTAAAGGAACAAGAAAAAATCAATCGTGTCGTCACGAAGAGGAACAATGAGGAATCTGTCCAGAGTGCAAGAGAACGTTACCTGGCTCGGAAACGACAAAAATTGGCACAGGAGGACAAACCAGATGGAGAAGGTGAAACTTGAAGCTTGAAGCTTCATGTTATTTCGCTGTAATATATACATCATTGACGGCTCAAGACACTTATACCCAAGGACAGTGTAGCATATATAGGAGGTGACTTTTGGCAATAGAGGCACATTGTAATACCTATCTTACTTATAATTGAACACACATTAGTAAATATATAGACAAGTCCTAGCAAAATAATCTGAGGGAAGCCACAGCTATACAAGGGGGAGAGCATCCAGAACTAAGGCTTAGGAGGACTGCGCTGCAGCCTGCCTTCCGATATTCCTTGTGCAATAGAATCAAAGGTGTTCAAAACGTAGTAAGCGGGAGGTCGTCGTTCAAACGATTCGTTCAACATCGCTTTGAGAAGTGGTGATAGTTCAGGTATATTATAGCCCGACATCTATGCAAAGACCAAAGGTTAATTTGTACAACTATAATTATATGATGAATTAGGTGAAACTCACTGAACAGGCACGTATTATTAGCATAGCTAAAGCCCATATGTCAACTTTGTATGGGTCGGTAGATTCGCCACGTTCCAGTTCAGGTGGAAGTTCGGTCCCGCGACGAGTTGAAATACGAGGATTCGGATGTTTGTCGAACCGGCGACTCAACTCAAAGTCTATGTAGGAATAATGGGAATTATAATCAGTGAGGAGATTCCGGATAGATATGTCAAGATGGGCAATGTTATGTGAATGCATGAAAACCACATGCTAAAGAAGGATTAGGATTAGCGATTGATAGTTCTCAAATAGCACGCAACATACTTCGATGCATTGACGTAGACAGCCGAGAAAGAGCCGGAGGGTACATGGAGTTTCGGTGATGAGTTGAGGTGACCATTCCTCCATTACAATAAAGGCAATTTGGTCAATGGGAACTTCGATGAGGTCAAAAATAGCTTGAAAAGCAAATGGTCAGAACAACCAGTGAATTATATTAGGAATTCCACATACGTATCAGATGATTTCTTGGGTCTCTTCGTAGCTGAGGATGAGACATGTACTTGACTACATGGTATTCGTGGCTCCGTAGGTGAACAGCTTTGATAACTACTTTCTTGCCATCCAAGCTGCGGCTTCCTCTGAAAAGATTTTCCGGCTATGAATAAGACTGTGAGTAAAAAATCTGCAGTTAGATTGAGTTGAGAGACATACAAGGCCAGCGTCTTTGCAAAGGTCATTTTCGTCATCAATACTACACGCTCTTGTATAACCTGGAAGATCTCTTGAGACATGTTGCCCTTGCGAGCTCATCATTTCCCAATAATGTTGATACCATTGCTTGACATCGCGGCATGTATCGAGTCTGAAACCACGCTTCTCGATTAGCTGTCGGTATGCACACCAGTTGGGAGCCATTCGACAATTGATATCATCCTCGTCAGTTGACGAACTGGAGCTGGAACATGCTGAGAGCAAAGAGTCATCGTCTGAGTCCGCAGCCGACCTTCTTCGCATTTCCAAGGAAGTGGAGAGAGAGGATGATGATGGATGTTTGGACCGGGATTAATCTTGAAGTAACGCATAATCTTTGTGAGGTGTTTATATGCCTGCCTAGCAGAGTGAACCAATAACCGGAATAGGGTGATACCAGCGCTCGGTGATCATGAGCAGTGGAATTAAAGGCCGTTTATGGTGACGATGGATGTAATGAAACGATGGATTCTCGTTTACTAGATGGACAGCGAGTATTCGACCAGTTTAGGCAGTTCATGCCGTCGAGTGGTCTCCGAAGATCGCACAGGACACGGTGGTGGAGGTGAGACCGAGAAAAGATGACCGAGATAGGACAACACGTTCTACGCTGAGGACCTGTTTTTGGGTGGAAAGTTCACACCTGTAGGTATCAAACGGCGGGTAAACGGAACGAAGACATAATCGTATAGAGTTAATGAATTTGGGTCGTGACGTTAGAGACTCACCGTCAAACCCAAGCTAGTAGATGAGCTCACAACCAAAACAGAGGATATTGTAACACGAGAAGAAATGCATGTGTGTGCGCGTCTTGATTATGCCGAACAATGCCCATAGACGGTGGAAGAAATAACACGATATGAGCTACGCTGCCAACTAGAATTCAAGCCTGAAGGTTGCAAGTAAAACATGTGGCCTGAGCCAGAAGAACTGGAGGTCATATGGGTGGATGTGGTTGTCTAACATCGACGCCTGGGATGAAGTTCTCGAAGAGCGTTGAGTCTGGTCGTGTTTTATTGCCGTGTGAAAGTGTAGAGATAACTCAACGTGGGAACGCTGCTTCTTAGTAGCAGACCTCGACATGGAACAAGGGACGAGAACCAAAAAGACGATCTTCATCGGTGGTCTCGCGGATGAAGTTGACGAAGCAGTCCTACTCGAGACCTTTGGGACATTCGGTGAGTCTTTACATGCTCTTTCATAGCCGTTGCTCATGTATTTTATCGTCAGGTGACATCATTGAGATTCAATTACCTCCTGCAACCACAAATCCCAATCAGCAAACAGGTTAGTCCTTTTCTTCATGCTGCTCAGAAGTACTGTTAAAAATAGCTGGGCAGAGCAAAGACATAAAGGATTCGGTTTCGTTACCTTCGCCTCAACTGCAGATGCTCAAGATGCCATAGACAACATGGACTTGAACGAGCTGAGAGGCAAAGTCTTGCGAGTCAACCTAGCTCGTCCAATGAAGACACCCGTGCAAGGACTTGGGAATAAAGCTAGTGAGTACCACCAAACTGTCCGTTTATTACACTAGTTTGAATCTCTCGTCGCAGTTTGGGAATCCGAAGAATGGCTCAAGCAGTACGCGAAACCTTTGTCTCAGAGTGGAGGTACGTCGAAGTGCTTCATTTACATGTTTAATCGCATAGTAACGTTTGTTGTAAGGTGCCGCCCTCCGCGCGCAGACTAGGGGTGGTTCAGCAGATCCAGATGGAGAAGAGGGTGGCGATGGGGATGAGGCTATGGAATCATGAAACATATTTTTGGTGCGCAATCCTCATATATACTATCATGCACCATGCATGCTGAAGTCTACAATATCGGATGAAGCTACTGTACAAAAGATCCTGAAACATCCCTTCGACAACTATCCTTGCAATGACCCTGCTTGGTTCATATCCGACTCTTCGAATTGCGCACGAGCCCGTTTGATATCCTCTTGCATGAACAGCAGCTCTTCCATACGCGCCAGTTTTTTCGCATCGGCAGGACGTGATAATGCCCGTCGTAGATCCTCGATTGAGAGACGAGATTTCTTACCAGGAGCAAGAGCAGTTTGACACTATGGGATTAACAAGATCGTCTATTTCTGGATTAATGTTGGAATATATTTTGTAGTCACTTACTACATCAACGATGTACTCTACCAAAATTTCCTCCATAACATTGACGGTGTCATTTGAAGGATTGCGATCGTCTCCAAAACCGTACATCAGGTTGCGAACTGCACACAGATTAATGTGAAGGTAGCAATATGAACGCAAGGAAGGATGTCAGCTTACGTTCTTTCGTGAATAACCCTCGATAGGTGGCCTGCTTTCTCGAACTTCTAGTGCCAACACCACCTGTCGAGGCAGCGATAACGGACTCTCTCGGTGTGTATGTATAAGCAGACGGTGTACTCAAAGTACGTTGTGGAGCATGTGCGTATGTTGAAGTTGTCGTTGCGGCAGTCGTTGCACTTGTTGTTGCTGCTACTGAGGGGTTTAACACAGTAGGTCTTGGAGTAGGAATTGGTGTTTGGGTATGCGCCTGGTGAGGAAAGTAACTGTATGGATAGGGCCAAGTTGCACCGTATCCTGCTGTGTGTGGGTATGGGGTCTGGTATGCTGTAGTAGGGTATGAGCCTGGTGTCTGAAGATGTGCAGGATATGCAGAGGAGGTGGCCGGATGGTAGGCACCATACGGGTAAGTTGACCCTGTTCCATGATAATAAGACATCGTGAGCTAAGGTTTTCCAAAGGAAGCAGGGTGAATCTGGTCTAGAAGATTGTGAATGCTGGTTTTTTAGGGCAAAGACGAATATGTATAAATGGATGGTGTAGGTAGAAAGGAAAGCCAGAAGCCTTCAGTAGAGTATGCTTTAGCGCTTCTTGCTGAGGTTCATGTAAGCAATATCGCGTGGCAAAAGTGCGAGACCCGATTTGGTAGCTATAAGAAAGAAAGAAACGTAAAGTTACATGGCGAGACTACTTCAATGAAGCAAATAAATATCCAATCACGGTCAAAATGACAAGAATTCTTCCCATTTTCAGCAGACATTTTTACAAATCATCATCGTCCCCTCTCTTCGCTGCGATCTCCAAATTTCTCGCCTTGTCCATCATTTCTTTTATCGTGTGCCATTCCCTGTCGATGATTTTTCTCTCGTCCAGCCATGTCATCACTGCATCGGCATCAGACAAGTCGTCCGGGGGCTTGACTCCTCCAGCAAAAGCGACAGGAACATGGACCCGTTTCTTGCCTTTCGCTTTTGGCGCTTCTCCATATCTCTCTCGCAAGCTGTCGACTTCCAACAATAGCGAATGATAAAGAGCATGCTAATAAAGTTCAGAACCAGTGGTACAATGCTGATGAGTAGTTTTAACATACCTCCCAGTGAGTGAACTGATGAAAAACTCTTGTTCTCCGGGCACAAAATCGTCCCAGATTGAATTCTTTGGTCTCCTGTTCCTCATCTTCTTCATCACTGTCATCTGACTCGGGCGATTTTTTGAGTGGCTAAAACGACGGGTCAGAGCAGTGGCTTGACTGTATATACAACAAACAAACCTCATATGTTAGCTTGTCGTAAGGTGAACCGCTCACGCGCCCAACTAAAGTCGACATCCGACCACCAAGATGACAAGCATCGCAAGCAGGAATAGCAAAATCAAGTTGTGTGACTTCAAAAGTTGGGTATTTCTCCAACGGTTTCTTGAAATTAGTTCGCCACACCGACGATGTCACGAGCGAATCCCGCATACCAACTATTTTTCGGCGAGTCACTTGGAGAGGTAGTAGGAAATATTTATCTATTGAGATAAATTTACCTTGAGCAAAGAGCTGATAAGGGTGATTATGAGTCGCACCTTTGAGCAATTGCTGCATATGCTCCCGTCGATCGTCTCCGTCGTACACGGCAAGGTGAACAAAAAGTTGACAGATGATTTTGATTTGGTGCCTAAGATCTTGATGTGCGCTCATGTTGAAGTTATCCGGCAGTTCGATGGTTTCATTATCATCTTCAACAATGAAGTCTAATTCTCCATCTCCATCTTCAGCAGGTTCGTCACCATCATCATTGTCGGGCCTTGCATGACTGAATGGTCGAGTAGCAGCAGAGTCCTCTGATTCTTCTTCCTCTTCTTCCTCAGATGAAGAATGAATGACTTCTCCGCGTTTCTTTCCTATCGTTGAAGCATTAAGCGCGTTTCCGCGAATGGATTGTAGAGACATACGTTTCAGTTTCTCCAGGTTCTTCTGGAAAGCAGATTTTTTGTCTCGTGTTCGCAACCGATTCTCGATTACCCCTGCAAATCATTAGTTTTAGTGTATAAATATAGGCACACCAACACTCACTCTCTTCATCCACTTCATCCATGAGGTCATCAGGCTCAGGCGTGGACGGCCGCTTGCCTTTCACAAATCTGCTGCGTTTCGAAGGCCTTGGGTGTGATATTTCTTCCGAATCAGAGGACTCTACAAGTACATGTTTGCGTCTCTTTGGGTCTGTAGGCTTGGTCTTCCAATTGACAGGGATCCCAGTTTCTTCTTGACTATCGTCTGCTGCATCATCGGGATTGACATCACTTGATACCCTTTCTTTTCCAAGCTTTCGTTTTGACGCACGCGATCGCCGCGGTGAATGTGTTTCCTCATCACTGGAAATTTCTATCGTTGTTGGTTCGAATGTAATAGCTTCAGCTTCATCGCTGGAATATCCATTGTTGTCTTCCAGGATCAGAGACTTCTTGGGAGAGTTTCTCTTCTTTGACGACCTGATTCGAGGTTTACTCTTGGTGGTGCTTGCAACACTGGTGCCTATGCCTATGTCACTAGCAGGCCCTGGAGAGCTTGAATGGTTGAAAAACGCGTCAAGAGACTTCTGTGACAGGCGTTTGGACTGTTTGGGCTTCCTGTTACGCATGATTTTCTATTGTTCTATTAGCAACAATTGACAGAGAGCATAGAACGGCTCACTGAATTGATAGCTTTCTTGTCTTTACTTTTGGATGGCCCGAAATCTGAACAAAGTGGTTGAGTGAAAGAAACGCCGGCGCGACGCGTTTGATGAATGATGCACATTGAACACGTGGATATACTGGAAGTAGAGGGGCGCTTGTTTACTACGCATTCACTCACTGACACTGAATAGAAATCTGTGGAATACCAGTCTTCCAGTCTTGACCAGCGTCCACAGGTTCACAGCTCAATTGCATAGGATGTGCGTATTTGATTATAATATTTTGACTGACTAGTCTGACAATATGAAATGATTGTTTAGCGCATTGGTACTTGTATCTCTACAAGTCTTTTTCTATTTGTTTATTGACCATTGACCGTGAATAGGTTTGGAGTTTCATGTTTTGAAAATTATAACACCAGAACTACCAGCCATGCTTCGCATTGATACAACGAATCTTCCTCCAGTGGAGTCTGTATCCAGTGCACGCTCACCTACTGGTAGAGACAGATCAATAAGTCTTTCACAAGGTGTTCTCCCTTCTTTTCGAATTTCTAGTTCAATCAGTCAAGACAAGTCCCCGGTATCTCAAAATCTTTCTCATATTGCCGCTGCCCATGGAACCAACAAAGCCCGCAATGAATCCAGAAAATTGCTGGCTCATGTTCTGGATCAACTTCGCAATCGTCCAATGCCGCCTTCCTCCTTGTACTCAACAGATTCAAGATTATCCAACTCTGGAAAAGGATTGGCAGCCATTATGCGCTCTGTCACAGGCATAGCAGCATCTACGGGCGCAGCGCTGGATTCTCGGCAATACTCACAATACGACGACGACGATGACGATCTCCTGGATGATTCTACTTTTACTACAGACGAGACATTCGATTTAATGCTTCGGTTGAGAGAGGTGCTGACTATCTCTACTGCTCAAGGGTGGAATATTTTAGCAGAAAAGTAAGAGTTTACGTGACATAACAATGGTATACTGGCTGAAAACATTACTCAGTGACGACGGAGATGCAACGATGCGCAATGATGAATCATCAAATAAGAGCTCCTCTTTTCTTCGCCGGAAAAGCATGCAGCCTACGTCGAAACGGTCGCGCGGCCGTTCTGCTTCACCCTCTCGCCGTAATGTCTACAAACCACCAGAACTTCTATCACAATGTATATCTGCATTGACTTCAGTCATTACCAACGACTGTCGTTTCCAGGTCTCATCACCCAAACCTTCAAAACCTCCGAACGCCCTTCAAGCCGTCACGTTAGACGTAGCTCACTTCCTCCTTCATACGAACCGACAGAGTCCCAAGATTGTGTCTGAGATAGCTTTTTCCGTCATCCACGCATTCTACACATTTAGGCCAGTAATGCATGAGCGCCTCTTGGCATTTTTTGAGGACTGTGTGGTTTCAGGAATGCTCTATTCCCTTCGCCAGGTCCAAGCTCGTCGGAATCATGCCCAAGAGCCCATGATAGGTGCGTCTGCATCAATTCAAAACAGGATATAAAGCAGCTAATCTAGCCAATGTGATATGTAGATACTTCTCCAGAGGACGATTCAAAGCCACCATTAGTATCGATCCAAGTGGAAGAGGCTCATGATGACCCCGTTTCTCATGAGCATGGCTGGCAGCGATGGTTGCCATCTCATCCCTCGACTGTCGGTATCCGCTCAGTGACAGCACCGGAACAAGAGGTCTCAGTTTATTACCTCTCTGCAGTCGTCCCACCTTTACTCGGAGCTATCCTGGAAACGGTCGACATATTCTCGGCGGATATCCCTGTTCCTGCTATCCATCGATTCTATCATATGATGAACAAACTTATTCAAAGCAAGAACGATGTTTACCTTGATCTGTTAGCTGTGGTCGCATATCACTCTTCAAAGGCCCGTTATGCAGCGATTTCCCTATTGTTCACTTACTGGCCGAAGGCTACAGGGCACCTTATGATCAGCAAGCCATTTCCGGATGTGATCTACACAGAAGCTTTATACAGTAGGCCAGAGTATGGTGCAATGACGCGCAAAGCACCTCTCAGAGATCATTCCTACTCCCACCAATTTGTTCCCTGGCGTTTCTCGAGCAGCACTCGTCCGATGCTATTCGAAGGTCTCTCTCAACGTGAATGCCGAGTTTGCAATCAAGCTATTCATGGTTTTGGTCTCATATGCCCCTTCTGCATGTGCTCTGTGCACTTTGATTGCTACGACTATCCCGAAGGTAGCTTTTTCACAGAATATTCCACTGGTCCCAATCATGCTGTGCAGAAAGTCGCTGTTCACCGTTTCTGCCATGTACTCGCCTTTCGAAGAAATCCGACAGAGCTCATTGTCCGTCGGGAGCAACATCTTTTCAGAGCAGTGAACATATTTAGCCTCACGCTATGCTTTTTATGTCAGAAGCCGCTTTGGGGATGTGCCATGCAGGGTCTCAAGTGCAGCACTTGCCAACATTTCGTTCATTCGAATTGTTTGGAGAACTGCACTGACGTGCCTCGATGCAAAGATATGTTAATGGACTCGTCCCATGTCGTCATTCAGTGGTCGTCGATGCGAAGATCCTTCGCGGACCATTTCTCGGACTTGATGGCCAATCCCACAGAACTGCAAAACAAGACCTATGAAGAATTGTCGGTTATGCACGGCGTTCTCTGGACGCAGCTGCAACTTCTGAACAACGGAGTGGCGCTGGGTTCGATAGTGATTTTGGACGATAATTCAGAGGTCGGAGAAGGGAAGTTGGAGGAATTTGAACTTCACTACCTGGTGGAAGTACTCGAATCTTACCTGAAGAATAGACGAATACCAGTCTCAGACACGTTGTCTGAATACATGCAAGAGAATCGTCTGGAGTCCAATTCTCACCTGATGTACTTCGATTGGAACACCCTTGCGTTCATCTCTAGCACGCTGAAAATTCCCTCATCCGATACTGGCAACGTGTCTGGTTATCTTTCAGCAGTGGCATCAGACACACATCTCACCGCGTTAGACGATTCTCAATATCCATTCGAAGTCATTCCTCTAGCCCATCTTCGAGATCAGCTAGCGATCGCCTTGTCTGTGTTTTCAGATGCTGTGGCTCGGCATATGTTGAGTCATCTTCATCATCTCGGACTCTTCCAACGACTGGATTCAAAACAAACACTATTCTTAGATGGTGATGTTTCTCAAACGTTGCAATGCAATTTCCCATTGCCTTTCGGATTTGACGTCTCCGCTGACATCGAGACATTAGTCTCTGCTGTCGAGGGCTCCCTCGCTGACTTGGATCTCTCGGTAAACGAAGCAGGTCTCTTGTTGCTAAGTCGAAGGTTTTGGCCTGACGGAATGCTCTCAGAGTATACTTTTCGCCGTCTAACGAAGGCTATCTTAGGGTGGATTCTGGTTGAGGTAAGGTCATCTCTCAATAGCCCGTCGTCACTCTAATATCTCCCTCGTATCAGGATGATAGTCTTGCAACTATCCTTCGTGATTATGTCGCACGTGGACGCAATCTGCCTGGAGTTCGTTCTGGAGTTGATATTCAACCGTGGCCCACGCATGCGAAATCCCGTCCAACTGCAACGTCGGCCAGTAACGGTGGCGATTATGTCGCCAGTCGCAGATTTCTGTTGAGCCGCTATGCAGCGCCATGGTTACTCGCCACCCACGACCATGATGTTGCGATGTACCCTGTGCTACTCTACGACATACTCGCTGAATATGCCGAAGAAACATACTCGGATGATCTCTCCAACCTCATCAGTGAAGTGACGATCATCAACACACCAGTAAGTAGCTGTCATCGATCCAAAAATAAGCAGTTCAAGAAGCATTAATTTTATAAAACAGAAGAGACAGGCCGCGGTCAGCGACCGTATACTTCGTCTCATAACGAAGGTATCCCAAGCAGGCGTTATTTTTACAGCCTTCGAAGACATATTCCACAGATGGCTCTCCACCTTTGAATTAACTGTTCAAGAGGTACCCATACGTGGTTCATACTGTTGATACTGCCTTCAATACTGACTTCTTGATAATAGGGAACACCATCACTGACACGTCTATTTACTCGAGAATCTGACGCAGTCCACCGGTACAGCACGATGGCTGATTCGCGTGCTACAGTTGCAGACATGACCCCTGTGTCTAATACCAACCCCTTCACCATTCTCATGCAGACGGCGACAGTCAGTAGGGAGGGCTTTGTGAACACTCTGAACTGGTTGTGCCTTTTTGTTGCGTCCGGTATTGAGGTTCCTATCCCGATATTCATGCAATTGGCTTCTCTGGTGACGCAGTATAATGCGTCTCTGGAGGAGTGTGCCATGTTGGTCAAAGCTACCTTTTGGTCCTGCTGGCAGAAGCCACTCGGACGACAGGAATTGCAACGATTCGTAGCATTGCTGCACTCCCATCTTGAAACACAAATATTGGAGTATATGCATACAAGACGCAAACTTTCAGACGTGTGAGTGTATCCCATATAATCCCTATTGAACTAATAGTGTCTTACTCGTCTTCATCAGTGTTCTGTTCTTGCGAAGAACACTGGCCACATGCTTACTTCTATACGGCTGTGAGAGGAACCGTCTGATTACACTGGGTATGGTCCAAACAGAAGAAACACAACACCTACCTTCACGGTGAGTGAATGTTTTGTATCGAACAGCCCGGCCATTTTCTGAAAATATGAATGTGGCAGCCGCAAATTACATTCTCGCGCCTCTGCTATGAATGACCCAATTGTGATTGACTCAAGTCTGGTGAAATCCTTGAAGACATACGTGGAACTGAAGATAGACGAGATATCTTGTCTTATTGCTAAGTTTCTCAATGCATTTGTTAACGATGCAAGTTTGGTTGAATCCTACGAAGTTGACAATTTCATCCTTCGTAATGGGGATGTCCTTTGTACTTGGTATGTGATTTTATACATATCACCCTCTCAACAATGATCATACCTATATAGTGCCTGGGAATTCTATGGAATGGAAATGCACGAGATCTCGTTGATTCGAGCAGCTCTTATCTTGCGTATATTGGTTGTGGATGCACAACCATTCCAGACCTTAATGTCACAGCTGTCCGCAAGAAGTAACGACTGGACTATGAGGTCAATATGTTGTTTGTTCTCATTCTACAATAGCTCACATCCTAACAGGTTGCAAACTGTGACGAGACTCTTTCGAATGGTACAAGACGCGACAAGTCCAGCATTCAATATCGAAGATCGTCAATGGCGACCAAGTGCAATCGACATATACTACCACTTCTTTACAGCTCTTTGGTTAGATGAGAAGGTGGCGCCAACAGTCCGGTATTCGTTGCACAATACTCACCCATGCATTTAGGAAGAAGTACGATCCGCAGTCGAGACATGGTCACAGAGCCTTCTGCCTGGTCACCTCGAAGCTATAGCTCTATGTTGGAATGAAGCCCTGAATAAGATTCCTGTAGTGGAGCGGATCAAGCTTGTCTCATTCCTGTTGCAGCTGCATTCTCATTTTCCTACATGGAAAGGTAAGTTACCCCCCCTTGTGCACTGATATATCAGTCTGATTCTCAGATATAGTTCTCTGGTGGGACGCAATAATTGAGACTCTATTGGAGAACGACTTCATGCAAAGGAATGGAGAAGATGACGATGGTGCAGCAGCGGCTCACTTGGTGGGTGCTGATGAACATACTGTAGTATTCACCTGGCTCATTGATTCTACCAGTCCCTATATGGTCTTTCTTCCAGCAACAAAGATGAAGTGGTCAGTATAGATCCAGACATAGTCCCGTTACAGGTATGCCATCCTTAGACTTTTTCCCTCTTGTATTTGTTCAATACGGTCGTTTTAACCACAGGTATCTCTTATCTCATTGAGCTTGAGAATGATAGCAGACGGTGTCAGCGTCGACCTCTTTTCTCTTCTGAAGCTAAAGAGCCACATTGCCCGCGTTCTGGGATACAGAGATGTCTCCTTGTCGTCCTCAAATAGCGGTGCCATGTTCTATGTTACGTTTGGCGACATGGATGATATTCCAGAGTGGGCATTCCCTTGTTTATCAGATCTAATGTTAGCCCTTGATTCGTCGGCACCCATGGAAGTATCTCCCTCAGCAATGGGTGGTCCCTTCGCCAACGATGATACCACCTTTCCTCTTCTTGTCGGTACCGCGTTCGTAGACATCCTACTTGACCTATTTGTCACTTCAACCGAGCTTCCGTACCTCCCGGCAATGACTCTCAAGGATCTTCTCAAGGCCATGATCATCGTCATTTACAAGCACGACTTTGATAGCAAACCACTTCGTCATCTACAAGCTAATTTCCGTAGAGCCGTTCGAAGGACTTTAGAGTTACTACTCGACGACAAACATCTCAGCTATGAACTTCGTCAATCTGCCTTATCCGTATGTCAAGCCTTTATTAAGAAGTGGCCAGGGATAATCGGGAATTTCATCATGTACGTCGGAATCAGTGCATATTCTACATAAAAACTCATTGCTCTTCAGTGACGCCATTGAGACCGCAGTAAAGCTATTGATAACTCTACAGTACAAGGTAAATCCAGACGATATTCTAGTTGTACAAACCAAGTCATTCTTGGAGACAACACTATCGATGTAAGCTGTTCTATGAGTCCAACGTAGAATTCACGCTGAATTCTTATGCATATAGGTTTGCGATGAGTGGCGTTTTGAACGCCGTTTTCAAGGTATGCTTTAAACTTTTTCATCGAGCATCCAGAGGTTTATTGATGCTCTCACTAGCGGCCGCATGACCATGCCTTCTTCGAAGTTTTGTATAGCGTTTTGGACATTTCAACAAAGTCTGATAACACTCGTCTTCGAGAGTCGTTATTAAGAGACACATTAGCTCGTGCGATCGATAACGATGTGGAGTCGTTCCAACAGGTCCTGGATAATTTGAACCAATATGTCGAGAAAGTTTATCATGCGCAATATGGCGTCGAGCTCATGCAATGTGAGTCCTTCTTATCGATGCGAGATAGCGTGCATTAATGAGTTTGCAGTTGTGGGTGTCAGTTTGGTCAACATTGTCAGGAAGACAGCAGATTGGCCGGCGGACGTTTTTGATCCCAGTCCTTTGCTCCTTCTCTCCTGCACATTGATACAGAACAACAAGATTCAATGCAGAGTGAGTTGCACTGTCAACTACCACTACCTCCTGATAACTCATTCAATATTCATCAGGATTTGCTATTGCATACGGAAACAGTGTTGAGAGCTGGTCTTGGGCGTTTCCATTTCTCTAGTACAAGCATCAACCGTATACTGCAAGTTTCGGCTTCTCTGTATAGGAAGTCGGACAGTGCTGAACAAGCACTCTCAGCCAATCTGATTGCTATGGCCCTCATTGAGGTTCTTTCCGATGGCCTGCATGGTAAAGCGAGGATTACTGCGTCAACACTGAAGTCTCTCGTCGATGTACGTCTGACTATGCTTGTCTAAATATCTGTCCGGTGCGTCTAACAACATATTGATCATTCGCCTATCCAGGCAATCCAACCAGATGGAGAAAACGAGAGCTACCTTCAATTACCGATGGAGACCGCTGCACGTCTTGCAGATGGTGGCCTTTACTACTTGTATACCGAGTCCCTTGACTCGTCCTCACAAACGGCATTTCAAGCATCTCAAGCGGTAGCGAAGATGGTGTTACGAGTAGCTGAAGGTCAACCTTTAGTCCTTGGACGTTTGGCAGTACGTCTCCTTGGAAACTCTGCTTCTAGCCATACCCTCTGACTTAAGCACCGATTAGAAATCACAAGTGGCAGTACGGGCATGGAACATCATCATGCTCGCCGCCCTTTCCAGTCCTTCCAATAAGGCAGCCAAGATTCTATTCAACCATTTCCATGCCTTTTCATTGTCATACTCCAAGAGTCTCAGCTCTTATCAACTTTCAGAATGCGAATCACAGGATTTAGTCCACGCGGATATTTCTAGAGCGTATGCTTCGATCAAACTCTGGCTTTTGCTCTCTAGGAAAGCTGCAATGCATAACCCCTTTGATGACGTTCAGCAGACGAGTAGTTATAGCGATGAAAGTTCCACATCACGACGGGTGTGGAATGAGTTGTGGCCGCCATTCGAAACTGTAGTAATTTCTTTGGAAATGGATGCTCAAGTAGGAAATCTCTCTGTACGTCTGAGTATCACATATCATAGGTGGCATATGCTGATATGAATGGAATTGCAGGCACTGGCATCAACGATTCTATCTTCTGTGGCAGACCTTTTCCTGTTCTTGCGACAGTCTCGGTCAACGGTGGCTCTGGAGTTTTCTTCTCAGATTGCTCTGTTAAATCGTCTCCGGACATTCGGCAGAAATGATTCGAAGGTAAGTTCTTTCTATGATTGGTCAAGTAAGGATCGTTGAGCATGATGGTATGATCAAGGTTACAAGAGTGCTTCGTATCATGAATGAAGTGCCACCAGATAGCTCTTTGGAATTCTTCGTTAACCAAGTAACGACAGAAATCTGGGCGGAGGAGAAATTGGAAGCGGCGAAACGACAGGAGATGGCTAAACTAGCACCAGAAAGTCGGGTTCGTAGAGTGGTGAGCTGATATCGGGATGAGCACATTGACCATACCACGTTTTTATACGAGTGCACGATTTTGCATAGACATACCTGGATGATTGTACATATTTATAAGTACTATTTATGTGTTCCTAGCTATGCTATAGCTTTCCTGATAGTATTCACTCATAGGAGGAATTAATTCGGATGTCTCGTTATGAAAGAACTTGTGGAAGGTTCAAGACTTCATTTTACCACGATTGGGTGCAAGTAGTATCTTAGAACTGATGAGAAAGCCGATAGCAGAGATGCCTACGACCAAAATCGTTACAGGGATCCGAATTGCCCATTCTCTGGGAGGAAACCAATCATGAACGGGACTAGACGAATCAAAGAATGGCTAAAGACGATTAAGTAGGGATAGATACGTGGTCACAGACAACATTCACTTACCAGCAGTATAACCCAAAGGGTGTAATAAACGAAGCTCAGGCCAGCTCCCAAGAGCATCATACTTCCAAGAGCTTTGTCACTGGGCATCTGGAAATTATTGAGTTCAACATAATCTAGAGATAATTTTTATGTGGCTGACCGTTGCAGGATGAAGGACTCAAGCTGGATTGGATGCTGAGCATGAGCTAAATTTTCAAGTTAAGATCACCTATTTCGGTCATCACAAATTCTGAGAGAAGGTGTAACAAGGGCGCTAACTGGAAATCATTATTGACCAGGCTTGCTATTACTGTAAGTACTATAACTTGCACTTGAAGTTTCACCTTCAACTTCAAGAAACCGCCTTCCTTACCAACCACTCGCACAGCTGCATGCAATAAATCTTTGATTCACGACTTCATCTAGCTTAATTTCTCATCTCTACTATAGCTGGTGTCGCCGTGGTCTCGCGTTAAGTGAGACCATCCAATTCCAATGGATATCCTGGCCTTTGGCTCATTAGCCCAGATCCGAATTCTACTGATACCTGTTGGGTCAACCAAAAGAGCAGACTTCGATAAATGGGCCGCTGAGATTCGAACATTTGATAGTCTACGACTGGGCGATGTTCCCTCTGATACGCAGCAGGAGAAAGGTTCGTCATGCGAGTGCACTGTGACCTCGAGAGCCAACTGAATGTTATATGAATATTAGCTCGATTTATGCCCAACCCCCTTGCAGCCGGACACCTCCACCTCAGTTATCCCTCGCATCCTCCGCCTCATTCACAGTTACCTTTATCCTTATTTCGACCGTCAGACTTCCCCCTGGGCGTGATTGGGATAGCAACATGCTCTCAAAATGATTCTCTCTCATCCATATTAGCACATTTCAATGCGGCCGTCAGTGACCTTTTTCCAGCTGGTTTCATATTTCCTTTGGCAACCAATTGCTTTGTGTTTGAAGAAAACGATTCTAATACAAATCTTAATTTGGGAGATACTTTGCCAGGTCTTGTCGTCATCCCTAGTATGATGGGTAATAAAAAGATTTACATCGGGACACTACTAGCCGACCTCTGCTCTAATATATTAGGAGAATTCTCTACGGTGGTTAGTACCATTTTCAATGCTCGTACATGTTCGATCTAATCAGTTGTAGGTACAAACTCTAGAAACTCCTCTAGGAAATGAATACCTAAATTCAGCCTTGTTTCCAACTCTCCCTTCACTTTCCGACATCCCTAAACCATTAGATTCTGATGTACCTGCGCGCAGTTCGCTGCCACCCATCCCAACCTACAGCAGTCAACCCGAGCTTACCGCTAATGGCTCCACTCTCCGAAGCAAGGCACCCACCCCATTATCACTAAAGCGAACTTCAACTCTTGGTCCTGGAATGCCTGGATTTCCGACATCTCCGTATCGCCATGCTAGTCTACCAACACCTACTGCCAAGAAGAAGCCATTAGCTATCGGTGCTGTTTCTTCCCATGGCAGGTTGTTCAAAGTGTTCGGAGATTTGTTCTTGTTAGCTGGCAGGACTGAAGATGCCTCTATATGGTGAGTGTTCATATTCAGTATCAAATGGCAGCAACCGAATGGATCTTGATTGCCAGGTATACAGAAGCAATCGCTACGCTGAAAAGCACCATGGATGCTCCTTGGAATGCATCGGCGTTGGAAGGATTAGCTGTTATACCTGTAATAGAAGCCTGGTCATCAAGTCAAGCATTAGTGCGTTATAGTTCCTAATATGCACCCAATTTCTTCTCATAATGCACTCTCAGAATGGTGGATCGGGTGACAAGGAACCTTGGGCAGACATTGTTGACAAATTAACTCAAGCCTCCAACATTTATTTCAAAGCAACGCCTGCAGACGCAGAAACAGACTACGCTCATCTCTCACATTTATATGTTCGCGCTGTGCTTCGTCACGTAGCACTCCTTTCGGCTATCTGGTCAACGAAAGGATGGGGTCCTCTCGCTTTCAAAGCAATGCTCCAGCCGGGCGTGAGCCATTTATCGCAGACTAGCGCTCAACAAACTGGGAAAGGAGAGAAACGACTATCGACCGCCAACCTGGAGAGACTAAGTTTAATAACTGGAATCACTCGCTGTTCGATTGCTGCCATACTTTCACAAGCGCATGGCCCGTGGTTACTTCATCTTGGATCTAGAGAGCGTGTTACAGTGTTGGAATCAATCGCAAGTGTCTATGGGTCCTTGTCCTATAAACGCAAAGAGGCGTACATTCTCAGAGAAGTCCTCGGGTGTATCATGGACTTGGTCGTATGCGGTAGAGAAGAACCTCTTGGGAACAGGGTCATCGGCACAGGTTTAGGTATTCAAGGTGTAGAGTATGGTGGTAGGAAGCCCAACGGAGGAACTGTTGGTATTAGGGAGAATGAAAGCACCGAAGGCAACCAAAGCGTCATCAAGATCGTCAAACATGTTTGTCGTATACATGGCATCGATCTTGAAGCAGTCAAACTCTTCGACACTCTCTCTATGCCATCGAAGAATGATGATGCTGCAGGGGATGATCTGATGATACGCTCTTATGAACCGTTCGGCTGGCCCGAACTTCAGATTGGAATAGTCCGTGAAGCTGTTGCTGTCGCTGAAGCACTTCCAGGTCTGTTTTGGCTTTATGACTGCACTCCTTATTCACTGATGATTTCCCTGCTTAGATTATCCATCTGTTGCACAGTTCTGTCTCTCTGCTTTGAAGACACTGCATGTCGTTACGCCACCTGTTGAGCAAGTGAAGCTCTATGATAGTGCAGCCCGTGCTATGTCCACCGCTCGACGAAGAGGGGATACCCGTTCAGTGGACTACTGGTCTGGTCAACCAATAGTCAGCTTGGAAGTGTTGTCGTGAGTTTTCTCTCTCTATATTGGTGTTCATTGCTTATTTTTTTCACATAGACCTTCTCTTGTACGACTACCGATCGAAAAACCTATATCCATTCTTTCACAGAGGCGGTCGGACGTCGCTCCAATCTTGACTGGCATGACAGATCCTTTCCTGTACAATCCCAGAAGAGCACTTTCTGGTCAGGTAATCGATTTTCCTCATGATTGCAATAATTTTCATTGAAATTCAGTTGATAGGGCAAAACGCTATTAGTCCAGCATGAACCATTTGAGCTTGTGGTAACGCTTCGCAACCCGTATATTTTCGACCTAGAATTGGCGAGTCTATCACTAAGGTATTGTTTCTCAGTATACGCAATGACATGACATTTGTACTGATATTTGCTGTAGTACAACTGGTGCTCGCATCGAGTCCCAGTCAACTGCCGTTGTTGTTCCCGCAAATTCGTTCCATCCAGTGACCATAGTTGGAACTCCACTCGAATCAGGGCCCTTAATCGTGCGGGGGTGTGTTGTTCAAGCACCCGGTGGCGTACCTCGTGAATTCGTCCTACCTCTCTCGACCGACGAGGAAGAACAGAAACAATCCCGGCGGCGCAGTGCTATTGAATGTGAAAAAGATAGGTCGAAATACGCTGGACTCGACTCACGACCATGGGAGAAAAGTCTTGAGAAGAGGTCCAGTCTCACGCAGGCCATTAACAAGCAGAATAATGTCCGATTTCTTCAATGTACAGTTGTTCCGGAGCAACCTTTACTTCGTATCCGAAGGACATCACTCACTCATGGCGCTGTGATGTTGTATAACGGCGAATCGTAAGTTGCAATTCTTATGTTGTCTACCTTCAGCTAACTTATCCTTTTCAGATCGACAATCCGAATCACATTCGAGAATATCTCCACGTTACCGATCGATTTCTTGCGACTTACTTTCGATGATTCGACAATTGCTCCTGCACAACAAGCACTCGCTGACGGAGAGTTATCTGTGTTCGATACCTACGAGACCGAATATGATCTCATTCACCGACCCGTCTTTTCATGGGACAGCAAGCGCCATAATCAGGAACTAAACCCTGGAGACAAAGTTGTGTATACAGTCAATTGCTTTGGAAAAGTTGGATGGTATGATCGATGGCCATTTCTCTCCTGGTCCTACATTCGCTAACTGCAATTTACATAGTACTAATGGTGTAATACACGTATCATATTCATATATCCACCGGCGGCGAAACTCATTACAAGAACCGCTAGAGGTATTCCATACTCGTCAACTATCGTATCCCGTTCTGGTGACGGTTTATCACATGCTGGAATGTCATTCAATGGATATTGTGCCTTATAGTCAGGATATCGTTACCTCTGAAATGGATTTGGAGTCGTATGGTGGACAAGCAGAAACTCAAGCTCAACGTGCTTTACTCAATGTTGACGATGTTGCTGAATGGTGCATGTTCAGTGTCGAAATACGCAATACTTATGGTCTACCATTTGAAGTCAAGTTTGAACGTGATCAACCTGGTAAGGTTACATTTACAAGTTCATACTTGATCTCATGTCATTGATATCTTGACTTCAACCAGGAGCAGAAAAAGCAGCTATCGTCACTGTCGTCCCGCCTGGTGCAACGAGGAGGTCAGTTGCACTCCAACTCTAGTAATTTTATATTCACTTTCGTTCGTAGGATTGTGATACCTATCAAGAAATTTATTCTGCCGGAAGATCATGTTTCTCGACCGATTCCTACACTTTCTGATCGGCAGTTCGTTGTAACCAAATCCAACTTGACCTCGGCTGAAGAACAACTCCAAAGAGAACTCTTTTGGTATCGAGAAGAGTTGTTCAAGGCGGTTCCAGGGAAGTGGAAAGAAGTAAGCTTGTTTCTTCTGTGCACAAACGTTTGTCCTAATCATGTTTTAGAGTGGAGGAAACCGCTGCGGGGAACTTTCGCTGCGCAGGCTGCGGTTGACACGGCCCATGTTAGATGTTCTTCGAACGGAGGCCGTCAGAGTATACGTGTCTTTAGTCAAGTACGACGAAGACGACTTAGATGCCACCCCCGAATTGCTTGAAAACATTGGTGGAAAATGGTACCCTCCTCCACATGCATTTGTGCATTTCCGAACTCGAGTTACCAATCTATCCTGTGAGTTGTTATGATAACACCATGCGTTGCTCGTACTGACCGACATGTTACATTAGCATCCCAGCTTGTTCTCACAGCAAATATGGCGATAGAGCCTGCACAACATGTTGTGTATGAAGGTGTACTATCAGAAATTCCTGTTGGCAGGCTTGAAAGCGGCCAATCTGCTGAATTCGAATTACCGTTGACATTCGTCGCGTCGGGGAGATTCCATCTAGAATCACATATCCGAATTCTTGGGAGCTCAAGAGAAAGAGCAGATGCTGGTTGGAGCCATTTACAAGCCATCGTTCACGCGACTTCGGACTTATGACATCCTGGATTATGATCTTATATTGACTTCATGTTGTAATTGACTGTGGTAGTGGATACTTTAGACGACATATTTATACTGTATTTCAATCTCATTTTTCGTTTTCATGGTCCTCTCTATATCAGTTTCCGCTGTATTCACCAGAATATGAAAGGCATAAATAACAATCCATTAACAACAGATGGCTTACAAAAAAATACATCCTATCCTAATCGTACTCAGAATCCTCTTGTTTGAAAGCAGCCGTATAAGCAAGAATAGTTCCATAGACCAATCTGATACAGTGGCGTTGAGCTTCATTGACGGTTGGAGACGAAAGAATAGTCACGTACGATCCACCAACAATCGACATTCCGCAGGCAGCTGGTTTGATAACTTCTGAATGGGCGAGGACTAATGGGAGTGCAAAGCCCGTAACAACAATAGTAGAAGTGATAAATCGGCCAAGGTCTGCAGGTCCCGAGCCTTCATAGTCAGTGGAGAAATCATCCGCTCCACAATGGGAGAATACTGCGTTTGGCAAAGGTGCAAGGACGAAAATCAAAGCTACAGACTCTGTCAGATATATGTGTTGTTCATGAGTATCAGGGTACACACCAACAAGTAACGGCAGCCAGTTTGCAAAGAGTGCACAGGAGAGAATAATCATGAGAAACCCGACTGCAAGGACAAACGAGAGCAGGATCACAGCTGGGATGCCGTGGATTATAAGCTTCAGCTGAGAAAGTGGGCTGAGCCACGTACTCTTAATTCCAGCATGCCAGGCCATTTTTGTGGTTTGCACGTAGAACAAGAGATAGACGAGGTAAGGGTCAGAGGAGGGATATAGTAAGTGAGCACTGGAAGGAAGCAACCAAATTACTGCGAAACAGCGTCTACTCAACACTGACATGAATTATGTAATCCAGCTTAAATAGGCAGCTTTGAAAGTTCGAACAGAGGCGCTCTAGTAAGAGGATCTTATCAATGTTGTCTATAATTACAGAGAATTCCAGGTGTAGTATCGAGTGTCTACCAGTAATTGTAACTGAAAGTACAATATCAAAGTCAGAATTGAATAAGGATAAATATACATTAAAAACGGAAAGAATGGCATAATAGATCATCGTTGTCGCAGACGACGTGATCCCCGGGTGGCTAGCACATTGGTGGACCTCTCCGTCAACGTGCCCTTCACCGGTAAGCTAGACTTCGCAATCCTGCTCGGTCGTTTGAGTAGCGCAGCATCAGAGGTGCTAGTGGTGGTGGCGGTGTTCGATATCGTGCTGGCAAGGGATAACGATGTAGACGAAGATGCAGATGATGAAGTCGATGACGTTAGTGACCTGGGTAACGGAGGAGAATTCAACCTAATGGTTTCATCTTGCTGATCCTCCATTTGGGAATCGAAGTCACCTTCGTTGTCACTGATGATATCGTTGTTGCTCTCAGTCCCAGACTCTTCACCCTCAGGGAGCGGCAGATGGGTCGGAAGGAAAGTGTCACTTCTGGAAGAAGAACTGGACATAGATCGCCAATTCTTCAAAACAGCGTCTCTCTCAGTGAGTTGCCAACGATCGGAAATGTCCCATGATCGTTTCCTGGGCGTCATACCCGTAGGCATATCTTCTTTGGTAGCGTGATCAGCTAACTGCTGTGTTGCATGCTGGGCCGACGAGACGTAGGCAGTACCCGTTGCGCGATGTTGCT